>CM069442.1:47974557-48582057 GCA_035610835.1 Ophiura sarsii | reverse complement strand
TATCACCGCTAACCATAGAGTACAATGCCGCTTTTGATGATTCGTCAAAAGTTTAGTGGCCAAGGCTAGCATGATTGTGTTTAGATTTGATTTAAAATAATGTATTGTACTTTTATCCTAATGGTAGTAATCTTAAGAAACTTTATTGACAAATAAAACTGCGAAAATAGAGTGAAAATGAGAGTTTTTCAAGTAAAAGGTACCATAATAGGCCAAAAACAACACGTCTTCGAAGGGGGCACACCACTAAATACGTCTCCCATTGAAATACACGCGTTTCGGCCCTTTTTCAAGACCGTATTTTTACCCCACGTAACAATGATGGAAGTTTTTATTTCGCATGAATGTATTAGATATGTGTTGAATTTTATTTTAAACTTGATTTTTCTTGACCCATCTAGATGAAATTTTTCGCTACGGGCACCTAAACAGCGCCCTCACCATTTTAAACCGATATTTTCGCTTCCTCACCGGTTCCGGCAACGATATCCTTCCGCAGCCTAGGCTCCCGTGCGTATTCGATTCCGACGATTTTTGACCACATTAGCAATGCTGAGGTTCTATTCTATCTTTTTCATAAAAAATAAGCAAGATTTACTTCTATTTGCTTCCCCTGGGACGATGATCAAATTGATGTAGGTACTATTTCTCCGAACCATACACCAAACGCGGAAGGATTTAGTGTAGTGCCCCCACAATACCTAAAGAAGCATACAAACAAGCTACAGAAGAAAACTATGAAAAAGCCAAAGCAGATATGGTTGATTTAACAGCACAACAACAGTGGGACATCATTGCATCAGCATGCCTTGATGCTGCCAATACTGAACTAAAAATTGACAAAAAGAAAAGGTATGCAGAAAATCCAAGGATAGAAGAACTATCAAATACACAGAAAAAACTACGAAATGACATAAATGCGTCCACAGACAAGATCAAAAGCAGGGAGATCAAAACAAAAAGGAACAAGATTCTTAAAGAAATTCACAAGCTTATCGAAGAAGAAAAAACAAAGAAAATTATCGAGCAGGTTGAAGAAATAGAGAGAAATAAAAACGACTCCAACAGAATGTACCAAGCGGTGAGACAACTACAACAAAGTAAACCAAAGAAGAAACTTCTAGTTGAAGGAGAGAAAGGACTCACTTCAAACACAAAAGAGCAAATAGAGATTATAACAAAGCATTTTCAAGATGTATTTCATATAGACTCAGAAAAGGAAATACCTGAAATAAAATCAAAAGAGATGGAAATACCTTTTTCTGTGAGTGAAGTACAGAAAGCAGTAAAATCCTTAAAGAACAATAAAAGTGCAGGATGTGACCAACTGAAAGCAGAACTTATAAAACATGGTCCACTGATCATACACCAAAGCATAGCTGATCTACTAAATCATATGGCAAAAACAGGTGACTATCCAAAAGAACTAAAAACTGGTATTCTTGTACCACTACCAAAACCAGGAAAGAAACAAGGACCACCAAAAAACCTTAGACCAGTCATTCTTCTATCGGTCATCAGGAAAATCCTCGCAATAATCATGATAACAAGGACATCGGAAAAACTTAATAGTCAAATACCAATTTCACAAGCTGCATACAGATCAGGAAGAGGAACAACAGAACATGTATTTACCATTAAGACACTTGCGGAAAAAGCAATAACATCTTCAAACTATGAGATCAACATTTTATTACTCGACATGAGTAAAGCGTTTGATACCATTCAGAGAGACATTTTAATTGAAGATCTCAAAGAAGTACTAGCTGAAGATGAACTGCATATGTTCTACCTATTACTCAAAGATGTAAACATACAAGTCCGTGTAAACAAGGAAACAGGACAACAATTCAAGACAAATATAGGTGCTCCACAAGGTGACTGTGCCAGTGCAATTCTATTTACATACTATTTAGCACAAGGCGGTTCTCGAACGGCGCGTCTCGCCTGTTCATCAAAAGTGACTTGAAAGAAATGATGATGAAACATATGATACAATGTAGCACTGTCACAGAGGTATGCATTGTAGTTAATTTAATCAACAAAAAGAACACACCAACCCCTTCCCTACACCAAATCACATCAAGATAGGCCTTACAGATCTTATTTAACCCCAGATGACCTCTGATGACCTTGAAAATTTAATCAGCAAAAAGAACACACCAACCCCCTTCCCTCCACCAAATCACATCAAGATAGGCCTTACGGATCTTATTTGACCCCAGATGACGACCTCTGATGACCTCGACAAATTAATCAACAAAAAGAACACACCATCCCTCTTCCGTCCACCAAATCCCATCAAGATAGGCCTTACGGATCTTATTTGACCCCAGATGACCTTGAATGACCTCCGATGACCTTGAAAATTTAATCAGCAAAAAGAATACACCACCCCCCTTCCCTCCACCAAATCCAATCAAGATAGGCCTTACTGATCTATTTGACCCCATATTTGACCCCCGATGACCCCGAAAAATTAATCAACAAAAAGAACACACCACCCCCCTTCCCTCCACCAAATCCCATCAAGATAGGCCTTACTGATCATTTGACCCTATATTTGACCCCTGATGACCCCGAAAAAGTAATCAACCAAAAGAACACACCACCCCCCTTCCCTCCACCAAATCCCATCAAGATAGGCCTTACTGATCTATTTGACCCCCGATGACCCCGAAAAATTAATCAACAAAAAGAACACACCATCCCTCTTCCGTCCACCAAATCCCATCAAGATAGGCCTTACTGATCTATTTGACCCCATATTTGACCCCCGATGACCCCGAAAAATTAATCAACAAAAAGAACACACCACCCCCCTTCCCTCCACCAAATCCCATCAAGATAGGCCTTACTGATCTATTTGACCCCATATTTGACCCCGAAAAATTAATCAACAAAAAGAACACACCATCCCTCTTCCGTCCACCAAATCCCATCAAGATAGGCCTTACTGATCTATTTGACCCCATATTTGACCCCAGATGACCCCGAAAAATTAATCAACAAAAAGAACACACCATCCCTCTTCCGTCCACCAAATCCCATCAAGATAGGCCTTACTGATCTATTTGACCCCATATTTGACCCCCAATGACCCAGAAAAATTAATCAACAAAAAGAACACACCATCCCTCTTCCGTCCACCAAATCCCATCAATATAGGCCTTACTGATCTATTTGACCCCATATTTGACCCCCGATGACCCCGAAAAATTAATCAACAAAAAGAACACACCACCCCCCCTTCCCTCCACCAAATCCCATCAAGATAGGCCTTACTGATCTATTTGACCCCATATTTGACCCCCGATGACCCAGAAAAATTAATCAACAAAAAGAACACACCACCCCTCTTCCGTCCACCAAATCCCATCAAGATAGGCCTTACTGATCTATTTGACCCCATATTTGACCCCCGATGACCCCGAAAAAATAATCAACAAAAAGAACACCCCATCCCTCTTCCGTCCACCAAATCCCATCAAGATAGGCCTTACTGATCTATTTGACCCCATATTTGACCCCGATGACCCCGAAAAATAAATCAACAAAAAGAACACACCATCCCTCTTCCGTCCACCAAATCCCATCAAGATAGGCCTTACTGATCTATTTGACCCCATATTTGACCCCCGATGACCCCGAAAAATTAATCAACAAAAAGAACACACCACCCCCCTTCCCTCCACCAAATCCCATCAAGATAGGCCTTACTGATCTATTTGACCCCATATTTGACCCCGAAAAATTAATCAACAAAAAGAACACACCATCCCTCTTCCGTCCACCAAATCCCATCAAGATAGGCCTTACTGATCTATTTGACCCCATATTTGACCCCAGATGACCCCGAAAAATTAATCAACAAAAAGAACACACCATCCCTCTTCCGTCCACCAAATCCCATCAAGATAGGCCTTACTGATCTATTTGACCCCATATTTGACCCCCAATGACCCAGAAAAATTAATCAACAAAAAGAACACACCATCCCTCTTCCGTCCACCAAATCCCATCAATATAGGCCTTACTGATCTATTTGACCCCATATTTGACCCCCGATGACCCCGAAAAATTAATCAACAAAAAGAACACACCACCCCCCTTCCCTCCACCAAATCCCATCAAGATAGGCCTTACTGATCTATTTGACCCCATATTTGACCCCCGATGACCCAGAAAAATTAATCAACAAAAAGAACACACCACCCCTCTTCCGTCCACCAAATCCCATCAAGATAGGCCTTACTGATCTATTTGACCCCATATTTGACCCCCGATGACCCCGAAAAAATAATCAACAAAAAGAACACCCCATCCCTCTTCCGTCCACCAAATCCCATCAAGATAGGCCTTACTGATCTATTTGACCCCATATTTGACCCCGATGACCCCGAAAAATAAATCAACAAAAAGAACACACCATCCCTCCTCCGTCCACCAAATCCCATCAAGATAGGCCTTACTGATCTATTTGACCCCATATTTGACCCCCGATGACCCCGAAAAAAGAATCAACAAAAAGAACACCCCATCCCTCTTCCGTCCACCAAATCCCATCAAGATAGGCCTTACTGATCTATTTGACCCCATATTTGACCCCGATGACCCCGAAAAATTAATCAACAAAAAGAACACCCCATCCCTCTTCCGTCCACCAAATCCCATCAAGATAGGCCTTACTGATCTATTTGACCCCATATTTGACCCCGATGACCCCGAAAAATTAATCAACAAAAAGAACACACCATCCCTCTTCCGTCCACCAAATCCCATCAAGATAATAGGCCTTACTGATCTATTTGACCCCCGATGACCCCGAAAAATTAATCAACAAAAAGAACACACCACCCCCCTTCCCTCCACCAAATCCAGGCCTTACTGATCTATTTGACCCCATATTTGACCCCCAATGACCCCGAAAAATAATCAACAAAAAGAACACACCACCCCCCTTTCCTCCACCAAATCCCATCAAGATAGGCCTTACTGATCTATTTGACCCCATATTTGACCCCCAATGACCCCGAAAAATTAATCAACAAAAAGAACACACCATCCCTCTTCCGTCCACCAAATCCCATCAAGATAGGCCTTACTGATCTATTTGACCCCATATATGACCCCCGATGACCCCGAAAAATTAAGAACAAAAAGAACACACCATCCCCCTTCCTTCCACCAAATCCAATCAAGATAGGCCTTATGGATCTTATTTGACCCCCGATGACCTTGAATGACCTCTGATGACCTTGAAAATTTATTCAGCAAAAAGAACACACCACTCCCCTTCCCTCCACCAAATCTCATCAATATAGGCCTTACTGATCTATTTGACCCCATATTTGACCCCGATGACCTCTGGTGACCTTGAAAATTTAATCAACAAAAAGAACACACCATCCCTCTTCCCTCCACCAAATCCCATCAAGATAGGCCTTACTGATCTATTTGACCCCATATTTGACCCCCGATGACCTTGAATGACCTCTGATGACCTTGAAAATTTAATCAGCAAAAAGAACACACCACCCCCTTCCCTCCACCAAATCCCATCAAGATCGGCCTTACGGATCTTATTTGACCGCATATTTGACCCCGATGACCTTGAATGACCTCCAATGACCTTGAAAATCTAATCAGCAAAAGAACACCCCACCCCCTTCCCTGACATCAAGTCCCATCAAGATAGGCCTTACGGATCTCTAGATATCGCGTCACAACGCGTCTCAAAAGTTTTAAGCATATTTGACCCCGATGACCTTGTATGACCCCCGATGACCTTGAAAAACCAATCAGCAACAGAACGCACCACCCCCCTTCCCTCCACCAAGTCCCATCACGATAGGCCTTACGGATCTCCAGATATCGCGTCACAAAGGTATTTCTTAGCACACGGCGGACGGCATACGGCGGACGGCGGACGCCGGACAGAAATAGTGATAACATAGTCTCTTTCTGATTACATCAGGCGAGACAAAAATCACTTCATGCAGCGAGAGAGAAAGACGAGACAGAACATAATTATGCCATTGCAAGGGAAGTATCCAAGGATCTTCTACCAACACATCTGCAAGATCACTCTTACTGCATACAAAACCCAAACCAATCAGTGACAATAGATCAGCAATATGCTGATGATATTAGCTGGATTACAACAAACTCTGGTCTAATCACCAAAATAAAGAAAACAGTACCATCAAAGTTGAAGAAAAGAAATCTCACCATAAATGGAGAAAAAACAGAACTCTACAAAGTAACCAGGGAAGGCCCAACAGACTGGAAAAAATGCAAGTATTTAGGATCTCTACTAGACACAGAGGAGGATATAAAAAGACGAAAAGGGTTAGCCATCGGCACATATAACCAACTCAAACAATTTCTTCAAAGCAGGAGGGCAACAATAACCACCAAAATGAGAATTTTCAACGCATATGTTAGCTCAATTTTTCTATACAATTACAACAGTGAACTATGGACAATAACAATGAAACTAGAACACAAAATAGATGTTTTCCAAAGAACTCTATTAAGACGGACTCTCAATATCACGAAACTTGATAAAATGACAAATGTTGACCTCTATACTAAAACAAATAGTGAGCCGTGGAGTAAAACGATCAAACGAAGACGTCTAAATTGGCTGGGACATTTATACAGATTACCAGAGGAAACTCCAGCACGTCAGGCTTTAAAGGAATACAACAGACCCACGAAGAGACCAGTCGGGCGTCCAAAGCCTACCTGGGTCGCAAATGTAAATAAAGAAATTAAACCGGAACTCATGACACAGACCAATGATCGCATGACCTGGCGAGTAATAGTTGCGCGCGCAATGGCAACATAGCCGGAAAGCGTTGACGATGATGATGATGATAGGTCAGTGCATAGTGTCGAAAATCTAATGATGGAAAATACGATGTATTTGAATGATAAACCACCACTTTAGGACACAGTTTGCCTCAATAAAAGTATGATTTTTGTACTTTCTCATTAATAAAGTTGATTTTGTTTAACCGAGTCCGAGGGTTAAAGTATACATATTATTTTGTTACTTTAAAACATAACCTGGCGTTTAATAGTACAATCTAATTCCTCGTTATTCGTCCACAAGTTTTATGAATGGCCGACGATACCAAACTGGTGGGGGTAATACAAAATATTACGGCGCTATAAAGCGCGCAAATTCAGCATTTTGGCAAGGCAATAGTCGCAAGTTTTACTCCTTTTCGCGGGTTTCTAACAGCACCTCATGATGAAAAGCCTTTGAAAACATCATTTTCCATTAATTTTGGCCGCTGAAATCGGAGATATAGTTTGAAGAATATATACAGAAGCGATTAACATCAATTAACGAAAAACAACCTCCCCATTTTTCACTTTGACGGCTGTATTTTTATATCACGCTTGCACATCATGATACATGCGTGTCATGTGTTAACCAACTTTTCTATTATAGCGTTTTACATGCATTTTCAATACAATTTTGACAACAAAGAAAATAACGCAAAATTGCCTGTTTTGTCGAATGGCAATCAAGCCCATTTTATAACACATTTATGCGATCATATTGTTTCACTATCTCAAGTACATTTCCCGACAAATACCACTTGGGTGGCCAAGATAAAACCATATTTCACAGTCGCACTTTCCCCTTGACCTTTACCGTGACCTTTCGCATCGAGTCGCTTTAGCTTACTTGTAGTAAGCTAATAAAAACTCAACTTTGGGAATTTATTCATGAAAATCTGTACTTTAATTATCTAAATCATTTATTGGACCAGACGGTGTGTATTTCAGTTAAAAAATAAAAACTCAACTTTGGGAATTTATTCATGAAAATCTGTACTTTAATTATCTAAATCATTTATTGGACCAGACGGTGTGTTATACAGCTTTCATATCACAAGCATTTAAGTTCGTTCGAATTGGTTGAAACATGTTTTATGCTCATTCAAAAAACCGAACAAGGTTTGGCATCATAATTAACAAGCCCCTATTCAATTTCACAATTCATCATTGTTCAATATCAGTTCACATCCAGTGGAAGAGCGGGGCACAAGCCACTATTTCCCCTTTCAATGTTGCAATAATCACAAATGGTGACATAAATATTATTACCTTGATTTTTTCCAAAAATCGAGGTTCTGTATCTCTGCCGTTTCTTTCTTCTTCTTCTTCCTCCTCCTCTTCTTCTTTTTCTTTCCTCAAACCCACCTACAAAATGCATCTCCTCCTACAGTTTACATGCTACAATCACCAGACTTGGTCAGTAGAACCCCCCACCTAACCTTCATATAGGGTCTTCACAGTTTGGGGTCAAAGGTCACACAGGGGTCACTAGGGGTCAAAAGGTGATTTTTACTTAAAACGCATTTCCAATTTAGTGAAATGACCTAGGATCGTCAAAATTGGTCCACATATTCCTTTTGACCGTACGCATATACAAAAGAACGGTTTTTAAAATTAAAAATCATTTGGGGTCACTAGGGGTCAAAATGTAAATTTTCAATTCGATCACTTAAAATGCATCTTGTCTCAGAGGAAATGACTCATGACCTTCATAATTAGTCAAAAGATTCCTTGGGTCCATGCTCATATAGGGTCTTCAGCGATTAAAAATGACATGTCATACGGGGTCACTAGGGGTCATTGAACTTTACAGAGGTAAAAGTTAAGACATGCTCCGATTCGGACCGGGTTTGTTGCATCTTGTTTGGTTTGATGAGCCAAGAAAATAAGTCAATCATATTGACCAGGTCAAAGGTCAAGAAGGGGTCACTAGGGGTCAAAATGTAAATTTTCAATTCGATCGCTTAAAATGCATCTTGTCTCAGAGGAAATGACTCATGACCTTCACAATTGGTCAAAAGAGTCCTTGGGTCTATGCACATATAGGGTGTTCAGCGATTAAAAGTGACATGTCATACGGGGTCACTAGGGGTCATTGAACTTTACAGAGGTAAAAGTTAAGACATGCTCTGAATTGGACCGGGTTTCTTGCATCTTGTTTGGTTTGATGAGCCAAGAAAATAAGTCAATCATATTGACCAGGTCAAAGGTCAAGAAGGGGTCACTAGGGGTCAAAATGTAAATTTTCAATTCGATCGCTTAAAATGCATCTTGTCTCAGAGGAAATGACTCATGACCTTCACAATTGGTCAAAAGAGTCCTTGGGTCTATGCACATATAGGGTGTTCAGCGATTAAAAGTGACATGTCATACGGGGTCACTAGGGGTCATTGAACTTTACAAGGGTAAAAGTTAAGACATGCTCCGAATTGGACCGGGTTTCTTGCATCTTGTTTGGTTTGATGAGCCAAGAAAATTAGTCAATCATATTGACCAGGTCAAAGGTCAAGAAGGGGTCACTAGGGGTCAAAATGTAAATTTTCAATTCGATCGCTTAAAATGCATCTTGTCTCAGAGTAAATGACTCATGACCTTCACAATTAGTCAAAAGAGTCCTTGGGTCTATGCACATATAGGGTGTTCAGCGATTAAAAGTGACATGTCATACGGGGTCACTAGGGGTCATTGAACTTTACAGGGGTAAAAGTTAAGACATGCTCCGATTTGGACCGGGTTTCTTGCATCTTGTTTGGTTTGATGAGCCAAGAAAATAAGTCAATCATATTGACCAGGTCAAAGGTCAAAAAGGGGTCACTAGGGGTCAAAATGTAAATATTCAATTCGATCACTTAAAATGCATCTTGTCTCAGAGGAAATGATTCATGACCTTCATAATTAGTCAAAAGATTCCTTGGGTACATGCACATATAGGGTGTTCAGCGATTAAAAGTGACATGTCATACGAGGTCACTAGGGGTCATTGAAATTTACAGGGGTAAAAGTTAAGACATGCTCCGATTTGGACCGGGTTTGTTGCATCTTGTTTGGTTTGATGAGCCAAGAAAATAAGTCAATCATAATAACCAGGTCAAAGGTCAAGAAGAGGTCACTAGGGATCGTGTTCTCATAAAAAATCAAGGTAGCCTGGTCTTAGACCGGAGCAAGATCTAGTTTTATATTTGTTTTTCACATGTAATGTATGTAGAGAATATCTGAACATGCTTAATGTATAATTAACAGATAAATTGACTCAATTAACTAGTACATTGACTATGAAAATCCCAAATCTGTTTAAAAAACACAGTAATGTCAAAAAATTAGTCATGACGGAAATCCTGTGATTCTTGTTGACGATAAATACAGCTATTTCTATTGGTATTGCTTTATTTCATGTTATGATTAGATTGTATGATGGTGTCGGGTACATTACGGGAGTGGTTGGTAACTATGGATTGTGGGTTTGAATCAATGTACCATATTCTTATAACAATATTAGTGCTTATTTAATTATGAAGTCTCTTCTTGCTCCTATCGAAAATGGTTAACCATTCTTGATGGGAGATTACATTTACATTGGCGTTAATATTTTTTTAATTTCTTGTTTTTCAGTGTCAAATGGCATTTTAAGACAGTCAAGTTCAGACTAAAGAAGTCGGCTAAATGGATGAGAATTTTACATCTCCTTTGATACACTGCATGCTAGTTGCGCCCTAATTGTCTGATGATGGTGGAAATCAAGTAATCAATCAGGCACTTGCCCCTTATAATTAAGTTCCTCTTGAATGCTGATTACCTCTCCATCTTAACTCAATCAAATTGCCCAGTGGCGTAGCCAGGGTCACTTGTCAGGGGGGGCAAAGTATATTTTTTCCCGGTGAACACCAGTTAGACCCGAACTGAAATTTTCCAACTAATTTGCCTGTCTAGTCTTCCTTTATGTCCCTTTCCTTTCATTTCCCTTTCCCCTTTCCTTCCATTTTTGTCTCCTCTTCTCCCTTTCTTTGCCTTCCCGATATTTCGCTGCCTTCCCGATTTTCCTGGTCAATTTGTTCTTCTTCAGGGGGACACTCTGCCCCCTTGCCCCCCCCCCCCCCCCCCCCCCCTTGCACCCCCTGGCTACGCTACTGAAATTGCCTACAGTATTATGGTCACTGAATGATCGTATGTATGCATACAATGAATTAAAACTTACTTTTCTCGTTAAATCGTGTGTGGAAACAAAAGATGTTGTATTCCTTGACCGGTAGTTTGAGCATACTCTTCTTATTGAACGTTGGGTATCCCGCGCCAAGAAAGTTCCCCCGATGTGGGAGGACAAAATTCAACCTGTGTGTTTGACCATAACGAAATAGGATATTTTGAACCGTACTACTACCACATTTATGCATCTTTAAGAAGACAATGTTATTGCTTGGTTTACAAGTTGTTCTGTTTGAAGTCGTCTTTGATGTTGGAATCATTTTGGTTTTGGAAACGTCGTGGTCAGGAATCTTCGGTAGTCCCTGTTGAGATAAATCAACAGATGAAATTAGATTAAATTCACCTTTAATAATCAGTGTTTTTATTGAATCCAGATGTCTTCCCCTTACAAATAATCCCTTTTGTGGGGGTTGACCAGCGTTTTTCCCGCGATGGGGAATAAAATCTAGCTTGGTATGACAGGCTGTCTAGATTCTAAGATAAATGTTTTAGCTCTTAATCGATGGCAACATTGAAATCATGTAAAATAATACCAGTCAAGAAATAAATAGAGATTGTGTGCCTAATATGGAGGAATCAACCTGCACAATGAAACGTTTAGGTACATTTACAGTATGTTGTGCTATTTTCTAGGACGTTAAAATTAGACTTTATACCCTAATTGGCAATATCAAAATACTATTTCTGAAGGCAGGAGTCAAAAGAGTTTCAGTGAATTTTAATGGAAATGGAAAATCAGGACATCATTTTGTTGGAGGGGGTGGTTTCGGATTTTGTCTCATATTTTCTATAACATTTATGTGATTGGTTAAGTTTTAAATCACAATTGCATTGTTTGTATCACCCTCACCTGATTGGCTGGATTTATTGGGGAATCGTCTGCCCCCTCACGTGATGTTGAATAAACCCCATGGAAATGTTTCCACTCCAGTAGATTTCTGTAAAGTAAGATGGTGGAAATCACTATTCGAGTATGACCATGGAAGTATGTGGTATGACTGAATACACCTTTTTTTTCTATACGAGGGTCATTCAATAAGTATAGACCATTTCAAATACGATCAGTTCCGAATGTTTCCGATTAGCCGAGTGATTTGACGCTCGGTTACATGCACAGGTCATGTCCATGTGTAGTCTTTGTCAAAGACGCCTCTTGAGCCGAGCGCAGCGAGGCGCGAGCGCCGCAGACGCGAGAGTCGAGCGAAGCGAGCTTGTATTCCACAATTTTGATAGAGGGCGCTCACACCTATACAGAATACAGGGCCTTGATGAAAGGCTAGAGAAAAACAAACATGTTTTTCACCCATCTGCCCGTGTGGTAGATTGCGCTGGTGTTGGTGATAGATTGTATTCCTCACAAAGTTGATGTTGCGGCATTTCAGTAACAAAAAACGGTGAGATGAAAGAGATCTGGGGTAATATTTTCACTTTTTACCGTCTGCTCGATACATTTTGAATTTGCCGGTCAACGCCTTTGTTGATAAAAAAAACAAAATAGTCTCGTTCCACGTTTTACTTCTCATGTGTGCACGCGTGTATGTAAACATAGTAAATCACTAGGCGGACAACCAACTAGGACAATGCTGTGAATGCGATCAACTGTTGGGAAGAACGCGCAACGCACCTACTCCACGTGACCTGTTTTTCCGAAGATTTCCGATCTCAATTTGAAATGGTCTATATGGTACGACTGAATACACCTTGTTTCTATACGAGGGTCATTCAATAAGTATATGGTACGACTGAATACACCTTGTTTCTATACAAGGGTCATTCAATAAGTATATGGTATGACTGAATACACCTTGTTTCTATACGAGGGTCATTCAATAAGTATATGGTATGACTGAATTCACCTTGTTTCTATACAAGGGTCATTCAATAAGTATATGGTATGACTGAATACACCTTGTTTCTATACAAGGGTCATTCAATAAGTATATGGTATGACTGAATACACCTTGTTTCTATACGAGGGTCATTCAATAAGTATATGGTATGACTGAATACACCTTGTTTCTATACGAGGGTCATTCAATAAGTATATGGTATGACTGAAAAACACCTTGTTTCTATACGAGGGTCATTCAATAAGTATATGGTATGACCGAATACACCTTGTTTCTATACAAGGGTCATTCAATAAATATATGGTATGACTGAATTCATCTTGTTTCTATACGAGGGTCATTCAATAAGTATATGGTATGACTGAATTCATCTTGTTTCTATACGAGGGTCATTCAATAAGTATATGGTATGACTGAATTCATCTTGTTTCTATACGAGGGTCATTCAATAAGTATATGGTATGACTGAATTCATCTTGTTTCTATACGAGGGTCATTCAATAAGTATATGGTATGACTGAATACACCTTGTTTCTATACGAGGGTCATTCAATAAGTATATGGTATGACTGAATTCACCTTGTTTCTATACGAGGGTCATTCAATAAGTATATGGTATGACTGAATTCATCTTGTTTCTATACGAGGGTCATTCAATAAGTATATGGTATGACTGAATACACCTTGTTTCTATACGAGGGTCATTCAATAAGTATATGGTATGACTGAATACATCTTGTTTCTATACGAGGGTCATTCAATAAGTATATGGTATGACCGAATACACTTTGTTTCTATACGAGGGTCATTCAATAAGTATATGGTATGACTGAATTCATCTTGTTTCTATACGAGGGTCATTCAATAAGTATATGGTATGACTAAATTCATCTTGTTTCTATACGAGGGTCATTCAATAAGTATATGGTATGACTGAATACACCTTGTTTCTATACGAGGGTCATTCAATAAGTATATGGTATGACTGAATACATCTTGTTTCTATACGAGGGTCATTCAATAAGTATATGGTATGACCGAATACACCTTGTTTCTATACGAGGGTCATTCAATAAGTATATAGTATGACTGAATTCATCTTGTTTCTATACGCGGGTCATTCAATAAGTATATGGTATGACTGAAAAACACCTTGTTTCTATACGAGGGTCATTCAATAAGTATATGGTATGACCGAATACACCTTGTTTTCTATACAAGGGTCATTCAATAAATATATGGTATGACTGAATTCACCTTGTTTCTATACAAGGGTCATTCAATAAGTATATGGTATGACTGAATACACCTTGTTTCTATACAAGGGTCATTCAATAAGTATATGGTATGACTGAATACACCTTGTTTCTATACGAGGGTCATTCAATAAGTATATGGTATGACTGAATACACCTTGTTTCTATACGAGGGTCATTCAATAAGTATATGGTATGACTGAATTTACCTTGTTTCTATACAAGGGTCATTCAATAAGTATATGGTATGACTGAATACACCTTGTTTCTATACGAGGGTCATTCAATAAGTATATGGTATGACTGAATACACCTTGTTTCTATACAAGGGTCATTCAATAAGTATATGGTATGACTGAATTCACCTTGTTTCTATACAAGGGCCATTCAATAAGTATATGGTATGACTGAATACACCTTGTTTCTATACGAGGGTCATTCAATAAGTATATGGTATGACCGAATACACCTTGTTTCTATACAAGGGTCATTCAATAAGTATATGGTATGACTGAATACACCTTGTTTCTATACGAGGGTCATTCAATAAGTATATGGTATGACTGAATACACCTTTTTTCTATACGAGGGTCATTCAATAAGTATAGACCATTTCAAATACGATCAGTTCCGAATGTTTCCGATTAGCCGAGTGATTTGACGCTCGGTTACATGCACAGGTCATGTCCATGTGCCGGAGAAAAACAAACATGTTTTTCACCCGTCTGCCCGTGTGGTAGATTGCGCTGGTGTTGGTGATAGATTGTATTCCTCACAAAGTTGATGTTGCGGCATTTCAGTAACAAAAAACGGTGAGATGAAAGAGATCTGGGGTAATATTTTCACTTTTTACCGTCTGCTCGATACATTTTGAATTTGCCGGTCAACGCCTTTGTTGATAAAAAAACAAAATAGTCTCGTTCCACGTTTTACTTCTCATGTGTGCACGCGTGTATGTAAACATAGTAAATCACTAGGCGGACAACCAACTAGGACAATGCTGTGAATGCGATCAACTGTTGGGAAGAACGCGCAACGCACCTACTCCACGTGACCTGTTTTTCCGAAGATTTCCAATCTCAATTTGAAATGGTCTATATGGTACGACTGAATACACCTTGTTTCTATACGAGGGTCATTCAATAAGTATATGGTATGACTGAATACACCTTGTTTCTATACGAGGGTCATTCAATAAGTATATGGTACGACTGAATACACCTTGTTTCTATACGAGGGTCATTCAATAAGTATATGGTATGACCGAATACACCTTGTTTCTATACAAGGGTCATTCAATAAATATATGGTATGACTGAATTCATCTTGTTTCTATACAAGGGTCATTCAATAAGTATATGGTATGACTGAATTCACCTTGTTTCTATACAAGGGTCATTCAATAAGTATATGGTATGACTGAATACACCTTGTTTCTATACAAGGGTCATTCAATAAGTATATGGTATGACTGAATACACCTTGTTTCTATACGAGAGTCATTCAATAAGTATATGGTATGACTGAATACACCTTGTTTCTATACGAGGGTCATTCAGTAAGTATATGGTATGACTGAATTCACCTTGTTTCTATACAAGGGTCATTCAATAAGTATATGGTATGATTGAATACACCTTGTTTCTATACGAGGGTCATTCAATAAGTATATGGTATGACTGAATACACCTTGTTTCTATACAAGGGTCATTCAATAAGTATATGGTATGACTGAATTCACCTTGTTTCTATACAAGGGTCATTCAATAAGTATATGATTGGTATGACTGAATACACCTTGTTTCTATACGAGGGTCATTCAATAAGTATATGGTATGACCGAATACACCTTGTTTCTATACAAGGGTCATTCAATAAGTATATGGTATGACTGAATACACCTTGTTTCTATACGAGGGTCATTCAATAAGTATATGGTATGACTGAATTCACCTTGTTTCTATACAAGGGTCATTCAATAAGTATATGGTATGACTGAATACACCTTGTTTCTATACAAGGGTCATTCAATAAGTATATGGTATGACTGAATACACCTTGTTTCTATACGAGGGTCATTCAATAAGTATATGGTATGACTGAATTCACCTTGTTTCTATACAAGGGTCATTCAATAAGTATATGGTATGACTGAATACACCTTGTTTCTATACGAGGGTCATTCAATAAGTATATGGTATGACTGAATACACCTTGTTTCTATACAAGGGTCATTCAATAAGTATATGGTATGACTGAATTCACCTTGTTTCTATACAAGGGCCATTCAATAAGTATATGGTATGACTGAATACACCTTGTTTCTATACGAGGGTCATTCAATAAGTATATGGTATGACCGAATACACCTTGTTTCTATACAAGGGTCATTCAATAAGTATATGGTATGACTGAATACACCTTGTTTCTATACGAGGGTCATTCAATAAGTATATGGTATGACTGAATACACCTTTTTTTCTATACAAGGGTCATTCAATAAGTATAGACCATTTCAAATACGATCAGTTCCGAATGTTTCCGATTAGCCGAGTGATTTGACGCTCGGTTACATGCACAGGTCATGTCCATGTGCCGGAGAAAAACAAACATGTTTTTCACCCGTCTGCCCGTGTGGTAGATTGCGCTGGTGTTGGTGATAGATTGTATTCCTCACAAAGTTGATGTTGCGGCATTTCAGTAACAAAAAACGGTGAGATGAAAGAGATCTGGGGTAATATTTTCACTTTTTACCGTCTGCTCGATACATTTTGAATTTGCCGGTCAACGCCTTTGTTGATAAAAAACAAAATAGTCTCGTTCCACGTTTTACTTCTCATGTGTGCACGCGTGTATGTAAACATAGTAAATCACTAGGCGGACAACCAACTAGGACAATGCTGTGAATGCGATCAACTGTTGGGAAGAACGCGCAACGCACCTACTCCACGTGACCTGTTTTTCCGAAGATTTCCGATCTCAATTTGAAATGGTCTATATGGTACGACTGAATACACCTTGTTTCTATACGAGGGTCATTCAATAAGTATATGGTATGACTGAATACACCTTGTTTCTATACGAGGGTCATTCAATAAGTATATGGTACGACTGAATACACCTTGTTTCTATACGAGGGTCATTCAATAAGTATATGGTATGACCGAATACACCTTGTTTCTATACAAGGGTCATTCAATAAATATATGGTATGACTGAATTCATCTTGTTTCTATACGAGGGTCATTCAATAAGTATATGGTATGACTGAATTCACCTTGTTTCTATACAAGGGTCATTCAATAAGTATATGGTATGACTGAATACACCTTGTTTCTATACAAGGGTCATTCAATAAGTATATGGTATGACTGAATACACCTTGTTTCTATACGAGGGTCATTCAATAAGTATATGGTATGACTGAATACACCTTGTTTCTATACGAGGGTCATTCAATAAGTATATGGTATGACTGAATTCACCTTGTTTCTATACAAGGGTCATTCAATAAGTATATGGTATGATTGAATACACCTTGTTTCTATACGAGAGTCATTCAATAAGTATATGGTATGACTGAATACACCTTGTTTCTATACAAGGGTCATTCAATAAGTATATGGTATGACTGAATTCACCTTGTTTCTATACAAGGGTCATTCAATAAGTATATGGTATGACTGAATACACCTTGTTTCTATACGAGGGTCATTCAATAAGTATATGGTATGACCGAATACACCTTGTTTCTATACAAGGGTCATTCAATAAGTATATGGTATGACTGAATACACCTTGTTTCTATACGAGGGTCATTCAATAAGTATATGGTATGACTGAATTCACCTTGTTTCTATACAAGGGTCATTCAATAAGTATATGGTATGACTGAATACACCTTGTTTCTATACAAGGGTCATTCAATAAGTATATGGTATGACTGAATACACCTTGTTTCTATACGAGGGTCATTCAATAAGTATATGGTATGACTGAATACACCTTGTTTCTATATGAGTGTCATTCAATAAGTATATGGTATGACTGAAAACACCTTGTTTCTATACGAGGGTCATTCAATAAGTATATGGTATGACTGAATACACCTTGTTTCTATACGAGGGTCATTCAATAAGTATAAGGTATGACTGAATACACCTTGTTTCTATACAAGGGTCATTCAATAAGTATATGGTATGACTGAATACACCTTGTTTCTATACAAGGGTCATTCAATAAGTATATGGTATGACTGAATACACCTTGTTTCTATACGAGGGTCATTCAATAAGTATATGGTATGACTGAATTCACCTTGTTTCTATACAAGGGTCATTCAATAAGTATATGGTATGACTGAATACACATTGTTTCTATACGAGGGTCATTCAATAAGTATATGGTATGACTGAATTCACCTTGTTTCTATACAAGGGTCATTCAATAAGTATATGGTATGACTGAATACACATTGTTTCTATACGAGGGTCATTCAATAAGTATATGGTATGACTGAATATACCTTGTTTCTATACAAGGGTCATTCAATAAGTATATGGTATGACTGAATACACCTTGTTTCTATACGAGGGTCATTCAATAAGTATATGGTATGACTGAATACACATTGTTTCTATACGAGGGTCATTCAATAAGTATATGGTATGACTAAATACACCTTGTTTCTATATGAGGGTCATTCAATAAGTATATGGTATGACTGAATACACCTTGTTTCTATACAAGGGTCATTCAATAAGTATATGGTATGACTGAATACACCTTGTTTCTATACGAGGGTCATTCAATAAGTATATGGTATGACTGAATTCACCTTGTTTCTATACAAGGGTCATTCAATAAGTATATGGTATGACTGAATACACATTGTTTCTATACGAGGGTCATTCAATAAGTATATGGTATGACTGAATACACCTTGTTTCTATATGAGGGTCATTCAATAAGTATATGGTATGACTGAATACACCTTGTTTCTATACGAGGGTCATTCAATAAGTATATGGTATGACTGAATTCACCTTGTTTCTATACGAGGGTCATTCAATAAGTATATGGTATGACTGAATACACCTTGTTTCTATACAAGGGTCATTCAATAAGTATATGGTATGACTGAATACACCTTGTTTCTATACGAGGGTCATTCAATAAGTATATGGTATGACTGAATACACCTTGTTTCTATACAAGGGTCATTCAATAAGTATATGGTATGACTGAATACACCTTGTTTCTATACGAGGGTCATTCAATAAGTATATGGTATGACTGAATACACCTTGTTTCTATACGAGGGTCATTCAATAAGTATATGGTACGACTGAATACACCTTGTTTTTATACAAGGGTCATTCAATAAGTATATGGTATGACTGAATTCACCTTGTTTCTATACAAGGGTCATTCAATAAGTATATGGTATGACTGAATACACCTTGTTTCTATACAAGGGTCATTCAATAAGTATATGGTATGACTGAATACACCTTGTTTCTATACGAGGGTCATTCAATAAGTATATGGTATGACTGAATACACCTTGTTTCTATACAAGGGTCATTTAATAAATATATGGTATGACTGAATACCCCTTGTTTCTATACGAGGGTCATTCAATAAGTTCTACCTACCTCCTTACTCATAACATAGCTAATATGAATGTCAGCCTCATGACATTTGTCATGATTTTAGCTCTGAATCATTAGCTACAGATTTATAGTAAATCATAATTGATATCTGCTTTTACTTTTGTAATTTGTTATGATGGCTTTAACCCAGAGAGATATTTTGAATAACGGAAACAGAAAATGACCTTAAAAATAAAATACATGTAGTGTATGGTTAGATATAAAAGCACGATTTAAGATTCTGAAAATGGAAATCAATGAATGATATCTGAATATATTACAGTATTATCATGTATAAGATACGATTGTAAGCGATATTACAACTTGTAGGCTTGCAAATAGTGTAATACCAACTTGAATGTATTGCTATGTCTTTGGCATACTGGAATTCTTTTAATCTGTCAAATTTCCATTGCTACACATCAAGCCTTAGTGATGCCTTGTACGAGGGGCATTCAGTAAATAATGAAAGTGATCATGGTATGGGATGCATGAGTGATTCTATTGAGGGGATAATGTGATCAATACAAAGTATGAACCTTTATCTTTCAAACAGTACAGTTTTGGATTTATAAGAGTGAACTATGACGTCATAGCATTGTCTCAAAGTAAGTACACTTGGGACACTACTTAATCAGTTATTTGGCGGGAAATTTGAATTATTTGTATGAAACATGTGATAAGAAGATTGCATAACATGACACCAGAAGCAGGTAAATCCCATTTTTTTTCACGTAAGTATGATAAAAAGACAATAACCTAAATCCCTGTGTAATTTGATGTATGTAGTATATGAGTAAAAAGTAAGGAGAGGCAATCGAATAAAAAGTATACAAATATCAGTATTTCAAATAGCCAATTTTCATTGAAAAATGCCCAGTCAGCGAATCACTAATATTGCGGAAAATCAAACAATTTATGAAAAATCCAAGCAATTAACCAGTTTGGGAGATTCCATATGATAGTTAACTAATTTTCTGAACTTATTCGCATGAAACCTGCAGAAAATGTGCGCATGCGCAGACGGCAGATCATTTTGAACAGGGCCACAAATGGCTAAAATCAAGAAATTTACCAGATAAAAGCTTACTGTGCCTTCAAATTCTAATCAGAAATAATTAAAAATGCTTAAATCAATGTGTTTAAATATTGTGATAGTCAAAATAAAGATATACATGAATGTATCAATCAAAGATGGCTGCCACAACCTCTCTTATTACTGTTATCTTTAGAGCTACTATATATGTATTGTTAAAGTAATCGTCACATAATTTCAATGGTTTGAGGAAATTTTATGAACAGCTCCTTCTGAAATCCCCACTTTTATTGCTTTACATCCCACACAAATTTACTAAATTATAATCCCTCCATTGTTCTTTATCCTTTGTTGTTTTCAAAGGTATATTATTGCGGATTTTGCTAAATAAAAGCGCATTTGAGATGGTCCCTTCTTATTTGCGTTAAGGAATTCAGGTCTAAAAAATAATGTCAAGCGGAGATAAGTGTGTGTTCTAACTATGTGCCAAGTGTTATCTGTTTTTATGCTTGCATTGCCGAGATATACGCAAATGTATCGATCAACCCATTTTCAACATATTACATATCCAGCCAAATAATTGACAGATTTCAGTCAGTGTCTGAAACCTATTGTGTTTATGTTAATGACATTACATAACCAAAGGTATCTAACATTCCAAAAGTGTATTGTTTGAAAGACAAAGGTTCATACTTTGTATTGATCACATTATCCCTCAATAGAATCACTCATGCATCCCATACCATGATCACTTTCATTATTTACTGAATGCCCCTCGTATGTTAAATATTTTACATAATAGTCACTTAATGAGTTTTCCTTATGTGCAACCTTCAGAATAGACAATAACGTAGTCAATGATAGAAAATTATCTCTTCGAGAGACTTGTAATACCTCCATTTAGTCCCATATAATATTGAAGATCTCTTAGTTCTTATGAAAATAAAATATGACTTTTGCAAGGTCCCTCGAGAGAGAAGGGGTTTACTTAATGGTTGTCCTGATCTGGTTCTGGCTATCTGGTTCTGGTTATATCAGAGGGCATATTTTTTCCTAAGACATCGGTCACCTTTATTGTTTATAGTTTTTTAAAGTGATATGTGACATTTAGAACAGTTAGAATTGACCAATGCCTATGTTTTATCTCATTAAATAGGCCACACAAATATATAACGCTGCCGCGATATTTTGCTGTTTTTCATCCGTTTCCGTCACATTAAATGGAAGTTTGGTATTCACTGCATCTCCAGATAAGTACAACGATTACTCAGATCAATTTACAATGAATTTGTAGCTGACAGTCCAAGCTACAGTTATATAATATTTCATAAGACTGGCTTATATAATAACAAAGTAATGAGGTAGGAGTTAGAACTTATTGAATGACCCTCATATACAAAATGTGGATATTGTTATTTCAAATGAAAACAAAAGTCCTGGCAATGTATCATCAGTGGACTTCTTGAAAATTAAGAAATTTCCCAAGTGCTGATTCTCCGTGTGAGCTCAAGTATTCATCCAATGCCTTGGATAAAAAATAGGCTACCCCAATAAAATGGTCTAGACGCCAGGCCAGTAACCAGGGGGTCATTACGGAGCAGACTCCCCCTCTCCCCTCAAAAAATGTCCCTAAATTCCCAAGAAAGTCCCCAAAAAGTCCAACACAAATGTTTTTAACACGTTTTGGTCAAACAGTCCACTTCTACTAAATCCCCCCCCCCCCCCCCCTCCCCCGGTAAAAAAGGTCCACATTTGGGGGGGGGGGACTTTTTGACAAAATTTGCCTGACCCAAAAAAAACTACCAAGGTACGGGCCGCCTTCTAGAAACAATTTACATTATTTCACAATAATAGTCTGGTTAGATTTTTATCAAGATTGAGATTATATTAACAAAATGACTAAATGGTCCTGTTATAATAAACACCCCGATATGTTTTGTTTCATTTTAATTCTAAAGGCAAAACAAAAACATGACTAACGTGTTATACCTTGGGATTTTAAGCAAAGAATTCCAATCGTCGTCGTAAGAATCATGGAAGACAGAGATGTATAAGAATCCAGCCATGATGACGCTGATCAGGACATAACATAGCACTCTCCGATTTGTTGGTCGCATCGTCTACCCAAGAAATAACAAACGCAAATCCAAAATACAGATTGGACAACAAACTAAGTCAATGTTTTAGCATACAGAAAATTATGAGGCTATATAAAATCCAGACTAGAGCTCATGATCCCGCACCAAATGTCTACAATCAATAGTACGCATTGTACTTGTGAACAGTACAGTCGTTCATTTGATATCAAAATAGAAACAGGATCTACAGATAATCTAAATTAATCAGTTCACAGTGTGTCTGACAATTAATGTGTATGGTTTCAGCTGATAATTTTGTTCTTTAACTGTAGAGACCATGAGTGAATTTGATCAGATTATTTCAAAATGACATTTGTTTTGACACACCCTGTATGACAGCTGTGAGTTTCACACCATGATAAAGCTAGTGTGATATCTTCTTAGCCCTAGCTGCCACTCCGTGATGATTGGCACATGGCTAGATATAAAAGAAATGCCATGAAAATGATAGGATGATTTTTTAGCGAGCATCTAGAGTCGCTTTAACATGGCTGGACTTCAAATCAGGTCGTTAAAGAATGTGCGACAAAAAAAAGCAAATGTATAACAGGAATTAGAAGCAAGCGCGAAAATAAATTTTGCGGTCCGACGAGTCCTTTAGTTCAGTGGCGGCACCAGCCTCATAATTTGGGTGGGGGACAAAAGGGGGGCAAGAATTTTGTTTAGGGTGGAATGAAAAAAAAGATGCTCGCAAAGTGCGCGCATTTTACGCTTAAATTGTCGAATTTGGTTTAATACTAACTAATTTGGTATGAAAATGCGCGCTTGCGAGCAAAATTTAGCAGTTTTATGTTAAAATTGTCAACATTCGGTCTTATTTATCCTAGTTTAGTAAGAAAATGTGCGCACAGTGCGGAAAACAAATGCCTTTTAATGCTAAAATTGTCTATTTTTTTCTAATATTAACTAAATTGAAAAGCCAAATTTAAGGGTGATAATTGCATCATTTCTCGCGTACAATATTTTAATTTTCACAGTTTTTAGCCAAACGTTACGCCACTGCTTCATACAAGGTCCTTTAAATCGGACCTCTTCCAAGGATTGAAGTCATATTTTTCAATTCTTTGATGACAGACCACTGCTTCTATTGATTTGAAACTTCTTGGCCGATCTATGGTTTGAGCTGATTTAAGTAGTGTTTTGCATTATGAACAGACACTGAAAAACTTACGAAAAGTGAGGTGACCATTTATATAATCTATCAGCATTTTTTCAAATAAATCCGATAAACTCAAATAGGAAATGTGTCCGAAGAGGTCGTTATATTCAAACTCAAAGAAAAATTGCAAAGTAGCTCTGCTTTAATATCTGTGGTACAAACACTGTGTCTCTAAAATGACAAGGGTTTAGGCCTAACCTGAAATTTAAACATGTGTAGCCCACCTGCTATATTGGTTGGACAGGGAGTTTTCACTCATTTACGTACGTAATATAGAGAGATGTATGAACTGAAAGCCAGCTTTTTTAAGCATGGAGATCCGGTTGGAGATCCATCATAAATAAGAATCAAGATGACCTTTGTATTAATTTAAATAAATTTGAAAGACGGATATAGTCCCCAAGACAAACTGGTAAAAATTTATTTATAATCAACACCAATTACAGCTTTAGCCTGTGGCCGTCAAATTACACTGAACAAACATGGAGAGTTGAATCAATTGCAAAATATCGGTAATTGAAATGCCAAAAAAGAATGTGTTTGAAGAAGAAAAAAACCTGTATGCCCATGCGTAAATCAAACGAAGAGATGTGTATCATTTCCATTTTCACTAGTATTGCATTAAACCTGTCTTAAACTCTTGGGCTTTATCAATTTTAAGGTAATCCTCATCCGAGTCACATCTGGTTGGGCTCCCGCGAATGTTTGACTTTTGAAGTACCGAGATGTGAGGTTCTCTTTGCATTTCCATACTTTCAAATATATCCATGATGTCCTTCTATGAATGATGAAATGAACCACAACAATATAATTACAGAGTACGCGAACACTGCAGAAAAAAAATCCATCAAATCGTTGTTAGTTCGGTTAGGCGACTAACCTATTTAAACCTTTTCAAACCAACAGTTCCACTATTTTAATGGAGAAAGCTTCAAATTTTTCCCACTTTGAAAATGGCGTGTTTGTTCTTAAATCAACAATCGCAATTCTGTTCGTTATTGGAGTGTGCGCCGCAACAGGATATTCAAATTCCACCGCAGGTAAGTGGCTAATTTAAGGATAACGACTGCTTTAAGTCAGATCTCTCCCCTCCCCTCTGGTCAGATGGTGGCCTTCAACTCTTTTCTGTCTCTTGCTTTGGATGAAGCAATTGCTATACCCCTCCTCCCACTCATTTCTTTATGTCATCTGTCCAGCTGTTACTGGACAACCTCATCCTCCCTATCCTTCCATTGTCCCTTAAATAATATGCTTGTCAATGCTCTTTTCCTTCCTTAAGATGTGACCGATATAGCTTAACTTTCTTTTCCTTATGGTGTCTCGCAGGACTAGCAGGGAATTAATTATCTGCAGCACCCAATTGTTTGTTCTCTTGTCATGCCAGGATACTCTCAGGTTTTCTGTAACACGACCACATTTCGAAGGCATTAATTCGTTTGTTAAAGGTAGATGTTCTGATTGCTGGCCCGATTTTCAACTTGATGTTTTCTATTTTACATGAAAGATCATCCTTAAAATTGTCACATTCCAAAGTTTTAGTTACATAGCTCTAATGGTTCTAATTGTAGAAGTACAAGGTCACAAGAATGTTGCCCATTAAGTAGTACACAAACTGGCTGATGGTTAACCACCTTTGGCAGTAATTCACCACATTTTAGCCTATGATTTCTAAATGGAACATTTATGGCCCTTAAGATTTTACAGACATAATGAGAAAAATATGGGGATTCTTCTGATGTCAAAATATCATGATGTGAAAAAAAATCATAGCCCCAAAAAAGTGATTGGAACACACCTTTAACATTCGTTGTTGGTGCCCAAGATTCGCATCCATATGTGGCAATAGCAAAGATGGTTGTCTTTAGGAATCTTAGCTTGAGATCTGTGGACAAGCCCGTGCTCTTCAATATGCTGAGCATATTCTGGGTGGTTGTTCTCGCTATTGCCATTCTGCGTTTGATTTCAGTACTGTCACTTTTGGTGTTGATGAGTAATCCAAGATATTAATTGAACCTCTTTTATCTTCAGGCCATAGAAAGTCTTTGCCACTACTCTGTCTGTCAATAACCATTATTTAGTCGGTAACAGTAAATAACTCACCACAATCTACCAAGTGTTGAGAAAGGCAACAGTGTTGCCAAAACGTCCACAGTTGTGAGTATACTATTTGGATCAGTATAGATGGTGTGACCGGTGACGTAGTGCCCGGCGGTTTGCGTGCACACCTACAGGGAATGTGCTTTAATTCACACTTGATTGATCATTACTTACCATGCTTATGGTGTAATAGTGCAGTAGTCATGGTCTGCATCCCTAAGCACAATCAGAGACCAGGTACTAAATCTGGTTGCCCGGCAGTATGCGTACGCACCATAAGGGCATGTGCTTTTAAAAATGGCGCTCAGTGATGTATGTTTTGCTTTCAAATAGTATGATGTATGCAGTAGTCATGGACTAGTACCTCTAACATGTCTTTAGACCAGGTGCTAATCAATTTGTAAACACTACTGATGTAAACAACGGTCACCTCATCTATAAGAACCTTATCTTATCAACCATTATTTAGTCTTCTTAGTGTTGAGAAGTAGACCCTTCTTTTCGCTGGCTTGTTTCACGAGATAGAGAAGGTCCATCAATTCTCTTCTGCTACTACAGATCAGTGTGGTGTCGTCAGCATACCTCAGATCTGTGATTGTCTGTCCGCCAAATCTGACTCCTCCCCAGTAGCGTAGCCAGGGGGTGCAAGGGGGCAGAGTGCCCCCCCCCCCCCCCTTAAAAACAATTTGACCGGGAAAATCGTGAAGGCAGCGGAAACGGGGAGACAAAGGAAGGGAAAGAAAGGGAGAAGAGGAGACAAAAAAGGAAGGAAAGGGGAAAGGAAAGGGACAGAAAGGAAGACAGGCAAATAAGTTAGGAAATTGCAGTTTTTCAGGCCTGTTTGGTGACGCAACACCTCTAAAACTGTTCGGATTATGATTGTCTTTTCATGGAGAAAGAGAAAGAAGAGGTACACTTTAGATAAAACTGTTTTGTTAACGCTCTTGTCATCGGCATAGGGTAAAGTGCAACAATGGAAACTGCATCATTTGTTATTCAAATGGCCACTGCTTCGTCAATATTGGTGCTATTGTGACAAATGAGGTGTCAAAATGCGCAGGAGGAAATGTCTGTTCTTTCCTACTTGTTGAATTTATTTAGGGTCCTAAGAATTATTCACAGGGCGCCTCAAAAAAAGTGGATACTTTCTTTTTGTGCAGTATGACGTGGTAGATTACATATAGTATTTGAAAAAATATGACGACTGGACATACACGCACTCTAGCGTAACAACCAACCTTGTTCAAGCCGTGCACTTAACGACCTCTGCGTTAGCCACAGATATGAGGCAGTTGGCTTAGCAAGTTGCCAGTCTGATTGATGAAGATACAAGCTTAGAAGTGAAACGTCCCACAAATATTACTAGTATTTATCAGTGAGATCTTTATCAACCTCTTTATTTACCTAAAGATGAACCCTCTTAAATCATGCACTATCCAATTTCGTTTAATCTTTTTGTACTCCAGGTTTACCGCCCCAATCATGTAAGTGCAACTCAGCATTTCTGAAATGTGAAGATCAATCGGACTGCTGTAAGTATGTCGTCCATCAACGAAAATAAACTCCTCAAAAAAAGTTATATATCATATTGTATTCATAGTTATTGAGAGGGGCTGAAGTGCAGTTCT
Source organism: Ophiura sarsii (assembly GCA_035610835.1). Taxonomy (NCBI): domain Eukaryota; kingdom Metazoa; phylum Echinodermata; class Ophiuroidea; order Amphilepidida; family Ophiuridae; genus Ophiura; species Ophiura sarsii. The sequence goes on along the minus strand of CM069442.1, from coordinate 48,554,181 downwards.
TTCCAACGATACTACCACATCTGTAGCAATCACTTGCTTTAGTGCAAGTCGCCTGCTTGTGAATGTCTCTTTAAAAATGTGTCAAATTCACCATTATTTCGTGCTCAAAAGAACAACTCTGTCGTCTGTTCGATGAATGAAGTGTTACATTGACAACTAACAGCGTAGAGTGCAGTGATGATGTTGGCACATATTCAGACTGAGATCTCCCCATCCATATTCACAAGCAGGTGGCTGAGCACTGAAACAAGTGATTGCTACAAATTTGGTATCATTTTAAAGATGAACACATCTGCATTCCATTGATGTGCAACACACTATGAACATATAACAACATATTATTATTATTATACAAGGCATTTATGTAGCGCTTTTACACAATGAAGGTACCACTGCGCTTTACAGTATTAATTACATACATAATTCAATTTTAAAATACAAACACATTTTAAACAAGTAAACGAAAAGAACATGCAACCAAACAGATTAAAAATAACACAAAAAAAGATGTGTTTTTAATAGTTTTCTGAACTGGGTGACAGAAGAAGCATGATGGATAATATGAGGGAGCTTGTTCCGGAGCATAGGAGCGGCAGCAGACAAACCTTTACTTGCGAAAACAAGGCATGTTTTAGGTATGGCTCATTCCATGAAGTTGGGGCATTTGTTAAAATAGCAGAATTTGGTACTTTAGGCAGCCTATAAACTGTTTTACTCTATGTGTATATCAAAAAAAATTAGTGTCCAAAAACAGTACTAGGTTATAGTATTGAGCCATGAAAAAGAAGAAAAAAAATTGACCCTTCCTTGAAGAAAAAATAAATAAAAAATGAGGTGGTGTCCGAGACCATTTTTGCTAAAAAACGTGACATGGAAAACACAACAATTAATATGAGTTTTATGTAAGCAAAACTATCATAGAATTGCTTGGAAATCGATTTGATTAATAAAAGATACATGTATTCATAGTTTACTGATCAAAACATCTCGTCACGCTGGACTGATTTTTCACCCAAGCAACATGAAAATTGCCTTTCCGATGCTACGCACGGTGTCCACAAAATATACACGTGTAGCATCGGGAGTTTTCATTGCTGAATGGGGGTAGTTCTCTATCATACATTTTTAAACTATTTTTCAAAATTAAGAGCATTTATCAATTGAAAACTATTGCAAATGAGAATAAATTTCATGAAGACCATTCCATATATTCATGAAAAAGTATACCGTGCCGTGTGCATGGTGTCCTAACCATAAAATGTAGCATCGTGATAAACATCCTATGCAATTTGTGGGAATCCCCCCCTGGAGATAAATAAAACATTCCATATTTCTTTTTGTAAGGATAGAGGTCAATAGCTATCAGGTTTGTTTGGAATTTGCCACATGTCGGCTAGTTTTATCAAGGTTTCAGTCGCTGGTGTCCCGTTGTAGCATCGGGACTTTTATGTAGCATCAAAATGTAAACATTGGATAGTTTTGTGAATGGTAAGTGCGATTGTAATTATTTCTTAATGTTGCTTGTATGTCTGTATTTATTAATGCATTTTTATTGAAAGGGAAACACTGAATCAGAATTTCTTTTCATGTTATGATATTAATTTTGAGTCACGGACGCCATAATAATTTGGCGTCCATGTAGCATCGGGCATAGCATGGGCAATATTTTGCATTGGGTATCGTTATAGTTCGTTGAAATTGTAATTTTTTTGTAGAATCACATCATTAATAAACTTTGAAGTTAATAATGAATTAGATTTTGCTCTTTTAATGCTAATAATATAGCTTACCAATACGATGCTACATGGACACCATGTACATGTAGCATTTCATAAAATTTGCCTAATTAGACTAAAACAATTACCCTATTCGAAATTATCCATCACCCAAAACATTCAAAACATTGCCTACATTTTACTACACTTTACAGAAAAAAGGCATATTATGAGAGATGTATATCTAATGAAATATATTAATACACAATGCTACATGGACACCATTTCCATTAGCATTTCACTGAATTCACAATAAACATTCCCATTTTAATTTTATTTACTATAAATAAAACAAATAATTGTAAATCATTTAAGTTCTCTATCCTTTGCTATTCTTTTTCATGTTAAATGAATAATAAATAAAATACTCCAGCATGATTTTAATATAAATATTTTCCTGCAACACAAAAAGTGCAACATGAATAAATAATCTACTCCAATATCAATACACAATGTTCCATGAAGATACTAAGCCATAGGGTTTATTTTGTTTTGCTTTGCAGGTTCTTGACATTAATTCAGAAGACAGTTCTATCGTCCTGGAATTTATGGAGATGAAGACAAGGAACCCATCATTTTCAAAAACTAGTACCTTTCCAAAGAAATCCATCATGGCAATTAAATTATTTTTTTGCAAACTGACTTTTTAAGTGATCAAACTTTTCAATCATCTTTATCAATAATAGAGGATGATTCAATCAGAAACGAGCAAAGAGACTAAGATCACAAAGGGTACTTTAAGAACAACACTGCATGAAGTTGGTTTCAGTGGACATCTTAAGTTTCTTTGATTAATGGTGTATTGTTATTGTGTAATTGTAAAAAATGGTGTATCATAGGTAATTATGTTTTATGCTTCATGGCAGGTTATCTTTTTGTGTAATTTGTAGTTTTACAATCCATGTTATTAATTTTATCGTGTGCTTATAACATAAAAAGTTAACATCATTAGTACATCCTCTCTATTGATCTGAAAAAGATGCACCTGTTCAAGCTGTTCCGAATATTTTAGGGCACGGTGTCCATCCATGTAGCATCGTAATACTTAAGTACACAGAAAAGGTAAATTTTACATGAACAGTGTTTAGATAATTTCAAGCAATTCACTCTGTGTATCTACTTGATATGACGAACAAGTATAGACAAACCATTCACACTCAAATAATTGTAACAGTATGAATAGTCTTATTATTAACAATGTTACAAGACGCGGCGGTGCGGTGTCCATGTAGCATCGGTAGTGCATTTTATAACATTATACAGGTAAATAATACTTCATATACTTACTTTATGACTATAATGTAATCAATGTGCATGGTTTATAGAGTACTTTACATCAAACAAATATTGATATGTACTTTATTTAAATTCATTATACAAATTGCAAAATAAAGAGTCACTTTTCAATGAGTTTTTACATAAAACAGTTAATCTACGATGTCTTGTTAGTTAAGTTATGTTCAACCTAGACAAATCTGGTTTCTTTTCATGTATTTGTGGTTCCAAGTAGTTAATTGAGGTATAGAAACTTGGCCCACATCTTAAGCTAATTTATTAGAAAATGATGTGGAAATGGGAAATGGTGTCCATGTAGCATCAGGATTTTTGGAAATGTCATCCAACTGTTGAACATGTGCGGTTATTTTACACCAAATGTTACATTAAAAAAAAAGGTTCTACATTGGACTTTGGTAAATGTAGAACCTAAAAAAGAAGAAAGAGTTGGAAAATATCCATTTTGAAAATTTCACTTGGATGTCACATAATATGCCCCAACTTCATGGAATGAGCCGTATACAAAAGATATGTGATTAAAAACATATGTCCGAACTTTTTGGAAGGGGTATAGTATATCAGTCTTTTACATCGGCTCATGATCGGCTACATGTCCTCCAAACCAACACATTAGTCATTTGAGCCATCGATGAACTGCACCAAAAAGCGTTAACATCAATCACCAAAAATAGATTTAGAATACTGAACTCCCTGGACAAGCAGCTGCTTTTTTGGGGAGTAATAGACTCATATGACTCGAAACCCCATCCATTCACCATAATGGTGACCAAACGGTCCACTATTTGCGGGGAGAGCCTCGAACTGGTACTGCACCGCATTGGATGGGACTATTCCATAACATTATGTAACTAGTTTGACTCTCTCTGCACAATGTGATTGGTCAGTGAGACATTGTGAACTGATGCAACACTTTCAATCAATCTCATTCCAGTTCGAGGCTCTCCTCGCAAATGGCGGATCCGTTCAAAGTGCAAATACAGTATTGCGTAAAACCGTTATCGTTGACGCTCTGACGTCACTGCACAGTGACGTCAACGCTTTGATGTTCCCTACCACATAAACGCTGATGACACCCAGCTATATGTTAGTTACGATCCTCGTGTTCCCGGCGATAGAGATGCTGCGCAGGATAGATTAACAAATTGTATTGCTGAGGTATAAAGGCTTGGATGCTACAAAACAAACTTTGTTTAAATGACACAAAGACTGAGTTTTTTATCCTCTCGTTGCAAAGGCAATTAAATTCTGTGTTTCGTGGTGGCTTGAAGATCGGTGAATCTGTGATTGAACCCTCGTCATCTATTAAGAACTTAGGTATTGTATTTGATTCTTGTTTGAAGATGGACTTACATGTCTCAACACTATGCCGTACCGAAAATTTTCACTTGCGTAATGTTGCACGGATTCGTAAATTTATTGACCGTAATACCTGTGCACGTGCAATGCGATCTTTGGTCCTTTCGAGGCTGGATTTTGGCAACTCCTTGTTAGCTGGTATGTCACGTGCCAATGTACAGCGCCTTCAAAGTCTTCAAAATCGTGCTGCGCGACTCATTTACTGTGTAAACAAGCGCACAAGTGCTTCACCTTTATTACATGAGCTTCATTGGTTGCCAGTCCAGCAGCGAATTGACTTCAAGATCCTACTGCATGTGTACAACTGTTTACAAAAAACTGCCCCTTCATATTTACAAGATGTTCTCCACATTCACGAGCCTGGACGAATGGGCCTTAGATCAGCACGCGATACCACGCGCCTTGACATTCCCATTACCAAGAGAATTGTTGCTGATTGTGCCTTTTCATTCATTGGCCCCAAGTTGTGGAATGTCCTCCCTATTCAGGTCCGCCAGGCTCCCAATGTTAAAGTTTTCAAAAAGCAACTCAAAACCCATCTCTTTCCAAAATATTAGGTTTTTTTGACTGTTTTAAATTATATTTGCGAGTTTTTAATGTGTTATGTTTGCATTGCATGTTGTTTCTAAATCATTCTTGATGTAATTTACTGTGTATTTTTTTTAATGATATTTTTATGCCTGTATATATTATAATACACATATTTGTAAAGCGCTTTGATCTACGGAAAAAGCGCTATATAAAAGCCTTTTAATAATAATAATAATAATTGAAAGGGGTTTATATAAAATGAGTGCTTTTAGAATCAATTTGCTATTAGTTGGTTACTTATTTTTTAAATATTAACAAATTGAAATGTTAACTATTGAAAGGATAGGTGAAGCATGGGTAGTACAAACGTCCAAAGAATATTAGTAATGCATATATAGACGATGTCCCTTGTAACGCCACAGCAGACAAGCAAACAAAAGCTTGCCTGCCGGTGTCGTGCGAATTGTCTGCCAAACAAAAGCTTGCCTGCCGTATGCGTGCGCATTCAAAGGGAGTGTCCATTATAAACCATCAATAAACCAAACTATCATCTGTAACAGTCAATGCATGTTCCCCCATGTATGGAATGGAACCGGGCACTTAACATTGTTGAATAACAAGAGGTGACATGGCCTATATCTCAAACATTACGTACAACTCTTTCATTTTCCTAGATGTCTACCCCAACGTGAATAGAAATAACATGGAGGTACCTGTGTGCAAATATCGACACTCTTGTGCACACCTGGGTTGCGTCTATAACGATGACTATATATACCCACTCTGCCAATGTGATGACGAGTGTGTCCATTTTGATGACTGTTGTTGGGATTACTACGGTATATGCCTCAACAATAGCGGCATTGGTCAGCCTAACGAGAACTATCCGAGCCAGTCTGATATTGAACCAACCCACTTTGACTGTATTGGTTCAACCGATGGTTTAAAATTGGGGTATTATATGATAAAAGAATGCCCTACATATTTCCCTGACGATGATGTTAAGCGACAATGCTCCCAGCCACATGAGAGTGACTACCTTTCTCAAATCCCTGTGACAGACTGGTCTCGAGAATACACATACCGAAATGTATACTGCGCCGTTTGTAATGGAGTCAATGTTACTAAGGCGATCCCGTGGCGTCAGGACTTCCAATGTACGAATAACATGGTAGACTACTTATATTTTAACCAGCCAAGAAATAACATAAGTGCATTCATCCAAGCTCTGCAGGATCTATGTCTTAAACTAGAATTATATCCGCCAAAAGATATCATCGCCTCACATATTACTGCAACCACTACACGTAGACAATGCTATGTAGATGTAGTGGATAACTGCGAACCAGGACATACCTTATACGATGCATGCAGGTCTTACACAGCGTATATTTATGCTGACGCATTGCACTACCGTAACAATGTTAATGTTTTCAAGAATCCTCACTGCTTCATTTGTAGATCAGCTTTGAACACATCAAAATCACTGCTATGTCAAGCTGGCTTCCCTGGGTATTCACTGTTTCTACCTCCTATCCACGGACAATTTATGTCTATTTCAGTTTTAATGGATTTCGGATTCGGAGACACTAGAATTGCCCATGAAGATTTTGACATTTCTCACCATGAATCTCCTGACTGTTTAGAAAACCAAGTGTATGATTCACATCAAGACATCTGCCGAACGTTATTCTGTAGGAAAGGTTATAGACTAAGTGATAATATGTGTGTAAAACCAACTAGTAAACTACCTTACCGACATAGTGAGAGTGGAGAATGTAATGGTAACATACAGTTGTTATCACATATGAGAAACTACGGCACAGAGCATAGTTTGAATTGCCCGGTAGATCGTTTGCTTGAGTCGCAGGATGACAGGTTCAATTTACAGTTAGAGTATTTCGGCCGAGATGACGAGATCAATGTCACAGAAGCGATGTTATCATTTCAAGCAGAAACATTTGATATTGCAGAAGTGTATTTAGACATCTTCCTGAATACAAGCGAATGCCCACTCTCCCGGGTATACATGGTTTTAGGGTGTGGGAACTATACACAAGAAAGCCATTGCAATCATACAGAATGGGTAGAGCAGAACGACCTTGCTACGCGTCACTCAAACGGAACAACCCTTATGCTTAATGAAAATGATCTGAAATGGTACCCAATCGCAGAAACTTTCATAAATGTCACATTTATGATATCCAATCATGGATATGTCTTGAAGAGATATTTTATGAAGATTTGTGAATTTCAAGCTGAATTATCCTGTCCGCTAGTATCAATGGAATCCTCGCTATTTCGATCTGTTCCTGAGATTGGTCGCGACTGGTTACAGCTCATACTAACAGGCGACTACTTCGGACCTGCAGATTACACCCGTACAAGAGCAAGCAATTCCTCGTCGTCATCAATTCAGATTTGTTCCTCGCTTAGCGGCATTGGCAACACGACACACCAGCAAGGCTTCTTTCGGTATTCCAAAACCCAAGAAATGCTGAGTGTCATCGGGAGTGTCCTATCCATGACAGGATGCGCCGTTGCGATAATCTCATTGATTATATTCCCAACAATGAACAATCGTTTGAGCATCATTAGCTTTTTAATCACTCTCTTCTCGGCTCAACTGCTACTTCTGGTCGGTGGAGGACAGACGAACAATGATATGATATGTGCTGGCATCGCCAGTGGCTTACATTATTTATGGCTTAGTACCTTCTGCTGGATGAACTCACTGGCTTATGACTTACGAAAGACATTCGCGTCTACTCTGGTTCGGAGAGAAGATTCCAGCAATTATTTTGTTTATTACGCTGTGTACTCCTTTTGTACACCGTTATTCATCATTGCACCATGTCTGTACCTACATTTCTGCCGTTGTACAATGCTACCATTTCGGTATGGATCTGACACTGCATGTTGGATAAACGATGGAACTGCCAATTTGATAACATTTGGGACACCAGCAGCAGGGTTTCTGATCATAAATATTCTATTCTACATATCTACCGTGCTCAGCATAAGACGGTCAAGAAAGCAGACCGAACGGGTCCTGGAGGCATCTATTGGCGAAAGACATTTTGAGGAAGTCGTTATTTATACGAAGGTAAGCTCATAATCCATGCTGATATTTAGTCTCAATAATTTGTTGATAAGAAAATATAATCAAATTCACATTTTGTGTCAATGCATGATGTTTGGGGCACATGATGCTTCTACACAAGCAGCAATGAACAAGAACGGGAGCACTTATTACCACTGTAACCTCATGATCTTGATGACTTCATCTGACAAGTGGATCATCACAACACTGATGAAATATCATCAACTATCAACTTTTGGACATACTTCAGGCATGAAAATGAAAAAACCCTGAAAAAACCCAGAAAAAACTGAAAATGTGTGTGAAATCCGGCTAAGGCCAAAAACAGGCTGAAATTAAAAGTGCGGGAATTTGGACCAAAAAATAAAAGGAATTCCTTTTAAAAAAGGGAAATTCTCATACCTGTTACTTGCTCGGGCCCAGAACTAAGATGGCCCTCAACACTTTTCGGTATTTCATTACTGTCTTGATGTTACAGGTGTACAATCCAGTGTCTTGCTTGAGAACTTTGATATACCTCAGGGCATGACTTCAGGTTTTCTTTTGCAAATGCTTGGGAATCCAGTGCACCAGTTTGGATACTGGCTTCTGATCAATTCTGAAACAGTGGCCAGCAAACTTTGTTCGTCTCTCCTGAATCTTCTGGCTTATTTTGGGAAGGTCGCCATATAATTGGGCATTTGATGTGTTGTTTCCAGTTGACATTGAGTACTGCATGCTCTCAGCATTCTGGTGTAGCAACCATCAAGCTCTTTCTTAAACTTGAGAGTGATGGTCCATGCTTCTCATCCAAATAATAGCACTGACTCTAACGTTGAGGCAAACAGCAGGAGTTTCAATTTTTGCAAGAGAGTTGACTTCCATATTTTGGTCATTTTGCTACATGCTCTCCATGCTGCTGCTCTGCAAGTGTGTTATAATATTAATGAGATGTAACTTTTGAAAATGTTGCTGATATTAATCATCTTTGGAATTTTTCCCCGATAACATGGTACTAAAAAGAAAGAATCGTCAAAACAATGCACATTTTAGTTACTCTAGATTTGTGATGGTTATTTTTATCAATTCAATCAAGCATTCACTTTGTCAGTGAATGATGAGTTAGTGCAAAGAAAAAACAAAGACAAAGGTAGCTTTGATCTTGAAGGTTTTTAGAGCCTAAGATATACAATGCTCAAAAAAGATCCTTACCCGGTAATAAATACACCCATGCCTCTAAAAACATTATAGAATTGTGGAGTCATTTCTCCTCTTTAATTTGAGATATTGTTCGCGAAGATTGGTTAACAATAAGAACGCTACACCAAAAAAATTTGAAACAAAGCAACATTTTCATTTCCGCATGTGGGTTTTGAACATGCAGGATATTGTGACAGGTATCTATGGGCTTCATTGGCCAAGCATACCTGATCCATCGACCGGCGAGTTGTTGCTGCCAGGTAATCAATCATCTGCCTATTGCTATACTGAGGCTGCGTGTAAAAGAACTGAATGCCAAAATAAAAAATCGGACTTTGATGTGGTTTTTGACACATGTCTTTGTTAATATTCAGTCAATCTTTACATGCAATTTCTTAATTGAAAGAGAAGAAATGTATTGCCAATGATTTGATATTTTATGTCGGAGCTAGTTTTTGAAGTTATGATCATACTATCATGTGTTAAGTTAGGTTCTGAACACTCTATTATTATACATTATGTGGCTGGCTTAAGTTGTGCATGTGCAGACAGAGGTAGTACAAATTATATAACAGAATATTATGTATCCATATTGATCTTTATTTCTTTCACAGATTTCAACACTAATGGGATTTGCCTGGATAATTGGCTATGTGGCGTCCTTTACAGGTATCGATAGCTTATGGTTCATATTCATAATCCTCAACTCTTTGCAAGGTGTTTTCATTTTCATTGCATTCATATGCAACGCTAGGACATTGAGATTATGGATGGGCGCTTTACGTTGCAGACGACAAGCGATGAAGCCAAACATTACCCGGATGCAACCGATACGTAGACAAAAATCGCTACATGGTATACCAACAATATCAAATCAGATAATCAGAAGCACCAGTGAAGCTAAATTCATGAATATATTGGGACTTTCAGAAAAATGTATGATGGAAGGTTCAAATAAAATAGATGAGGTGGAGGAAGATAACAGTGATTCATCAAATATTAAACATGGGCTAAATTTAAATTGCCCATCTCATCTCAAGGTTGACGAAATATAAGTATCGGGTAGGATTAAGTTGTCTCTGTGTCATCTAGTTTATTCCTTTATAGCAGATGGAGATTGGGTAAACTGTTGAATTGGTAAATATTAAACGCTTCAGACTTTTTACAGGTGTAGCAGGAGACATAGTTCCCTGGAGCCATAGTCCGCCATGTACAAGTATAGAGCACTCATCTCTACACGCAACACTAGTTTCACGCTTCATTCCGTGTATGTCTATGGAGACCTGACTATGGCCCCTGGGGGACCATGGCTCCTTTCACATCGGTTGTTCAGAACCCCTGCAGAGTGAAGGATTATCTCATGCTGAACCAGTGGCATAACAAGTGGGGGCAGGGGGCATCCCCCCTCCGCCCCTTCTGCCAGAATGCCCCCCCCCCCCGCCCCTTCTGCCAGAAGGCTTGCCCCCCTGATGCCCAACCCCCAAATGAAATGACAAACTCTATGTATACTAAAAATATAGTCAAATAGGCCCCCCCCCCCCCCCCCCCCGATGACCCATACATGCCTCCCCCCAAAAAATATATATATTTTTATTAAAATTTAAAAAAATTGAAGACCCTATGCTAAACCTGCTGACAATGACAACCTGTGAAGCTGAAATTGTGTTATGTAAGTGGCAAATTGTAACTATAGAAATAAACTGCAGATATGATTTTGTTGGAGAGGGTGCTAGTTCATAGTTAAAATTCTATTAACGAACAGTCCTTCGGTTTGGTTTATAAGGTATGTTGAGAGAATGGGGGTGATTAATATATGGTTTGTACATACATGGACTTGCACCGCCATAAATCAGTGAACTTATTGAATTTTACAATCCATCTCGTTCTGGTCTTTCTTCTGCTAAGAAAGCAATCTTACTTGTACCTCAATCATCTTGGTCTTGAGGGGATTATGCCTTCTCAGTTATTGCTCCTCGCATGTGGAATACCCTCCCGGATTACATCCGCAGTTGCCCTTTAATTGGGTCTTTTAAACGCAAGACACACTTTCAAAATTGCTTATGAACAGGATTAAGTTGCATTTTTGTGTACTATTCATACGTTTATTTGTTTGTATCTTTCTGTTAGTTAATTTTGTTGCTCGCTTGATCCTTGATGTTCACTATTATTAGGCATAGCACAATGCACACACACAAAGTCTGCCACTGGGAGCATTACACCAGTGAACAACAACATATGAAAAGCTGCGTTGCATAAAGCCCTACATCCACTTCTACCTGTTACTCATTTTGCATTATTGAATGGATGGTGTGGAATGTGGTTTTGTATTGTTGCCTCAATTGGCGTGCATGGATGCAGACCTGCCAACTTCTAAACTCACAAAACTGTATTTTAAATCCCAAAAGCTGTATTTTCCCATACAAAACTGTATTTTGTCAAAATAACACCGTACACTTTTTATACTAAGTTACGAATTTTAAATGCCGCATTGAGCCGAGTTTCAATCAGTTTCTCTATCTTATCTACTTCAACACTTATGTTTATACCGTTACCATGGTGCACCACATATGTGGCACATGGGTATCCATGAATACTACACAATGAGAGGTTAAATCATTGTATTCATGGAAGAGTTACAGTTAATTGAGATAGTCCTTGCATTATCGAGTTACAGCCAATTCAAGTATTGAGCCAAAATATGCAAATGAGCTAATTATCATATTAACACAAATGTAAATGAGATCTAGCTGGACCATTGGTGGAGCTGATCAGTGATCATGTCCTACCATACTAGCCTACTTGAAAGTTTATCACTCTTTGTTTTCAAGATTAAGAGCCAAATCAAAGATTTGACCAAAATATGCAAATGAGCTCATTAGCATAATTACAACCATACGAATCAGCCCTTACATTGACCAATGATAGATCTAGTCATGTATAACCATCCTGGTTTTTGTAGAGGTTAAGTCAGTTTATTCATTGAAGAGTTATATTTAATTGAGATAGTCCTTTCATTAAGGAGTTACAGCCAATTCAAGTATTGAGCCAAAATATGCAAATGAGCTAATTATCATATTAACACAAATGAAAATGAGATCTAGCTTGGACCATTGGTGGAGCTGATCATGTCCTACCATACTAGCCTACTTGGAAGTTTATCACTCTACGTTTTCAAGATTCAGAGCCAAATCAAAGAATTTATTAAAATATGCAAATGAGCTCATTAGCATAATTACAACCATACCAATCGGCCCTAACATTGATCAATGATAGATCTAGTCATGTATAACCATCCTAGTTTTGTAGAGGTTTAGTCAATCTATTCATTGAAGAGTTATATTTAATTGAGATAGTCCTTTCATTAAAGGTATATTATGTGATCTTTCCAGGGTACGCCCTCAACATCGAAAAAAAAATAGAAAGCAGATTTTCATGCAGATTTACATTTCTGATCATAAATCATGCATACATTCCAAGTTACAGGGCGATACGATTCTTAATTACTTCAAAATCATGGTTTTAGAGTGAAAATAAACTGTCAGAATCCTGACACTTTATATTTTTCACTCTAAATTCACTCTAAAACCATGATTTTGAGGTAATTAGGAATCGTATCGCTCTGTAACTTGGAATGTATGTATGATTTATGATCGGAAATGTAAATCTGCAAGAAAATCTACTTTCTAAAAAAAATAATGAACAGAGGGCGCTCTCTGGAAAAGATCACATAATATGCCTTTAAGGAGTTACAGCCAATTCAAGTATTGAGCCAAAATATGCAAATTAGCTAATTATCATATTTACACAAATGAAAATGAGAGCTAATTTGGACCAGTGTTAGAGCTGACCATGTTTAACCATCCTAGCTAACTTATCTGTCATTGTATACAAGAGTTAGAGCTAAAACTATTGATATAGCAAAATATGCAAATTAGCTCATTAACATAATTACAAATGTGCAATTGAAACCTAATTTCATCCAATTGTAGACCTGAACATTTTCTAAGCTTTGTCAAACAAGGGAACCTTAGTCGAAATGCCACTAATAAATATTCACGCAAAATAATTATTGTCCTCCATCATACATTGGAAATGGAATTGTACTGTATGACCTTTTCACCTTTTGCATATATATGCAACTTGGCCTCAGTCAAATGACCTTTGACTTTCACATTGTAACTCTGTGATCAAATTCAAATTCGAATAGTAAATATAATTTGGACTGGCTGCCACGTGTAAGATGTAATACTACATGTATTTCGGCAGCCTTTGAGGCTAGCATTCATTTTAACAATCAATATCATCTCCAAGGGTATAGTTCATGTAGGCTCATAGACTACAATGCAATTGTTCACATAGGGAACCCTGCAGGGATGAGTTTTTGAACGGGTTTTGTTAATTACTGAGAGGTTAATAATATACATATAGTGCAATATTGAGATGAAAAGGAAATATTTTGGAGAATGAAAACAACTCAAACTATTAAAGGAAAGATTTGGCTATGTTTTTATCATTATTATTATTTATTTTTTTCATAGGAAAAAAGGGAAAATCGTAATTTTGTGGTAACAAATCGTATAGTCGTATTTTCATCCAATTTCCGTACTAAATACGGGAAAATCGTACTAGTTGGCAGGTCTGTGGATGCACTTATCCAAGTTATGAAGACAGCCATACAATATTTGGATTAATTAATCATGCAAAATGAGTAACATTAGGAGTGGTCTGTAATCCCTTATGCAAAACAATCTTTTCATATAATGTATGCAGCTCCACTTTGAAAAACATCCCTATATAAAATTAATTATCCTCACGAGAGGCACTCATTGTAGGGCAGTGAGCTTGCCATATATGGTAGTCATGACCTTGGACTATATAACCTTGATCCAGGTATAAATACTTATCATCAGGTTTTTTAGTTATGACTGTTTTTACCAATTTTTGAAATTGGCTCTGAACTTGAATATATTGGGCCGATTTAAATAAACCTAACCTGAGATATTGTACTAAACACTTCAATCAATTTAGTGATATGCTCAGTTTTTGCATCCTTTGAGTGCCTCCTGTGAGGAAAAGACTGAGAATTTGAATATGGGTATTTAAGAAATGGAAAAGCTTGTTTAATTTCTAAATCCATCAATATTTGTCAATCAAATTGGGTATACATGTTATATATCTATTACCGATCACTCTTATGATGGGGAAAAAATTGTCGGACATTGCTCATTTGCATATCAATGACTTGAATAGATAATTAGCTAATTTGCATATTTAATGAGCTTATGAAACTAAATTATAGTTTAAAAGATTGGGTATCGTACAATTAGCCATAATGCCAAGTTTGATTGCAATACACCATTCACATCTGGATTTATAACATTTACGCATATTAATTAGCTGGACTTAGTCACTTTTTTGATTGCAGTCAGTAAAACTGGTCAAAATGACCAATTTCACTAGGTTATTTTAGCTTAATGCAATATAATTTTACCATATTTTTTAATTTAACATGGTATATAGATATTCAATTGTTAAAGAAATATGTGTAAATGGTGTTTTGAATGTTACATTATTAACAAATTGAGCTCTCTAAATCCTGATAAATTATATTTGTGGGCATTGTTACTGTTTTTGGCAGGTTTTCGGCCATTTTCCGAGTATCTCAAAACACCGTACCACAAGAATGCATTGACCGATTGTCATAATTTTTTTTGGAAAATAAATCTTTCATTGCAATCTTTCATTTGAATTTTGTACATGTCTCAATCATTTGAATGTTGTGTGTGCTATGCCTACTATTATAATTGTATTATTAAGAGTGGTAAGACTTACAGTTACACTACTTCCTCCCATTGTCAAACTAAGTTAAGCTAGTGATAATGATGAGTATTATTAAACCCATTGGGTTTGAAGGATTAAACTTACTAGCGGATATTTATATACTTACTAATTAGCGGATAAATACAAGTTTGATACGAGGCCATTTGTATACCAGGTTGTGGAGATGTGAGGGAAAAACATGTAGTTGATAGAGAATCATTGAACAATCCATATGTGAAGACCTGCTGTATTATAAAGGGGTCAAATAAAGTAAGTCCCCCTCTAAAATTAGATTTCCTTTGTTTACATAACTTCACACACAATTAGACGTTTTGAAAAATCGAAACGATTATGAAAAGATAAAACACTTGGCTACCAATAGAAAGTTTTTTTTATTTTCGATATCATGTTTACTTTTCCCAGGACAGTTCCATTTCCCCAAAATGATGTTTTCAGAAAAAGTGGCACTTGGTCCTATACCAGTCAATTTAAAAACTCTCTCTCGTGATTTTTTTGTACGCAAATTAGACTAAGTTTGTTTGCGTAACTCCGCTCAGGATTAATCATTTTGAGAAATTTAAAGACTTGTGAAAAGAGAAAGCGCTTGGGTTTTTATTAAAAGTTTCTCCTGTTCAATATCATGTTTACTTTTCCCAGAATTTTCTCATTTTCCCAAAACGATGTTCTCAGAAACAGTGGCAATTTTCAAAATCCTATACAATTTTGTTTGCGTAACACCTCCACACAATTAGACGTTTTAAATTTTAAAAAAAATAGAAACGGTTCTGAAAAGGAAAAACGCTTAGCTATCCGCACAAAGTTTCCCCTTTTCAATACCATCTTTACTTTTCCCCCAAAAGTCAAATATCCCCTAAATGATGTTTTCGTTAACATGAAATTTGCCAACATCCAATACAAGTAAGTGCCACTTTTTCTGAAAACATCCTTTCGAGGAAATGTCACTGTTTTAGGAAAAGTAAACATGATATCGGAAACGAACAACTTTCGTTTGGTAGCCAAGCGTTTTCTCTTTTCATAATCGTTTGAATTTTTAAAAACGTCTAATTGTGTGTGAAGTTATGTAAACAAAGGGAATCTAATTTTAGAAGGGGACTTACTTTTTTTGACCCCTTTATGTGAAGACCTGCTGTATCATTATACCAGAGAAACCACACTAGACCAATCATACAACTGCAGCACCGTTCAGATGTTATTGATTTTTGCTGCGTTATACAGGACTTGAAAAAGTTTATAACAAGTCATCACCAAATACTGAAAGTTAGAGCCACCTGTTGTAAGATTACAGTAATGCCAACGATAGATAATATGTTCATATATTATATTTATATTAGAGTAAGATTTGTCAGTAATTAACTATGTCGCACTAAATGTTGACGTCAATAAACAAGGGTAGAAGGGAATGCATAATTAGTCATCTATACTTGGTCCATGTAACTCTGTACAGTGACATCAGAGTATATTTCAATGGTCACATTATATTATTGCATGTGTGATTGTACTGATATTGGCCACACAAAGACAAATCCTGGCACTCAAATGTCAATGCTGTGTTGAATATCCTCAGATGTCACTACACACAGTTAGATGAACCATCTAGCTTCATGGATGAACAAGTATAGATTTTACTTGAGGGTTCATAAATGGTATGTAGGTACCGTATTATCCCATTCAATCCCGTATTAAGCGCCCAGGACCTTATAAGCGCCCACCCCTGTTTTTCTCAATGACTACCAACAAACAATCCCTTATAAGCGCCCACCTTTTCAAATGGTCAGCATCCTGAAATGACCACTTGTACATATATTTCATTTAGTACATGAAATGGTCAGCCTCAAATGACCAATTGTACTTTTTCGTTAGTACGTCAAGTGGTCAGCCTTCTCAAATTACCACTTGTACATTGTATTTAGTACATCAAATGGTCAGCATCTTCAAATGACCATCAAACGGTCAGTATCTTCAAATGACCACTTGTACATTTTATTTAGTACGATAAATGAGTTACTAAAGGTAACATAATAAGCGCCCACCCAAAATGACTTTGCTACCCGCCCTGGGCGCTTAATAGGGATACTACGGTACATGAAGCTAGAATGGTAGGTATGAGAGACAATCATCAATGGGATGGAGAAGAGAAAGAGTAAACTGTACAATTGTACTTCTAGTATTCACCTTTCATTTGACATGGAAATTGAATGCACATCATATCTTCAAGTTATACTTAATAAAATCTTTATTCTTTTTTGATGCATCCTGTATTATAGTCCTACATGCTATTCTTAAAATAATTAGACCAACACAATAAAGTCTTATATCCATTATACCTGTCAGACCTTCACAATGTCATAACATTATGTATAATATATATATGTGTGTGTGTGTGTAATCAAAATAAAATTGAGAAGCCAACTATCTATACCAACCTAGTATATGCATCTTTCCTTATGGAATCTTACATAATATATCCACAGAAAAACCCAAACATTTACCAAATTGAATCATAAACATTGTCTTTAAAATAACTTGCCTGAAAGATATGGCATGATACCATGGTTTCACATTGCA
Source organism: Ophiura sarsii (assembly GCA_035610835.1). Classification (NCBI taxonomy): domain Eukaryota; kingdom Metazoa; phylum Echinodermata; class Ophiuroidea; order Amphilepidida; family Ophiuridae; genus Ophiura; species Ophiura sarsii. The sequence continues at coordinate 48,536,535 of CM069442.1, read as the reverse complement.
AATGAGTATGGTGTGTGTGAAAGCCATGCCATTTCACATGCTCATTGTTATACAGGGTAAGTAAAAAAACTGTACTCAACTTCTGGATTTTATTTAAAAGAATCTGTCCACAAAATTCTCAGATTATTTATCCTGGAGAGAGACTGTTTCATTAGCTTTCAAAGGAAATTTACTTGGTAAAAAAATGGTTGAGGAAAACATGTTTTATGGCCATTTAGATAAAAGTGTACATTTTAAAAACCAAACAAGGTTTGTGATATTTTTCTAATAAGCTCTTTTCAATTTCACTATTGAATAATTAACGGTGCACACTCTAATCCGATCATCACAAAAGCCGGATTTATCTTTGCTTTGCTGAATTCACAAAATAATGACATTGTTTTGTCATTATTTTGCATTTAATGTATAAAAACAATATCTGAGCAAGTTTGATTTGCCTTATTTATAGTTAGCTATTGTGTCTCATACATGAATCCAATTAGTCATACATATCATGCGTCATTGAGTACAATACTCAATATTTTGTTTGGTTTCAAAAATGCAGTGACTTTACCAAAATAGTCATAAATGGATAATGGTACCATGAAATGTTGTGATTCTTTTTGCTGATAACAGTAAATAAATGCAGCTATTGATTCAAGCATTGGCTGCCTTCATATTCTGGCAGGAAATAATTTAAATATTTATTTTACTTTGAGTACAGGTTTTTTTACTCACCCTGTACACCTTCACAGGACTGGTAAGTGTACATGTTTTAGCACAACAGAAACATGTCAAGGATAAACTTTCGTACACGTCAGTCATAGACATCAGTAGTGGCGATAAAGTCTTACTCTAGACTGAATGTCCAAGATCTACATGCTCTTGCAACTGAACCACTAGGATACACTATGCCTAACCATGACAAAGGGTATCAACTGCATATTCGTTGAGATAATTGACAAAACCTATGCTTAACTGTTAGCTCCCAGAGACTAATGCATGTTAGAACATTTTAAATGTGCCTATATGAAGAGCTGTTTTGCAAAAGGGCCTACATCCACTTTTGCCTTTTACTCATTTTGCATTATTAAATGGATGGCTATTCATTATGTGGAATGTGCCTCGTATTGTTGGTGCCTCAATTGGCGTGCATGGATGCACTAATCCAAGTCATAGAAACAGTAATGAACACAGCCATACAATAATTTGATTAATTCCATGGACTTGTCAATACGAATTCACTAATGCAAAATGAGTAACATGTTGGGGTGGTCTGGTGGCCCTTTTGCAACAAAGCTCTTCATAAACACAGTGGCGGCATCAGCATCAAAACTTTGGGGGACTGAGACAAACAGGGCAGTGGCAACACCAGCATCCACATTGTGTGCGGGGGAGGGGATAAGAATCTCCCAAATTGAGACTATGGTGTCCCTCCCCCCCCCCCCCCCCCCCCCCCCCTCTCATGACAACACATGTTTTGATACTGACAAATCAGAAAGCCTTCTACATGTATAGTTATCATTCTGCCATTTTGTTGGGCAAACACGTTTTACAAAGTATGACACTTTAACCCCAAAATGGTTGGATTTGTAGTAAAATTTGCAATTTTTCCAAAATGTGTCTCTTGATCTTCATCATTGATTTGAAATAAATCCCGATTTGCAGATGGACTTCTGGCACAACTTGAGAAATGTCTCTGGTAATCCAAGTCCAGTTTTACCTTAAATAGAATAGACTACTACACTAAACAGAGGTATGTCCATTCCTCATTTAGGTGACTGTGGATTTCTGCCAGTTCTTTCATCCAATTCATTGACTAACATATACGCTGGTTTGTACAATACCTGGCCTTGCACATCTGTATATCGTAGGGATGGATTGGGCTCAGTATAGGCCATGCTGCCTAATGAGGTGTACCTGTAAGAGGAGCATATAGTAAAGACAAAACTGGTAAATGTCAATTTTACTAATGTCTCTAGTGTCATAATACTTTAAAAACTGTTTATAACTTATTCAATTTGGGAGCTGACATCAACATGTACTCCAGTGAAGACACCATGATATCGTGTGTGGGTAACCAGGGATACTATTAATTTTGGGATGGGAAAGTCCTACACTGTGCATACGTAAATAGCAGGTTGCGCTTTCTAGGCTAAATTAATGAGCTCATCCGGGAACTTTAACTTTCGGTGATCATATCTTGATGGCGCTGTAGCCGTGTCTGTCATCTGCTTAGGTATAGACTTAATTGAAGTTTACACGGAATTGTTGGAAAATCCTGAAAAGTTGTATAGTTTCGAAAATTATAAAAACTTTACATGCTGCAGGGTTTTTACCACCCTATAGAATATGATTAAATCACGTTTAATAGTTTGTGTATACATTATAGCTCAGTTTGTCACTTCCCTTCAAATATAAATATACACCATACCATTGTTATTTGTGTCTGACAGACTTGATACAAGTCTATACCTAAGCAAACAACAAACAGCTCTACAGCGCCATCAATATATGATCACACAAAATTTCAAGTTCCCGGATGAAGTAGCTTCCGATCGACAATTTGAGTTGCACACCCCTGGCATAACTTCAATGCAACAACGTTTACATCCACATGATCAAAGAAGAATGTCGGCTGTGGGGCAAAAAGTGCTGCGCCTATCACTAGATTACGCGCTGGCGTCATACAGACTCTAGTATTTGACTTAATTTTCTCCATTGAATAGAATAGAAATGTTTATAATCTGCATGTGAACTTTTGGCCACCACTTACCCTTTATCATAGAGTCTACAGTATGGTACATATAGCTGTCTTATAAACTGCCACACGTTATGATAGCTCCATTCTAACATCGGATTGATTCGCATGTATTCTGGCCAATCTGCATCAGTCATACTGAATTCACTGAGCTTAGCTGAATATAAAACAAGAGCAGATTGATAACAGTTAACGAATCACTATGATTGATATGCTCACTGTTTAGGCCCAAAATCGAACCAATATTGTCAGTGAGATCTGGTAACCCATAACACACACACAGTTCTTAATCCCAACTAAGGCAGGTGTGCAAGCGCATCTTTACACTTTAAGGCAGTGTTCAAATTAAGGGGGGAAATCTGGTTATCCGTGAAATCAGGTTATCCGCCAGCATTTTTGGTTCTCTGCCAAAGTCAAGATTTCTTGGGAATTTCAAAGGTATAAAACAAAACGAAAAAGCAAATTTTCCACCATTTTAATTTTAAACCACACGGCACATTCAAAATATACTTTAATTCAGTAAATTATCATATAATATAGCGAGAGAAGTGTTGCTTGTAACTTCTTAACGAAGCATTGTACATGAAAACGACATGACCTATGTGGTAGTACTCTTTAAAATACAGCTTTCCGGAAAAACGTGGACGTTCCAACATCCGATAGCCCCAATTCAAGGATTAGGTACTCCTCCCAAACAATTTCTTTTCCCAGGTGTTGGTGCATATCTACCTATGAGTTTTGGTAGGAAGTTAGAGTAAGATATAATGCCGAAGTGCACAACATTTTTGCCACATCAGGGCTCTTAATCACAACCTCTGTATTGAAAATCCGTATACAGATACAAGTAGAAATGAAAATGTTCTTTCTGCACAATATTTACACAGCTGTGGCATTGTGAAATAACATCAAGCCCAATGTCAGTCTTATTTGTTGTCCTATAAAACATATTGTTGTTTACACCAACCTATATCCTGATGGAATTTTGAATCTGCACTATTTGTTATCAATGAAAAGGGCCCTATTGCATAGAAGTTAAGATATTTTATAGAGCTTGCTCAGCTCCACAATAATCTGAAATTTGAGCTTGATCGGACAAGTGGTTCAAACGATATGACAATTTTATTGTCAAAAATGAAGCAAAATTAGGCGTTCATTTCTTTTGTTTTTTATTTGGATTTTACCCCCTAGCAAAATAAATAATGTATGCACAAATGGGTTTTTTACAAGAAAAGTATAAATGCTACAAAGCTGGAATTTTGGGAGCTTGTTAATTACAGGTTTTGGGAACTCTCCTGTGCTTTAGGTTATTAAAAATAAGGCTAACTAATGCACTTCATTTTTTTCTTCAAGTTCATGCACTTTACTAAATGTATTGTCACTTGGTATATAAATAAGTAGGCTATACAACTCTCCTTATTTCCTGTCCTGCGGGAATCAAATGGAGTTTTCAATAAAAACTTAGAGCAACAACAAAAACCTGAATTTGCACATACTGCCCTCTGTTGGCTGAAAAACGATACAAAACAAAATGACTTAAAAACTGTTTAATCTTTTTGAATAACACCATTCACCTTCAGTAAAAAGACTTTTTGGTTGTACTCAACAAGCTCTACCTTATACTTCAATATCAAGATAGCAAGCTATAGGAACATCCTTAAAGCAAATAGTGGGAGTTTTGTAATAATTACCAATTACACCATTGTGAATTCATCCGTTTTCTAAGAGTAAAGTTACATTTTTTGTGTTTGTCTTGCGGACTCAAAACAGTTGATACAAAGTCTAAGGAATTATGAACTGCTTATCTTATGTGGTGTATTACCTGAATATGGGTCTGCTCGCCTGGTCCCCATCAGCGTTGCTTTCAATTCAGGATGGGATTTCTTTAGTTCCCATAATGCCTCTTTTATATGTCCCGTAACTGTTATTGTTTTTAAATTGTACCTGAAAGTGTGGAGGGCAAGAGAAATAGTCAAACTATGATTTGTAAACAACTTATAGCGTATTTCACAGTGACCTCGATGATTCACTCACTGATTGCAGAGAGTAAACATGCTCACCTACTTGGTGGAGCTGGAAAATACACTCACACGTAAAACAACTGACGAAACATACACATGCGTAAATGTTGTACCTTTTAAGTTATGATAATTAAGTATACAATCAATCCCTCTTAGATGTGGCATAGCATAATTTGGTGGTTATAATCAATAACCAAATCCAGCCAATATGGCAATAATTTCGGTCTGGTATCCCTCATGTTTTAACATCTGGACCTGGATTACAACTGCCTATAAAAAGAGTAAATCTGCATCCACATCAGAATTGTTCAACGATGACCTAACAAAATGTGTGGGTGCATTGTGTTTCCGGACAGGTGCATGCCTTATGAGTCTGGTTTGTCAAAGAGGTGATGGAGGAAGAAATTTACAGATTTTCTATTCTGTTGAAATAATTTAAATTTGAAGATTTCAAAGTTCTGTTATATCATGATTAGTAATGAATTGCCCGAACATAATTTTGATTTCTGAATAGGTCTATTTCCCTGTGTGTGGATGAAGCACTACACAGCCCTGACCATGTGTGTATTGCTACAACACTATTGAAAGTACAATGCAAGATGCTATGGCAGCCGGTCTGAAGCTGATTCAAGTGGTGGAGGAAAGTGAGCGTGGCTGGCTTACAGTCAAAGAATACCAGCTGAAAACTTGACGGATGATGAGGACAATGTGAAACAAATCCATCCAGCAAAGGAGGGGTGGAAAGGAAATAAACTTAGCATAAAAAATGTAGCAAGTTTATGTCAAACTATATATTGTGATTATCGTCTGATCCTTTCTTGATTTCTATGTTTATCTCATAGAGTGAGGATGTAAGAGTGAATAAGAGAATTAAATATGAATTCATACGCTGCAATCCATATAGTGGACCTTTGACCAATTGGTGATGAATCTGGTAAATGTGCATTTTCCACTAATCCCTATTTTTTTTCTCATTGGAATTAAGTCATGTCAGTCATACTCCACATCACTGATAACCAAATCACAACAGTTATCATATGGGCACAAATTACACTTGCAGCAAATATATACCCTTGTTCTTCACGAGGGTTTGAAACATAAATAAGCTTGCATAACTTTTAAGAAAAAGTCTATAACAACTACTACTCTTATCAAAATGGTCGGTAAACATTGTTCTGTTGTGTCAATTCTCAATTGACTCTCTATATGTGCAGCGTACTAAGTAGCCTTCTTTAGATTCCTGTTTTTATGAACTTTCACCAAGCTTTGAGGAGATTTGTAATCTTTCGATACTTACATGTCTATCATCATTTCATCTTTTAATGATAATGATTGATAAGAAAGTTAGTTTAGTCACAGCCCACTTAATTCAGAGGCATTCCTTGTTCATATATTTGATATGCATTTTAATTTAGCACTGATCCACAGTAATGATCCCTTTGTATTCAAGAGTTTTTCAGCCACCAATAATGGGAAACCAGCCAATGTCACAAACTTGTGTCTGTAAGTTTATCATTGATGCCTTGATTGCTGGCTCAAAAAATCTTGTTGAACCTGAAAGTCTATTTGGAGCCTGTTTCAAAATGTTTGTTTCATAACGTACCTGTTGACTGTCTCTGATATGAAAACTTCTAATTCAGGAAATGTATTTGGAGTTTCTATATATAAAACTTGTAGCTGACCCTTGTAATCAGGATATTTTCTGAAACATGAAAAAAGGGGAGAACATGTTTTTATTACTACGTATGGTCAGTCAATGAAATAGTGCTTATATAGGATTCACACCACTAAATAAATAATGGAAGAGTCCACGAAAGGCCTGTTGAATTGGTTGGGATGACACTCCTCTAAGTGAAATATATAAAAATGCTTTAAAAATAGTGTTGTTGGCCAAAATTTTGATCGGATGATTTAATTAAATGAAAATTATCAAACAATATCAGTGCAAATTTTCTTCTTTGACCAATTGTTTATGATTTTTTAGTCATTTTAGAGACTTCAGATAATTGATTAGAATTGCTTAGACCTAGGCTAGGCCTGGGCAATCTACAAACATGTGTATCTTTGACGGCGCATATCTCGAAAATTTTGCCTTGAACTTATATATTTTTGTTGTTTACAGGAAAGCCAAGACCATGATCTTCACACAGAATGCAAAGTTGAAGCAACCAGTTGCTTTATAAGCGAGAAAATGGCGAATAATCATGGTCCATTTTACACAGTAAGCAATGGGGAATTTATTAGTGGTGTGTACCCTTAGGCCAAAAAAGAAAAGTTGTTTGTTTGTCCACGTCCGACCGACCGTGTACCTAGGTGCCGACCGTATTACTTTTTATTTTTCGATAATTTTTTAAAAACAACTTTTTGAGCAATTTGAATGGCCAAACGGACCGTTTTATTCCTTATTTCGTATGATATCGTCAATCTGGTATTTGCAACACCATCCCCAATGCGCAATCCCGTGTAACATGATGTTTAATGCATGAACTTGGCACCCCGCGGGACTATTAAAAGGACTAAATGAAAATCAGTGATCGCACGTGCAAGTGATGTCATTTTTATACTAAAACGCAGTGTGAGAAAATATGAAAAATCTAGTTACGGTTAATATTTGTTCCCAAAATGTTGCTCAACGGCATGGATATTAAGTTCAACATAGTATTTAAAACAATCTTTGGGGTAGTTAGTACGGGAAAAATAGGTTAAGCAATACTTTCACGTATATATTTCTAGCAAAACTTCAACACAACGTTATTTCACTTTGTGCAACATTCAGTCACAATGGCGGCGTCCTACGGTATCTGCGCAATGCAAACTCAGCCTACAAAAATAATATTTGATCGAATTTATAGTGTTGCAACTAATGCGACAGTATTGGAACTTTAAATTGACAATCTGCCCCAGCAGGAGAAAGAGATCAAAATCAGCAGTGTGAAGAGTAAAGCAACAATGTCGCAAACTTATGAAAAGTGAGGTGTTTTGGTGTGTGTTTGGACTTTAATTCACAGTATTCATGCCAAATTTATATTCCCAAATACAATATCCGTATTAAAAAATATTAAAAAAAAAAAAAAAATCCGACCTACCGACCCTACCTTTTGAGGACCCTCTATGGACAAACAAACACCTTTTTTTTTTGGCCTTATAGTCAGCGTCATAATGCTATGGACATAATTCCAACAATGCGTGCGTTCATGCGTGTGGGGTGTGAACATGCGAACTCGCGGGGATGTGCGCAAACCAGGAAGTGCGTACCAGATGCTTTCAAAAATGGCTGTGCGTCCGGATTGGTCAATCGTGAAATCATCATGCGCATGCATGCAGTTGTTTGCGCATTCCATAGCATTATGACAGTGATTATAGTAAACATGAATATAAAAAACGTTGTTCAGCTCTGCATCCAAATGGTAAATAGCAAATGATACAGATGTTGTCACAGGAGGTTGAGAATATTTTCCTATGCCAAATTTCAACAGGTTGGTGATATTCAGTTTCTGTTTCAGATAAATTTCATTACAATTGCATTTTTAACAGTTGTCTGTACCCAGGGTTATAGCTAGGCTAGGTTGAGTGCCGGCTAATTTTACTGACGGCGAACAGAGTATGTGTAGCGAACGAAGTGCAGTGGCTCATGGCATGGGGTCCAGAGGCCTTCTTCATGGTTTTATAGGTTTTTTAATGTTCTTTGAGGTTCCTGCCACATAATTTCTTGTGTTTTATGAGGCAGTTTAATGATTCTATCCACAAAATTTAAAATTTAAAAAAAGAGAAAAAATGTTTAACCTTTTTTTTTAAGAGTGCTGGCTGGCAAATGTGAGTGCCGGTACGCCCGACCGGTGTAGCTATAACCCTGTCTGTACCTGCCTCTTTTACTTAACTTACCTTTTAACTACAGCATGGTATAAATGCACTAACGCTGTGCAATCTTTGCCCCCATTGAATCCAACACAGATCTCTTCAAGCTTATATTTATCCAATGCCTCTTCTATTGTATGTATTGCTTTTCCTACAAGTTCTGATAAGTGTCCCTGTGATGTCATGATTGTACCAAGGATGTACACATGGTCAGATGCATTGCTAATTGGATCTTTCTGGTAATTTACTACATATTCTGGAGTTTTATAATACAAAAAAGAAATGTATAATTGTTACAGTCGTACAACATTCTACTGAATACAAGTCATCGCAATAAACCGGCAACTCTTTTGTTGGGGCGCTAATTTTGTTTGTTTTATACCATGGAAAGCAATCATGTTTACATATTTTGGAAACCTATCAATCTCAACTCTTAACTCACACCCTAATACTGACAAGTAATTTATAAATGTTAACAATTTGGCCAGCAATAGTTACTGGTGAAGTAGTAATCAAATAGAGGTTATTCATGTAGCCTTGCACAACAGACAATAAAGAGGAATCATACCCGGCCTATTCTACATTCAATTTAATCAGTGCATGACGCCCAACTCATTACATGAACTGTGTGCCCAAATTGGCCTACATATCATGAAACAGGTGTGTCTTCTCCTGAAAATCTTAAACACAGTTTTAATTCTCGACAAGATGGTTGCTAATCCATCTTTTATTTATTATAGCTGCACTTCCAAATTAAGCTCGATCAAAGAGATGATGTCAGGAACCAGTTCCACTGATTTGATGTATAACGAAGAGTGCACCTTTTTTGATATGGGAATGCTTGCATTTTTTTGCCAGTTGAATTCAAATTTCATTGATAAAGTATTTAGAGGCATACACATTCATAGTGAATTTATTTCTTTAAGACTTGTCATGAACTATGTCAGAGTTTTTGTTAAAGAACTATGTCAGAGTTCTTGTTATCAAGTGTATCATTCAATTATTTGTTGTACTGAATCAACAAAAACAGGCAAAAGGATGGGTCAGGCTGCTCTTTGACAGTGAGACCACTTGCAAGTTGCAAACACCAATGTTAATGTACACAATTTTAGAAATAAGCCTAATGTGACCACACAGTGATAGCAATAACTGCCCATAATTATTAATACAACAACCAACATAATAGCAAAGACAGGTCTGAAGTGTCAACATTTTCATATGTATCGACGGCTGGGGCTAGACTGAATCCTTCCTGTCTTCACAATTTACACATGGCCCTGCGAGAGGGTGCTCAATGTACAGACTGATAGAGGGTCACAGGGACCCAGTCTAGACTGAATCCTTCCTGTCTTCACAATTTACACACAGCCCCTGCGAGAGGGTGCTCAATGTGAAGACTGTAAAACAAACAGCTCCAATAGTGTACGCTGTTTTACCCATGAATAAGCATGAGCTTATTCATGCACCATCACACCACACTGAGTCCCACACTGAGTCCCTCAAACTGATCATGAAAGTGCTAGACCTGGAAGCTGGTCCATCAAGTCTTTTACATAACACCTTCTTAACAGCGATTATATTTCTAAACATAATGGGCCGTATTCTCGTACTAAACATGGTATAACAAAACACAATTTTAAACTCTGCAAATCTCGTTCCCAAAGTGGTCCTGCACTGATTGTATACAGGTATTTAATTCATTGTGGCCCTAATGGGTTACAATAGATATTGACCGAATGCTTTAAATACACGGTACTTTTAAAGACTACACGATCCGCGCGCCAGCTTGCAACGGGCACGGTTGAGCGATCATTCAAGGCATACAGTTGGTGCGCGAGTTTAGTTAAACACACATCAAACTACCCCCCCGTACCCATGTTTAAAGTTAGACACATTTCGGCGAGTTAGATGCGTGTTTAAGTAAAACAAATGTACAAGAATTGCGTTTTAATTAAACGCTGTGTCTAAAGTCAAAGTTAGATGTGTGTTTAGCTTAAAACCGTGTTTAACTACGTACGAGAATACGGCCCATAATGATCCCCGCAGATTTGGATCAAGGGATCTATCTATGGCAGATGTATACACAATAGCACTCCATTCCGAGTCCCGTCTCTGATCTGGTTTGCCATGGAGTTGCTCATTTATTTGATGGTTGAATGAATTTTTGAATTGGGGAAATAAAAGGTTGATTTATACTTCAAGGCTAAACACTACTTGCACAGTACAGATTGAACCAATGAAAGCGAGGCTCTGCCCTCACCACACACTATCACACCACACTGCGTTGTGGTTTCACACAGGTTTGTGCATCGCGTGATGCGGTTGGGGCGTGTGCGCGCTGAGGGGAGAGCCTCGCTTTCATTCTAAAATGGCGATTTCGTGCAAGTAGCGTATACACATGATTCTGTCCTGCGCATTGGTTAAATCATAGACCCTTATCAAGCGCATGCTGGTCCGTGCACAATGGGTGCAGGTGGAGTAAATTATGAAAGCGACAAAGGCCTCTTGTCGCCTTGGGTATGAATAGACGTTAAAAGTCATTTTTATTCAATCTGGCTATTTTGGATCGTTTTTAAACCATGTTAGCATGGCAATATCTTGTTATTTACCCCTGAGGGGTAGATAACTTATACAGTGTTGCTAGTTGGCAAAATTTCTTTTGTTTATCGCTCGAGACCCGAAACTGAAAAGTAACGGTCATTTGATGTTTTTAATTAGGCACAATCCGCCCAATTATTCGCCCAATATTAAAACAGTTGAAATCGTGAGCAAAGTACAGAAGATGCTATATTATCATCCGGTTATTTACCCCTATTAAAACAGTTAAAATAGGAATACCACTTAAAAAAGATGCTATAATATCATCCGGTTATTTACCCCTATTAAAACAGTTAAAATAGGAATACCACTTCGCCAAGATGCTATAATATCATCCGGTTATTTACCCCTATTAAAACAATTGCAATAAGAATACCACTTCGCCAAGATGCTATAATATCATCCGGTTATTTACCCCTCTTATTATTATTACTTAAATGTGAAATACCGTTACTGTTTCACATCGAGGGGGTAAATAACCGGATGCCTAATATACAAGGATCGGATCCTCATTATATCATCTGGATATTTACCCCTTCAAGTATTTCAAAGTTAGATGGGGTAAAATAACCGGATGATATATACGGATCTCTAAGCTGCTGTTATACGGATCGATCAAATATAATATCTGTGTGTACGGGCTGTTCGTCCGTGTTAACCATGTTAACCATGACAAATGATACTCAACAAGTCTTGTATTATATATAATTTATTTCATAACTCTTTATTAGGACCCGATACTATCATGACTATAATGACACATAATTCAATGATGTGCGTCACGGAAATCGTAATCAATATGGTAATTCAACAAATATAAATATATAAAAATGATAAACTATAGACCTATATAGTATCTCAAATTAAAGTCATATTTCATAATGATTTAGACAAATTCAGAGATGAGTTCTCAGTTTTGGTTACCATTTATTTTTTTACATTTTTGCTGATGCCGGCGCACCAACTATTTATTTGCATTTGTCATACAGGAAACAATAATATATATGAATATATATTCCGTAATTGTCTAACCAAACGGTGATGTGCAAGCAATTAAAATTGTTATACGGAATAAATTATACAATTAATATGACTTGCCTATATAATACAAAATCACATTACGTTTATTACGTTATAGCTTAAACAATAATATATATGAACATAGTTTTAATATTCTCGATATAATAAAGTACAGTATTTAATTATTGTTTTTCCACCTTTTATATAAACTTCATTTTTTATTGTGTTTATATAATCTTCCGTTTTCAATGGCAATACGATTTTCAACTTGGAACATAAAATGAACTAAGCCCTTAAACTTGACAAATCGGCAGTAAACCTGCACATCTTTTTCTGCATACATACAGTTTCCCAATAATATAATATAATTTAGTAAAGGGTCCGGATCAAAAATATTGTATCCAAACATTTAATTGAAAATTTGGTGAAGCTGAAATCATTTCCAAAAATGATATTTAAAAAGATCTCAACACTAGTCCAAAAACGTTTAACATGTTCACACTTCTGTGAAACAAATTAAAAGTGTTATACGGAATAAATTATACAATTAATATGACTTGCCTATATAATACAAAATCAAATTAGGTTTATTCCGTTATAGCTTAAACAATAATATATATGAACATAGTTTTAATATTCTCGATATAATAAAGTACAGTATTTAATTATTGTCTTTCCACCTTTTATATAAACTTCATTTTTTATTGTGTTTATATAATCTTCCCTTTCCAATGGCAATACGATTTTCAACTTGGAACATAAAATGAACTAAGCCCTTAAACTTGAAAGAATTTATTCGTTGGCAACCGCTTATGTAACCACAAAAATTGAAATGATCTGGTAGGAATCCAATGCACATTTTAATGCAATCGTAAATAGATAAGGCCACATTTCTTCATAAACTTGAATATCATTTTCTCACTTTTGAATTGTTTTTTCGCACTTTTTCTTAATTATAACATCATATGCCATTTTAACAATTCTCTTACCTTGACATAATGTATCATTTACAGTATTTGTATCATTTAACAAAATTATAATTGAAAAATAATTTATAAATTGTAACATTAAGGGCCGCGGGGGACTGTTCAGCGGGCTGGTTTTAATTTAATTGTTAATAATATTCAAAATTGCTTTTTGAGTAAGCGTTCTTTGGCTTCTGTGGCGGTTCAGACTCTTTTGGACATTTGTAGACCTTTTTGGGTGTACGCGGCCTCCGACGCTTACTTTTGTAACCGCCGGAGATGGGCCGGTCACGCTCGGTACAGCGAGATTGACCGAGTCGGCGGTGGGCACGTGGTGAACTTCAACCTCTACTATATTAGTACGCCGATTACCTCGCCTACGCTCCGGAATTACATGTGCGGGTGTGGGGAGGGGGTTACACCTTGACTGTGTGTCATCTATTAGTATTACACTAGCGCTACTAGAAGGGCTATCACCTTGCGCATGTTCCGTGATTTTGTCGTCTGGCTTAGTGGCGCGCTTTTTCAAACCTGTCTGCAACTGAGCAATGCCCGTCTGCTTAGGCCTTGTACCGACCGTATTTATAGTAGTGCGCGGCTTGGTTGAATGCTTATCGCCCGTGGCTGTGGCTGTCGCTGCCTGGTGCTTTTTGGCGGTAGTCTTCTTCCGGGGTGCCACCGTCGACGCGGACTGGTCCTTTTCAGCTGTGGCCGTCACCTGTTGCTTTTTGGCGGTTACTGTCTTCTTCCGGGGTGCCACCGAGGTCGACGCGGACTTGTACTTATCGGCTATGGCCGTCGCTGCCTGGTGCTGTTTGGTGGTAGAAGTCTTCTTCCGGGGTGCCACCGAGGTCGACGCGGACTTGTACTTATCGGCTATGCCCGTCGCTGCCTGGTGCTGTTTGGTGGTAGAAGTCTTCTTCCGGGGTGCCACCGAGGTCGACGCGGACTGGTGCTTATCAGCTGTTGTGACCGTCGCCAGTTGTTTGTTGGCCGCTACTGTAGTCTTCTTCTTCCGGGGTGCCCCAGAGGTCGACGTGGACTGGTGCTTATCGGCCGTGGATTTTCCCGTCGCTGCCTGGTGTTTTTTGGCGGTAGTAGTAGTCTTCTTCCGTGCCACCAGGATCGACGCAGTCTGGTGCTTATTGGCTGCACATGTGCCCGTCGCCGACTGGTGCTTTTTGGCGGTAGTAGTCTTCCGGGGTGCCACCGGGGTCGACAAGGACTGGGGCATCGGCTCTGAAAGTTCTCCTGAACTAATGGAATGACTTCCCCCAGTCCAGAGAGGGAGCATATCCGATACCGGTGTTCCATGGTCGGTCCAAGATCTGCTGTTCGCGACGTCAGATTCGTCGCTCTCATCGTTGGATGACTGAGGAACGGGTAATCCTGTGGCGTCCGGGTCGCCGACTTCGAGGTCTGCAACCGATTCGGGCGTAAGGTCATCTCCATCTTCTTCATCAACCTCATTTACTTCCGGGATGAGGGTGCCATTCTTGCAGGTCTCGCCTGGACCAAATGTTATCCAGTCTCCAAATATTAGCGACTCATATGTGTACTCGGCCGGCCTGATATAAAAATACAAAGAACAATAACTTGTTAAGACTATGCATATTAACCATAAAAGACCATTACTTCAAATAAACCAATCCGAGTTTCAGATACCGTTATAGGAAATAGTTTTTTAAGAGGGTATATTAACTTCATTTTTAGTGGTATAAATGCATTAGGCCCATCTGGGTTATTTAATGACTATAAAACAATCTCGGAAGCATCATATTAATCTTGTTCGCAATAAAACGCATTAAACAATTATTATGTCTTCCTATATACAAAATCAAATCAGGTTTATTCCGTGATATAGCTACAGTCTTGAAGGCATTTTAGTACATAAGTGAATTTCATTTTAAACGCCATGAAATATAATGCATTTGTTTATTTAGCATTGAATAGGTATAGGCTGTCAGTGGTCTAAAATGTGTTTTATTCCGTAATTGCTTAACCAAACGGTGATGTATGTGCGAAGCATTTAAAAGGCATTTAAAAGTTTTATACGGAATAAAATATACAATTAATATGACTTGCCTATACAGGCTGTCCCAAAATGATTAGTACCCATCGATGCCCAAAGTTCAATAATTTTTGTCATTATCAAAATCGATGGGATTAGGTCTGCTGTTTTTACATCATCTTTGTCATACTGTATACTATTTCATTAGAATTTTAGATCATGAATATCGGATTTATCAAACTCAAGATACACTCCATTATGTAAAACATGGTGATTTTACCTTTTTGACAAAGTGCTAAAAAATGTGTGCTAATACAGCTTGTTTGAAAGAGACTTGTGTATTATCATAACCGCTTGTCTACTCAATATAATCTTGTGTGTCTTTCTTTCTGTTGTAACTGTTATTAGTTATGGGTGTTCAAATCATTAATTATATTCCTTAATTCAATTTAACTGGTAAAAGAAGTTTGTCACACTTGAGCGACCCCGTGCATTGTTTTATTTGACAAGTGTTTAGCGACTTCTAAATGAAGTGGTATTTGGTGAATCACCAGATTTCCTTTTCACGTTGTATAATGGATTTCGTGAGATTAAACACTAAGGGACTATTATCATTTTCAGCAAGTTTGTAGGAAATTGCATCCCCAATATGAAAAAGTCTAAGCCACTGCTAATTACCCATGACCACGTATTTACCTGTTTAAATGTCCCTCAAGTTTAGCCTCAGAACTAGCTCATTATAGAAACAAAGCTTGGGGTCGCTCATGCGTGACGATCCATTTTTACTCTTCAAATTGAATCAAAATGAAGAAGTATTAATGGTTTGAACAACAATATGATACAACAGCAGTTTAAAATAGAAAGGAACCAAAGCTATTAGCAGACAAGCGATTGAGAGAATGTATTAGTTTCTTTCAAACAAGCTGTTTAAAACACGTTTTTTGCACTTTGCAAAAAGGTGAAATCACCATGTCTTACACAATGGAGTGTACCTTCAATAAAATAAGTCCGATATTCATGATCTAAAATTCTAATAAAAGGGTAGAGTATAGCATATATGATAGAAAAACAACGGATCTAATCCCATTGATTTTGAAAAAAATTATTGAACTTAGGGCATCAATGGGTACTAATCATTTTGGGACAGCCTGTATATACAAAATCAAATGAGGTTTATTCCGTTATAGCTTACAGTCTGGAAGGCATTATAATGTAGTACGTCTGCCATAAGTGAGTTTCATTTTATGAAATATATAATGCATTTGGTCTATTAGTATTATAGCATTGAATAGGTATGGGTTTAACACTAGTAAAATGCATAACAAATTTAGATTTATTCCGTGATTTCAATAAACGCTCTTAATTAAATATGTATGACGGGAAAATATGCATGATCTTTCATTCTCTATTCTAATATATGGCTCTCACCCTATTCAACAACACAGAATCAAGAGAAAGGTCATCAATTGATCTATTAAATCAGTCCCATGTATAATACCTAATGCGTTTTAGTCCGTTAATGATATTTATTTACGACTTTTAGAAATCACGGAATAGACCTCATTTGATGGCTTATAAAACATAAACATTCGTTCAGCCGGCGTATGTAGCTAGCGAAATTGAAATTTAGACCCTTTTGCGCATTATTTGATTCCTGATGCTTGCGATATTAATCAAGCCCGACACCCGCAATAACAAGATGTTTTAATTGTAACGGACGGGCTTGAATCCCCGGTTTTTCAAAATGTATAAGATTTGCCATTTTTTTCAGGAACAACCTGTAGGAAGTCAAGCTCTCTCCAATAGCTGCGCAGTTGGTGTTCACGCTTGTTCCCGGAGTTTTGACTTGAACGCTTTAGTCTACTGATGTTTGGGAATCCACCAAACTTATGAGCATCATACGGGCTGCTTTTAACAAATACAATAATTTCCTTCATTTCAAACAAGTTTGGGCTGGTGCTCGTTTATGCAGATGCGTGTACAACGTGTCATGCTCAAAGCAGAATAGATGTGAATTTTGTGATAATAATTATATAAAAAGCATGTCAGATAGTCGCCATGATAAAACATGATACGACCGAGACCTTTGACCCGAGACTCTGCTTCAACTTGCCACGTTGACTTTCTTAAACTGTTCATGTGATCATTCACGGTAAGTAGGCCTATTACTTGTCAGATTGAGTTTCATACAATTCTTTGTAATGTTTTACAATATTTACCAAGGCAACTTGTGATTACTTAAGCTTCTTTGGAAAACAAATATTTTATAAATTTTGAAAACCGCTTTATATTTATATTAATTTATAGTGACATTTTCATAATTAATTTGGAATATCATGATAAATTACCCTACTTGATTGATTACCGGGTGTATCTGAAACAACACCTAAACACTCAGGTGTTTAGTTTTTTAATTTTTATACGGAGATTTTTGTTGTTGTTGTTGATAAATGTTATCACTTCTATAAACAATTAGGCTGTATCTTGCCAGACATCCCGTACGGAATAAACCGTGGACAACTGCTACGTATTTTAATTGGTTTGAGCATGCGCACATACGTTACGGGACGTCTAGCAAGACATTGCCAACGATGACTTAGAATAACTTACCCGTCGAGAGTATACAGCCTCTTAACATCAGCGTAGAAGGCCGAGAAAACATTTTCTCGATGATGGGATCTCCAGATGATTTCGGCCAGATGACCTTCGAAATTGCCAACGCTGGTCCCCGCCATCTTGACAAAGTGGAGTTTTGTATGCCTCCATGCACCTTCCATGGTGTTGGTGTGCACCGTCACGATATCCCCTGTCTGTACATTCCTGAAACAATAAAACGATTTTGAAATTACTAACTTAGGATTTGTAACATACCATACAGAAACCATGCTATTGTATTTTTGGTGTGTCAGTCGTTTGCAATCCAAAATCATGATAACCTTTTTTCACTATTAATATAGCGTAGCGTTTAGCTTACACTGCATAGGGAAGTCAAATCAACAATCATTTTCACAACAAAAATGGCAGGCTTCACATATTATCGCAAGACCTTTTATCACATTTATTTTCAGTTTTTCCAAGTAATTTCCGTGATATTCTGGTGTATTAAATTAATCCATCAGTTCCATATTTTAAATATATGCCTCTATAAATATAACGTTTTGCCAAAAGAATAATTATATTTAAAAAAAAATCAAAATCTTCATTAAATAGGCCAAGACATATTCTAATCAGGCAATCACACTTACCTATATTCCTTTTTGAATCGGTATTTATGGCATACCGTAAAGTGCTCATAGCCCCGTTCGTTGAGCTTCGTGTAGGCCCCCAACCATCCGAGTATATCCGTGACCCCCGTTCCACATGCTTCAGAATGAGAGGCAGAAGTGTCGCTTCGTCTCTCCGTTCAACGGGATACAAGATGATTCGTTTTGTCCTCCTTTCAATCATCCCGAAGACCCATATCTACAAAAAAGTAAATCGGTAGTTATAGAGAATAAATGATACCCGCACTGTTGTGTGTGACAATTATTTTATCTCCCCTGTCCCCTCCTCCTATAGGTATTCGAAAGCTTACATTATCTCAGTTTATCCTTCTGTGATTTAGTTATGCACAGGGATGTGGGATATTTGAAAACATACATTTTCTAGTTTAATCCTTCTGTGTGATTTGGTCATGCACAGGGATGCAGGAATGTATATAACAACATTGCAAATAGTAATTCAGACAGGATGTTTTAGTATCACTAAGATGATAAATTTACCTGCATTCCCTTACGCGCACCCCGGTGATACTTTGCCTTCCGGCCAATGAGAGATTCGTCTATTTCAATTTCACCAGACAACACCATTGGCGCTTCAAACCCGCCTCCAATTACACTTTCCCAAACCCAGTTGGTCATAACTTCCCGATGTAGGGCCGCCCAATCTACACTGGTTGATTTGTAATTAACACCGCTGGATATGGCATTTTGCAGCAATGAAGATTTCAGCAAAAAACCTCTCGTGAATTCCAAAGCATTCTGGATACATGTTTTCCCACCTAGAGATTTATAAAAGAGATAAGATAGAAAATCATGATTAATTACGCATACATATCATTGTTAAAACAACATAAAACATTTCTTTTTCAAATCCAATCATTGACATTAAAGTAATCCATCGATGGCAAACATCTTCCTTCCTCAGAAAGGCCCTTACGTTTTGAATGCGACTTTCAAAAAGCTCAAAGTGAAATATTATAACCAGACTTTTAGGAAACATGACAGCTTAAATAATGCAGAATAAATTATATTTTGTCAAATACAAATGTGTGATGTAATAATATTTCTTAAATGTTTGTCGTTTCGATAGCGTTAATACGTTTTAATTTCTTCTTTGTTATCATTAAATAAAATCTTACCATCAAACCAGCTATATTTGCGCACGTTGCACTCGTGGTTTCCTTCTCGGCAACGCCAAGTGTATCCCTCCGGATTTCTACTTTGGTGGACGGGTCGGGCAAGAAGGGCACAGGATTGCATCTGCCAGCAGCCCCTCTTTTCTAAGCCATGTATGAACTTTATAAGCATCTCGATCGAACACGCGGTAAAACGTCCAAGGGTTCCAGATGTCATCGATTGTAGCTAAACCCCCTTTTCTTGGCTTCGCTCCCCCAAATCAGAAGCAGCAAGCTGCTTCTGCGCCCCTTTTAACGGGGGAATCTCCCCCAGATAGTGGCACATTATAGGATGTATAATAGTGGATATTTGGCGATCCATCCCTATGTATATCATCCGGTTATTTACCCCTCTTTTAAAGATTTAAAATACTTGAATTGGGACCCGGGCAAGTAATCACATCAACAAATGAGGTTTATTCCGTTATTTTAAAATAGTATTTGAAGGCAACTTAAAATAGACCTATGTCATAAACATGATAAATGAACTTTTAAAATAATTGACAAAAAAAGAGGGGTAAATAACCGAATCGGATAGTCATATTTTTGGGGTAAAATCTTGATTTTCATAAATTCGAGAGGGGTTTAGGGGTAAATAGACAGATGATATAATGTTGATCCGATCCTTTATAAATAACCAGATTATATCACCGGGGATTTAAACTCGTGGCGCTATCATGACATAATGTACCATTGGGTCATTTACATGACAAGAAGAGGGTTACAAGGAGGCAATATGATGTCCCCGATATGATACAAGCAATGAATTAATTGGTAGCATGTGGTTACCGTAGTTATTTCAATAGTCTAGACATGACGCAATCCGTCATTTACAAAAGAAATAGGCAATGTCTCTGTCCGACTACAGAATTAAACACCTGGAAATGAGTAATTTGGTAAGTTTTGCGATTGTTTTCAAATACGTGGCAAAACTTGATTTATCCGCACCACTTTAATTTTAGTACTATTTGAAAATGGAGCGTCGACAACGCAACAGACAAATCGCCGAACTTTGGGGTGATATTTGTGAAATCATCGGTCCTGCTAGATTGTGGCCTGTTCGTATTCGCAGATTATTTTGGACCAGGAATTTGAGACATTTTGAGAGAATTTTAGTTTTACTTAATTTGTGTCGAGACCAGTCCGGTGTAAATCATTTTAGAGCTTTGTTTCGTTATTTTCTGGCCGGAGTAAATTATACTTTATATGGTTGGCAGGTGACAATGAACCGATATGAATATTTGGATGGAAGAATACGAAGATACCAGCCACGCAACCAGCGAAAGTATTTTTTTTGGTAAGTTACCGTGTAATGTTTTGTTTCGTATCGCTGAACTGATTGGGCACTCATAACGCGCTGTGTGTACATATATATAATCCTCAATTTATATTGTGTGTAGGGTTCGGACGAAAAGGACACAATCTAGCAGGATAAACCAAGTTTTGCCACGTAAAATGTAAATAGTAGGTCTATTGAATTGCGTAATTTGAAAACAACCATTGCAAAACTTACCAAATTACTAATTTCCAGGTGTTTAATTCTGTAGTCGGACAGAGACATTGCCTATTTCTTTTGTATATGACGGATTGCGTCATGTCAGAATATTGAAAAATAAGTACAGTAACCAATTAATTCATTGCTTGTATATTGCCTTTATTCCGTCTAAAGGCCTTAGCATGGGACAGGCGTGAAAGATAAAAAAGAAGCTCCAATACATTCGAGCTCATTGAAAGCGCAATAAATATTTAGATTAGCCTTATTCCGTAGGCCTACGTATATGGGTCGGGCATGAAAGATATATAAAAACAAGCTCCAACACATTCGATAGCTGCTTACGGAATAAAGCGCAATATATTATTTAGATAAGCTTTATTCCGTATAGGCTAGCCTTAGCATGGGTCGGGCGTGAAAGATAAAACAAGCTTAAACACATCGGATAGCTCATCACGGAATAAAGCGCAATAAACCGGCATTTAGTTTATTCCGTTTAAAGGCCGGTCGGGCCGCGTGAAAGATAAAAGAGAAGCTCCAATACATTTGATAGTCATAAAGCGCAATATATATTTAGATTAGCTCTCCGTACGTGTAGTATAATATTATTAGCATGGGTCGGGCATGAAAGATAAAAACGGGGGGGCAAGCTCCAACACATTCGATAGCTGCTTACGGAATAAAGCGCAATATATATTTAGATATAAAAAATATAGCCTTAGCATGGGTCCGGGGCGCGAAAGATAAAACAAGCTCAAACACATTCGATAGATAAAACAAGCTCAAACACATTCGGGCGTGAAAGATAAAACAAGCTCAAACCAAGGAGTTATTATAGTTAACTGGAGAAGGCACTAGGAAAAACATCGATAGCGTCAAGTGCTTCTTTTCAACAAACAATAGCCACCCACTTCACACGTCTTTATTATCACGGTCGACGGTCGCCTTTCAACCCAAGTCTGTCCCAGTAAATCCTCTTACTACGTCACGACATCGATATGCTAATGAGGCAATTCGCTGGGAAACTACCGAATCAACTCGAGGCGCATAAAAACAAGTCAGTTTCTCATCTTGTTTGTATCTCTGCCGGGTATTTTCTGTTTACGAAACGAATAGTTTCAAATTGTTGAATTCACCAGCTTTCGTACGATACCAAAATTATTGTAGTGCGATTTTCTATTGATAAGTTGCTGTTTTACCGATATTTTTGTATTTTTCAATCTAAAATTAATTAGTTTCTTGTTAATTATCAAAATAGTCGCACACTGTCGCACATAATGTTGGAAATAAACGTGAACACAGTGGGCCGTATTCTCGTACTAAACACGGTTTTAGCTTAAAATCGTGTCTAACTAAACGCGTGTTTAACTAAAACGCGCGTTTATCTTTTAAACAACGTGTTTAACTAAACACGGTTTTAAACTCGGCGAATCTCGTTCCCAGGGTCGTTGTGCGTTACTGTATAGTATGTATACAGGTATTTATTGTTGTTGTGGCCCTGATAGGTTACAATAGATATCGACTGAATACCTCAAACGCACGTGTATTTTTAATACTACACAATATGCTCGGCAGCTTACAGCGGGCACGGTTGAGTAATCATTCAAGGCATACAGTTCGTGTATTTGTTTAGTTAAACGCGCCTTAAACTACCCCCATACCCATGTTTAAAGTTAGACACTTTTCAGTGAGTTAGACGCGTGTTTAAGTAAAACAAATGTACGAGAATCGCGTTTAGTTAAGGGGGGACTTAAGGAAGTTTTTGATTCGATTTTTTGAATTTTGTGAGTGCTGTAATTATTGAACTATTAATCAAATGTATATAAAAGTATACATTTTTGGAAAGGAAATTGATCAGAGAATCCAAATATGGCGTCAATTTTGACCCAAAAAGTAGATTTTTTGAGAAAATCACAAAATTCACTTTTTTGACCCAATTTTTTTTGAACAAAGCTAACAAAATAATTTTGAGTAAAAAATGGCCAAATCACTTTATAATGATCTTAAGACACTAATGAAGGGACGATTTTTTTTTTTTTAAACCTAATCTAATATTTTTGAAAATTTTGACCAAAAAGTGCCAAAAAACGTGAAAAAATGGATTTTTAATTTTTTTTTACACTTTTTTGTCAAAATTTTCAAAAATATTAGATTAGGTTTTAAAAAAAAAAAAATCGTCCCTTCGGTAGTGTCTTAACATCATCATCAAGTGATTTGGGCATATTTGACTCAAAATTGTGTTTGTTAGCTTTGTTCAAAAAATTTGGGTCAAAAAAGTGATTTTTTGTGATTTTCTCGAAAAATCAACATTTTTGGTCAAAATTGATGCCAAATTTGGATTCTCTGATCCATTTCCTTTCTAAAAAGGTATACTTTTATATACATTTGAGTCACGGTTCAATAATTACAGCACTAACAAAATTCAACAAAAAACTTCCTTAAGTCCCCCCTTAAACGCTGTGTCTAAAGTCAAAGTTAGACGCGTGTTTAGCTTAAAACCGTGTTTAACTACGTACGAGAATACGGGCCAGTGTTTTTAGCTACATTTTGATGCATAGATGGCGATCGTATGATACCGTATGGCAAAGTTAATTAAGATTTTGCACATCGAGTTCAATACCAGAACATTTTAAATTTCTCCGATAAAAAGCAGAATTTAATTTCAGGAAATGTGGAAGCATTAAAGAAGAAGGCCTTTAAATTCAGATAACCTTTTTAGATTTAAAAATACTGTAGTTAAATTTACAATTAAAATATTAAAGATAGCCTAAGTAAAAAAAAATCAGGACTGATGATTAAAACTTAAAAGGATAAAGCATGAAAGTCTCAGTTATTTTACTTAGAATGCATTATTAATATTTTTGTCTTGGGTGTTTCAAAAATACAAGCGTTTCGTAAAAGAAATAATGAAGAAGCTGGGAAAAGGATGGAGCTTGGAATAAGTAGCCCGGATAAGTAGGATGGAGTGGGCGGCATTTGTGTTAGTGGTTTGATTCATCTGTCTGTGTTTTTAGGCGGGATATCGGACGAAAAGTGCATTTTGTTTTTGAACAATTGGGATTTTTTTCACAAAAAATATTGGAATTTGGCCGGCGGGGAACTCGGAGGTTGTTATAAATATTAAAATGGAGCAGCTAAGGTCACATTTCCTGAACAGAATAGAGGAGTAATGAATGGCATAAAAAAAATGCCAATGGGAATGAAGATGAACATTTATATTTGCGTTATAATGTACAATTCTTTGTGTTTTGTGTGTCATATTTTGTCATCATGTACAATTTCTTGTGTTTTGCGAGTTATTTCTTGTGCATTATAAATCGTCTTTTTCGTCAAGCCCACACACCGCTACCAAATGGAACCATTCACTGCCGTAATTGCCGGGGTAGTTTGCACTCCACTCGTCCCGTCACACCCGATGATGTTTTTGGACGGGGGCTTTGCACCAACACAGTATTTGTCATTCTCTGTAAAATCTACATCATCTATTCCCCCTAAATCATCAATATTTTCATCGCAGTCTTCCTCAAAATCACTATAATCGTTTGAAGAAAATTCCAGGGTAGAGAATTCCACGCCGTACCATGTGCGTCCATGTTGTTCCAAACACCAAACACGCAATGAACTATGGGTAAAATTGTGACGAAAGCGTAAACATTGGCAAAAGGACGGGTCACTCAGCAATCGATCGGGTCGATGAAAACCACTCGTCGGACAAAAGGACTCGTTAGCACCTAGGACAGAGTTAGTTGAATGGCTTCGGAAGTCAAGCCTAATCCAATTAATATAATAACTCCTTGCTCAAACACATTCGATAGCTCATCACGGAATATTAAAAGCGCAATATATTTAGACTATCTTTATTATTAAATTATTTAAATTGTTCAAGTTCCCTATTGAATCGCCTATGCGATCCTCTATATGTTTGTATGTGATGCGTAACCCTTCGTCTCATCTTCGGATGTGGTGTTTGTATGTATCTTTATTCCGTAAGAATTACAATTATCTAATACACCAATTAGACATCCTATAATGTGCCACTATCTCCCCCATTATGTGCGCAAAAGCAGCTTGCTGCTTCTGTTTGGGGGAGCAGCGAAGCAAAAATAAAAGGGGGTTAGTTATCAGGGAGAACGTCTAAAGAAGGAGTAAATAACCGGATGATATTATAGCATCTTGGCAAAGTGGTATTATATTAGTCGAGAAACGACTAATATACTGTATTCTAGCTGTTTCTTATATTAGTCGAGAAACGACTAATATACTGTATTCGTCCTGTTTCTTCTTCTTTCTTCCATCATGGGACCTATAGCTCCGTAACCATTGAGCCGATTTTGACCATATTTGGTCATAAGAACTCTTTTAGTAAAAAGATTCCTCTCTCACTAGAGGTCATTGAACTATACAAGTGAAAATCTTAAGACATGCTCCGATTTTGACGGGACTACTTTTTTCTTGTGCGCATTGATCAGCCAAGCAAAAAAGTCAATTACAAGTTTTGGGTCAGAGGTCAAGAAAAGGTCAATAGGGGTCAAAATGTAAATGTCCCTAAATCTAGAATGATTGCCGTGTCCAGCACTGGCATGTCGTGTTGATATCCGTATAATGTCATATATGGCATTCCATCAACAAATTTGTAATAGAAAGTATGAATTAATGCAAAAAAATTAATATCACAAAGCGGAAATGGAGTTAGATTTTTATTTAAACATCTTTGGACTCAGTACTACAAAAGACATAAGTAGTGACAGAATCAACAAATCATATAAAGGATTAACAAATTATTTGAGAAAAACGGGATGCACATATAATCTTTTCTTATCATAAAAACGTGCCAAACTATGGCACGTCCCAGAGGACAAAAACGTGTTGAGAGTAATATATATATCTTTCTTTCTCCTGTCATAAGACCTATAGCTCCGTAACCATTGAGCCGATTTTGACCATCTTTAGTCATAAGTACCCTTATGTGCACTACTACTCAGGTTGTAAAGCATAAGGGGTCAAAGGTCACACAAGGGTAACCAGGGGTCAAAACGTGATTTTCACTAAAAACGCATTTGCAATTTAGTGAAATCACCTATGATCGTCAGAATTTGTCAACATATTCCTTTTGACCGTACGCATGTATAATAGTTCGGTTTTTTAAATCGAAAAATGTTTGGGGTCACTAGAGGTCAAAATGTAAATTTTAACTCATTCACTCAAAATGCTACTTGTCCGAGAGCAAATGACTGATGATACTCAGAATTGGTCAAAAGATTCCTTGGATCCATGTTCATAAAGGGTGCTTCTGCACTAAAAGTAACATTTCAAACGGGGTCACTAGGGGTCATTGAACTATACAGGTGTAAAACTAAAGACATGCTCTGATTTGGACCGGACTACTTTTTCCTTGCACGCATTGATAAGCCAAGAAAAAAGTCACTCATAAGTTTGGGGTCAAAGGTCAAGAAAAGGTCATTAGGGTTCAAAATGTATTTTTTAACTACTTTAGGGCTGAAATTTATAAAAACAATTATCAAATATAGTACAATTTAAGATATTATAAGGTTATTGCCCTTTGACAACATATACCAAGGTCAAAGGTCAAAGCCCTCGACTAATATCCGTGATCTAAGATCACAATTATCTCTAGTTCTTCTTCTTTCTTTCTTACGTCATGGGACCTATAGCTCCGTAACCATTGAGCCGATTTTGACCATATTTAGTCATAAGTACCCTTATGTGCACCACTACTCAGGTTGTAAAGCATAAGGGGTCAAAGGTCACACAGGGGTCACTAGGGGTCAAAACGTGATTTTCACTTAAAACGCATTTGCAATTTAATGAAATGACCTATGATCGTCAGAATTGGTCAACATATTCCTTTTGACCGTACGCATGTACAATAGTTCGGTTTTTTAAATCAAAAAATATTTGGGGTCACTAGGGGTCAAAATGTAAATTTTTCTTCACTCACTCAAAACCCTACTTGTCCGAGGGAAATTGACTGATGATACTCAGAATTGTTCAAAAGATTCCTTGGATCAATGTTCATATAGGGTCCTTCCACACTAAAAGTGACAAGTCAAACGGGGTCACTAGGGGTCATTGAACTTTACAGGGGGAAAATATAACGCATGCTCTGATTTTGACCCGGTTTCTTTTATTTTGTGGGCATTGATGAGACAAGAACAAAAGTCAATCATACCGTTAAGATCAAAGGTCAAGAGAAGGTCACTAGGGGTCAAAATGTACATTTTCACTCCTCGCACTCAAAATACTACTTGTCCAAGAGATAATGACCTATGATTGTCAGAATTAATCAAAATATTCCTCTTATCCATGTCCATATAGGGTCCTTCTCCACTAAAAGTGACATGTCACACGAGGTCACTAGAGGTCATTGAACTATACAGGTGAAATTCTTAAGACATGCTTCGATTTTGACGGGACTACTTTTTTCTTGTGCGCATTGATCAGCCAAGCAAAAAAGTCAATTACAAGTTTTGGGTCAGAGGTCAAGAAAAGGTCACTAGGGGTCAAAACGTTATTTTCACTAAAAACGCATTTGCAATTTAGTGAAATGACCTATGATCGTCAGAATTGGTCAACATATTCCTTTTGACCGTACGCATGTACAATAGTTCGGTTTTTAAAATCAAAAAAATATTTGGGGTCACTAGGGGTCAAAATGTAAATTTTTCTCCATTCACTCAAAATGCTACTTGTCCGAGAGGAAATGACCTATGATTGTCAGAATTAGTCAAAAGAGTCCTCTCATCCATGTTCCTGTAGGTTCCTTCTCCACTAAAAGTGACATGTCACACGGGGTCACTAGAGGTCATTGAACTATACAGGTGAAAATCTAAAGACATGCTGTGATTTTGACGGAACTACTTTTTTCTTGCGCGCATTGATAAGCCAAGAAAAAAAGTCAATCATAAGTTTGGGGTCAAAGGTCAAGAAAAGGTCACTAGGGGTCAAAACGTG
The DNA here is from genome assembly GCA_035610835.1 of Ophiura sarsii. Lineage (NCBI taxonomy): Eukaryota > Metazoa > Echinodermata > Ophiuroidea > Amphilepidida > Ophiuridae > Ophiura > Ophiura sarsii. The sequence continues at coordinate 48,508,429 of CM069442.1, read as the reverse complement.
ATTTTCACTAAAAACGCCATTGCATTTTATTAAAACGACCCAGGAACGTCAAAATCGGTCATCATATTTATCATGACCGTCTTCATAAAATATAGTTTGGTTTTTTGAATCGAATTTTTTGGGGGTCACTAGAGGTCAAAATGTAAATTTTCACTCAATTTACTCAAAATGCTACTTGTCCGAGTGAAAATGACTGATGATTGTCAGAATAGGTCAAAATATTCCTCTGATCGTGAACTTTGGGTCAAGGGGCAAAATGTAATACGCCAGACTAATATCCGCGATCTCCGATCGCAGCTTATGTCTAGTTATATTAGTCGAGAAACGACTAATATACTGTATTCTAGCTGTTTCTTTATATTAGTCGAGAAACGACTAATATACTGTATTCGTCCTGTTTCCTTCTTCTTCTTCCGTCATGGGACCTATAGCTCCGTAACCATTGACCCGATTTTGACCATATTTGGTCACAAGTACCCTTATGTGCACCACTACTCAGGTTTTAAAGCACAAGAGGTCAAAGGTCACACAGGGGTCAAACGCGATTTTCACTTAAAACGTCCTTGCTACTTAGCGAAATGACACAGGATGCTGAGAATTGGTCAACATGTTCCTTTGGACAGTACGCATGTATAATAGTTCGGTTTTTAAAATCGAAAAATATTTGGCGTCAGTAGGGGTCAAAATGTAAATTGTCACTCCAATCACTCAAAATGCTACTTGTCCGAGAGGAAATGACTAATGATTGTCAGAATTAGTCAAAAGATTCCTCTACAACATGTACATAAAGGGTGCTTCTGCACTAAAAGTAACATGTCACACGGGGTCACTAGAGGTCATTGAACTATACAGGTGAAAATATGAAGACATGCTCTGATTTTGACCGAACTACTTTTTTCTTGTGCGCATTGATAAGCCAAGAAAAAAAGTCAATCATAGGTTTGGGGTCAAAGGTCAAAAAAGGGTCACTAGGGTCAAAATGTAAATTTTCACTCCATTCACTCAAAATGCTACTTGTCCTTGAGAAAAGGACCTATGATTGTTAGAATTAGTAAAAAGATACTAAATTTTCACTCCATTCACTCAAAATGCTACTTGTCCGAGAGGAAATGACCTATGATTGTCAGAATTAGTCAAAAGATTCCTCTCATCCATGTTCATATAGGGTCCTTCTCCACTAAAAGTGACATGTCACACATGGTCACTAGAGGTCATTGAACTTTACAGGTGAAAATCTTAAATCATGCTCCGATTTTGACGGGACTACCTTTTTCTTGTGCGCATTGATCAGCCAAGCAAAAAAGTCAATTACAAGTTTTGGGTCAGAGGTCAAGAAAAGGTCACTAGGGGTTCAACTGTATTTATTTACTCCATTTACCACTCGAAGGGGTTAACATGTAACACACTCGACTAATATTCGTGATCTCCGATCACAGTCCATGTCTAGTTTCTTCTTCTTTATATTAGTCGAGAAACGACTAATATACTGTATTCTAGCTGTTTCTTCTTTCTTTCTTTCTTTCTCCTGTCATAAGACCTATAGCTCCGTAACCATTGAGCCGATTTTGACCATATTTGGTCATAAGTACCCTTATGTGCACCACTACTCAGGTTGTAAAGCATAAGGGGTCAAAGGTCACACAAGGGTAACTAGGGGTCAAAACGTGATTTTCACTTAAAACGCATTTGCAATTTATTGAAATGACCTAGGATCTTGAGAATTGGCCAACATATTCCTTTTGACCGTACGCATATATAATAGTTCGGTTTTTTAAATCGAAAAATGTTTGGGGTTACTAGGGGTCAAAATGTAAATTTTACTCCATTTACTCAAAACCCTACTTGTCCGAGGGAAAATGACTGATGATACTCAGAATTGGTCAAAAGATTCTTTGGATCCATGTACATATAGGGTGCTTCTCCACTAAAAGTGAAATGTAAAACGGGGTCACTAGGGGTCACTGAACTTTACAGGTGGGAAAATATAAGGCATGATCCGATTTTGACCGAGTTTCTTTTATTTTGTGGGCATTGATGAGACAAGAACAAAAGTCAATCATACCGTTAAGGTCAAAGGTCAAAAAAAGGTCCCTAGGGGTCAAAATGTACATTTTCACTCCGCGCACTCAAAATACTACTTGTCCGAGACGAAATGACCGATGATTGCCAGAATTTGTCAAAAGATTTCTCTTATCAATGTTCATATAGGGTGCTTCTCCATTAAAAGTGACATGTCAAACGGGCTCACTAGGGGTCATTGAACTATACAGGTGTAAAACTGAAGACATGCTCTGATTTTGACCGGACTACTTTTTTCTTGTGCGCATTGATAAGCCAAGAAAAAAAGTCAAATATAAGTTTGGGGTCAAAGGTCAAGAAAAGGTCATTAGGGTTCAAAATGTATTTTTTTAACTACTTCAGGGCTGAAATTAATAAAAAACAATTATCAAATATAGTACAACTTAAGGTTATTGCCCTTTGACAACATATAGCAAGGTCAAAGGTCAAAGCCCTCGACTAATATCCGTGATCTAAGATCACAATTATCTCTAGTTCTTCTTCTTCTCCTGTCATGGGACCTATAGCTCCGTAACCATTGACCCGATTTTGACCATATTTGGTCATAAGAACCCTTGTATGCACCACTACTCAGGTTGTAAAGCATAATGGGTCAAAGGTCACACAGGGGTCACTAGGGGTCAAAACGTGATTTTCACCTTAAAACGCATTTGCAATTTAGTGAAATGACCTAGGATCGTCAAAATTAGTCCACTTATTCCTTTTGACCGTACGCATGTACAAAAGAACGGTTTTTAAAATTAAAAATCATTTGGGGTCACTAGGGGTCAAAATGTAAATTTTACTCCATTCACTCAAAACCCTACTTGTCCGAGGGAAAATAACTGATGATACTCAGAATTGGTCAAAAGATTCCTCTGATCAATGTTCATATAGGGTCCTTCCACACTAAAAGTGACATGTCAAACGAGGTCACTAGAGGTCATTGAACTTTACAGTAGAAAAATATAAGGCATGCTTCGATTTTGACCGGGTTTCTTTTATTTTGTGGGCATTAATAAGACAAGAACAAAAGTCAATCATACTGTTAAGATCAAAGGTCAATAAAAGGTCACTAGGGGTCAAAATGTACATTTTTACTCCTCGCACTCAAAATACTACTTGTCCAAGAGATAATGACCTATGATTGTCAGAATTGGTCAAAAGATTCCTCTTATCCATGTCCATATAGGGTCCTTCTCCACAAAAAGTGACATGTCACACGAGGTCACTAGAGGTCATTGAACTATACAGGTGAAAATCTTAAGACATGCTCCGATTTTGACAAGACTACTTTTTTCTTGTGCGCATTGATCAGCCAAGCAAAAAAGTCAATTACAAGTTTTGGGTCAGAGGTCAAAAAAAGGTCACTAGGGGTCAAAACGTGATTTTCACTAAAAACGCATTTGCAATTTAGTGAAATGACCTAGGATCGTCAGAATTGGTCAACATATTCCTTTTGACCGTACGCATGTACAATAGTTCGGTTTTTAAAATCAAAAAATATTTGGGGTCACTAGGGGTCAAAATGTAAATTTTCACTCCATTCACTCAAAATGCTACTTGTCCGAGGGGAAATGACCTATGATTGTCAGAATTAGTCAAAAGGTTCCTCTCATCCATGTTCATATAGGGTCCTTCTCCACTAAAAGTGACATGTCACACATGGTCACTAGAGGTCATTGAACTTTACAAGTGAAAATCTTAAAACATGCTCCGATTTTGACGGGACTACCTTTTTCTTGTGCGCATTGATCAGCCAAGCAAAAAAGTCAATTACAAGTTTTGGGTCAGAGGTCAAGAAAAGGTCACTAGGGGTTCAACTGTATTTATTTACTCCATTTACCACTCGAAGGGGTTAACATGTAACACACCCGACTAATATTCGTGATCTCCGATCACAGGTCATGTCTAGTTCTTTCTTTCTTACATCATGGAACCTATAGCTCCGTAACCATTGAGCCGATTAAGTACCGTTATGTTCACCACTACTCAGGTTGTAAAGCATAAGGGGTCAAAGGTCACACAAGGGTAACTAGGGGTCAAAACGTGATTTTCGCTTAAAACGCATTTGCAATTTATTGAAATGACCTAGGATCTTGAGAATTGGCCAACATATTCCTTTTGACCGTACGCATATATAATAGTTCGGTTTTTTAAATCGAAAAATGTTTGGGGTTACTAGGGGTCAAAATGTAAATTTTACTCCATTCACTCAAAACCCTACTTGTCCGAGGGAAAATGACTGATGGTACTCAGAATTGGTCAAAAGATTCCTTTAATCCATGTACATATAGGGTGCTTCTCCACTAAAAGTGAAATGTCAAACGGGGTCACTAGGGGTCATTGAACTTTACAAGGGGAAAATATAAGGCATGCTCTGATTTTGACCGGGTTTCTTTTATTATGTGGGCATTGATGAGACAAGAACAAAAGTCAATCATACCGTTAAGGTCAAAGGTCAAGAAAATGTCCCTAGGGGTCAAAATGTACATTTTCACTCCGCGCACTCAAAATACTACTTGTCCGAGACGAAATGATCGATGATTGTCAGAATTTGTCAAAAGATTCCTTTTATCCATGTTCATATAGGGTGCTTCTCCAATAAAAGTGACATGTCAAACGGGGTCACTAGGGGTCATTGAACTATACAGGTGTAAAACTGAAGACATACTCTGATTTTGACCTGACTACTTTTTTCTTGTGCGCATTGATAAGCCAAGAAAAAAAGGCAATTATAAGTTTGGGGTCAAAGGTCAAGAAAAGGTCATTAGGGTTCAAAATGTATTTTTTTAACTACTTCAGGGCTGAAATTTATAAAAACGATTATCAAATATAGTACAACTTAAGGTTATTGCCCTTTGACAACATATAGCAAGGTCAAAGGTCAAAGCCCTCGACTAATATCCGTGATCTAAGATCACAATTATCTCTAGTTCTTATTGCAATTGTTTTAATAGGGGTAAATAACCGGATGATATTATAGCATCTTGGCGAAGTGGTATTCTTATTGCAATTGTTTTAATAGGGGTAAATAACCGGATGATATATATGGCTTCTTTATGTTTTGTTTGTTAAAAACACCGTATTATTTCATAGTGGTTAGACATTCATTTCAATAAAAAATGATGGCCCAGAGTCCTACACCGTCTGTTTAGTGTTTGGGAAGATTGGGCGGATTGGGCGCAAACATTTCTTTGGTATGTTGGTCTCATCAATGGTACAAAAGTATGATATTAGTTTTCAAATCTGCCCAGAATTGGCCGAATGTGTAATTCATTGTAAAACTTGTCAACTAGATTGAGGATTTCCCTAATCGCATGTTCATTTTGAGCTTAGTTTCTGTCAACAGATACTACAGTATTACTGACTTCACAGTTAAGACGCCAATTGGGCGTGATTGTTTTATTACCCACTTGAGTAATAAATGTCGAGCGGCAAGTATGAATCTGACTTTGATCAGAGGGCTGACCAGCTTCAAGGTCTAGTACTTTCATGATCTGATCCACAATTTTTAAAGATGGCAGCTAAATAGAGGGATGCAGTGACCCAGTCTAGGTTGTGGGTTAGGAGATGTAATAAGACATGCCGATTGCCGATACTGTATTTTGTTACAGAACAAGTCCCAACAGTTCATGTCATCTTTAAAGAAACAACTGTCCACATATAAATAATTCCTTATTCAACAGATTAATAAGATCAAATAAAAATGATATTCTTTCCATATGCAGATATGTCACAAGGGAACCCTTTAACCCTGAATTATTTGTGGGGATCGGTACCCCACCCTGAGTTATTTCCATAATTTATGCTGAATTATAGAACATGATATAGTAAAAATCTGTCCTATCTGTCACCCTCTGGTTAACTGTTTTTTTATAGTGACATTTACTGGCATACTGCCCTCTTTGTAACATATTTAGGCAGTCAATAGAAACATCACCTTCACTGTCTGTTTCATCCTCAAAATTGGTGCCATGACCATAATCCGAAACATCCCTGTCTCCCTGAGAATCATCTGCAAGTATCTGCGCATGCATATTCATCCTATTTCTTGTCATTTTTTACAGTTTTTCTTAAGCAATATCACTTGAAGTCATCTGATCAATCTGTCACCTGTTCTGAGGCCAATCGGCCTATGACTGTATCAGGTTATTTCACTCTCTCTGTGTGGCTGAAAAATCAGCCTATCGGGTTCAAAGGGTTCAAAGACAGATGCTGCAAGATATCTAATACTGCAATTGGTTTAGAAAAGAACATGCCCAATGACAAAGTGTCCCTATATCAGCTATTCATCATTCAACAGAATAGGTCGGCCCGGAGAGACGTCACATGCCGTTGACCACAAACCAAAATGGTAAATATAGGCCTCTTACACAGCGTACACAGCGTGACACGATCCCTTGGGTATGGTCAAGTAGAACAAAAAACTGATAGGTAGTTAAAACGTCTGGTTTGTTGTCAACTGTAAACGGTAAAAAGTACCTGGATGACCGGGCCAACCTATAACCATGATAAACTTGTAAACCGCACCCTTTCTGTTTGTATTAGCAAAACATGTTAATACTGTATTTGTTTAAAAAATAAAGCTTCAACATTTCAACAAGTCATTTTTAAGAAACAACTACCAACATAATTATAAGCAATTCATTTTGCAACAGAATATCCACAATCAACTTGACATGGCATCCTCTTTGTAGATCATCTAACCGTAATGCATTAACATTTTGTATGTCGTCCATTATGAGTATGCCAGCATTTGGAAGACACAATGGTATTTAGTACTACCTCTATCAAGTACACATTGAATACACTACATCAAGGAAGACAACTTCACTTCAAACTGAATTACCTTGTGGTAGCATGCCTATAAGTTGAGCATATGCTTTCTCTATGGACTCTTCACTGCTACTCTCCAGAATCAGCTTCAGTTTATAATAACTGCAATGAGAAAAGAACCACGTGAGAAAATACTCTGGTATCCCACATCTTAGGGCAGCAAAAGATCTTTTGAAAAATTTGTGATGTGATTATATTTCCACAAAATAGGAAATCATAAAATGTAATGTACACTGTCCATGTTGCTGAACTGTGCCTATCAGAAGGAACTGGGTATATGTAAAATAAAGGTCACTTTTACCTCAATCCTTGTAAACATCTATAATTTAATCAGTTCCAAATTGACGAGAAATATGTGGTTTTTTTATCTCTCCACCCACAAAAGTAATCAAAGTGTACACACTTAATTTTAGCATACGCAAGCGTCACACATACAATTCACAATGCGCCGTGTGGCTCACCAAGTTGGAACTGATTGAACTATAGATGTGGAAAAATAAACTTGTACTGCAACTTACAGGTCTAAGGTCATTGAGTATGATTGCACTATTTAAGTTTGCCATTAATAAAAAGCATACATTGTGAGGCTTTATTTATCTGTTCCTTTTTTCTGTGTGTTTTGGGGGTAAGTGCAAGTTTATAAGTTTTTATTTATTAACATGCAATTTTTTTTGGTGTACAGCTTTATTGGGATCTGCTCTCAATCACCTTTTCCGAAATTCTCTAACATTGTGAACAGGGCTGGAACTTCAGATTTGTTTCAACCAACCAGTCGAGCAGGTAACTCACAAAAATACCTGCCCAACAGAAATTCCACCAGTGTAACTCACTTACACTGTGAGTTTGACAAATTTACCTGCCAGTCGGTTGGGTACTTTTCCATCTATCACCTGCCCGAAGCAAAAGTTACCCGCTATGGGCAGGTGGTGGTGCTATTTCCAGCCCTGATTGTGAACCTATACTTATAAACATTGTCACTTCCACTAGACAGTGCCTCACTGCATCATAACTGATTGCTGAACTAACATGTGTGCATCAAAACTTGTATGGTGTATACACACAGACGGACATACATAATTTTGCATAAATGCTGTCCCTATAACATTAGACGACTGAACACTATTCAGAGGTAAATAATATAATATTGCTGTTACATCCACCATCCACTTACCTGTTATGCCATTCTGGATAGGAACCTAATTGAACTTTATCTTGATATTGTTTGACAAATTCATTGAGGATATCCACAACAGTCAACTCATGTTCACTCAAGAACACTTCCCGTGTATGGAATGTGATGCCTGAGCTTGTAAATAATTGATCCTGTGAAAAAAAATGACAAATTTATATTGATTTGAATGGTTGATTAGTCTGGCCAGAACGCCATCTGCATATTTCAGGAACTACTGACTTAGTTAGTGTCATAATGCTAAGGACAAAATTCCACCAATGCATGTGGGATGTACGTATACACGGAAGCACGTACTGGGAGCGTTCAAAAAATGACCACGCGTCCAGATTGTCAATTGTGACATCCTAACCACGCGCATGCTTGCATTTATTCCCGCAAATCATGCATTTAGACACAGCCCCAGGAACACAACAAATCATGCTTGCGTTAAATATACTGAATTTTGTCCATAGCATTATGACAGCGACTTATAGTGACTGATATAATTGTCTCAACTGCATCATGATCGCTACTTCTTTTATTTCTTTTTAAAATGTTGACCACAAAACATTGGATCATAGCACTACTATGATAAACTGTATAGTGGATGTGAGCTATAGCATGTAACCAAATCAAGCAACGCAGTTATCAGGCTTCAAATATGATAGTTTCGAATGAACTTATAAAGTGATATGCTTATTAAAATATAAATCTCAGTAACAGGTACACTTCTTAAGACTGATGTGCATGCACATTGAATCCCACACATTGATACTTGTTGCTGTAATGGTCAATTACCAAAATATTTCCAATAAACGTCACATTTTACAGGTTCACTGCGTCCTCGCACAACAATGGTTGCTACTGTCACGTACCAGCTGCAAAGTAGGTGCAGGAATGTTTTTAAATGATTGAGACTTTTTGTTTGGATTGAAGTACCAAAATGCTTTACACCTCTTACCTGCTTACCTTGAAGAAGTCAAATGCCCTCTCCATCAACCCTAACCTTCATCATACCCCTCAAATGGTACCACATGCTTGGCGGTCTATCTCGTGCCACGATCCGACATACAATCAAATGGGCTTGGAAAAATTACCTTTTTTTTAGCTGACCCATTTGCGCAATCAGTTAGCTGTTCGACTTCCAGGCAGGCAGCCCGGGTTCAATCCCCTGCGCTGGCAAAGAGTTATTTTTCACCACAAAATTTGACCCATTTTCTTCCCTGATAGTTTAATTGCCAAAAACACGCCTGGGAGTTAGGGTTAACGATGGGATACCAGGGAATACGAATACATTATTTACAGACACTACTAGAGGACACAGATTTGATTCTTCCTTATTCAAATAGAGATTGAAGCTTTACACATAGATTATAGTACTAAATGGCCTTTGAGACCTCTTACCTGCGTACCTTGAGAGAGTGGAATGCCCTCTCCATTAACGATGGTATACCAGGGAATACGAATACGTTGTTAACAGACACAAGAGGATATGGATTCTTTACACCTGTCTTCCGATTCACACCATAAATAAGACGACTGGACACTGGAATCTGGGGATAACGGTGGTAAAATGGTTTCACTGCAGGAAACATTAACCTTTAGCTTCATCATAACTTAGATAATAATTGAATAAGGCGAGGAAAAAACACCTTGTTTAACAGGCCCGACCGACCCACTTTTTGCGTTTTTCAATAAAAAACATTAGAATTTTTTTAGAATTTTTTTCTAAAATTATGTAAAATCAGCCTTTTTTTGGCCGAAAATCTGTCCCAAATTTGTTTCACAAATTGTTAAAAAAATAATTGGCCGAAAATCGGTTGAACAAATATTTTCACACATTTAAAAAAAATAACAGATTTTTGCAGATTTTGGTGACATTTTAGTTACATTTAAAATTTAAAAAAAACAGACAGACCGACCCTACTACCCCCCGCCCATAAAACAGGGGGTGGTGTTTTTTTTGGTCGCCTAAGGGCAGACAACATGAAAGGGGCATCATAAACTTAACCATGTTTCTACTCGGGTTCATTATGCTCTACTATTGATTACATTGGTATTTGTGAGTGATTGCTTAGTAAAATATATTATTGTGGATTGTCATTAATAATTTACATATAGTAGGTGCATAACCTATGTGTGGGGAGATGATGAATTTCAGTGCTTGAAATACAGAGTTCCCTAAGGCCAAATGCTCCCTAAATGAAGGCCCTACCCAGCAATGTAATTCATATCTATAGCAAAAAGCTATATTATTCAAGCCCTTGATAATTTTCTTTTGAGCACTGGTTGTAATAATGAAAACACTGTAATTTTGTGATTCTTCTGCAAAAATGTCAAGGCACATACTGATTATGAATAAAGTCAATCATTTTACAAGGAAATTTGACATTTCCTTGGGGAGAGTGCATAAAAGTTAAAATGTTAATTGACAGTGTGCACCATTCCCTCACTAAACCAAAACATTCCAGTTGAATACCTTCAGATGAATCTGCTTGAAATGAAACCTAAGAAAGGTTTTACTACTTTTCTCAGTAAAATGTAAGAGACCCTCATACATTACCTGAGCCATCTTGAGATGAGGTGACTCAGGAGTGATGTTTTGTCCAAAATATTTCTTGCATACATCTTCTAACTCAGGGTTCAGATGAAGTTGTTCATCAAATGCCTTGGCTACACCTGCAATAATAAACAAGTTACAGTGATTATTTCTTAAAATTGCTGTAGAAGTGTGACATCAAAATTGATCCTTACACATTCACACTTAGGGGTCGTCCCTATTTTTCGCCATTTACAGATACGTACAAAGCATACGTAACAGGGGGAGGGTGTAAAAACATACCATAAGCAACATAACTCAAATGGCGATTCTTGAGAGGCAGGCATTTTTTTATCAAGCCATGACATTTTCGCCATTTATTGCGTACGTAACTCGAGGGGGGGAGGGGATAAAAATTTACATACACTCTGTACGTATGTGAAAATGGCGATAATTTTGGAGGACCCTTAAAGTTCTGAACCAAGATCAAAGTACAAAGCCATTTTCTTATGCCTGGTCCCATGGTTACTCGGCTGCTAAAGTTTGATCAGTTCCTAATTGGCAAAGCCTCCTTAAAGCAGCGAATTAATACAGAAGGACGCAGGTGCGCATGAAGGCAGCAAGAGCACTGTGCATCATGACACGTGTGTGCGGCCAAAATTGTGTGCATGTGGCCATAATCGCGCACCTATTACTTACTTTTGCACACGGAGAGATAAAAACCGAATATTTCTCGCCAATTTAGAACTGATACCTGTACATGTGGTATTATATGCTTAGTGCTTATATGGAACTGCACAGTACTTTTAGGGTACAACCAAAGTAGCACAGATACTGGAACTGTGCAACTACTTTGGTGGTACTTCACTGGTACTTTACCAGTGTAGACCATATGGGTACTGGGCATACAGTACCCACACAGGTACTGGCAGCAGAGTAACCATGATGACGGGCATAAGAAACTGACTGTGTAAGTAATTATCACCACACAAACTTTATGGGTCACAAACAAGTTAGGAACTGAATTATGAACCAGCAATCGGATGACACAGTTGCTACAAAGGCCTACAGGGTACCTCACTTCCCTAACGTACGTCCTACCTGACAAGACAAGATGGATTGGGGTCCAGACAACTTTTTGTTCATATTTTCGGATTGGGATGTAAAATACAGCAGGTTTGATCAGTTCAGGGTATACTACTTCAGGTTTGGTCAGACATGACTCAACACCACATTGCATTCCCCACTCCCAGCTTCAGATATAGCACATAGGTCTAGTGATTACCATAATCATAGGCAATCAGTGGTTCAAGTCATTTAAAAGAATAAAATAGCCACATTTTATTCCACCACTATCTGTGTATTTCAAATGATCTCACGATCTTGTTCTTGTCGCAGGCCAGAGAATGTTGTTCATAGAGTGACATGAGGGGAAAAAAGTATTCAGAGAAGACTGATCAGTTCTGGGAAATATTATCGAACCAGGACTGGAAGGAATCAGGGCAGAGTAAAGTTGTCAGGGTTCTTATTGGTTGTGGTGCAAGAAAACGCAGCACAGGTCTTTAATTCACTTCACATATATTTTACATAATTTAGCTTGATATATATTGCATGCAATGACAGACAAACAAAAGCAATGGATTGCATGTACTACAAAGCTTTATAAGTCAAATCTATATTATTACACCTCATACCTTATAATAAGGGTATCCTCTTTTTTGATTGGTTCAATTTAAACAAAGTCTGGTAAATAAAAGAGCCTGCTGAGTGCTTGTTTTTTTTAAAATGCTACTTCCAAATGTGCGGGAGTTTTAACTACTTCCCTCAAATCAACACCGTCTCCTAAAATAATTCTGGAGTGGAGCCTATGAGTATTACGTAAATATTATAAAAAATGGCGGTGTCTGCTGAACATCTGCCGACGAGATTCGCGTACTAACGGTCACAGATGTGAGGCTTCTTTTGGATAATTAAGATTCTGCATCTATCCAGCATGTAATAATACAAAAATCTGTGAAGGTCTGCCGCAATTATTGTGAAGAATAGGAAACAGGTTTCGATGATATTGTTCTTCTGCCAGGGGAATTGAATCCGCCTTCTTGCTTGCTATGTGTACTGTGTAGCCTGTAGGCCTATTTACGTGGAACAAGTAAGCTTTTTCCAATTTTCAATTTAGTTTAGACAATGAAATATGTATGAGGTGTAATAAAATAAATACAACACCATTCACTTCAGGAAAGTAGTGCAATCTACTGGTCCCTTGGCGTTGGATTTGGATGACTAGTGACTACCTCCCTCCGCTCCGCATTGGGAGGTAGTCAACAGTCATCCAACACCGCGGAACCAGCAGTTTGCACTGCTTTCCCTTAAACCATGTTGCATTTGTTAACTACTTTACCTTCAAATGTGAGATCATCATGCGTTGGCCCGATACCACCTGCTGTGATCACATGTGTGTACTTGGAAGAAAACAATGCTATTTCTTTTGCAATGATGCCCAGATCATCACCTATGACAGAAATCTGAGGAGATCAATGAAACAAGGGCCATGTGTTATGCTTCAATATCTAAACTCTTCAAAAAAGTTTGAAATTCTTTTCAATGGCCAATTTTTCTGTTTGTTTGTGATATACTCATATTGTGTTACATATCAATAAAAAGCTGATTGTGTTTGCATATTGACAAATTCAATACTATGTTGTGTTCAAAAGCACAACTTTGTCATCTGTTCAATGAAGTGTTACATGTTAACAAATGCAGTGTAGAGAGCCCATAGAGAGATGCTCTACTGCCTTTTGAGGACAAATCTTGTGGTGGTTTTTGCACATTCAGATTGAGACCACCCCCCCCCCCCCCCCCCCCCCCCATGCAAAATAAGTGGCTGAGTATTGGAACACATGATTGCTACAAATTTAGTGTCATTGAAAACATGAGAACACTTCAGCATTCCGTTGAAATGCAATACAATATAAACATGTCACAAAATATAGAGGATTGAAAAAAAATCTGAACTTTTTTCAGGGGTTTAGTTTGAACAATGCAGGATATATATGGCTGACTGACACAAAAGGTTTCAAAATCATCCTGCAAGATAATAAAATGTCACAAAGAAATGTCAGATTTTCATGATTTGTCCATCGGAAAACTTACACTGTGACATGGTAATTATCATTTCATCCCAACCCACTTTGTCTTATAGCACATGGCAACATATGGTTCAGAGACATTCCGTCTAAACTAAACCAAGATGGGTAGAACTGAGGATGGTATTGTAGTCCAGCCAGGGGTTGGGTCATCATACACACATTTTAGTAAAAACAACCGTTGAACCCCTATTGCAAAAAAGTTAAGTGTAATCGGAAGTGAACTTAGGAAGAGTTATTCTTCACTCTCACCGGGTCAAGAAGAATATTTATGAAGAAGGGCCCAGTTCTAAAGTTCCATGTATAGTTTGTTTATATGTTTTATATTCAAGCGCTTATGGATCTTGATGTTGGGCGCTATACAAATATGGTTGTTGTTATTATTATTAAATTGTGACCTAGGGTCTATATCATGAAGATCAACTCATACATTCTTAAAAACTCCCCTTATCCCTAACACTTCCCCCCACTTTTTTCAGAAGTTTTTCTTCAATGCGGAAAATCGACCAAAATATCCCCCCGATCCCCCCCCCCCCCCCCCCCCCCCCCCCCGGATTTGATCCAGGGACCTCTCGCACCAGAGGCGAGGGATTCCACACTTCACCACGGCTGTCAAGCACAGTTCTGGGCAGTGTATTGCCCAGACTGTATGTATTGGGTCCATTTTTTCACCAAAAAACTTCCACGCCGGGTGGTACCAACGTGCCCAGTCGTAGTATTTTGGGGTATATGGTAGTGTTAGGGTTATGAAGAGTTGAAAACTTACAAACAATAACTCTTCTTTAAAGATGAATCTTAAATTTTATGCAACAGGACCCTGGAGTGCTATTCATTTACAAATGTTAAAATGTGCCAAGTCAAGAAAAGTAACTTACCTTTTCAACTTTGACCCCAAGTGCATATAGCTCTTTGCAAAGAAAGTGAGAGTTGGTATCATTGGTATGGCCTTTTAAAATTTCATCTCCGATAACTACATATAAACAAAACAAAATCAACATGAAAAATCAATTACACATTTTGGTCAAAAATCTATTAATCAAGCCTTGAATAAGCATACATGGACCAGGAGTAACTTTTTTGACAAAAGTAGCTGCTGGTCCTATACTTGCTGTGCAAAAATTAAAAAACACCCGGAGCTAAAACTTAGCAACCAGAGTTTAAAAAACCTCCCAGCTCCTGCTTAATTTGAGGCTTGCTATTAATTCTACATTATCAACAAACTTTAAAGTCAGTAATTCAATTGGGTTCATTTTGATGGTCAATGGTACTAAATCAAAGTAACAATAGTCATACCCACTGAATATATGGCTTCTTTTGCAGCTTACTGCAATCCGGTTATTTCAAATTTGATTGACTCGTCGTTTTGAGATGCTGTCAAGTGTGCAAATGTTTTACTGCCTTTATGCTTGGTACCGGCACAGCAAGGGCACTGCGCTGACGTGGCAAATTGATTGAAAATGTTTGCTTTGACTTTAGCTCTGGTCTTTTTACACATACTTCAACATGATGGATACATCAGATATTTTCCTGAAAATTCTCACATTTGTTGCGCTATATTTGGTCCACCTTGGCTTCAAATAAAAGAATATTTAGCCCTTGGATGCTTGAAGCTCCTCCCTCACTCCATTCACTTCAAGATATCGGAAGAGCATTTTAAATAGAGAATCAACTTTCAAGATGCAAATGGCTCTTTATACAGAGAGCTATGGAGTGTATCTATTGACCAGCTCCAATATGTATTAATATTATTTATATCAGGCTTTCTGACTGTACAATAAAACTGTGTATCGAATATTGTTCAACCAAACTGGATGTGTACAAATATTTTGAATATACTGTTCAGTTGGCTTACGTGCGTGATAGTTTTGCAGATCGGTGATCAGTGTGGCCTGTCATTCACAGTGAGATTTATGCTGACATTTATGTCAGTTTGAGCAAAAGTAATTGATTTTGTTAAAATCATACTCAAAGTCATTTAATAAAATTTAATATTTTTCCTACTTTATACTGAAAATTAAGTCAAACATATTTCAGATCTAAACCATATCTTAAGCTACAGCTATACATAAATTATTAAATGTATCAGGGTGGGCTATTTCGAAAAAAGGTAACCAATTTTAGTCTAGCAACCATCTCTTGGAGGGTCCTGAATCTGAAGAGATGGAAGATTGCATATTCGCTAGGGTTGGGAATTTCGGGTATTTGTGTACCCGGGTACCCGACCCATTTTCCAGACGGGTACCCGGGTACCCGACCCCCCCCTCAATTTTTTTTTTTTTCAATTAAAAATACAATACAATTTAAGGTCATGGCATTCACAATTCACAACTGTATGTGTGGATTTTAGTATAGGATCTTTGGGTTATGAGTTACTATTCCTATGGTGTGGGTCATGAGGTATTATGTGGGTTATTTAGGTTCAACTATGGGTCATCTAAGGTCCTGTTTTGTACTAGGAAAAATTGTAAAAAAAATTTTTTTTTAATATTTTTTTTTAACATTTCGGGTATCGGGTACCTTATTTCGGGTACCCGGGTACCTTATATCGGGCGGGTACCCGTTTGCCCGCCCGAAATTCCCAGCCTTAATATTCGCTTCATAGACCTTGATAGTGGGACAATCATGTCTATGGAGTTAGACCATGGTCATGACACCTCTTGTTGATGAACAATGTTAAGTGCCCGTTTCCATTCCATCCATGGGGGAACATGCATTGACTGTTGCATTGACTGCTGTTATTACAAATGAGTGGTTTGGTTAAGTGTATGGTTTATAACGGCCACTCCCTTTGAATGGGCAACGGCAGGCAAACTTTTGTTTGGCAGGCAATGCGCGCACACAGGCAGGCAAGCTTTTGTTTGCTTGGCTGCTGTGACGTTACAGGTGACATCGTCTATTGAAATCCCATTGAAATTTTGTGTAGAGCTGATACTGCACACCTACACCTCATTTGAAAATTCGCTGTCCCCACTGGTCTATTGCAGCAATAGCATATGGGTAATTCCCATCTTCGAATGGTCTATCTAAGCAAATTGAAGAATAAATCTCCCTTATTAAGTGTATTGTTTATTTTGTCCCATTTGCTAGGCGTGCATGGATGAACACATACTCCCCACTTGTCCTATAATAGTGCTCAGAAACTTCTATATATTAAATCTGGGACTAGATTTAACAACATGCCTTATGGATGCTGATAACACAAAATGTCATGACTCATGAGACTCTTCCAAGAGATGGTTAAGGGCTGACAGTGTATTCCCATGATTGTAGGCTCTTGCACCGTATCAACGAAAGTGGCACAGGTAAACATGCACGGAGCATTCGTTAAAAAACTATCTTTTAATTGCATTTTAAAGGAGATACTTTAAACTTCAAAATGTCATAATATTCTTGGAGTTTTTTGTTTAAAAACTAAATATAAATTGTAAATGTTAGTTATTACAGGTATTTCATTCTGGCATGTCTGGAGAGGAAATTAACTATGATGCCCATTTAGACAAGCCGCTGGAGAAAGCACAACTGTGCCTGTTTACTCCAGCGGATAGATCAGTTATCAACTTGAAACCGATTGACTTAAATTAGCATAATAATCAATTGAGTATACCCTGGACCGCACGACTTCCCCAAAAAACACATACAATCGATAGTAGTTCTCATGAACTTGTATAAATGTTTGTGATGAAATGCACGAGTTCCCACAGCGCAAGAGTGCACCTTACTAATAATAATAATAATGGAAATTCATAATAGTAATAATAATGGAAATTTATATAGCGCCCGTATCCGCCACTCATGGCGCTTCTCTACATAACAACCAAAATAACATAAAAAGACATACCGGTACTAAAAATGCATAAGAACAAAGATGAAAAGAGTCACATCAAGCAAATGCTTCAGAGTACAAATATGTCTTCAGGTTTTTTTTAAAAAATATGTACAGAGTTTGACAGTTTCCCATATTTAATAGCGTAGCTTGCGATGCCCTGGAACAAATAAGGTTTATGGTTGCACAAGTTCTGTTAAATAAGAGGGAGCCTTCTCATGCAAGATCTTGAAAATTATTAGGCATACTCTTGTATTTTAGTCTCTGTTCAATTGAAAGCCAGTGTAGGTCTGATACAGGGGTTATATGATCTGTTCTCTTGATACCGTATGTAATAATCCGGGTGGCTATATTCTGCAATCGTTGAAGCCTGAAGGCGAGAGAGTTGTGAAATTGTAATTTACAGTGAAGTGAGTTTTTGGCGTCAAGCCTGGATGTTAAAAATGCATGAATAATGGTTTCGACTCGCCCGTGTGTCAAATTTATAAGATTGGATCAAGATTATTCTTTTCTCAAGTCCGAAGGCGGATAGCAAAATTGTTAACATATTTGTCGGAAATGGCTCTTTTTTACTTCATTTGTTGTCCATCGTTTCTTACTTTCATTTCATTCAGCCAGCATGCTTATTATAGGCTTTTTAAGCCTGACCCGAGCAAATTTGCTTGAGTCTGTCCCTTCAAGACCCAAGCGTGTGTCCATACGGACCGTGAAACAGCAAACAAAGCTGCATCCCCTGTTAGATGTTAACGGATTCTGCCAATATTTTGTATTGAGCAGAAAGCAGCCTTTGATACTGCTGTCACATGATAGATTGACAGTCCATTTTTAGATTGAGTCAAGCACGAACCCCAAGTTGCGTACAGTTGCAGCTGGCACAACATAGGATTCACCCAAACATGTTGAATATTGACCTTTGTGATTTGTATCACATTACACTGACTGCTGCAAACTCCACAATTGGGATATAAACGCCGCAGCTCTCCGACACCTAGAGAGATGAGATTTTTTGTACAGGTATAACAGACCCGGATGATCCCCTACTCTTAACGATAAGGTCTGTAACTTTTAACATGTTCAGGGTGAAGCGTCTGAATACACAGGACTTTTGTTGACTAGCGGCTTAACCAGTGGCGTAGCTAGGATTTTTTTCAGGGGGGGGCAAGATTTCTAAAATTTTCGTAAAAGGTTGCCCCCAAAAAAATTCTAGTCACTTACCTCGTGAATTTCACGTAAGTGGGGGGGAGGGGGGGGGGGGTTGAGGTCAAAAAAATTCGCATAGTCCCAAAAAATTGTACAATTAAAAAAAATCGCACAGTAAATGTACAACTTTGCCTTCTATTTGGCTAATAACCTCGGTCTTTTGTCTCAAATTTTTACTATTTCCTTTTTTTCTCACCCCTTTTTTTTTTTTTTAGTGGGGTGGGGGGCGGGGGCACAAATTGGTTTTTTTCGTCAGGGGGGGGCATTTGCCCCCCTGCCCCCCCCCCCCCCCCCCTTGAGCTACGCCACTGAGCTTAACGTGACTCTCTGAACCACGCGCACTGACATTCACTGTATAGACATGCACCTTGTACACTGTGAATGGGGTAGAGGAGAAACTCTACCAGTACATCTGATCAGCTTCTTAAACCACAGAAAGAGAATCTGATAAACTACCCATACTGAATTAGGAAGTGATTGTAGGATTTCTGACCTACACAATGTAGATAGGAACTTTTTGGGGTAAGCAATGAATCTTGGTTTCAAGGAGACTTGAACCCACTATTCTGTGCTTTGATGAAAAACACCCGACCGACGGTACAGCGCGCTTAACTGCTCCTCTATACCAAGAGTAGAGTAGACTATAATATGAGTTGATATATAGATCGGGGCGGAACTACGTCATGCCGGTGAAAATAATCAAATGCCGGTGAAAACAACTTGCGCAGATCAATCAATTAAGGCAACCGCACAGTGCGCCTACTGCGCATCAAGTGCGTATCGCTCAGCGTTGAGTGCGTACATGGAATGTTTTGCTTTTGAAACACTTGCTGCCAAGCAAATTTGCTCAAAATAACTCAAGTCCGCCCTTGCCTATAATCGCATAATCCGCTGGAGTTATCAGGTGAAAGTCGTGCTTTCTCCAATGGCTTGTCCCATTTACTTAAGGCTTGTATAGTATAATACGAGATACAACAACAAGTAGGAGGTAAGTTTTCTGCCATTTTTTTAGGCAGGCTACCCACAAATCCTTTTTTTTTTGCACCTCATTTACCAGCACCCCTACACCTGTAAAATAGAATATAGTCGAGGATACCGTGTTTTCCGGCTCGCACCCTTTTGCACCTTTATTAATTTTTATTAATTAAAAAAAATAGTGGACTAGCGGCTTAATAAATAAAAATAATAATTATATTAGGAATAGATAGTTAATAAATAATACATACAGTACGACTTTACTTTCAAATTCAACCGAGAGGAATGTACTTCACCACATAGATACACTCTATCTATCTGTATCTGTCGGATACTGCGACAAACTCCACACATGGGATATAAACGTCGCAGCTCTCTGACACCTAGAGAGATGAGATTTTGTGTACAGGTAACAGACCCGGAATGATCCCCTACTCTTTACGATGAGGCCTGCAACTATTTAACGTGTTCAGGGTGAGCGTCTGAATACACGGAACCAACGGCGCAACCAGGGTCTTAGCTAGGATTTAAAATGTGCCCGTCCAAAAATAACCAAAAAGAATATTTGTAATGAATGACGTGCGAAGCACCAAGGTGCGAAGCACCACACAGCGAATGGGGTAGAGGAGAAATTCTACAATTAAATAGATCATCAGCTAACCACGGAAAGAAGATCCGATACACTAACCTAACTGAATTAAGACTTGATTGTAGAATTTCCGACCTAGATATGAACTTTTTGGGATAAACAAAGAACCCTGGTTTCAAGGCGACTTGAACCCACGATCCTGTGATTGAAAGAATATGCCCGACCAACGATCACTGAGTATCACTCAGCGCTCTAGCCTCTACTACTACTACTAGTCTAGACCGCTTGGCCACCTTTGAGAGATGTACGAGTACCATATTAATATTTTAGATCTGGTCACCAAAGCCCCTTTTCGACATTACAAAGTCTCCGAAAATGCTGTGTTATGTTTACATAATAATACAGACAGAATTCAGCAGCTACACAGCAGAATTCGGCAGCCTCTCTCAAGTTTCTGTTGCATTCGTAAACTTACTGATAATCCCCGCTGTTGGCTTTAAATTAGCCATAATTGTATGTATTGGTCGATGTTTTGTGTATGCCACTTCGCGTATGATTACATGCATGCGACTGAAAGTTGCCAACAGTGAAGTTTTCATGCCTTATTCAGGCAATGTTTAAACTTTACGATTACGAACCCTTCATCAAATATTTACATTTTCAAGTTTTGTAATAAAATCAATTTCCAGACCCCTCACACGCGTTTCAAATAAATGCTTGGATATTTGTGGATATTTCAATATAGTCAACGTTGGGGGAAAATGACTTAGGCTAGCATTCATTCAGCCGGTGGTGGACATGATTTAGTTTACGTCAGCCTGGCGTCATACTCTCATAGTCATCATGGTCATAGATCCGTATGCACAAAAGACTTAGACCGGGTCTCAGACCCTATTTTTCGTCATAAAATCCACTCAGTTCAGTTCTGTAGCCCCCCCCCCCCCCCTTTTTTTGAGACCTGGGCGGCCCGCGATTATTTTTTTACTAGTAAACATTTGTAAAATTTATTTATTTCGTTTTAATACGGAATAAAGCAAAACTTACTGAATAAAATGATTTTTCAATTTTTTAAAAAAAAGTCAACTGATTTTACTTGTGAGACCATACAAATGTTTACAAAAAAAAAAAATCGCGGGTGGCACACCCCTACAACAACAAAAAGTTGAGTGCCCCCCCCCCCCCCCCCGGCCCAAGTGGCCAAAATGGTCAATGGTCTAAGTGAATTTATTTTATTTTTTGAAATGCACACTTTCATTACATTTCTTTCTCAAATTAGCTAGATGCAAAATTCAAAAATAGCACAATAACTCATGAAAATGCAGAGGAAAACAGTTAGCTTAGGCATGAATAAATTTTACTTAGACTCCAGGTTTAACTTTAGACCCGGTCTTACTCTTTTATGCTTACGGACCATAGAGTACAGCCAGTATGAACAGAAGAAGTAGAAGTACGTGATAGGCCACTTTTAAGTAAATTAATTATTATATCCTTGTAAGTTGTAGCACTGGGCCTTCGAAAGGAGAGAGGGCGGATTTTACCCGGGGGTTTAGTATTTTTTACTAAATTGAGTATTTACACTAGGTTATGGCTGTTTTTATGCCAAATTTATATTGACAGCATCTTTCAGCAGCATCAGGAAAACGGTGACGCTCTTTTTAGACCCCTAAATATAATAGTAAGAGTTCTATCTAGATTAATCAGGGGTGTTAACACTTTCCACGGGGCAGGCGTCTGCAGGCGACATTCCAAAATATGTAACAAAATGTTTCAAAAATGTCAAAACTGTTGATTTATTATTTACCGGTGCTTATAGAGCGCATTTCCAAAAGATCAATGCGCTGTACAAATAACAGACATCAAAAAATGGCATACAATTATATAACAACAAAATAACATCAAAAACTTTTAAAAACATGATATAAAAGATGCATTACAGCAAAGCATCACAGTTGTATAAAAGTATTACATAATTTACACAATAATCAGTTACAAAATGTTTAAAAATACAAACATGCCTAGTGTTGGTTCAGCAATCTTTGAAACACTGAGACTTAAATAGAAATTGTTTCTGAAAATTTTAGTTTTTTTGCATAATGGTAAAAGTAATAGCCGCGCAGTGTACTTCTTAGTGTTTGTTATCAAGGAGTAGAACTTTTGTGCTCGGCGATGTATAGACCTACCTCTCGACAACTATGTAAAACAGGAAATTCTCAATTCATCAACAATCTGCCTAGGTTTACCATGCATATGCCTATAGGATCCTGTGACAAATAAATGGACATACGTTTCATGTCACACGTTTTCATGACAACCAAAAATGCATACCCTTCATGAATATCAGCCTATACTTAATGTTCAAAAAGTGACTCATTCTGTCATGTCAAACAATCCATAAAGCCTTTACGCAGATGACCTCTCCATTACAGGAAACAACGGAAGAATCATAGATTAGTTAATGTATCGTCAATGACTTCCGAAAATGAACTCACATCATAAAATTCAAGCCAAGTATAGGCCCTATAGGCCTAAATTGTGAATCATGCCATGAAGAGAAATGACCAGAACAGAGCCGCCCTAGGATACCCGAGCGTTCCCGATAGTATACTTTTAACAATGATTCCAAAAAAGTATTTCACTTAAATCTAAAGAGTAACAAATGTAGTATCATTTTGAAGCTTACAGTCTCCTCTATAGAATTAAATAGTGCTCGTTTTGGTATAACGTGTTTTAACACGTTACTGTTTAACTCCGCGCATTGCAAGAAATCATCAGAGGTGAGAGTTGAGCTCCGCTTGGATGAGGCTCCGCTTGGATGCTATACGCGAAAACGCACAATAAAGGAACGCAGATTATCTATCCACACCACCACCATTTTATGCGTTTCCTCAGCAAGCTTATATAGTCGGTACATGTACATGTAGATGTAGTGTCTAACATGTCTATAGGGGAAATGTTACATATTAACACTTTGCCATTCCACATCGATTCCATAAACATCCATCTGACATCCCCTACTACCTGCGGCTCTTTGCAAGATATCAGTTCCAGAAACCTTCGACAATTGCTCCACATCCTCTCAACAAAGTGCGTGCAAGATGGAATGCTCTGAAGATATGACCAGACCCTCATTGTAATGAGCGGCTTGATGCTCTTTACTTGTTGATTGAAATGGCAACTTGACAATGAACATGATGAAGGGTGACTGCAACCAACCGTCGCACCTATCTCAACCCGTTTGACTGCATGTTTAGGGATCACACCACTAAATGGAGCTCCATAGGGATATGTACAAAAACACTGATATAAAACTCCGTTTTAGACCACTAAATTGCGAAGTTGGACCCCGTTAGAGTGATTTTTCCTTAAAGATTATCACATTTCCCCACCAAAAAGTGAAAAAAATAGGTGAGCCTGCTCGATTTTCCAAAATATGCCGATGGAGTTGACCTCCTCTGTGACGAGCTTTGAAATGTCGCCGTAATCGCCAATGTTTCCAGTAAAATGCACAAATTTGAAAGATCTCTCAAAATTTACCTAGATAATATTCACAGTTTATAGTCCGGGTGCATGTATGTGATGTCCCATTTATCATAATTAATAAAAAATCATAGACATGTACGCAATGGTATTAATGTCAAGGCTTTTTAATTGAGGATTTTGTGATGCATACTTTCCGATTCTAGTTTTAAACACTGTCCTTAAGGGTAGGGGATACCCCATTTAGTGTAGTGCACCCTTAAGGATATAGATATTGTGCTGTAATTGAAATGTACTGGAATAGTTACCTTGAATCATTTGTAACATTTTATGACCATATTAATGATATTTCCATGTTATTATAATTATTTATGGGTGGAAATTGTCATGCATGGATATCCTACTATCTACTGAAGATAGCAAAATTAACAGAGCAATATTACATTTTGTGAGGACAGCTACCATCCTTTTTAAAAGAAATACTTGTCAGGACAGCAGTCATCCTATTGAAAGAAATTCTTGTTGAATTGAATGTCTAGGTAGTTTGTTTGTTTTTACTGAACGGGCGGGGAGTTATAATAATTGTTATATAATTATATTTTTAAAAAATAGGGTTTTTTTTATAAGAAAAGATTCCTATATAGGCTACCCAAAAAAGTATCTCTGAAGAAAAAATTGTGCAATTAATGATTTTCTTTTCGAGATATCGACGATTATGTAATGTTTTCTCCGTATAAAAGTTCATTTTCTCCACCCCACTGTCTTTTAATGCAAGACCCTGCGACATAAAGACTTCTCGGACACGTGCCATAGACGTAAATGATTGCTTTAAACGATTAAAAGTTTAACGTGTTTTTATCGAAATGGCTGAAATATGAGGGTTTCCCTTTCGCTAGTACTAGTAGGAACAAAATTCGGAGTGAAATGTTATTTTAAAAATAACAAAACAATTGATTTTAACCGATTTTAGGTTTAATTAAGATTTTTTTTATAAAATCAAGTTTTGCTTACTCCCACCAATGCACAAATTTGAAAGATATCTCAAAATTTACCTATAGATGATATTCACAGTTTATAGTCAGGGTGCATGTAGGTGATGTTCCATTATCATAATTAATAAAAAAAATCATAAACATGTACGCAATGGTATTAATGTCAAGTCTTTTTAATTGAGGATTTTGTGATGCATACTTTCCGATTCTAGTTTTAAACACCGTCCTTAAGGGTAGGGGATACCCCATTTAGTATGCACCCTTTAAGATTGAGTGTTCGATATGGAGATGCAAAGACAAAGCGAAAGTTATTAAGAGCTTGCAGCTAATATGGTAGATCGAATAACATTGAACACATCGAAGGAATTCAGATCATGTTCCTGTTTTTGTTGTTGTGGATTTTGTCTGAAAAATAGCAGCGAGGTTATTATAAGCATATTACGATCCTTTTGCAAATCATTTATAGCTCGAGACATAAAATTAATAATGTTCACTAATACCACAACAAAAATAGCATTCCACACCATCCTTTATTTTTAAACATGAATGATAGTAAAAGTAGGTCAAGTATGACCACCGTCTGCAAGTTTCGATTCTATACTTAAGTGCAATTGTCATGGCATTAGGCCTTGCATATATCCGGAGTGAGCTTGTTGCTAACATCTGAAAGGAAATGATCGTTTCCACCACCGACCTTGGCTCGGCGCAACATATATAAATAAAGTTTTGTACCGTAGGTTCGGTACTTGGTAAAATGAGGGCGAATTATAGTTTTGTACTTGGAAGATGTGGGTGAGATGTTGTAGAATTCGTTTTTTAGAATGTGAACGAGTTGTTTTTGGCACTGATGGGAAAAGTGAGATGTGGGTGGGTGAGTTGGTTGGAAGAAGGTGGTTGGTTGGTTGGTTGGTTGGTTGGTTGGTTGGTTGATGGGTTGGTCATTGGGTGCAGGGGTGAGTGAGTGTGTGAGTGGATGGGTATGTGGGGGTTGGGGGTATTTAATTGGTTGGTTGGATGGATGGATATTGATATATGGGTGGTTGGATTTGGATTGGTAGAATGTGAACGAGTTGGTTGGATGGGTTCGTGGTTTGGTGGGTGGGGGTGTGGTGGAGTGGGTGGGTTGAGGGTTGGTGGGTGGATGGGTATGTGTGGGGGTGGGGATTAGTTGGTTGGTTGGATGGATGAATGGATTGGGATGGACCGGATATGGATGTTGGTGGTTTGGATGCGATTTGGCACTTTGGCGGTTTGGGTGGGTGTGGGTTGAATAGGCGAGTGGTTTTTGGTACTTTGCAAGATATGGGTGAGTTGGTTACTGGCTGGTTGGTAGGTTTGTTGGGTGGTTGGGTAGGTGGTTGAGTGTGATATTTGGGTTGTGTGTGGGTGGATGGGTTAGTTGGCTGGTAGGTCGGTCGTTGGTTGTTGTGTGTTGTTAATAGTGGTTGAGTGTGTGGGCGGGTATAGGTGCTTTAGTTGGGTAAATAAGGGTGTGGGTGTTGGTTAGCTGGGTTGGTTGGGTTGGCAGGTAGCCAGGGGTTGTATGGATGTGTTAGTTGGTTGTCCTGTTTGGTTGGTAGGTAGGTTGGTTGGTTGGTTGGTTGGTTGGTTGGTTGGTTGGTTGGTTGGTTGGTTGGTTGGTTGGTTGGTTGGTTGGTTGGTTGGTTGGTTGGTTGGTTGGTTGGTTGGTTGGTTGGTTGGTTGGTTGGTTGGTTGGTTGGTTGGTTGGTTGGTTGGTTGGTTGGTTGGTTGGTTGGTTGGTTGGTTGGTTGGTTGGTTGGTTGGTTGGTTGGTTGGTTGGATGGTTGGATGGTTGGTTGGATGGTTGGTTGGTTGGTTGGTTGGTTGGTTGGTTGGTTGGTTGGTTGGTTGGTTGGTTGGTTGGTTGGTTGGTTGGTTGGTTGGTTGGTTGGTTGGTTGGTTGGTTGGTTGGTTGGTTGGTTGGTTGGTTGGTTGGTTGGTTGGTTGGTTGGTTGGTTGGTTGGTTGGTTGGTTGGTTGGTTGGTTGGTTGGTTGGTTGGTTGGTTGGTTGGTTGGTTGGTTGGTTGGTTGGTTGGTTGGTTGGTTGGTTGGTTGGTTGGTTGGTTGGTTGGTTGGTTGGTTGGTTGGCCTATGGCGAATGGGTTGGTCAGTTTACGGATGGATGGGTATTTACGGATGAATGAATGGATAGATGGTGAATGGATGATGGTTTAACACTAACAGCAAATACATATAGCTGGCTGGCTCCCTATTCACAGACGAAAAACCTCCACATATCTGATGACTCATTCTTGGAGTCGGTTCGATTTCATTTCCCCTTCTCCACTTATAATACATTGTAGTCTCCTAAAAACCCAATGGAGTTTTAAATATCAGCTCCGTGCTAGAATGTGATTTCTTCCTCGAACGATAGTTTGCCGCGAGACAACATTTATTTCTATCCTTATACAGTGCGTGCGTCTAAACGCCATCCGTACTTTTTCTATAATTGAATACACCTTTTTAAAAAGCTAGCAGATTGTATGGAACTGCCGAAGAACCAGCTTTGGTATGATGTACTTTATAACACCCGGCACTGCCTGAGCGTTCATTCGCACCAGCACATAATCCTCATCCATCTCAGTGAAGCGTCGCAGTTTCAGGTCATTGTCAATTGAAAGCGAGCGTAATGTTAATGTGTAAGAGTTTAAGTATGTTCAGCGGGGTCGATGACCAGCTCGGTCATCTGACTCCAGAGGTAAAAAAACTTCGGTTTTCCATTGACAATATTGATAATTCATTATAGTTAAAACCGATGCTGCATGATGCACGATTAATAACAACGTGCTTGGGTTGAATGATATATTAAAAATCCAAGATCGACCACGAGACTTTCGAGAAAATATTTTAAACATTAATCAAGGACTGATCAACATGATCAATGTGAACAGGGTTTCTCTTAAATGAAGCAGGTGCAATGGGTCATTCTTGCATCTGTGGTGGAAGATATCCGTAAAGAAATCCCCCGAGAAATCCAATATGACTGATAGTGATGGGTAGACATACCTTTCTTTCAGCTGATTATGGACATGCCAACAGAGCATGCTGATTTACCGATATCTTCGGTTTCTCTTGTTACCCATTGTGTGTTTTTCGCGCTCCGATGGTCAGAAACTTACCTAGCTAGCTTACTTCAATAGGAGATTCCTTTTCATAGAGGATGCACTGAATGTCGACACCAATCGGTTATTAATGCGCACCTGGTTGAGAGCCGGGGGGGGGGGGAGTCAACTATTAAAACTGTAAGCAAATGCATGACCACAAAAACGCGTAATAAGGGTATGTTTTTGAGAGTGGGGGCGTCTAAAATCGACAATTTTCGAGAAAAGGGGTTGAAAAACATACCATTTTTGTCGATAAAAATCTGTAGTCACCGTGAAGTTTGGGTTCAGTTTTTTCTTTGCCTCTTTTATTTTAAGCAAGTTCTTTTCCTGTAGCCTGAAGCGGCATTTTTCCCAACCAAGGTTTTCCTACAAACACATCGTCGCTGTTCTGACATAACGACACATCACTTTACTTAATTCTAGTGATGTGTCGTTATGTCAGACCAGCGACGACATTTTTCTTTTTCAAAATATATGGCTATTTTGTTTGTTTGATTGTTTGTTTGACAAGGCAATGTTTTCACATATTCTACATTCAACAGGGGATTTTATTACGTGGGCAAATCTACTCAGGCATGTCAAATTCAGCTTTGGCCACTTTTCACGTGCCGACTGCGGAGAACTCTTCTATAGAATCGTCATATGTATATAAATTGAACATAATCAATCAAAATAAATAATAATCTACCTATAGATGTTCATAGTTCAATTTGAGCAGAAAAACATGTTTTAAACAATACATTGACGTATCCTTTAAATTATCGTTGGAATCTCAAAAGCAGTTTCTTTAATTGAAAATCCAATTCCTGTTCAATTTAACATTTAAAAGTAGCCAAAGTGGGATTCGCATTCTTGTTACTGAATTTATCATATCTCTGGGATAAAGTGTATTTGATAGAGGAATAATAGGGTTAATTTACCAACATTTTTTTTTAAAAACAACAAACATGGAATGTATTTTCTATTATTTTTTACCCTCGTGGGACATTTGTTGTTGTTGGCACACCCTGTTGGGTGCAACTGATGCATTCGTATCTGTTTTCTCATGTATTACCACCCAATAGATGTATGTATATAATACAAATGTGTACGTTTCTTAATAAAATCATGCTACCGACATCATATTCCTGCCTGTCTTGCTTTGCTTTCCATTTGTCTCACTACCAACATCAAACAAATGCTACTTGCCATGAATTGTACTTCTCAAGTTCTCCTACTTCTAAATTCGTATACCAAACACTTTCCACATTTCAACCAACAGACACCCTTGTTTTTCTTCATTCATCTGCTACAAAAACACCAGCCATGCCCCTTATCAAGATTACTGTCATTTTTCATTTGATCGCCCCTTTCTTTTTTAAAGAGTTGGTTTTATTAGATAGTGAGATAGTTGCATCAGAATCAAGTCAGTTGTTGAACAAAGTACCCAGTTATGCTCATGGAGTTCGTACTATACTGTATTGTAGGCCTACAGGGTGTCCCATTAAAAAGGGTGCACGGTGTTCCGCGTCATTACTCTCATTAAAGTGAGTGTCAGCATTTATTTTGGCATTAATGATTATATCAGCTCGCAGATAATTTAGATGACTGTTGACTTTGAAATGACGTTTATTCGATTGTAATTGCTCTAACCAATCCAACGATATGCTTGATCAACCACGAGTACTTAAAAACGGGCTGTGCCCCTTTTTAGATGGAAATAGTAATTTCGCTCATATTATATTATTCTAATTGCTGTCCATATGAGCTCCAAGATACCTTAATTTAGCTTTTGTATCCTATCCCGAAACATACTCGATTAAATTTAAAGGTATATTATGTGATCTTTCCAGGGAACGCCCTCAACATCAAAAAAAAAAAATTAAAGAAGATTTTCTTGCAGATTTACATTTCTGATCATAAATCGTACATACATTCCAAGTTACAGGGCGATACGATTCTTAATTACTTCAAAATCATGATTTTAGAGTGAAAATAAACTGTCGGATAACTCCGACAGTTTATATTTTCACTCTAAATTCACTCTAAAACCATGATTTTGAGGTAATTAGGAATCGTATCGCTCTGTAACTTGGAATGTATGTATGATTTATGATCAGAAATGTAAATCTGCAAGAAAATCTACTTTCTAAAAAAAATAATGAATAGAGGGCGCTCTCTGGAAAAGATCACATAATATGCCTTTATTGCCTTTAAGTACTAAAAGTTAAATGCTTCAATGATTACACATGGA
The DNA here is from genome assembly GCA_035610835.1 of Ophiura sarsii. Lineage (NCBI taxonomy): Eukaryota > Metazoa > Echinodermata > Ophiuroidea > Amphilepidida > Ophiuridae > Ophiura > Ophiura sarsii. The sequence goes on along the minus strand of CM069442.1, from coordinate 48,478,265 downwards.
TGATTTGTTTCAAAAATCTGACTCAACTTTGATTTTGATTGCTCATGGTTAAACAGGTATATCTTTGGTTAGGCTAAAGCAAATTCGACAGTGTCTGAAAGGTGTAAATATCAAATTCAAATACGAAATGTTTAATGATAAAAATAACACATTCCCTAAAAAACCATCATGTTTTATTAAGTGACACGATCATTAAAAGCTCGTAGTTCATAAAACCATGGACTCCATGATTAAACATATCTTTAGACTCTCTTTATACAAATGGTCCCCGAGAAACTATCATTTACACCTTGAAACATGCATCACCATATTCGTGTAATTCTTGGAAAGATTCAAGAAAGTGCAGACCATCTCCTCTCGAGCCTGCATGGGAAATAATATACCCCACGGATGCATGCATATATAAATACAATTACTATTGATGAGTAAACAGTATCTATGGTTACTGCATCATTGTGGAATTCTGAGAAAGGTTGGTGCCTTGCATTTGAGTCATCATGAGTTCAAGTGTAACTAATATTGGAGATGCGTGCAATGATTGATGTTTCTATACCATAACACCTCACGTGCTTTCACCTAGCAACTGATAATTAGCTTGTTTGTCGCATACGGGTGCCAAATTTGGCATCTCTCGAGTCTCAGTGTCTGCTCTATGCACTATTGAGATTGAGGAGCAGTGAATCAGGAAATAAAACAAAATATGAAAACATTTTTAGTTTAAAATGTAAAAAGATGAATCCAACGGAACCAGGAACAAAACACACCAAGGATCAGAAAACTGATACAAGAGGATATCTCGAAAATGTAAATAACAAAGAGAGTAAAAGCAAGATATATATACCAACTGGGTGTGGGGGAAACAGGCAATGACAAGGGAGAATAACGCGATAAAACAGAGAAATAGCAAATAACAAATAACAACTTGCAGTGGCGGATACAAGGTGGGGCGGAGGGGGGGGGGGGGGGGGGGGGGGGGGCGTAAACTTGGACAATTTACCTTTTTTCAGAGACATTATGTATGTTATGTATATTTTTGACACCAATAAACCCCATTTTCACGGCAACTGGACTCTCGCCGCTATTTACGCATTGCTTTCCGCGTTTACAGGAGATAAACGTGCACTTGGTGGCAGCGGTGGGATACAGAGTGACGTAGATAAACCTTTTCAGGGACGGGAGATTGCCTGGGTATGGGTCAGAAGCACAAATCCCTAACTATCCCCAAATCGCCAATGAATTTAAACATGTCAGGTCTTAATACAACAGTATAAAAGTGACTAGCGCGCGCCTTTTACAATTGGTGGCAGTAGTGGGATGGAGTACTCCATATTACTACGATGCTGTGTGCTTGTTCCACCCGGCGCGGCAGTTTTTCGATGAAATAATGGCCCCAGGCTATATACTTGGCGAAGTATACTGCGCCGAGTATGGTTGACCCCCGTAGCCCAGTGGTGCAAGTCATTCGCCTCTGAACCCAGAGGTCCGGGGTCGCCCCGGGGGCGTGGAACCGGGCCCTTTTCCCCCTCGCATTTTGCCGCGATTTTTTTTTAACATGAGGCATGGACAAGCGCATTAAATAGGAGACAAGGAAAACACCATTAATCTGAGACGATAATCGTCTTTTTAAATGATAAATTATTCTCGGCCTCAGCGTATCCCCCACCCTTCAATGGCCATACCCATCACCAGAGTCCACCCCAGCTTACATTGTATAGTCCAGATAAACGTGTCTTTCATATTATTTGTATTTATTTATCCTGTCCCCTCTTTATTATTAGGGATTTTCCCACCGTGTATTTAATTCTCGATTACATAGGATTTAGGAAAGGCGATATAAATCAGATCAGAGTCATCTCTCTGATATAATCCGCATCATATCAATAGATCATCTTCATTCTTCAAGTAGATTAAAAGAGGTCCTTGAGAGTTGCAAAGTTTTGAAATCCGTCTCATCTAACGGTGATGAGTGTCCATGATTGAATAAAAGCAATTAGTGAAAGTGATTGGATCCATTTCTATTGGCTTAAAACGCTTTTATAAGTAGATTTATCGATTATCAATACTTCCCGGTATTTCATATGAGCCAAAAGTTTTGTTTTGGTGACCTTAAGTGACCTCGACTTTATGCAAAATTAATAGTTTTAAGGACGCGGTCGTGTCACTCAAACGATGCAGAGTGACGTAGATAAACCTTTTCAGGGGCGGGAGATTGCCCGGCTGGGTATGGGTCAGAAGCACAAATCCCTGCAGGGATCAATGTGAAGCTTGAACCTACCCTCCTCAAGGTTAGTCAAAGATAAGACGCCTAATCTTTGCCTAGTTATATTTTTGGAGAGGTGAATCTTGAACTAATTTATACATTGGACAGGTGAATCTATGGTGAATCTTCACCTATATTTCAACTTCTCCCACATATTACTATTGAACGAACATGGTGCACTAAGGTGAATCTTCACCCTACAAATTGCAGGATAGACCTAATCTTGACCTAATTTATCCTGAAGAAAGGTGAATACAGGTGAATGCTTGAGGAGGGTAGGTTCAAGCTGCACATGATCCCTGCATAAGGGACCGTTCATCAATACTTTGGTGGGGGGGGGGGGCGGGCTGGATAATTTCATTTTTGGTATATCAAAACTTGTTTGACCCCCCCTCTCGCCATGCCACAAACTTTTTTGACCCCCCCTGTATTACTGCCTGCACCTGAAATTTTCTTCCCCCCCCCCCCCACCGTTCACTGTTATCAAGTTCAGAGAACATCTATAGGCCTATGTTATCTTTTGTGGGATTTTTTACAGAATTTGACCGTGTATCATATTCTATTTTGATGGACGCATCACATCTAGGAGGGCAGGTTGTTGAATCTATAGTGAATCAGAACTTCCACTGCAGGTATCTTTGGCCATGGTCTTTAATCCCCTGAATAATTTCACATATTTATGCACGGATCTCTCTCTGTTCATGAAACCAATTAGGATGCTCTCTCCAATTATATATCCTGGCTTTGAATACTATGTGCTCGCAATCGTTGTTTGCTATTGATATGAATTTGCCCTTTATTCTTTTTTAGCTGGGGGTAGTACATGAACATAGGTCTGTGGACATTATTCGCGCGTAGCGCGCCCAAAAATTAGCTATTTTTACGTTGATTTATGAACGTTCCGTAAATAATGTGCATACAGGTAAAGCAGGGGTTTTGAAACTATTTTGAAACTACTAAGTGTTTAAACTTTTTTGACCCGCCCCCCTCTGTTGTGGTTCTCAAAAACTTTTTTGACTCCCCCTTTGCAGAGTATCAAAACTTTTTTGGCCCCCCTATAATTATCCAGCCTCCCACCAAAGTATTTATGAACGCTCCCTAACTATCCCCAAATCGCCAATGAATTTAAACATGTCAGGTCTTAATACAACAGTATAAAAGTGACAAGCGCGCCTTTTACAATTGGTGGCAGAAGTGGGATGGCGTACTCTTGAGTACTCCAAATTACTACGATGCTGTGTGCTTGTTCCACCCGGCGCGGCAGTTTTTCGATGAAATAATGGCCCCAGGCTATATACTTGGCGAAGTATACTGAGCCGAGTATGGTTGACCCCCGTGGCCCAGTGGTGTAAGTCGTTCGCCTCTTACCCAGAGGTCTGGGGTCCGAGCCCCGGGCGTGGGACCGGGGCCCTTTCCCCCTCGCATTTTGGCCGCGAACAAAATTAACATGAGGCATGGACAAGCGCATTAAACATGTTAAAATAGGAGACCAGGAAAACACCATTACTCTGAGACGATAATCGTCTTTATAAATGTTAAACTTCTTCTCGGCCTCAGCTTATCCCCCACCCTTCAATGGCCATACCAATCACCAGCAGAGTCCACCACAGCTTACATTGTATAGTCCAGATAAACGTGTCTTTCATTATTATTTTTATTTATTTATCCTGTCCCCTCTTTATTTATATTAGGGATTTTCCCACCGTGTATTTCTCGATTACATAGGATTTAGGAAAGGCGATATAATCAGATCAGAGTCATCTCTCTGATATCCGCATCATATCAATAGATCATCTTCATTCTTCAAGTAGATTAAAAGAGGGGAAAAGAGGTCCTTGAGAGTTGCGAAGTTTTGAAATCCGTCTCATCTAACGGTGATGAGTGTCCATGATTGAATAAAAGCAATTGAAAGTGATTGGATTCATTTATATCGGCTTAACGCTTTTATAAGTAGATTTATCGATTATCAATACTTCCCGGTATTTCATATGAGCCAAAAGTTTTGTTTTGGTGACCTTAAGTGACCTCGACTTTATGCAAAATAGTTTTAAGGACACGGTCGTGTCACTCAAACGTACTGCAATGGAATGTTAAATATTATTCCGCGCTAATTGATCACATTTCATTTTAATATTTTAAATTTAGATAATTAATTCGATAAATAAAAAGAATTCGGAGGTAAATAATTGCAACGTATTTATACTCTTGACTCATGAAATATTACTTTTATTAATGTGGAACTACTTTAACTTCGGACGAATACACTGCAAGGGCGTTGAGTTGCAAGGCAAGTGTTTTCACTCATTCATCGCATCACACAGTGTTTGACCCCTTGTGGTTTGACGTGTATTTCTTTGAGATTCTTACGAAATCTGTGATAATTCGTCGCACAGAGTGAATGTATCGACTGTCAGCCATCGGACTGAAAGTGTAAAGACGGAATAAAAGTAGGACTAAGTACAGAAAGGACTCTAAAACGATCTCTCGGATGATTGTCGGGAGTCGTGTGATTTCCAGGTAAGGACAACTTCTACCAATTACCATTCAAAACAACACACACACTCACAGTGTTATCAGTGCAGTAAAGGGTTTCCCCATTGTTTTGACTCGTACGGCGAGGAAAAGATCCATTTCCACGCCATGAATCCACATTATTTCGTAGGTTAACAGACTTGTAAGTATTTTATTTCAATATATGTATAGGAATAAACCTACAGAGTGGTGATATTCTTGTGGAAAATACTGGTACAATTCACCAAGGTCATGGATCGTGTGGCATGTGTGTTTGTGCTTAGCAAAGCAAATGATTTTCTCTACAGTAGAAACACTGAGTTCATCGGTCGGCCTTGGTGTAGGGTAAAGCACTTTCTCTTGTGGTAACTCACACACAGTGAAGGGAACGTCTCAATGTCTGAGGAATGGTTTTTTATTGCGATTGCAGTGGCTTTCATTATTACTAAAAAGCTGACCACAACATTGTACTTAATTCTTATGTTGAATAATGTGAACAAATCAAGATAATTTATAAAATAACTGAGCGTCGACGTGTTATTAAGACAAGTTATACTGTTTAAGCAAAGTGGATATTTCTCGTCCCCTGATTATATTTTTATCAAAATTATTCAGTGATATTCAGATGCTAGGTATTTATTTTCATTCTTCAAAGTTCATTACACAATAAATAATAACACAATATTTTTTCAAATGTTTTTAATTGTAATTAATATACAATTTGTATGTTTATTATTATTATTAATTATACATTTTAATGGCAATGGCTATGTAAAATATGTTGAATGAAAAACAAATGAAAAAAAAATTAATGTAAAAGATGAAGTGACGTATGTGTGTAAATTACCTGGTCCAAAATGTATGTTACTTTATATTTATTGGTGTCAATTGTGGGATAAAATGTTTCAGATTGTAAATTGGTGTAAATAGATTTGGCCCATATATATACCAAATGGGCGTATTATGCAGGCCTGGTATTATGCTTAAAAGTCTTTAATTTTATGAATCAGGTAAATCAGATACATTCCCATGGACATGGTGGGTTTGTGTGATTTCAGTATTTTTGCACATTAAATTGGCTTAATTATAAAATTAAAAGTAAGCCCTCATTTTTCATCGAAAAAATGATGCCTTTTTATTTAACATCACAACACAATACTTGCCCCAGGTATACTAAGAAACATTCCAATTTAACCCTAACCATACCAGAGGCCACAAAAGGCCACAGCAAATAGCTGCTGTGCCGCATGCTTCACGGTTCTATCTCGTGGCACGATCCGGCGAGCTGTAAAATGGTCTCAAAAAGGTTAATTTTAGTTTTATGTTAATTGGAGCTCCTTCGTTAGCGCAATCAGTTGGTTGTCCGCCTGCTATGCAGGCGGCCCGGGTTCGATCTCTGGCGCGGGCGAACATTGGTCTTTCCCTCGAATGGCCCAAAATTTGACCCGTTTTTCTCTGTTGATAGTTTAATTGTCAAAACACATTTTAGGGAGTTAGGGTTAGGGTTAGCATTAACAAACACCTTTCTTTGTGTTCCCTTAACCCTAACCTTTATACCAGAGGCCACAGCAAATAGCTGCTGTACCGCGTGCTTCACGGTTCTCATGGCACGATCCGGCGAGCTGACAAATGGTCTCGAAAAAGTTAACTTTTTTTTAGCTACCCGTTAGCACAATTAGTTGGTCGTCCGCCTGTCACACGGCGCATTGGATAAAATAGGGCCTGTGGAAGGAAGAATAAAAGCCTCTATGTTCTTCAAAATGTGATTTCTAGTACAGTCCGACCTCTGTTATCTGACCCCCTTTTATCCGGATAACTCTGTTTATAAATCCGGCTGAAGGATTTGAAGGCCATCTTTTGATGTTGGTAGTGCTTAAATAATACATTGTCACTGCAATTACCCCTCATTCAGTACCCTTCTATTGTCCCAATTTGAGCACTTCAGGACAGTTAATGCAGAATTACACATAATCTATTGTCCCAATTTGAGCACTTCAGGACAGTCAATGCAGAATTACACATAATTTGCTTATCCAGATTTGTCACTTAACCGGCCATTGGTTTGTCCCATCATGTCCGGATAACCGAGGTTGGACTGTAACGACATATTAAGCAAGAGTTAGACATCAGTAAAATAAAAGTTAAAACATTTTTAAATTTTTTTTTCTCAAAATGAATTAAATCATTACTTTCCCTGGTACGCTTTTGAAAGGGGTCGGTATTCATTTGCACATTAATTTGTTTGTCACCAATTTCTAAAAAAGTGGTCAGCCTGGCCTGTGGAAAACAGGGTGTCTTTTTGTTGTTGCCTAAGTTCACCAAATTTGTATTAGGCAGTCAGTAGAATCCTATGTTTTAAGACAAATCTTTGTACATATTTGAGGCCTGTCACCACAAAATGAGCGTTAAGTCGCCAGTATGCATTAGGGGATATGGTCCAATGAACATGACACAAATTAATAGAAAACAAAGGAATTTTGTGACTTCAATTTGATTTTTGACAGGGAAAACATTGAGCAATTATGACATGTTGCATATATCATTTTAAAGCTTGTTTCTTGAGTATTCTGAATCTGGACGAACCTCAAAAGTAAATTTTTCCGACTTAACTCTCATTTCGTGATGACAGGTCTCATTGGTAATTGATTTTCAGGAACATCTTTAATGTTATGTTCCACAGAGTGATTGCAATGAGCCAATATTTTGGAGAAATTGGATTTAGCTCAATGTCTTTACCTTGGAGCATGTACAAATGTATAATACTTGAATACATCTAGTTCTAATGAGCATTTGGGCTATGGGACTCCCTTGTTTCAAGCACTGACTTAAAGTTAAAGGTATGACATAGCAAACCGATTGACCTATATTAAACCTCCAGGATAGGGTTTGTATTAGGGGGGAAAGAAACTTTTTATAATCAGCTTTGTTTGTATTTGGCAGATTCATGATTAGCCCAATTAGCCTGTACATCACATAATACAATTCATAAACAAACAGAACAATTGATGTGACGAGGCTCATGATGAAGGCATACTGGATGATGCTGAAATGTTCATACTGCTTTTAGTTTAGCACATTTCCTTAATACTCATGAACAGACAAAATGTATAACACTTCTAAAATAAAATGCACAAAATGAAGACATAGTAATGTAATTGAGTATAATAATGCCAACAAGCGTGTATTTAGCAACATGAGGAAGGATTGTCAGTTATACTCAAAATTGCAAAAATATCTGCGCATGAAATTATTGGATAATATATAATCGTAGATGTACAGAGTAAACACAAATGGCCGATATGGAAGAGGTCAACTATATGGCAGTGGGCTGTACAAATTTACCATCCAGGGTGATAACCTTGAAATTACACATTTTGACATGATGTGCATGCCATGGCGTAGTCTGGCAGTCAAAGTGAAATGCAAATAGTGTTATTTCACATAGTTTGCGTGTTAACCTTCAACCCACGATACAAGTGGTGGGAGGAAGGGAGGAGCAGAGTTGGTCTTTTTGGAATTGAATGGTAGAATGATATTATCATATAATAGGTCTACAGCTTATCAAAGACATTGTGATCATGGAAGTGTCCCTTTAAATATTATGATGCATTTTTATTCCCTACCTTTTCGGCACCATTATTAAGTAAGGTTGCTGGATTGAGCTTGTTATTATATTAAGCAGTAGAGTCATAGAACCAATAAACGGTACCATATTAACAAATTTCAGAATATTAAAATCATAACCCAATATCATAACAAATCATAACAAATAACAATGCACACACTGTATGACTGACTGTCTTATCCCCTGTCGAAATGTTGGTGCTGCTCTTCGCTTAATGGAATACAAACCGTCGCGGTTAGGTTTTTTCCAGTCCAGCATATGATATTTGTTATTTTTTTAATGGATTTCCATGATAACACTTTAATTTATAAATCATTAGATTTTGGCCAAATTGTGTTCTTTGGCCCGCTTTGTTATCTGATAGAATCCAAAAATAATGGGTTCAAAGTTAAAAAATTATTAGTACCATATCTGTATATTTGTCTCTTTTCCTTTTTCTCTCTTGAATAATTCAGGCTGTTATCACAAACACTATCCATTGAGGAACAAAAAACCCTCTTTTAGCCTCCTATAATACTTGACACTTCAAATTGTGTGCTCAGGAAACTGTGACCCAAGATCTCGCTGGAATCTTGGCACTAAAACCCCATGATAAATGACAGGCTTCTTCTCCTGGTTTGACTCATGTGCTTATCTTATTTTCTTTTGATTCTTTAAACATTGTGTTTGCTCAACCTTGCCCTCTGTAAAAGAAAAATCTAACATGTCTGGGTTTTGATTTTGCGCAGTGATATAAACCCATGACTATTAACCCTAACCCTGAATGCTAAAAAATGGCAATCCTAAGTCCCTCTCCAAGCGCATGCGCCACCAGGTTTTCGATGATGTAGTCAACCGAGCCTATATAGTGAGCGCAGTATATTGCGCGATTGAGTAGCTGAGAGCCTTGGCTTAGTTGTTGGGACTTGGGGCTTGAGAACGGAGGGTACCCGGATCGAATCCCGGCAGGTTCCTGGGTATTTAGTTGGTGTTTTTCCCTCGAAAATTGTGATCCTGGTCAAAAACCCTAAACCGGGGTTAGGGTTTTAATAGACATGCAAAAATGCCAAAAATACATTTGTGTAATTGGCAGTGTTACATGTAAGCGTCAATGTGATTGCAAAGTTTGATGTGATTTACCTATTGCCAAAAGTTTACATATTTCTACAAATTCTGAATTGTGGATCTATCTTATCTTCATGTATTTGGTATGGCACCTTTTGAAATGTGTAACTTTAATTTGAAATTTATTTTGAACACAATTCTTGCCAAATATTTGACAGGATGGTGTAACCAGCATGTAAACATGTTGTTCTTGATTTTGCAAGTTTTTATCATGTAGATAGCTATGAAGGCCAAGCTAAGAATGGTAGACCTGTATGATCCCTATAAACATTACCAACCAATTGGTTACCAATGGTAAGATTGTGCACAGTAGAGATATGGCAATTTAAAATGATGACACTGATCATCAGACTATTCAGTAATTGGATTAGATGCCAGCAGGAATAACTGAAGCCTGCCTGCTGCAAAAAAAGGTACTTGTACTTTAAATACAGGGGAATGACTCCGTGCATGCAATTAGGAGAGAGAGAACCGATGCAAGGCATGTATGTCAAGAAAATGTTGTTATTTTCGCTAATTCAATGGTGATGGAAGGTATGTAAACTCAAGTGATGTTGGTTGTGACAGTTCAAAAGTAACCAGTATGTAAAAAGGAGCTGTGAATCTGTGATACAGTACTTTTAAAGCAAGGATTGTTATTATTGGATCTGCCTGGTTGGTGAAGAAGCTTCTAAAGTATTAGCATGCCCAACTCTAAGCATAATTTTACATAAGCAATGAGATATTTTTTGTTGGTCAAATAAAGTTAAGTCATTGCACTTCATTATCACATGTATGCAATCTGTTCGATTAAAGATTATCATCATTATTATTTTTTAAATATTTTGTTAACTGGTTTATCTAAGGCTATATTAAAAAATCTTTTGTCTCAAAGCTCTTCAGTTTTTCAAAACCTAATGTGGAATGCAGTTTTTTTTTAAGTTTTTTTTTTTTTTTTTTTTTAATTTAAAAATATTGAAATCCTTGTAAAAGTGACCTTTTGTATTTAAATGTGATCAATGAAAAATCTGATTTTTTAAGTTTTTTATAAAGAAGAAGAAAAAAAGGATTTTTTTCTTCTAACGCGCATAAATTAACTAAAGCGCGCAGGAACTTTGAGACATATGATTTTTAATATAGCCTAATAATTTGAAAGGCAAGGCAGTGTTTTCACTCACCCCATACAAAGGGTGAAGTACCCATCACTTTTGATTTTCAACCTTGAAAATTTAACTAAAGAGTGAAAAATGATGGAAATTTAATTATAAATGCATCACTGTTCTTTTGGTCATTATTCTGTTTTTTCATCCTCAGGTTTTTAATCTAGTGAAATTGCTGCAAGGTAATTTGATAATTGAAAAATGACGGACATACATTGTACAATATTCCATGTGCATAAATGGTCATTTTGTATAAACCTGGTCTAGTTTTATTCCTAGAACTCCCATTAGGTTTTTAACCCAGTGAAATTGCTGCAAGGTAATTTGATATTGAAAAATGACCGGACATACAATTTCATGTGCATTAAAATGGTCATGTAGTTAATTTGTATTAAACCTGATCTAGTTTTATTCCTACAACTCCCCCATTAGATTATTACGGTAACCATTTTTAATATTTGATTAATATCGGCTAAAACGTAGAATAAATTGGGTGACATCTGACCCTTAAGGTAATTATATTTGCATATTTTAACCATTTTTTGTTGCTAAGACAGTAGGGCATTATTAAAGGTGAAAGAGGCTGCTTCATACATGTAGCATTTTCTTGTGTTGCTAACCTATGCCAGTAATTTTCAATGCTTTATCCTGTTTTTTGACGGGATACGCACATTGCTGTACATGGCTTATCCCGTTCATTAACAGGATGCGCATTGAACTGATTAAGGTGTGACATTTAATGGAATAAAGAGTATTTGATAGAGGACTAATAAGGCTTAATACCAACAGACCATTTAAAAAATAAAGTACATTATTTTTCTCCCTCGTAGGACACTTTTTGACACACCCTGTATAGAGCATTAAACATTTATCTAGCATCTTCTTGTGTTGCTAAGCAATATCTTTTTGTTTGTCCAAATCCAAATTTGATTGAATTGAACATGGTATTTAAAATGTCAATTGCTAAGGCACGATAAAGTTTGAAATACAATATTATCAGCAGTTGACATTTTCATGTTTTACCAAATGTGCGTGCATTCAAGCTGAATTTGTCATATCTTGTGAATGGAAATCTCAGGCCTCGACTCAACGACGATAATAGGAAAACTTGTTAGTGTTCAGTGAAGTATTTCTAACATTTCGTGCACCGATACAAAAGCGCCAACACGAGGACAATAATTAGGTGACCTTCCAACCCAGGGTGCTGAATGCCAAACTGGCCTGCATGACTGGATACGATATTGTTGCCCTATTAATATCACAGCACCCTGCTGTTTCAATGGAAATTGGTACAGTATTGGCAAACCATACAAATTCAGTTTTATGAATAAATGGTACTTGTATTGGTGGAAGAAAATGAAAATAATTAGAGTAAATCAGTACTGCTAAAGGTCAGGATATATATCAGATCACAATATGTTGACTAAATTATAAAAGATCTAATGCAGAATTGAAGTCTGAATCAATTGTTATTAGTCGAGTGTAAGCTTTCACATGCAAATGAAAAATCAACCCCAAAATGTTGGCTCGTCAAAAAAAGGTTTGAAGGGAAAAACGTCTGACCTCCCAACCCAACATGAGAGGTCTGTTTTCCCGTAGAACTTTGTTTTCCTGGTCGCCTTGGCACTATCGTACTTGCCAAATCGAAAGGTGATCTGAATGATGAATCCCAGCCAAAGGTATGGTTTCAAAGCCGCTATACTTTTGGTGCGACTTTGGTCTGGTGCAGTAATTTTAACTCTGTGATCAAAGGTATACCTTACCTATGGCTGGTTGGAAGAATTATATGGACTATAGGATTCTATTGTACCGCTTCTCCCCCCCCCCCCCCCCCCCCACACTGAAATAAGTTTAGGTACACCAAACTTAGACTTTTGTCTATTTATAAACGGGCTTACACATTTTTATCGAACAACATTATCTAATGTCAAACATAAGGTTGTTATAGCCTCAGTCTAAATAACTCCTTTTAGTCATAGAATTTTTGCTGTAATAGGAAGCATGCATGTTAAGAGGCAAGCAACATTTTTTGTATGTGATCTATATGATGTGATCCATCCTGGATAGCTAGCTATACTCGTCATGGTTGCTTTTTCTCCCTTTTTCACCCCTCTCCTTCTATTGATTCCACGTAAGTCTTACATTTTATTCATCCTGTATCAGCTTCAAGTTAATTATTTTCTAGTTTGTTTCTAACTTTTTCACGTAATCATCTAGTTTTATTAAAAAATTAGATAGTAAATTGTCAAAAATAAAATGCCAGATATATATTGCCCTGAATTCGTAGAAACTTGGAACCTTTCCAGCATGGTGTGTTTGCGTAGCTTTGCGAACTGACATGTGTCGTTTTGATGTGAAGGTATTTCCTCTCCCCGTAGGGCAATCTATACGGATACTTAATAACATCTAAATGAAAAGGTAAAGGTAATAACAAGACAATGAAAGAATATGGAACGTATCTACCCGTCATTGGATTTATTTGCAAATGTGATCAAAATATTTTGCCAAGCTCTTTCGTTAGTAACGTAGGGCTTGAGAAGAGCAATTTAACTTTGACCAGGATTTGAGTCTCACTGAAAGTGAATTCCTGTTTCTCAAGAATGTGGTTTGGTATCCCAAGCCTTTGTCTTGGTGTATCCTAAGCCTTTGTCTTGGTGATCCGGAATAAAGTCTCGTGATGATTTTCCTACCATTGCCATTATGTATGGTAACAAATAATTGATCAAGTGTTTTTTAATCGGCACTATATGTTATAGGTGTTGTTGGAGTACATGTACATCCCATAGACATGTTTTACAGATTGTATGATTGTTTTACTCCAACCATGAAAGTAACAGACCTCCAACCAAAGACATAAACTGATAAAGACAGCTACAATGTAGCAAATTGGTGCCAGAGACCTTTATCTAATAACAAAAACATGACTGCTTGCAATTGTAGTCTCTAGCAGTAATGAAAATATTGGAAGTGCCCAGTTAATCCATTAGTGTGTTTCTATTGAGACCCAGTTTCCGGAATATTACGGATAAGAGATTAACTTTAAGGTTAATACCGGTGACATATCCACAAAACGGTAGTAGAAACTCACACCGTTCCTATGCAGCATTCAAAGCAGTAGAGACACGGGAAGTAAGCGATACCGTGAGGCGTGATCGTATTAAATGTTGACGGTGGTCCGCTTACCTTTGATGCGTCACTTTGTTTTGGTTTTGTTCATCGCTGTACCAACTAATTCCATCACCTTTTTGTAGCTAAAAATGTACTGAAATCGTAAAAATGTCAGACGGACTCTGTGTATAAAATGTCAACATTGTCATGCAAAGCAGCGATTAATACCTTGCGGAGGACCCAGACATACAACCTGTAGCCGGCAAGGCACATGTAACAAAATGACATGTAACTTTGTATCTTCCCACAGAAAACAGTTATTTATTCTCTGTTGTTATCTGGTGAGCAATTTCACTGAGAAAAAATGTGGGTACATGTACTCAATAGAAACACCCTAATTGTGTTTGTTATCATGATTTTCTGTAATTAAAAGTCCTTTCACATTCTATCTAATCTCTGATTTGATGAACCTGAACTAGAGTCTAGAGTAATATTTGTTTTGGTTGTTTACCAAAGCAGGTTGACGTCATTTGCATTTTTATTGCGTCGGCAATCTTCTATGATAGCTGATAGACTTGCGTGTGTCTTTGTATGTACATGTAGTGTATTATCCCTAGCGTGTTGTAGCCAGGGTATACAAACTGCTTGCTCTCTCGGTAAGCAAAGTTTAGTCTTGCAGGCAGGTTTACGTCAGAATCATGCTGGAAAGTCTAAACGAAAACCTAAATGTTGCGTGACATCCATATGTCACCAAGATTTTAAGGTCAGTCATTATATTTGCCCGTGGTCTGTAGCCCCAGGGTAGATCCAGCAGAGGAGGTACGCTATATATCTACAAAGACATGTCTTCGATATCTATAGTCTCTTCAATGCCTGATTGAACTTGAAGATGGAACGGAACGGTGACTATACCATTTTTTTTATAGGTATAGTTCACTCGGACATGCAAGGAACCGTTGCAAATTGCAAACATGTTTTTGTCATGGTTGGAACTGCATGGTAACAGGTTAATAAATGAAACTTACCAAATGTTCGCGTATCAGAGAATTGATGTTCTCGACAATTTGTGAGAAAATAAAAACATATTGTGTGATGCTTTATTTACATTCGAGCGAGTGTTAGTGTAATGTTTTGTACAGTATTTTGTGCGAGGTTGTGTTCCATGTTACACTAGTACATGGCTGGGATAAGAGGCAAGAAATGAGGCATGTCATGTCAAGCTCTTTAAGATCTATTTACTAATTCATCTGCCAGTTATGCTATAGGTATATTGGTTTTCACATTTACAGTGAGTGATTCTTACATGTATGTAAAATTACGAGGAATGCAATTCTCTCATGTTTTTTACTTTAGGATATTCCTTGTTTTAAGGTGAACAATCTCAAACATTTTACAGAAAATATTCTGAGGGTTGTCACTCTCCTATAAATGTGTAGGAACAGAAGATTCAATTTTTAATTGTTTATAATAATGTACCATATTAATTATTTTTTTTGGTTTTATTATCTAGTTCTTCATAATTTTTATTCAGGTCAACTTATATGTAATGCGATCTGTGAAAACCCGTCGAATGTCGCAGAATGTGAATTAGGGATTATGGGTAAAATTTAAATTTAAAACATTTTAAAAAATTTTAAATTTTTTTTTTAAGAAAATTAAATTCCAATACTTTGCGTCATCATCTTTCATGAAATTTCACCCTCAAAACCTCAAAAACGTCACCTTTATTATTAACCTGACAATGTTATTCAATTGAAATATGTATCTTTTTGGCCTGTTTTCATGATTTCTTGTTTTGTAGCTTTTTATGACATCATAATCATCATTCAGTCAACTTTTTTTGTAGTGATCATTGAAAAATGATCCAAACATGATCTCAAATATGATCTCAAATATGAAAAATGCCACCATGTGGCAGGTTTTCACAGATCGCATCGAATATACTGAAAGTATGTGTTCCAGCCAATTGTTTAAACAATTGTAGCAGCAACCTAGGAAATAAGCGGGCGACAGGCGCCGTTCAGCGCCCGTCGGACGGCAAAAGGCGCCCGTATTGGCAAAAAATGGAGAGTACGGGCGCCTATAATTTCTCCATTTTGGCGCCCGTTGTCAGACCTGGTTTGACACGAAGGAATTCATAATTGTTTACATCTTCTTACGATCGCGCGCCATTTTGTTATGATTCCTTGTGTCCGTGGTGCACCACTAGTTTTATTCCAAGAGACTAGCATCAAATGTGACGTCAATCACGTCATGATTATAAAAATCTCCAACCTGCGCAGAAATCCGCCATTTTGAACCAATTTTAAACCGACGGAAAAAATTCTGCGCAATTACGTGTAAAGCAATGGGGATTTTGACTCTGACGAAAACGAAATATTAACTTCCGATAACTTCCGATACATCTAGATTTATCACACTTTTTCTAGTTATTTGAAGATGAAAATCTATATTTGTTGGTTTGACTTTGATGGTACGTGATCAAATATCAAGTAGGGAATATGTTTGCGTCAGTATTTGCGACATATTTGTGCAATAGCATTGCAAATCTTCAAAAATGTGTCGCATTTCGAGATGCAACTCCGCTTTCGACGCTGGACTTGGTTGTATGCACTATGCAGGTTATAGCGGGTCTGCTGAGCTCTACTCCCAGTGTGTTCACGGAGAGCGGGATTGATACGGGTCCTGTTTATACGCCCATAGTCACGTAAGAGAAATTTCTTGGGATAACTCATCATGAACGGCCATACCTTTTTTTAAAACGGCCCCTGGTTCCACCAAAACGGCCCCTGGTTCATGACAAAACCCAGTGAACCAGGGGCCGTTTTTTTCTAAAAGTGGCCCCTGGTCCTGTGGTCCTTATTTCCTAGCCTGTGTAGCAGATTTGCACATTGAGTATTGACAGTATTCAATTAACCCTGCCAAATACCACAAAATACCACGCCAGACATTTTCAGATTTCGTTGGCACGATTAACCTAGCCTATTTAGTTAGCACGGTTATATTGCGCGGACGTGAAGCTGATAGTGATAGTCATGGCTTGCTTATTGACAATATTCAATTAACCCTGCCAAATACCACAAAATACCACACCAGACACTATCAGGCTTCAATGACACAATCAACCTAGCCTATATAGTGAGCGCGGTATACTGCACGAATGTGAAGCTGATAGTCCTGGCTTATACTTATGCGGGCCGAAGGGTCAATGTGCGGAGGGCCCCTGAATCAATTCCCTGTCAGGGAGCGACAATTCATTGGTTCATCTTCTCCCCTCTCCCCGTCTTTGTTAAAAATAATGGGGTCAGGTTAGGGTTAATTTAAAGCGATATTTGTATTAAAAGAGGCAAAAATGGTTCATTACAATTTAACTCTCAAAATCAACCTTAGCAATGTAGGCCTATTCCATCACAGAAAGAAGCAAGAGAGAGTCAATTGAATACATATGGGCTCAATCTATCCAATTTTATATCAAAGTACACTTTAATACTGATGTTGTTTTGATATTGGTGTTCTATCATGTCATTGTGAATATTCTATCATCAAAACTGCATTTTGCCATGATAAACAATGAAGGTCTTGAATCTGGAATTTAGACAGGCAAAGTTCTTTCCTTGTCCTAGTTCTAGTGCAATTATAAATGCTAAATTTTGTTAAGCCCCGAGGCTGAAATTAATACCTATTGTAAAGAAATATTGAAGTATATAATACTAATAGCTTTTGAAATGAACTGAATGAACTTCTTATTGAACCCATCTCAAAATTGAAGGTTAATTCTTTTGCAAGATTTATTTTATCAATCAGGTGTATTAAAATGGAATTATGAATTACTTATTAAACTAATCTTAAAAGTGTGTCAAAGCTTGTTGCTAAGGCCAAAAAAAACCCAGTTGACTTGCCCTTTCTGACCGACCCAAATTTTCGGAAATCTAGGGTCGCTTTTTTTTTTTTTTAAAGTAAAAAAAAAAAAAAAAAAAAAAAAAAAAATTTGAAAGAAGCACATATAACAATAAAGAAAGATGAAAACATGTTTTTGTGTAGTATCTCCCTGTTGAAATTAAAAAAAAAAAAAAATCTGACCGTCTGACCAAGACTCTGGCCCTGAAAGGGCAAGTCAACTTTTTTTGTTTGTTGCCTAATCTGCTTATGGAGCATGTCCCTTTGAATTTTACCTATCTTTATGTGATCCCAGTATCATGTTACCATGGTCTTATAATAGTTTAGATATAAAGTAAATGATGATCACTTCAATACTCCTATGTACCACAGAGACAAATCCAATACAAGTCTGACATTTAGGGAGATTTCATGCCTTGCATTCCGGCAAGTTCTGCGCTTGATTCGACGGCCGCCACCACTGTCACCGCATCACCGTTGCTGTAAAGTGTTCATTCACACTGCCTCATTTTAGCCGGGGGGCGTATGTGTACGTATAAAGATAATGGGGCAAGAAACAATTTGTCGATCAAGGCAATCTGCGGAGATACCGATATGTTTGTTTTTCAAGTCATGTCCACTGTGGATGTCTCATTGGGATAGCAGGATTTGTAGGTATTTTTGTCTGTACATTGCATTTAACCTATGTTATTTGAAATTTTTAATGTTATTAGCAAGTATAATTAAGTATTGAGTAATTGTGTTTATACTGGTACGTGCATGATAAATTCTCTACTGATGTACCGTATGTTTAAATCCAATTATGAACATTTTAATCAAAAGTCGGTTATCTGTTTCCAGATATACTTAATACAATAATAATATGGATGTAACGTTTGACAATGAGAGAAAAGTTGAGGTTAAGGTATACTGTGATTAAAATCTATAAACAAAACCTGATATGATTTTCATTTTGGAATATAAGGACAATTTATATAAAGGCCTATGTGTTTTATTGCGCAAAATCCATTAAACCTATACGGTAACAAAATGCGTATGCGTGACGCGGGTGTATGCCAAAATCACTCGCATACACTTGGATTACTTTTGCGCGCGGATAGATAGAAACCGCATATTTGTCGCCAATTTGGAACTGATTGAACTATAATGATAATCTGTGTGAATCATTGATTTACATACATTCATGACTGGTGACGTGAGAATGATAATGCAAGTTAATGCAAATCACATACAATTATTGCTGGTGTGTTTTAACATGAATCTTTGCATAAATTGATTCACGGATTTGCATCAAATTTCCATCCCTGTATTAGACATAATCTCAGCATTTGAAAAGTGATAATGAGAGGAACCGAAACAGTTGCCACCACCAAAAATCTCTTGCAACTCAGAGGGAGGATATGTGACCTAAAAAGCCAAGACCTACTATTGAACCACATGACGGTAAAACCGCAAAAACACAAGCAGAGAGAAATGCGTCTTGTTGCTTTTGACGTTGAACTCAATTTTTCCCCACTGCTCTTATATTCCAGACACAAAATGATAATCATGAACATTGAAAGTATTATTTAAGCATGCAACTTGTGCTATCATAATCAAAACAATTATTAAATATTTAGACATTAAGTATGGACTTATAAAGATTTGTAAAGATTTGTGGTTGCTTTCAAATGTTCTTGTGCATAAATATGACTTATTATACACTGTGTTCGTCTACCTTAGAGCAGTGTTAGGCCAAAAAACCAACAAGTTTGACTTTAAAATTCACACTTTAGTACCTCATAACCCACCCATTTTTCTTTAACTGTTGACAATGATGGTGTCAGTCAATACTTTGTGAAATGTTTTTTTTCCAATATTAAACAGTATACACTCAAGAAAAACAACTGACTCCAGTGATTTATTGGAATGCTTCTTCTAAATTTTAATTTCACATTGTGAAGTACCTTATCAGCTTCATTTTCTTGCTTCACAGAGACTGTCTCGTGTAAAAAAGTGAAAAAAATACCACATTTTGCATAGAGACAAATTTTTTTCCTAATCAAAGAGTTAAATGACTGCAGCCCGCTATCGTATGATTCACATGCACGTGCCATGTCCCCACATGATAAAACAAGAAAGAAAAAATCATGGCTCCCAAATATAAATGCTGCGATGATCACTGGAATCCACTCGAACATCACACCATAGGGCTCCAATATTTGATCATAGGTTTAAAAATGTTTATATATCCCTCGTTTATAGTTGCTGAAAGGCGTTGATGAGTACCAGCATAGATATAGATGTACATACATTTTAAAATAGAATGCAAGTTATAGCGACCGGATGTGCATTGTAATCTTGTCATGATTGATCAGTTAAGGATAAATTGACTGAAAACATGGACATTTTTGCACTTTATAATTTGTGCACTTTTTGCTCTTGAAGCAGCTAGTGCAAAAAATAAGACTGAATTTTATTTATTTATTTTGTGTACATAAATCTACATAATGAACTTTAAAAATTGGAAATTGAAAAACAAATAAAACGGCATAATTCCGTTATACCCTGCACACCTACATCGGTAGTATGCGTCGTTCTTAAAAATCATGCACTATGAATACCTCTGTCAAGGGTATAACAGAACTACTCCGACGGTTCAAAATTGGCAGATCTATTGCAAAAATTTATTGTGCCACAAATTTCACTTACAGTCCTCAAAATAAGTAACTGACCAGGTAATGAATATGCCCTCAACTCCAAAACTATAGCTCTTACGTGAAAATATTAAAATATAAAGTTGTAGGGAAATTTCTTTTCTTCAATTTGAAATGTTACACGTACGTTGTGATGATTGAATGAATATTAACTCAATTATGGGGCCAAATTTAACCAAAACCAAGTCAGTTTTTCATTTTAACATTTTGTTCATCGACACGCAGCCTCTGACTAGCAACATGCAGTTTATTGATTAACTGGTAGTGATAACTCACGGGTTGATAGTAAGATGAGGATTGGGGATGTTCAATTGATTGATGCAGCCCATACACATGAAATACCTGTCACATGGTCCTGCGTGTTCAAAACCCAAGTGTCAAAATGTAAACTGCACTTTTTTCTATCCTCATCAATGTAGTGTTCTCAATTATTAACCGATCTTCATGAACAATGTCTCAAATTGAAGAAAATAGATTTCCTTACAACTTTACAGTTTCCTTGTTTTACGTAGTAGCTATAGTGTTGGAGTTAATTAAGACTATCGTTATTACCTGGTCAGTTACTTATTTTGAGAACTGTATACAAGTTATAAGTTACTGTCAGGGGAATCATCCAAAAATTATTGGAAACAAATTAATATTATTAAATAAGAAACTTTATACAACTATTACATGGATTTTTGTCTCCCTACTAAGTTAAGGTGATATTTTGTGTGTGATTTGGTCAGATTCCATCAATCAGGGCTGGAACTTCGCATTGCTGTGAGTTTGAACAATTTTACCTGCCAACCGGTTGGGTACATTTGCATCTTCACCTGCCCGACGCGTCGACGCAACAGTTCTACATGTATACCCGCTATGGGTAGGCGGGCGGGTGTCATCAATTCCTTCAAATATCTTTGCATATTTTTATTTTTACAATTCATGTTACAAAAATTACTGTGGAAACCCTGAGAAAAATACCAAACAAACAACAAACCTCATAGTAAAATAATAAAATATTGGTTTTTAATTTTGTAAATCACCAGTAAATTGACACCATAAGATGACTTACTGAACACTTCATGGGGAAAATCCCTCATGCTTTTAAGTTGACTCAACAAGCCAGCCTTGGCTATTCAAAAATGGATCAAGAGCTCACTTCCAACCATCTCTGAATGGAAATAGCAAATCCATCTTGATAGTTAGTCAATAGTTTGACGTCTCTAGTGTTTTTGATTTACCGTCCGGACTTCATTATTGACAATAACAATGTCAGATCGCCACTTTAACATTTATATCACCTGTTTTATGATGAAGAATGATGTAGAGTTTGAGAGAAATCTTAACTATTTGTTTCATGATTCTTAGAAATAACAATGTCAACACACGGGCAACGCTAGTTAACGTCATTCACACGCATGTATTCATCAATATGGCGTGGTAAGTGTTATTTTGCATGTTTACGAGGGCGATGAAACAGGATCTGAATGTTATGAATTATACAAATGTTTATTTTATTTTGAGTATAAATGTATAGAGTACACTGCATGGCACTATAGTTTAATCAGTTCCAAATTGGCAAGAAATATTAGGCTTTTATCTCTGCTTTTATCTCTGCACACAAAAGTCATCCAAGCGTGCATGCGCAATTTTGGCCACATGCATGCGGTTTTGTTAGCACACGCGCGTCACACATATATGATACACAGTACGCTTGTTGCTTCAGTGCGTGCCCGCTTCCTTCTGTATTTCGCTGCTGTAAGGAGGCTTTGCCAATTTGGGGCAAACATGTGTGGCTAAATCCCATTTTATTCCATAGTATTTTGCAAGTATAGAAACCAATGGTATTTTGATATGAGTGTCTGATTTACGGAATAGGAACATTTCAAATTTGGTGCATGTTTAAGAACTGTTTGCGTCCCAATGCCTCCGGAAGTTATACCACCAACAGACTCGGGTACTGTTACAGACAGCGAGGCCATTTCTGAAATTCTATCAGTCTTATTTTTACCAAGCCGTTATGCATTTTTATATAGCATGCAGACCTGGTGTGGGTGTACACATGTACATGCTGGTCACTAGATGGATCGGGATCAATAATAAAATTGAAAATAAAAGAACAGTTTTGTTGTTTAACTAAAGCTTCTTGAAGTGGACTACCTTAAGCTACGGGTCTATTCAATTGCGTATGATCTTGCGAGCCCAGCAGGGTTTTAGATTTCGGGTGGTACAAAGAGGAACGTGTGTACTTAAAGGAGGAAGATATTTCATACTACCCGCCCTCTTTATTTGCGGACGTTGGCCCTCATAATAAGGGCAATAACCTGGATATTAAATAGGGGTTATATATTGTGCTGCATTTTGTCGCCTGGATAGTATTCCCGCCCCTTTTAATTCCCGACACTAAAGCTTTACCTTGTACAGACCAATTCAATTGGAAATTATATACACTTCAATTCATATCTTTAATGTAGCCCAAACTATTATGTTTTGTATTTTTGCAGCATGAAATTTTAAATGATAAAGGGTGAGAGGATTCGGGTCAAAAGGGACCAGTGCTGGAAGTAAGTAAGCCATGGATACGGGATGAACTCTTGTATCTTTGCTGTGATTTAGGCAGTGCATTATGTTGTAAATTTATTAGAACTAATTAGGGTCACAGCAAACTATGTCGGCATTTGGCTCCCTAGCTGTCTAATTTAGAGCTCTCGAGTTACATTTGTACATACTGGATTTGATCATGAGAAAAACAAAAGAGTTTGCTGAATCATAATATTTTTTTGTAATTCATTTTTAATGCCGTCTTATAAAGAAAGCACGTAACTAAAAAAGAGTCTTTGGCGCTTAATATAACACAATGCTAACGCGACTAAATGTGATTAATTACAATATTGCAGGTCGTCTGCAAATATTGTATGATGTTCAAATGTCAATATTGCAATGGAGGGAGGATAGTCGGAAAACAAAATGTGATTAACTCTCCTTGTATAAGAGTCAATGACCTGTACTTACCTAGAAAAAAGACATTGACTCCAAGTCTGAGTATGATTTAAACATCCGCTTTAAACAACTTTAATGATCATTTATATTTCTAGCATGGAAAAAGGCTTAAAGCATGGATGCATTTGAATGAGCCCATCACAATTTGTACAAATCATAGGACAAATTTGTGTGTAATCACAAATGTTGTTAGATGTAGGCCTATGATATAACCATAGTTCTTGTCCTGTTTGTATCATATTTTCAATAGACTTGTTTACGATTGCATAACTGGTCTCCTTGTTTGTGGATAAGCTGTTGCAATTATTTATTTCAACTCTTCTGGACAATCAAATCATTTTTTCTATTTCTAATCACTTTCATCAAAAATACTATGAGACATACCTTACAAATGCACATTTAAGGGGGTCCAGGACAGTAAGAAACCATAAATATGAGTAAAATGCTATTTTTTGGCATTTTAAATCATGAATATCTTCAGAGTTTTAGCTTTAATTTTCTTTTTATTTGATTGAAATTCTATTTTCAGTTCAAAAGTTATGGTTGATAAAGTGGTAGAGGTATCGCAAAATTATTGGAAATTAAATGAACTGCTATACATTTACATGCGTTATATTTCTTATGTATTTTATTGTTTTTAAGGTGTAATACTAATAAATTGACTCATATTTTAATTAAAGACACGTTAGCACAAATGTATACATTGCATTGAAACCTCTGTTTTTTGGTAAATTTAAACTTATTGCAAAAAATAAATGAATTATGAGGACAACATTTGCAAATTCCCAACAGAATATATATGCAAATTTTGTGTTTCTAGAATTTAAATTTCTTTTTCTAAAAACAGCTTTTTCGCCTAATGTATATTTATTTTAGAAAAATTCTCAGTAGTGGATTCCTCTATGAAGCTGGAATTATGTATGTGTATAGCTAAAATGTTATTTCATATAGTAATAGAGCAATTTTTTGCATTTTTGTTCAATTTTGTTTTCTTTTTCAAAAAACCAAAAAAATGTCTAAAAAAAAAGAAGCCAATTTTTGGGCCTTTTCTCTACTAAATGGTTCTATCACTATGTAGAACAAAAAAATTAAATGAGCATTTTAAAGTTGGTTTGAGAAAAAAGGGGCAAGGGTCTAGAAAAATTCAAAATAAAAATATGTCCAAGATGGCCGCCGTTTCCATAGCAACAGTAATGTTTATGACAAATATAACCTTGAAAATCTTAAATACTAGTGTGCCCACTTATTCTGATTTAAAGTGTTATGTTTATACATGTAGCATAAATATTAAAGAAAAGTACCTCTAATAACTGTCCTGGACCCCTTTAGCATACGTTTCTTCCATGTTTCTGCGCAAATGTAAATTATACGTAATGATATCACTGTATAGTGGAAGTGAAATTAACTTTATTAACAATATTTATAGAACAAAACTTGTCAAATAAAGTCTGATTTTACCCTTCTGTTTCAGAAGCATTGTAACAAAGTTGAATAACTAATTGAAATGTTTTGGTTTAAACAAAGGAGAAGACTTTTTCATGATTGAGATAATTTGTCCAATTTAAAAAAAAACATATTAGACTACCAAAAGGATTTGTTGCCAGCTTTCCATAATTGGCCTTCGTGTCCTTCATTAGTGATATACACCTTGCAATTAGATAATTGATCTAGATGAGTTTCACCTAATGCAACAATGATATGGGTAAAATCGAAGAATAATGGTCCCATTGTTTCGTGTTGTTATTATAATAATGATATAATTTTCCAAATAAAGCCTTGAAATTTCATATAAACTATAACACGATTCATCAAGATTATTATTGTACGGCAGATGGGAAAATGGAGGCAAACAATTATTATCATGAGTAAGAAGAGTATGGTATTATATATATTTTTTTAAAATTTTTGTTGTTGATTGTATTCAAATTCGTGCTTAGAAGTATTCCGTTATGACATTTCTGGACTACTAAATGTTGATTCCAACATATATCCAGCAGTCAGGCCGTGAACAATTTTTCTTTTTGCTTGCCTTTTCGGGCAAGCCAAACTGTAAATGTCCTTGCCCGAACTAGAATTACACTTGCCCAAACATTAAATTAAATTGTTTTGTGTGTGTGCTTTAGTTTATGGGGAAAAGTTAACAAATACATACATTATGTGGACTAATATCATAGATTTTGACCTGAATGACAACCCTATCGGTTTTAAATGTTTTTATTTTCAACTTCCAAAATTATTAGTATGTAAAATACAACAATTGGACTTGTCAATATACTTATTGTTTGGGTAATTGAGACCTGCCGCCACATAATGAGTGTTAAGTCGCACGCAAGTGTGCATTAGGAGATTCAGATATAGTCCAATGAACACGCCAAAAATCAATAGATTCATTTTGGTTTTTGACAGGGAAAACAATGAATGTTGCATATAATCGTTTTAAAGCTTGTTTTCTGAGCATTCTGAATCTGGACAAACCTGAAAATAGAATTTTCCGACATTATGTGATGACAGGTCTCAAATTGATACGGTGCATAAAAACCTACTCAATTAACCATAATGTGATCAATAGACCATTGACAGATTAGAAATGTTTACATTGTTATTTGTTTAAATATATATGTACATGAGTCAATATTAACATTATAAATGAATGAAAGCATGTTGGCCTACATGTGCAGTGTGTAATCTAGTAAACATTGGCATTCACTTCCACCTGGATATTAAAGAAATGTGTTATGCCATTGACCCGCTTTCACAGGAGGAAGGTGCGATATTGGCTTATTAGCGCATTAGCGCAATTTTGCAAATGTCGCTAATTGCACCAAATTAGCGTGTAAGATCAATGTAAATTAGCGCTAATTGCAGTGCTAGTACAAATGTGCGCTAATGCGCTAAAAACACATTCGTTTTTAGCACAATTAGCGCGATATCCCGTGTTCCTAGCGTTGTAAGCGCTAAAGTGCAATTTCTGAAGATGAACCAAGTCTAGGAGTCGCGCAATTAGCGCTAATAGCGGTAATAGCGCTAATTGCACTTGATTAGCGTTGTAAACGCTAAAGTGCAATTTCTGAAGATGAACCAAGTCTAGGAGTCGCGCAATTAGCGCTAATAGCGCTAATTGCACTTGATTAGCGGTCTTGCGATAATAACGCTAATTGCACTTGGTTAGCACTCTGCCGCAATTAGCGCAATTAGCGCGATATCCCGTGTTCCTAGCGTTGTAAGCGCTAAAGTGCAATTTCTGAAGATGAACCAAGTCTAGGAGTCGCGCAATTAGCGCTAATAGCGCTAATTGCACTTGATTAGCGTTGTAAACGCTAAAGTGCAATTTCTGAAGATGAACCAAGTCTAGGAGTCGCGCAATTAGCGCTAATTGCACTTGATTAGCGGTCTTGCGCTAATAACGCTAATTGCACTTGGTTAGCACTCTGCCGCAATTAGCGCAATTAGCGCGATATCCCGTGTTCCTAGCGTTGTAAGCGCTAAAGTGCAATTTCTGAAGATGAACCAAGTCTAGGAGTCGCGCAATTAGCGCTAATAGCGCTAATAGCGCTAATTGCACTTGATTAGCGTTGTAAACGCTAAAGTGCAATTTCTGAAGATGAACCAAGTCTAGGAGTAATTGCACTTGATTAGCGGTCTTGCGCTAATAACGCTAACTGCACTTGGTTAGCACTCTGCCGCAATTAGCGCAATTAGCGCGATATTCCATGTTCCTAGCGTTGTAAGCGCTAAAGTGCAATTTCTGAAGATGAACCAAGTCTAGGAGTCGCGCAATTAGCGCTAATAGCGCTAATAGCGCTAATTGCACTTGATTAGCGTTGTAAACGCTAAAGTGCAATTTCTGAAGATGAACCAAGTCTAGGAGTCGCGCAATTAGCGCTAATTGCACTTGATTAGCGGTCTTGCGCTAATAACGCTAATTGCACTTGGTTAGCACTCTGCCGCAATTAGCGCAATTAGCGCGATATCCCGTGTTCCTAGCGTTGTAAGCGCTAAAGTGCAATTTCTGAAGATGAACCAAGTCTAGGAGTCGCGCAGTTAGC
Organism: Ophiura sarsii; assembly: GCA_035610835.1. Lineage (NCBI taxonomy): Eukaryota > Metazoa > Echinodermata > Ophiuroidea > Amphilepidida > Ophiuridae > Ophiura > Ophiura sarsii. Next base: position 48,450,897 of record CM069442.1, on the reverse strand, counting down.
ACTAATAGCGCTAATAGCGCTAATTGCACTTGATTAGCGGTCTTGCACTAATAACGCTAATTGCACTTGGTTAGCACTCTGCCGCAATTAGCGCAATTAGCGCGATATTCCGTGTTCCTAGCGTTGTAAGCGCTAAAGTGCAATTTCTGAAGATGAACCAAGTCTAGGAGTCGCGCAATTAGCGCTAATAGCGCTAATTGCACTTGATTAGCGGTCTTGCGCTAATAACGCTAATTGCACTTGGTTAGCACTCTGCCGCAATTAGCGCTTAGCGCGATATTCCGTGTTCCTAGCGTTGTAAGCGCTAAAGTGCAATTTCTGAAGATGAACCAAGTCTAGGAGTCGCGCAATTAGCGCTAATAGCGCTAATAGCGCTAATTGCACTTGATTAGCGTTGTAAGCGCTAAAGTGCAATTTCTGAAGATGAACCAAGTCTAGGAGTCGCGCAATTAGCGCTAATAGCGCTAATTGCACTTGATTAGCGTTGTAAACGCTAAAGTGCAATTTCTGAAGATGAACCAAGTCTAGGTAGGAGTCGCGCAATTAGCGCTAATAGCGCTAATTGCACTTGATTAGCGGTCTTGCGCTAATAACGCTAATTGCACTTGATTAGCACTCTGGTGTGATTCGTGTGTCCTCCGGAACCCTGCGGGGCTCTATATAAACATGCTCCGTTAACACAACCTTTTTAGAGACACCCTGTATAATTATGATTTGCTTTAGTGAAAAAATAATGCATAATAGCGTTTTTTAGCACTTATCTAACAAATTAGCAATAATAGCGTTTTTAACACCAGCGATGCTATTAGCGCTATTAGCGCTAATTTCGCTAATTAACACAGATGCTAACTCCCCGCGCTAAAGCGCTAAAAAGCCAATCCCGCACCTTCTACTTTCACAGGCATGGTGTGATAGACCTATGTTTTTTCATTACTTTCCCCCATCCTGCATAAAGTTTCAATTTTCAGGGAAAATTAATTAAATCAAATAAGAAAGTCTCAATTTATATTGTCAGAAATGTCTAAAATAATCCAACATTTTCTAAAGTGTTGGAAAAATGTTGAGATTTTATAGGTGGTGGTCAGTTGGGACTGTAATTTTGTTCCTCTTGGCACAATTACTGCATGCTGGAGTTGTGGACCAGGCATTTATTTTCACTTCCACCTGGATATTCAAAGAAAATATGTGTTATGCCATTGACCCGCTTTCACAGGCTGACCAAGGGCATGGTGTGATAGAACAACTTTCTTTTCCTCAAACTTTTTGAATCAATTTTAAAGGTCATTTGGTCAGTGGTATTCCATGGCATTGTCCTGTACTTGTCCTATTGGATTAATGCCATGTAGGAAGGTCACGAACAATTCAAATTACACAAGTATTAAAGTTATTCAAAACAGGATTTACAAGCAATACAATTCTTGATTGGAATACCAATAGTGCTTTTGTCAATGCTAAATCTCACAAAATAGTTATTTTATTTGAGTATCCATTATGATGTTGTATTTATTTATTGAACAAAATTCTTTTTATGAATGGCCAAGTCTAACCTTGCAAAATATTCTCAACACTTGCCATACGATTATTAGTTTTACCATAAGTATACAAACAGATTTTTTCCCAAACTTTTCCGCATTTTTCAAAGTCTATCTCATGGACAACTGAATCCATACTTGGCATGTTTGTACTTATTTCAATGCATTTCTCATGGTGATTCCTAATATGGTAATAAAATTCAATAATTTTGACATTTTTGAAACATTTTGTGAAATTTCGGGACGTCGTCTGCAGACGCCAGCCATGTGGAAAAGGTACTGCCTTTTTGATGGTTCTATGTGTGTGAGATAATTAGGATATTATTCATTGTGTTGATCTTGTAAAACTTGATGAGTGATACACCTAAAATCTTTTCAAAATCCCATCTGGTGATCATTTTACAGTTGCTTTGTATTGCTATCAAGTAAATCATGATGAAACAATAATGACAATTTATAGTGGTCTATGAAATATGAATAGAGGTCAATTGTCAAGATCCAGTATCAGTGATGAAGCACCTGGTCAGAAAGTACATTTCATCTGCGATTGCTGTGACGTAAAGTTTATCTAGGTGATGTGGTCATTATGAAGCATGTTACCCAAGGTAGGGTTAGGGATATTAGTTCTTGGAGGTATGTTGAAGGATGGCAGACTGAAAAATAGACAGGTACTACCTCTATCTGAATCAAAGTTAGTGCTAAAAGTGCTATATAGGCCTACCTTAGAAACTTGAGTGATAGGTAAAATATACTTGAAAATAAAATGTCCTGCTCTAGGCCTACTGGGTAAGGAAGACTTTTAAAACAGTTCGGAAGAAACTTGGTCATTTGTGAAATAAAATAGAGATGATGAGGGGGGGGGGGGGGGGGGGGGGGGGGTGGGAGGGAAGGGGGAGACCAAAATAAATGTGATACAAATAACAAAGGGGAAAGGGGAAAATTGATATTTTGTAAGGAGAAGAAACTGAGTGGCTGAGAGAAAAACTATTAAATTGTCGGGGGGGGGGGGGGGGGGGGGAGGGGGGGGGGGGGAGGGAAGGGGGAGACCAAAGGGGGAGACCAAAATAAATGTGATACAAATAACAAAGGGGAAAGGGGAAAATTGATATTTTGTAAGGAGAAGAAACTGAGTGGCTGAGAGAAAAACTATTAAATTGTCATAAATAATACCCCTTGAGTGAATTAATAAATTAATTGATTAAAGTCAAATGGACGTGTTGCTACTTGAAGTTTCATGCTACTGCGTTCGTGCTACTGAATTTGTTATTCTGTGCTGACTGCTGATGTAAACAAACAAAATATGCGGGTGTTGGAAGGTGGGCGAAGATAACAGATGCCGATGGAAACGGTGCAGACCATGGTGGGCCACACGGCCTTACCCTACGCTCCTTAGTCCTGGCGCAGAGGAGCTCATAGTCATAGACGTTACCAGGAGTGGTTTGACAGATAAAATTTGAGTGATAAGTTTTGAATAAAACAATCTGAAAACAATTGCAATCTGTGCATCATTTTATTATTCATAATACATGGTGCTTTGTATTCCACTAATGCAATCCTGACCTTTGGTTAGTTAAAATAAATATTCATGGTCATGGACAACAAATAATTGTCATTTGAAATGTCAGTCTAATAAATGTACTCTTAAAGGTTTAATTAGCCAAAGGTATGTGACATGAAGTGAATTTAAAGGTCGGATTTTATTGCTATGTAATTAGTAAATAGAAATGTCCCTGGATCTATTATTAATTGCCAACCTGTATGTAATCTGTATTGGAATGCCGGTTCTTGACCCACAAAATTAAAACAATGGCCTTTCACTGTTTATACCAATTTACAATGGTTGCTTATGAATTTCATGTAGAAAGACTATGTAAAACAGAGCCTGCTATTTGACTGACTGTATATATGCAACATTTGTGGCATAAATTTACGAAGGGCACGCTTGAAATTAAACCCTAAGATGGCTCCCTGTCCCAAATTGTCTTCTCTCTTACAAGACCATGTGAACAAAATTATGGCCATCTTAGTCTTAGGATGCTTGGTTTGAAATTGACCCAAAATGACATTGAAAAGTTTAAAAATCTTGTCATTTTGAATTCTTAGAATGGTTTGTTACTCATTTTACAGGGAATCACCTTGCATTAACAACTAGGTTTCTACAATAACCATGAGCATTCCCAGCTTTCAATGATTCAGATTTTGTGTCATAAATGACTTCATTCTTCTGAAGTCTGAAGAGCTAAAAACAATAACCAATGCAAACATTCAAAGCAAAAACATCATCTCAAAATAAAACATCTTTAAACTAAAAAATGTACATGTACAATTTAAAAGGGGAGTTGATTAATATTTCATCGACGACTGTATGACACTATTGACTATTCCATTTCAGTGCCATTCCTGAAGGGTTTACTCCTAGTATCAATTTACGGTTTTGATAGTTGCTCTCATGAATTAAGTTATTGAGACAATCATGATGAAAATCCCAAATCAAATCAATATTTTATAAACTGGAAGTAATTTGCCGTTATTTCTGGACATGCCTCGTGATTTCCTTTGAGGCATTTCTGAAAGTGTGTCGGCAAAATCAATGTGATATCTTATGAATGAAGTTATGAATAAGACATGTGGTTAGTGTCCTCCATAGGTGTGTTAATTAAAATGCTTGCTATTCTGTTAGTGATGATTTTAAAGGTGTTTTTGTGGCTTTTGTTGGACCTCTAAGGTCAAACTATCAGCGGCTCGCTTTGATTATACTTCAATCTGTTTGTCAGTTAACGGAGTAGCCTATATCGGTTACGCTACCATGCACATTGAAAGATTATAAGTTAGGTTGAGACATAGGATACCTATAAATTAGTAAATGGAAAGGGGAAATAATCTTCTTTTTTGTGTGAATGGAGTCATATCTGGAAGCCTCAACATCAAGGGCATCTGGTACCGATAAATTGAGATTATTTAAAAAAGGGTTTTGTAATACTGTAAACCATTTGCCTTTCTATTGTGACGATTCTTTGAAATCTATTATTATACCGAACTGATAAAACGATAGAATTATTGATTGAAATAGGTTCATCGTCAGTCATTGACATCCAGTGTAACCGAGTACGTAATAATGAATATCATTTGTATCTAAGAGCGATGATAAATTATGATTTCTATAACTGTATTTGTAATTGTAAGAACTCCTCTGCCCAGCGGGCAAATATGATGATTAGCACGTATGGTTGGAAGGTTTGCTTGCATTATTGTATTGTTCGTCATGCACATGACACATTTGTGTGTCGGATATTATCCATCATTCGACACAGCTGTCTCATTATTGGTGAGATTGGGAGGATTGGCAAATAGAGAGCAATAATGGATACAGGTGACCTACATACAAATACAGAGTTTAATGCTCTATAATAGAATTGAAAAGAAATTGGGTCTATACTGATGATTTGCTATAACAGCCGATTTACTATGTGTAAGGTTATTGTCCAATTTTGAGGTCTATTCAAGGAAGGATCAACTGAATTACGATAAAATCCCTTACCCCTACCCACAGGACATGCATCGCTTTATACAGTCATGGCCAGCATCACATTAGATTTGTGGAGATAGACCTGTAAAGCAAAATTTCATTCGAGTTATCAGGAAAAGAGAAATTTCATTAAAGGGAGTAATTTAAAGGAAGGTTCTCTTAGTGAACTTTTGTTGGTCTAAAATAACATGAAATCACTTCTTTCTTCCCTTTTGTGGCAATAAAGGTTGCTGCACTCACACATGTAGAGTATTATGATAACATGTGTTTGAACACAATCATGAATCAGATTAAATTGGTAAATTCTCATAAGTTATAAAGACTGGTTACTTAAATAATAAGAGGTTTTCATTTGAAGCATCAAATATTATATACAAAAAAATATGTGACCGAGCGCTTTCCGAATCATCAGATGGAACTTGTTTTGTCAGGGGTCATATTTGAGTTTTGGAATAAATTTTAAAATAATTCTCTGGACAATGGTGCTTTCATATCTGGTCCTGAAGTATATTCAATACGAAATGCATACATACAGTCATACACTACAAAGTACAAATGCCAATCATATAATTATAATGCCAAATGGGGACTCCCCCCTCCCTAGTTATTTCTAACACTGATGACTGTATCTAGCCACTTAATAAATACCTTCCTTTTCTGAGCAACAGCAAGCAAAATTGAAGAATGAACAAAAAGTAGGTGGATATAAACTTTGGTTTTTGTAAGCCTACAGGTGTTTGTCAAGCTACGGTCCCCAGGAGTGTTCCACCTGCGCCAGTGCTCTGTACTTGGTCTCCCATTCCTCATTCAGTCATATGTATCAACCTGCCTGCTTGCGTGCATGTCTGATGCCCCCTGTTTGCATTTTTTTACCCCATGGCATTTGAACTTTCCCCAGTCAGTAAAAGCCGGTACTTGACATGGTTTACCTGTGTGGGCATTGACCTTACAAAACAATGCTATTTTCTTTGATTTTAAAGAATGCAGGGATAGATTTGAGAGAGGGGTTTGGTATTTATTATAACCCTGGCCTATACTGTATGTAGTGTTGGCATGTATGGTTCATCAGATCTGTGCCAACTAAAGTCAAACTCTTGCTTTAAAATACAATGGTGAGGAATACAATCTGCAGTACAAGAAGAGTCACTAAATCTAAATGTTCTACTTCATTCTATTTTCAGAATACTCGGGTTCGGACAGATTAACTTCACATTATTTGGGAATATCGATGTTGCTTAAAGGAGTGCCATCAGTTGGCAGGTAGGTAGAATTAATAGGTGTAGACTGTTTTAAAATGGTAGTATTTCTTTTGTGATGTGGATAATTTTATTTTAACCCTAACCCCCCTGAGTACTTAAAAACAACTATTTCTAATATCAGCCTATTTCCAAGTGCATTTGCGGACAGGATTTCGATGACGTAATCAATCGAGACTATATATTGAGCGCGGTATACTGCGCGAACGAGTAACTGCGCGAACGAGTAGCTGAGGGTTGTGGCTTAGCGGGTGGGACAATGTGTGGAGGGTCCCCGGTCAATTCCTGGCCAGTCCCTGGCAATTTAGTTGGTGTTTTCTCTTCCAAAATTGTGATCCTGCCTCCCTGTTAAAAACCTGGTTAGGGTTAAACAATGTTGAGTAAGATTAGATGGACAATTCATTTCAAAAGCAATAATCAGTCTCAGAAAGTATTGCTTGAGTGGTGTTGGTGATCAGGTAAAAAGGTATACCTGAAGGATTCTTTGTCTTTAATGAGAATAAGAGCACATTTCTTATCTAATTCTAGACAACCCCAGACCAGTAACTCACATTGCAAACATGCACTCCCTTGCAGGCCTTAAATTATTAAAGAAATGGAGAGGGCACTGCAATTTAAGGCAATTTGAAAGGGAAACCAACTTTCTCCAAGGCAATTACGTATTTTTGAATGAAGTGAAAACAGCCAGAAATTGAGGGCATCAAGGCAACTTGGTGGGGTTACCTTGGATGCCTTGGATCAATTTGAGCCCTGCTCCCTTGTGTTGAAAAGGAGTCAGTTTACAGAAATACAGACCAAATTATCTCAAAGCTCCGTTGGAGTAAGTATCTACCCATCAAACCAAGTGTAACCAATTGCAGTAATTTTTTTATCCAGAAACCATAAAATGAAGTAGATCCAGTTCTGGTGGAAGTTATTGTGGGTGAAATTTGAATAAAGGAGCGCGAAATACCGCTTTTCTGCTCATGGTTTGTGTTCACAAAGCGAACAGGTTTTTATGGCATCTTACAACAACATGGCTTGATTGAATGACACGATTCAGTGAAAAACTGGGCTATAACCTGATTGAAGGCGGGAATGTACACCACTGTGGTCTAGAAGTTATTTGGTAAAGCACTGATAGGATCATCCCTCATAGGCATAGACTTTAATATTGTATGGGTTTTCATGATTTTTTATCAGAGTTTGTTTTATTAAGGATGATAACGGGATGAGAATCCACGAATACCGGGTCAACGTCACTCGTGTGATAGAGTGAGGTACTCCATAAATTCTTGGGATTTTGATGTTGTTATTGAAGTAGTTATATCATTATTGCAATGCAAAGAAGATGCTTTTAGCAAATTATCACTAAAGCTTAATAATACTGAGGATTAATTACATGTTTACCTAAAAAATCAGGTTGGGAGGGATGTGCTTTGTCTGATAAAACCACATCAAATTCATGATGACACAGCTTTTTAGGGCATAAACCTTGTTTTTATCTAGGAAATACAAGAGTTTTTGAAGATACCCGCTTCCATTGTCTGAATAGACTGACAATACATGAACATTAACAGACTCAGAGTCGCCTGCTTCCTTAGCCTATTATTTTGTATGACTAACAGACCCACTTACCCATTAATGAATTTAGTTTTCTTGTCAGGTAGGTATAAGGCCTATGGTGAATATTATGTATCAATTGCAGCACGTATTGCTTTGGGATCCAAATCGTGCGAATGTGTTTATATTATGGTACTCTGAGAATGAGAGAGAGTCTATGTGCTGTCATCCTCGAGCGACCGACCGACTACGCACAGGTTAATGACTTCTGTGCACTTTTAAAACATAACGATGAGTACTCTTCATTCAAGCATACTGTTCAATGTCACCAGCACTTTTTCAAAGAAAAGAGGAAGTGTTTTTTCCTTATGACTGTCTTCTCAATGCCTTGTTTTCCCGGGGTGCTCAGTGGTCATTACAAGGGGGGTATCATGCGCGTCCAAGGACTTTCAAAAAGTACCCTAAATAAGTAATTGCATAAATGTGAAAAAGTACCCCCTAAACAAGTAAGGACAGTGTTTTACATACCCTAAGCAAGTAATTTCAGTATTTTCATACCCTAAACAAGTAATCCAAATACTTTGATACCCTAACGTACCCTAAGCACGTAATTTGTATATTTTGAATCCTAACAAAGAACGATGCACTCTAAACACTGATTTTTCTTCCCGTTTTGGTAGTATGAAACAAAAGGTGTTCAAGATCAGATCTCTTGAACCCGCTCTTGAACATAACCTGAAAGAACATAATCCAAGAAGAATGAAACAAAATAATGTTTTCTCGGTTTACTCTCCGTACGCGTCAAACCATAAATACTGGCTCTCCAATATGGCTCTCCAGTATTTATGGTCAAACATTACACTGGATACATGTGCTGCTGCGCGGATCATCTGGGCGATTAGACACAAAGATAAACTACTAATCTCGCCCAAATACATAATATTTCTCCATTCCTCCATATTCATTAAGGCCAAATGAATATATTGGGCGCTTTATTATTGGCCAGAACGGTCAATATTTCTGGCAACGCCAAAATAAGCTTAGTCTTTAACAAGTATGGGGAGCAAGCCGTATTCTACTTTTACATACGCACGATACCCCTTTTGTTGCGATGAAGACTATAAATTGGCGAGACTTGCTAAAAGTCTATGTGGCTTCTCAGAATTCCAGACAGGGTCGATGCCGGGATGAATTGCGACGGAAACAGATTGAGGAATATCGCGGCTATTCAAAAATTCTCATAGATTGAAGAAAATAAGGACCCTAAATACGTAAGACCATTGTATGAAAAGTATACCCTTTTTCCTGATTTTCCTTGTTTTGATACCCTAAACACGTTACGTACGTATCGTGCCCCGGCTTCAAAAACCACCCTAATTACGTGATTTCTTGGACGCGCATGATACCCTACTTTCAATAACCACTGAGCACCCCGGGCTTGTTTTTAATGTTAACTTCGGTGATAAGGAGAGGCGTTATTTTGTTCATTAGGCTTGCCGATTTGTTTTAAAATCAAAAGCATCCGGTTGATTGTTTAAAAAAAATTCAGATGTTTAAATCAAAAATGTGTTTTTCTCTTTTATTTTACTCATAATTTATTTAGAATGCATTCAACTAGGTTAAAAAACATGAAAAAATAGAGTAATGGTTCTAATACTCTTTATATTGATAGGTATTATTTTTTATCATAGTTCAAGCCATTTCAGTGTAGCTGCTTTTTATTGTAAACAATGGTAAACTCATTCGTAATTGAGTTTGACGTGGAACATCTGTTGTCACATATATCTATAGCAGGTTAATTGTAGAACAATTTGATATCGTCCAACCAAACAATTGAATAAGTATTACCCCCATACTCTTCTTTATTATCCATCCATATTGTAATCATCAACAACAATACATATGGTAACAATTATTAATAGGGGTAGGGTGTTTAAGGGTCTGAGTCTGGGACTCCTAAGCCTAGGAATTTGACAATTTGGACCCCCAAAATGTGAACAGATATGTGAAAATGGATCAATAAATGCAGTGATTACAGGATTTGGTGGCCATTTTGGAAAAATACTTTCAAGAGTGGTTTTTTACTCAATGATTCAAAAAGTAACTGCTACCCTGTCGTTGAATAAAATTGCCCGAATTTCCTTTATAAATTTTGCACAAACAAAATGGGACCCACCTAAAGATTTGAGAACAATTTATGAACTGAATGAGCTCTGTGAACAGTCAAATTTCCCATTTTATGTTGAATTTCAATTGTATTTATCACACTATGCTAGATCTGGGTTCATTTGTCAACTTGTCTGATTTTGGAGCACACATACTTCAGGGAACACTCAGAGACCATGGGAATAATCCTGTATAATTATAAAGTTAGCAAATGGTCTGTTACAGAATTAAGTGCAACAGTATGAAATGCCGAGATATGCTGAGCCCATGTGCAATAATGTTTTCATTTTGAAACTTTCATTTTGTCACAGCTCATTATGATCTGTGTTGTTTACTATCTGACTAATAGTAGCCTACATTTAAACTCTAATTGACTTTTACGTTTGTTTTCAAGTCTGCGCATTCATTCAGACTATGTTTAGCCTGGCCCAGTTGTCATTGCTACAGAAAGGGTTCACAGGAAGGTCTTGGAATGGGAATAGCCCTTACACAAGGTGATTTAGAATAGAGGTGATGCGTAAGGAAATAGTTTAGGTTCATTGGTAGGTCTTTCCACTGGTGGATAGATAGCATGGTGAGTGCATTTTCATTTTGGAAGAGATTGTTCATGCTTTTTTATATCGCAGGAAGTTTATAATCACTGATTGCAGTAAAAAGAACATTCTCAACCTTCAGTATATAGGACAATGTGCAACCTTTGGATAATGGGATAAAAAACCTGACCTATTTCTAGTCTGGGTCAAGTTTTATAGGGCAATTTGTGCATGATAAAACAGTTTTTGTTATGTGCATATTGCCCAGAGGGTTGGGTAAGATTTCAGGGACAATGTAAGCAGTATAGGTGTAAAATTAAACAATATTGGCCACAAAAGTTATGTTCTTTTCACACTTGATCAAAGTTTATGGAGTTTTGACACGGTTAGCCTAATATTAATTTAAACAAATGTTTAATATTGTCCTTGTTTCTTGATCAAGAACTAGAAATACTTTACATTCTGATGTAGTCCAGTCATAATATCATTGTATTATTGGTAGTGGACCGTTAAAGAAGTCATGTATACTCTGCCTGTGCTAAAATATCCGTTAATATCATAATACACATGCTATTGTTAACCAAAGTACCTGGCCCCTGAGTACCCGGAAAACAATAGTAGGCGTCGGGTGAACGACACGGTGTCAAAAGACATAGTGAACCGGCACATTTGGTTTCAAAGAGTGCAGGATATTTGGCCCATGTCTAATGCCATTGATTAGGTGCTGTATCACGTATCGAGACTGGTTAAAAGGGCTCACGACACTTTACTAAAAGGCTAATAACCATTTTCTGTTCCCTGCATTATGGTTAAATGATTTGGTAAATGCATTCATTATGGACTTGTATTACCTTGCAGACAATGTGATGCCTATATAAGGTTTGAATAAATAGAACCAAAATACTTTTTACCATGCAAGCGAGGTTGTTGTGCCAGTGGAGTACCAGTGATTTAAATAACATTTGGAGACCTCTGATAATACCATAGGCTTAACATTCAGGTTCATGGAACATGCAGATGTACTGAAAATTAAGCCTTTTCTGTGGCTGGCTGGCTGGCAATAGAGACATCTGAACATATCCATCTCCATCCATAGTGCTTCGATTGATGGTAATTTCATTTTGAAAACGGAATCTTCGACATTTTGTAAATGACAGCTTTAAATATTTGATTTGAATAATAATAATAATAATAATAAAAACAGTGTTTATATAGCGCCCTGTGGATCACAATCCCTCAGAGCGCTTTACAATATGATACATCATAAAATAATAAAAATACAAGCAAATCAATAAAAAGTTGCAAGACCAACAATTGCACATTACATCAAGCACTGATATATCATAACATTTACAGACCAGCTGTGATTATATAAAAAGTCATTAATTGCACATCAAAAACATTAGAAGTCAAATGAACACACTATGAAGAATACACTCATAAAATTAATACACTCATAAAATTCACTCATAAAATTCACTCATAAAATACACTCATAAAATAAAATACAATGTTACAATATTGATTTTAATGCCAATTTTGGCTTTGAAAGATTTATTTGAAAAATTAATCATTTCTATTCAATCTAGATATTTCCCTAATAAGCCCTTACTGTAGAAGACTAGGCAACAATAATGTTCAAAATCATTCGTCTCGGTAATAACCAGTAAGTGTTTTATCCACCAAAGACCCAATCATGTTTCTGGAAACAAATTCATGTTGAAAGGTTCTATATTTGAGAAAGGAACAATGTGGATTTGGATCATTTGTTATCCCAACGGCTTGAAGGGGGGATTTTGTGATCATGTAAATTGTCTGTATGTCCGTCCGTCCGTGTGTGTGTATGTTCCCTTTTGGTTAGCCTTTTTGGTTAGGTTCGGCCTGTTCACTGCTCTCACATGAAAAGTCAGGTTTCAATCTCAACCATACTTGGTAAAAGCTAGTAATCGATTTATGTGAAAAAATTGTTGCTGAAAATTGTTGTCAAATTCCAACCATTTGTTAAAAATGATAAACTGTTACATTGAAATGCATAGTATAAAACTGCTATACACAGATTGTATAGCAAATTCTGCAAAGTGTGGAGCATTAATAGCGCCGCAACACTTGGTAAATCGTACGCTGCTTGGTAACAATAATCTTTGGTAAAGGGGACTTCAGATACTCATGGAGGTGTACACATATTGACCTCTAAAGACCCCTACATGACCTTTGACACCATTTTGGCGATACTTGAAACTGCACTTATTGCTGCTGTTGTGTAATGGGCTCTCATGTAAAGTCAGACTTCAATCTCAGCCAAACTTGGTGACAATATTCTTTGAATAAGGGGGTTTGAGGTGCTCATGAGGTGTATGACCCTACGTGACCTTTGACCCAAGTTTTGTCAACACTTTAAACTGCACTTATTGCTCTTTAGGCTCTCATATAAAAAGTTACATTTCGATCTCAACCAAACTTGGTGACAATAATATAAGGGTCTGGAGATGATACATGGGTGTACCCGGATTAAGCTGTAATGACCCCTACATGACCTTGGACCCATTTTGTAAGAACTTTAGAGCCCTCTCTCTCTCGTATGAGACTTCAATCTTAACTAAACTTGGTGCAATAATATTTGGGTTATGGATTTGAGATAACTCATGGGGTGTACCCAGATTGACCTCTTATGACCCCTATGTGACCTTCAACCCCATTTAGGTGAATCTCCCAGCCAGGGGGATTGGCAAGTCGTGACTTGCAGTATTTTTTCTTTACGAAAAAATGTCGTTTGGTCATGGAATGTCTTCTATGGTTTGATTCAATGATGCCCTTAACATTATGCAACATGTAGGTTATAACATGACATGGGTCATATTTTATGGTAACTGCTGACACTAAACTCTCTCAATTGCTTACAAAGGGAAAATAAGTGGAAAATGCGATACTTTCATAGTGGATTAGATTCATTCATGGGTTACTGGATATGTAGGGTAATATTGTTTGAAATACATGTCAGTATTGTGTGCCATATGTAGGGCAGGTCTTTATGTTCTGAGAGGCGGGCCAAAGGGGCAACATGAATCTGAAATGTGAGGATAACTAAACAGTTAAAACATGACAGCCAACCTTGACAGCTAGTAGATGACAAGAGAGTTGTTTCTTGATGTGTTAAAGTAGGTGAGGTTCGTTGACTCTCGAATTCTGCAGCTTGGGGTTTTAATTATCAGTTACCTGACAGTTACCTGGGAGCATGAGAGGAAACGCTATGCACGATTTATTACAACATTGATATATTTTAAAGCAACAGATGATTATGAAGTAACCTACTTTTTAGGGTTTTGGGGTGCAAGGTAGGGACATGTCAGATCATGATATAATTTCTAAATGTAAAGGTATTCAAAGTTTGTAGTGGAAATTTACTTATTAAAAGGGTCTAAATTATTTTCAGAATCACTCATCGATCTGGCATGTAACACCGGATAAACCATTACTAGGCCAAGATTTCATAAAATACTGACTTGTTTTACAGACAAGATTGGCATCAGCTCAGGGTATCTAAATGCTATGGCTTATTTCTAGAAACACTGACTAATGAAAAAGTGACATCCTGTCTGCAGGTTATTACAAGAGGATTCCTCTTGGGACGCAGCACATTTTGCTGAAGCTTGAAGTAGGGTAAGATCCATTTGGAACACTTTAAAAAAACAGCACAGAAAAGCAGGTCAAGGGAAAGAAACAGTAGAGATACCTAGATGAGTTGGATAGAGATATCTTAGTAATATTAGCCCGCGCTCCAGAACGCAAAATTGTGTAAATGTAGTCTTTTCAATTAAAAGTTTGGAGTTTGGCACATAGAGTGCTGATTGAAATATGCCTCTAGAGAAAGATTTTTGCACACCAGTGGGAGGCTTGCCTTTGGAAGTAGAAATCATCGGGGAGGCATATGGAACTAGGGCATTTCATGGACTATTTTCTTGTGGTTTATACAAGTCGGGTATCGGAGAAAACAGTACATAATCCTGAATACCAGTGCCATACAGATGGATTGCCACGGCTCACTCCTTAGGCATCCAATTAATTAGTTTCAATAACTGTGAAGTTAATGGATGGTCTAGTCTAGGGATAGCCTGATTGCCCAATCAAAGGGTAGTGGTTTTTGTTTTGTAGCACGGTTTTTCAGTTTCGTTGGCGGCAAATTATTTGAGTATGGTGATGGATGGTAATTAAACCAGTCACTAAATTGTGTCCGTCTGTGTTGGACGATCAATACGTCCTGTGTAATTACAACAAAACCAAGCCGTCTTAAATCCTCTTGATTTGCTTAGAATGTCAAAATCAAAATTGGTGAATTTCCTGTTTGTGAATGCAATCAGCAGGTTAGAAATTAAACAGATCACATTATAAGCAGAAACAGATTTACATGTGTAGATTTGTCATTACAATTTGTACAGTTACACAATATCGTCTTTGTCAGTTATCCAAGCAAATATTCCTCTTTGCTGGCACCCAAGATTCATTACACGTTGCTGTGAAAGGCACGTTTTTCACTCGGGTACACGCATGCTTTCCCAGCACTGTCCCCCTCCTCTTAGCTACGTAGATTGTGTGCGGTCAGTCCAACCTTGAGAGTGATTGGTTTTCTAGAGCTGTTTTATCTCTGTACATGAACCAAAGTCAATACTTATTGGTGAAGAGTGATCAACGTAATAATAATGTGACATCATCTGCATATATTTAGCCTATCGCAGGAATGACTCATAAACCAGTGAGCTTAAACTTCACAATGATTTGTTAAATCTGCATAAACCAAGGTCAAGATATCCAAACACAACATTGGTATGTCATTGTGATTATCCAATCAGTGCAATTAACCACTTCGTGTGCATTGCTAGCTGACGAGTATGCAATGTTTTAATTAAATATTATCACAATGCCTGAATAATTTAGCTATGGTGTACTTGAGCATTACAAAAAGAGGAGGTAGTCTAGCGAATCATTTCCATCTGCTAAAATCGTCTTGGGGAAAATATCACTTCTTGGGGCATAAAATGAAAATCAATTTACAAATGTAACCGATTTTGACCTCCAAAACCTACCCAACCATTTTCTATGTATCAATATTTTGGTTACAAATGTTCTGCATTTGTTTGCCTTCTACCTACCTTTATAATTAATAATAGCTTTATATTTTGATTAGGACGTTTAAAGAAGATTTCAGTGTTTATCATCTTTTACCATCTTAACACAACATTGATTTTGAGCTCTTCTTCCTCGTTGTAGACTGCAAAGATATTAAAAATAAATATTTAATTGTTTTCTAACACTTGTGTCATCAGATGAAATACTAGGAGGCAAACTGTTTAAAGAAATAAGGGCGCTGAACGCTGCTCAAAGTACATTGGCCATTGCTGCCATACTGCTGCTGATGATTGCTGTGTGTTGGTCGCCTCTGAAAGTGTTCATTTAACCAGTGTATTACCCTGAGGTTATTATCGGTACCGAAGAATAAGCAAAATTAATAAACCGACCGGCAGCCATTCTGTGTTCAGAGTTGCCAAATCTGTGGTTTAGTACCAAAAATCCAATAAAATATTTGGCTTGGAGAATCAATAAGGGCTGTGTATGTGCCTTTTTGTGATTTTAAATTATATTACTAGTGCTGTCCATAGTAAGATTTTAGCTCTTAAAATTTCGCCCCAAATAGGGATACATTTTAACTCTAATTCAGGCTCTATTTTGGCAACACTTATTCCGTTCCTTCTCATACACTGTGGTATTGGTTACCAGGAGGGTTGACGGCACAAAAGGCTTGGCGGCGAGGACATGAGATATATACAGAACGCAAGGTGACTGACACAGTTAGTGCTAGCTACACAAATTGATTTGGCTGTGTTATACGTCCAATTGACGACAATAAGTAATCAGAATTGGTTGTTAGCTGTTTTATTAGCAAGACATCTCTTCTAAATGTCAAAATGGGTGTGTCATTTTCTGTCCAGAGGCAGTTATTACAGGCTTTATTATTGTGTTGATAACTTTTTCCAGTTAATTGTGAGGGAGGAAGTAAGGAAGTATTTTCAGGGGGCTATGGAAGAAAGGAAAGGAAAGCCCTTCAAGTCCAGGGAGAATAACGTGTTATAAACGGGTGTGGAAAAATGACTCAATTGGCCACTTCTTACCCTCCGGGCATCAGACAAGAGTTGATTGGTCTGAACTTTGAAGGCCTTCTGCTCTTGAAGCGTTACCAAACATCTCCATTATTATATTATTTGCTATATTATGGCCATGATTTTGGATGGGATTCATGGTAATAAAGGCCAAGTTATAGCTGCAAAATCATATTGGATTGACAAGTTCCAATCTTGTTCAACTTGACAGTTATTAATCCATGTTACACTACACAAATTACTGTCAATGTCAAACTATGTTGGGTTAACCAGATAAAACTTCTCATGTCATTCTATATTCAAATAATTTCGTTAAAGAAAACTGAGGCGCTCTTCCGCACTGTCAAAATTATGAGGTGCTTGAACTGGGAACTTGCCAGAAACAGCCAGATTAAGTCATTTCAGTTTTGTATATTAGTGCATCCGTAGCTACATGTAGATATGATCATAGATACTGGATGAGACAGGGGATACGTGTGATAAGAGCAGGGGGGGGGGGGGGGGGGGGGGGGGGGAGGGCAGTGTTTATATGGATATAGTTGGTTGAACATTATTGTGGTAATGCATGACTTGCAGTATTAGTAGGTTATGCTAAACAATTAATAGCTACATTATCTGATGTTAGATTGATTGGATAAGTTTAATTGCAATTATAGCCGCTTGAACAATATTGTTTGTTAAACTTGTTTCAAATCTAACTAAATTTTCATAGATATGTATTGCACCATATCCTCTATCGTAAGTGAACAAAGTTATTATGTAACTAATTCGAAGAGAATCAGTGATCACTCCTAACTTGTCAGGGATCTTGATTTTACACTAGGCAGGGGTGAGTGAAGAAATGTCAGATATTAAACTAAACTTTTCAACAGTTTTGTTCACAATTTATCTGGCCCTGCCCCGGTTCACCAGCAAAATAATAATACTCTAGTACCTGGATCATACCACATTAGGTAGGGTAGGACATCCCATTGACTTGATTTGATCATTTTGATTGGGGTTCAGGACTCAAAAGCATGATTCAGTTGACGCAGCGATAATTGGATGCAATACCCTAACCCTACCATATACCACAATATACCACGACTGGGCACATTGGTACCACCCGGCGTGGAAGTTTTTGGATGAAAAAATGGACCCAGCCCATATAGTTTGCGCAATACACTGCGCAAACTAACCTTGACAGCCGTGGTGTAGTGTGGAATCCTTCGCCTGTGGTGCGAGAGGTCCCTGGATCAAATCCCGGGGGGATCAGGGGATATTTTGGTCGATTTTCCACGTCGAGGGAAAAATTTTGAAAAAAGTTGGAGATAGAGTTAGGGTTAATACGTCGCCGGCGAATAGAGAACAAAATCTGTATACGTGTACTGGTATTCTGCAATATACTTGCCACAAGTTATGAACTATATTTGTGCACTGACCTATGGCTTTCAGGTGCACTCCATTCTAGTCATAATTTCTGTCAACCTTTTTACAGAAAGACAAAAGCATCCTTCCTCTCTTTCCGCTGCATATGACATCAGTAATCAAAATGGAAAATATATTAAACTGATGGCTCAGAATTACAGCCAGGATGTGGTTGGTTGCATACACCAACGGAGCGCATTGAATACTGTCATATAACCGCTTTTGACCTATAGTTTATTCAGAACTAAATAGGCCGAGCTAATGTTTTACAATACAAAATATTTCAAGTATGTGAAGAGATCAAGAGAAACAAGTTGCATGTTGACAATATTCTTCAAATATGATTTTCATTTTTAATGTACTTAACAACAATGGGTACAGTGTGATCCAAATTTCATGAAAATATGTTTGAAAAACCAATATATCGATTAATTAGAAACAGTGAAATTCAAGAATGTTCAACTTTTCTTGCTGAAAACTCAAAATCCATACACCTGACACGTTTTTCAAGCTAATTTCCTTTGTTTTTTAACATTTGCTCAAATTGTCCTTACTTGATTTCAAGACATTTATTAACCAGTATGGTCTGTTTTGTGTTTTGTATGATTACATCGTACTTTACAGGGAATTATAATTTCAATAGTGCTAGAATTGAATCCAGGTCCTGTATGTTTTTGTGTGTGTGTTATAGACATTAGAGAATTTACAGATGTAGGTGATATATAGCGGAACCATGTGATCTAATAAAGTGACAGATCCGTTTTTGTTTAGAAAAAGGATATTGGTCTAATAAAAACGTATGGATCCATGTCTCCATACAAATAATATAACACCCCCTTCAGACGAAAATCAGGGCATGTTTAATGTTCATCATAATGATCTTGTTTGCGGTATACTGTAAACGTAGAAACTTTCGCTCTACATTAATTTTCGCGCTCCAAGCAGCTACCGTGAAAATAAAAACACACAAATATATTTATTTTGTGTATAAGTCTACTAAGATGTAATGAGCTTTCAAATCGCGAATTTAAAAACAAGCGAAATGGCTGAAAATCAGCAAAGTGCAAACATTTAATCGCTTTTAAAGGCCATGAATATCAATTTGTCATCTTGATTCCTCAATTCAATGTTGCTATATATTTAAAGTAAGGTTTTGAATCATTTTGACAGAACCCAGGGGAGGGGGCTTGGGAATTTTAAAAATATTACAATAAGTGAAACATCCGGTTTAGTACTTTGAACTATGTTTTTCAGCCTCGTCATACTAGAAGATCAACAGCTGCTTGGAACTATATTAATGTAGCTTAAAATGATAAAAAGCGTGAAAAAGCATTAATCTAAGATGGAACTTTAATTTAGCTTTAGATTATAAAGAAGCAAGTAAAAGCATTCTGGTCCTTTCATTTAATATACTGTATTCATTTTTATCCATGTTTTAGATATATTATGACAAAACCCATTTCCTGTTGGGATAAAAACGTGATGAATGGAAATATAATGAACCTACCTTTGACACACTTTCTTGATCTCTGTTTGTGTTGGCTAAATCAGGAAGGTTTTGTTTGATTTTTATGTTTCGATTACACATTTCCCCCTGTTTGTATGATGTAGGGCTTGAAAGGCTCAAAGCAATGATTTTAGCAGCCAATTCAATTATTTCTAATTCAAATGCTGTGATACATGTAGTAGCTGTGTACACATGAACCTTGCAGTGATCGTCCGATGTTGCCACTTGGGTAAGCATTTTAATGCATTTTTCCACTTTCCATACTTTCAAACACTTTCAAACACTTGCAAACACTTTCAACGCGGCAGTCCGTCTGCCGATGACAGTTCCATCCAAAATGTCACAATATGTTCAAAAATGTCAAAATTATTAAATTTCATCACCATTAGAATCTCCATGACAAATGCACTAATATAAGTACAAACATGCCTAGTTCAGCAATTCTTGAGATTTCTGATAAAACCTGTTGGAATTCATTTGCACTATTCATTAAGTTCTATTCAACATATCGTCACCCTGCTTCGATTATTGCCTAACTCACTTTTCATACTTTTGTTGTTTTCTAAGAACTAAAAAAAATGAGGTAGGCAATTATGGAAGCAGGCTGACGAAATGCAACTTTGCCAAACAAATCAGCATTTTGATTTCAAAAAACCCTATACAGGGCCCTCTAAGATCTATCAAAAAGATTCAAAATAGCGGGCTTAGCATAATTAATATTATGTCTCAATATGCTATCTAGGGGCTAGGAGTGGGATGAAGGATGGAGAGGTCTACACCATTCCAAGAAACGTTTAAAATAATTATAAATACAATAATATTACAATAATAACCTCTGTACCATGACAGCGCTTATTAGTTATTTTGAATGATAACTAACCTCGTTCGTCTGTGTCCTCGTGAAAGATCTGAATACCAAGAATGAAGAGACAATAAACTCTTGATTAGTCTCGTTAAATCTCCACCTTGATTCAGGGACTTTATTATTAGTCACCCTCACGTGGTGGTGGCGGCATCGAATCAGGCTCTCTACCGCTGCGTAGTTGTAATTGGATGTAACATCTGAATGGTTTGACACCATATGGGGTAATATAGCGAAGTGATCTTTGTGACAATGATGACAATGTGATATTTTAATGTGAAGAACAATGTTCAAATGTGGAAGAACAATGTTCAAATGTGGAAGAACATTGAGATTATGTGTAATAGGATACCCACAACCAGTAACTTTCAAATTGCTTTGGTCTGTTGCACTGCTGCGGCTCTCACGAAGTTATAAAGTTGTTTGCCAGGTATAGTAGACTCTTAAAATGTATTATTCAGATTCTTTCCAAATGTATGATACTGCGCTCAAGCCTGAATTAGCTGTAATCAAATCCACAAATACAATACACATTTTCACAAAATCATAAAAGTGCAGAAAGAAAGAGGCCACAGAACACCACAACACACTTTTAGAGCTCTATATGGTATTGGAGGATTTATACAAAATGTCCAGGATTTACAAGTTATGGATAGAGTTTTCTTGTTCCAATTTCAGAATAAGTGTACAAAATTGTGATTTGGAGAAGTTGTTCATTGCAAGCTTCTTGAAAATATAACAGTACCGTAAAACGGGATGAATAGGGACAATGGGGGTGAATAGGGACAAAAATGGGAACCGTTTTTTAAATGTCACCTGGCCAGTTTATGTACCGTAAAATGGGTGAATAGGGACGTGGGGCCCCATGTCCCTATTCTCCCTGTTTTACAGTACACAAACTGGCCGGGTGACATTTAAAAAACTGTTCCCATTTTTGTCCCTATTCACCCCATGTCCCTATTCACCCTGTTTTACGGTAATAGATAGAGCTAGAACAATAAATTGAAAAGGGGGGGGGGGGGGGGGGGGGGGAGTGAAGGAAAACATGTGGAGTATAAGGAGGTGTCTGTATGCAACGCTTATTAAATCAAGGATATGGATTTCAGTAACTAATAAGTTTGTAATCTCTAATATTGATTTGCGCATTGTCTTATAAATTAAGAATCCATGATTGCACTTTGAATGGGAGTCACATTGCAGAAAGTATCCACACATGTAATCAGTATTCATGCCAAGGTTTTGTATTCAAATAATACCAACTGAGAATTAAATTTACTACTTGGTAATTGTAATGAAACCTGGAATAGGAAGTCAGTCATCAATAATTTGTTTCTCGGATTCGGTGAAGGATAAATGCATAATACAAGCTTGGCCTGTAGGCTTTTTCAGTTTGCTTGTATTATTTACCATCTAAAAGATAAAATCTAGAAACACTTCTTGATAGCTTCAACTTAGTGAAGTCTAGTCTTCAGCTTGATGACGGGATGGATCCATCAGTCACTAGGCAAAGGTCCAGTTCCTGGAGCCTTACAACTTACTTACGTTGGTAGGGTAATCATGATCATTGTTCCCAGTCATGAACAGACACTCTCCTCTGCTATTATTGTTTGGATCAGTAAAAATTGACCCTTACACGGTTGCCGGGTTCTATACAATTGGTTACACAATATTAATACTCCATTGAATAATTTCCACTTTTCCTAACCTTTTCGTCATTGTTATGTTCTCCACAGATTAACAAGATAACGAATGAGTCACATGTCTGTATGAAGTTGAAATCGGTAAGTATTTCAAGAAATGTTTATGAGTTAACCATACTGACACTCTCACCACTGTAGATCTATAGTATGTTTCTCTACTCAAACTGGGAGTGACGTCACCACATATTTCAGTTATTCACACAGTACTTTCTCGCCTGCGCCTACATTTTGTCTTTGATCATAATTATTGCTGCCGTTTTTATTGGATATGGATTTATAACCCTGACGTCACCTCCCAACTACAATTGAAACAGCATACATGTAAGTAGGCCTATGACCTAATATCTTCTCTTGGGTATTTATACACCCATCAGTAAGTTAATCAAGTGTAGGAGATCAAAGATTAACGGAAGTTCAGTTTTCATCAGGTATAAACTCAGCCTTGTATATATTGTAAAACCACTCAATTTTGCGAGTCAATTTTGCGTATTTATAAGTAAATTATTTTTGCATTGGTTTCATATCTGCACCATATAGCAGCCTAGTCTACGTATCCACTAAGCCAAAGGCAAGGTGGTGCACTATATAGACCATGGAATTACCATCATGTAGACCCTAAGTCCTACAAAGACCTTAGCTTTGGCTTGACAGGTGTACAGGCATGAAACTAATGCTGAATTATTTTAGAAGAATGCATCCTCTGTGGTTGATGCTAAGGTTCGAACGCCATTAGATGTTTTTAAAACTTCATGAAACCATAATGTTGTCAATGTCAGCTTTTCCAAACACCATCAACATGATCAGTGTTCAATTTCCAGCATTTTTTTTGTGTAGCAAAAAGTGCGATGCACTATTAGTTTTGAGTAGCAATTCACAAATTTTGTATAGCACTTTTTTTTTCTAGTAATAAAATTGATATTTCATCAACTTCGCACGTTCTACATAATCATTAATCTCGAACCGGGAGCTATTTTTGAGTTATTGTTAAATATCATAAATGTAAAAATTAAAATAACTTAACATTAACATTAACAAATAATTGGGTCCGATTTTACTAAAACTGAGCAGAAATTCAGAATTTGAGGGGTTTATTTGGCAATAAAAGCTTTATATGATTACCTGTAGGGCCGTGATATGGATGAAATTATGTTATCTAATGATGAACAAGTATAATAAAGTCCGTACTCAATTTGTGAAATTATAAGCTTACTTAATATTTTCTTAATATTTACCGAATTTTCAGAAGCTCGATTTGCCACAAAATCAAACTTTTTTCTTTATCAGAAAGCCATTTTATAACAAATGTTACTCTTTTCTACTTCAATATTCTTCATAAAATCTTATCTTTCCACTAATATTATAATTATTTACTGTTTTCTCGATGACACACGTGTGAGGTTTTGTCATTAAAAATCTTATATTTTCTGGACTGAGCTGAATACAACAACAACTCAACTCAGCTGATCAGAACCAATATTGATCGATCACCACTGTATTGAACTATGGTTCCTTGCAACATTGGGCTCCGCAACTCAACCATCTACAAGTAGACAACAGATGATTTTGGCGGGTTACCAGCCAATTAATAGAATCTGGACAAATCAATCAACAAACATGGCGATGATGAAATCAACTTTTTATCGGCGTAAATAAAGTAAAACTATGCTAGAAAAAAATGGAATATAATGGAAATTATGAATCTTCTACCAGGGATAACTTTAAAAAACCTAATAATTGGCATTAGGTAAGAAAATTGGACTAAAAGTCAGAATGTGATCAAATATCAAGTAGGCCTAGGTAATATTCTTGCATCGCACTTTTAGCAACACATTTGTGCAATTGAATCGCAATACTTCAAAAGTGTGGAGCATTTCGCGATGCGACACCGGTTATCACGAACGCTGAACATGATGTGAAAATTCATTGCAAATAATCTGATGTGTACTGTAAGATTTGATGTTAGTTAGCCCTGATTCTTAGAGGCAGTGAAGATTGAGCTGAATTTACATTGATGTCAGAAATTAGTGAACATCATATCATAGGTAGATATTCATTTCCAACAGTGTTTGCCAAGCATGCATGCCTGTACACTTCTTAGTTCAGTAATTCCTGTCAGTGACTTATATACAGATTCAAAATGAATTCTCGCAAAATTGATTGAAATAGAGTGTGTTCCTGTATGGGCTAAAGGGACATCATCCACCAAAACAAGCAACAAACCATTTGCCTTTCACACGGTTCCACCATAAGTGTGGGGGCGCCTCAAACTGGTACCACAATGAGTGGGACTATTCCTTTAACATTATGTAACTAGTTCGACTCTCTCCACACAGTATGACTGGCTATGCAATGAGACATTGTGATATTATACAGCACTCTCAATTTGATTTCAGTTCGGGGGCAGTACCCGCTAATGGTGGTCCGTGCAAAGACCCTATTGGTATATTCAGTACCAATGACAGAAAACCTCATGCAGAACAAGTATTGCGCCAGCATTGCTTACTGTAAGTCTTGGGCTGTGTGGGTTTAACCAACCAATATCAGGGTCTGATATTTATTTAAAAAACAAAAATGTATTGTTATTGTGGTGTGTCAAACACAAGCAGATAGACACCCAGTAGTCTGTAAATGTGACAATCACAGACAGAAACATGTTTTTTGTGTGTCTGTCCGGCTTCCTTGCCACACACGTCAAATGGCTTCGAAACATGTGTTTTGTGTGTCGGTCTGTCTTCCCTGCCACACACGTCAAATGGCTTCATACATAGATAAGAAGCCCTTCAAACGTAAATACAATGTGGATAGAGTTAGCAAATAGAGGGATTCTAGCTATAATCCATTTATCTTGCTTTATGGAATGAAATCAGGATGATTGAAAGTAATGCACTTATCAATCGCAACCCTGGCCCTGGGGGACCCGAGACTAGTGTGGATTTGGGCCGGGACGTACATATTTCCAATGTGACGACCCCGGTGCAGTCGTGTACGGTCCCCGTAGGTTGGGCACCATTTTTTGTATGTCCCCATTAGCCTGGACAAAGTGAATGTCACCTTGCAGTCCTGTCCCCCTTAGCCGGCACAAATGGTACGCCATTCCGGCCATTCCCTGGCTCATTTTTTCAGTGATATACATCCCCACTAAGTCCTGGTTACATGCCCACTAGAAGGGGCACACTTTGTACGTCCCTGGTCAAGGCTTAAGATAAGCGGGCACTGGGCGATTTTTTTTTTCCCCCTTGGTTCTCCTGCCATAGCACCCGGTAATGCTGAAAAATAAACAACCGAGCGCTGATATTTTGTCCAAACCAGTGCCTGTTGATGATTGGTGAGCTTGCCCAAGACATCGAATTTCGATTTGACAATACGATTTAATAAAAAGTTAGCTCCCAGTAGACTGAAAGTAGCTCCTGGTTCTCAATAAATCCCATGATCCAGGCACTACTTTTGAAAAAAGTAGCTCCAGGTAAAAAAAACCTGGTATCTTGAGCCTTGTCCCTGGTATACGCCCCTGGTAGCCCCTGCACATGGCAATGTTTTGTACGTCCCTGCTACAGTACCCTCATGGTCCCCACCATACCAGGGCCATGGTTGCAATTGGTAAATGTGCATTGGCATAGAAATAACACACTGGGCACCTTTAATGAGATGGAATATATGACGATCATTCACGAGGGACATTGCATGAAAATACTTGGACCTAAATTTGGCCATAGCAGTTCTAATACAATTATTTTGGAGACCAAAGTATGTGCTGTAACAGAGCAATCCAGCTTGTGGGAAGTGCTAGAAAGTACCATGTCAATCTCTGGATTACTAAGGGGTCGTCCAAAATTATCGCCATTTTCACATACGTACAGAGGGTATATAACTTTTTACCCCCTCCCCCCTCGAGTTACGTATGCAATAAATGGCGAAAATTTCATGGCTTGATAATAATGCCCGCCTCTCAAGATTGCCATTTAAGTTACGTACGCTTAGGGTTTATTTTTACCCCCTCACCCTGTTACGAACGCTTTGTACGTAACTGTAAATGGCGAAAATTATGGACGACCCCTAACTGACATCACTGCATAGATGAAAAGGAACACAAGGATGCCATGCTGTCTTCCCTCTCCTCGAGTGAGTTTATGAGGACTATCTTCACCCACTCCATCCTGAAGGTTGGTGGCATAGGAGCCCAGTAAAGATTAGTGGTGCCATGATGTTCTGTTTTAGACAGCTCAGCCCTTTTATGCCAAAAGGATGTATCTTATATGTACTTTCCTAATGATATACTTCCTTTTAACATAGATTGTGTTACATTGGTTCAATAATCCTCACTTAAGAAAAGGTTACAACTTGTAAAATATCAAAATGTACATGTACGCCACCTCCATGTTCATATTTGTTCATATTAACCTACTGTGTGAGAGCTGGCTATTATGGTATTTGTTTACCTGTTTTTCATGGACGTAATGTAATAGACATGTTGTGTATGTATAATGTAAGGCAATGCAAAGGTGGTTTACCTGTCTAAACTCTGAGAAATCATCAGACATGCTTATAGTTGGGTTTTTGAGGGGAAAAGGGAACAATTTATATTTGTTCATATTTATGCTGGAAAAAAGACTTTCCAATGTATTTGTTTTTAATTCATGACTCATTTCTGTAAACTTGTTTATAATATCAAACTTGAAGCAAGGATTTCTGACATGTAGTAGTTTAAATTATAAAAGTATGTGACAAATTTCTGTATAGAGTTCTTATAATTATATAGTGTCACAGTCAAATGCAACAACATTCTGATGATCCTCTTTTAATCACATACAATTGTTCTTTTTCTTGACTACCAAACCTGATTTCCTAGACTTAAAAAGGTTGGTAAATGTACTCTTGGTTTGCACAGAAATCAAGAGTAAGGTGCTTGGGCTATATGCATAACATTAGGCTGCAGTGGGACTCAAACTCATTTTGAAAAATGTGTTTGCGATGCAAGTCTGGTTTATGTCGCTATTCAAAAAGGTGATCTTCTTCATAATCGTCACATAATGGTTTTTGGTAATACTACGATTCAGCTCAAGTCTTTCATTGATTTTAGCAACAACTCTTACTACATGTAGTCAAACGATATTCACTTATGTTATTACTCGGTTGCTGAATGACAAGTTAGTTTTACCGAAGTATTCCGTTTCACCTATTGCCCCGTAATTGACTTTTGAAATATTGCCATAAAATGGTGCCACCACAACTAAAAAATCAACCTGTGCTTGACCTCAATAAGCAGTCAGGCAGTACATTTGTCAAAATTCAGAAATCAAAAAAATATTTTAAACTTGTCGTTCACTGATGTCATTGTTTGGCTGCGATCCTGACCTAGAGTAGTCACTGCCTAGAGTTGGCACAATTACAATTTCTTTAGTCGATGGTGAATTGATTTCAAAATCATCCAATACTTCCAGTCAGTCACTTGAAAGTTCAACACATTTCACTTATGCTCTAGAAATATAGTGACCTTTTCCCCCATGTACTCTACTCATATTACCCTTGAATTTAAATCCCCTTCCCAAAAGAGGTTGAAAGTTTCACATTCAGTAAGTGTGTTGTATTGCATCTTCAGTGATTCAGATTCGGGCAAACAACTGTGTGATGCACAGTCATTGTCTGCATCTATGTTTGACCATAGTTGACCCTTCCCAGCTTTCCACAATACCCAAAGCACTGCAAGGGGGAAGGGGAGGGGAGGTGGTACTGCTCTACTTGGATTAAGGAGTCGGCATCTCTGATTCCATTTCCACTGTATTTTGCTTAGCCAGTAAACACATTCGCAATTTTCTTAAAGTTAAGTCTTTCTTGGCCATGTCAACCCTCTATCTTTTAAATGGTCCTATTTAGGTCTATATTCGAATTGGTGACTGACTGTAGGAAGGCACAATTGGGCGGTATAGTGTCCATGCTACATTGATAACAATAGGGTTAAACTGCAAAAAACATATCGTATTACTTGTATTAACCCTAACCCAACTGAATCTCACTAAATCTCACTACCAGAAACTATCTCCACGCGCGTGCTGCTGCATTGCCTCGATGACGTCACCTACCGCAGGCATATGTGGGCAGGAATTTTTAGCCCGCATATGCGCTGGCAGCTTAGCTCAGTTGGTAGAGGGACAGACTGGGGGTGTAGATGGTCCCGCGATCGAATCTCGGGGGGAGGGGGTGCTGGGTGATGTTTCGGGTAAAAAAAATAGTACTTTTCCCCCTCCCCCCAATACGCACAAAAAACATAGCTTCACTGGTTAATGGAATATAAATAAGTACAATGTATACGATACCTGATTAGAAAGTGTCATGTTCATCTTATATATAATACGGAGTTGCCTATTCCTGTCCTGAGATGTTCTCCCCTTTCCGCACCTTCGATTGACTTCAAACTTTCTGTGTGAGTGCGTATGGGTCCCACGACGAACCAGTGTATGTTTGATTATCGATTATTGATTATTGATTATCGTTTATTGATAATTACCAGTGGAATTTTTTACAGTGTCTACACAGGGTGATAAAATAATGTCTTGTTATACAGGATGGTAGAATAAAGACCTTTTCAAGTAGAAAAGAGAAATAAATGTGTTTTATGGAGAAAATAACTGTCCAATGAAAATGTTTACAAATGGGTTCTTTACTTTAAATATTTTTGACAATGTCTTAATCCAAATTTCAAAATTGAATTTGCATAAAATCAGAATTGTTTATGAAATTCATGGAGGTAGGGGAACTTTACGTTACGTTACTGTAAGTTATGTTACTTAAGGTTACTTTACGTTACGTTACGTTAGGTTACTTTATGTGACATTACATTACTGTACTTACACACACATTTATTTGGGCGAGGGGGAGGATAAAAGAAAGCTTTACACATGCCAAGACAAATTTATTTTTACACTTTAACACCTTGTGAAAACCATACACCCAACCCCATTGAAACAGAAACCTTTGTTTGTTTAAGCTGAGGCGTTGTCTATTTTAAAGACATTTCTTGTTACAAATAAGAAAAAATAGAATAAGTATAAATACTCCCTGTTTCTGAAAAACTGGGACTTGACAAAAACTGGAGTATAGCCAAGATAATCAGGTCTGGTTATCATAAAAACATATTGTTTGTTGGATAGCACCATTTCAAGCACAGCATCACGTTTCAGGAATTCCAAAAACAGCAGACCTTTCAGTTCTTTTCATAGTTGATATGGCTGATAATTGTTTTGAATTATTATTATTTCATGACATACCACTCAAATTTCTTTGTGTGCTTGATTGTTTTCTTTTCAAATCCTTGCAAAATCTGACAGAGGATTATTTATTTGTTTGTTTGTTTGTTTGCTTGTTTGTATGCTTATCTATTTAAATATTTATTTATTTATTTGATTGCTGAGCAAAGCAACATCTAACTATAGGTTGCACTGATTTTAAACTGTATAGGCCTGCGCCCATAACATCAATAATGTAGTACATACATTTACAGTTGCAGATTTTATAGAAAACCTATTCAAATTGTACAGTCTGTTAAATTTCCACAAACAGCAGAAAGAGGAGATTTACAAAGGACAAAATGAATTTAACAATTCTCCCTCCCCTATTAACCATGACAGGGATGTTTCTCCACATGTAGATTGACTCATATGAATCATATACTTAATTATAAATTATTGGCCTTGAAGATCTATAGATATAGTCAATGATATAGAATGTTATGGCTGTTAATTGGGATGCTAAGTGCTCTGAAAAGCCAACAAAAGGGAAAAAATAAATGATTTTGTTTGCATGGTTAGGGAGGCAGCTGTGTCTTATAGCTATTTCATACACTGAAGAGCTTTTATTATGTGTCATTGACCCTGTGTTAAATTAGAAACCATTGTGGTTCATTAAAGTTTCAATACTTGAGAAACTGTTCATACATTTTTAATGATTTGAATGGAAAAGAGTCTGTTTGGGCATATTACATTTCAAATATCATTATTCCATTTAGAAAATGATTTAGTTCAAATGTGTGGATCCAACTTGTATTCTAAATTAGCAAATTACTTGCTATCAAACGGATGTATGGCTGGTCTGATCAAAATAACAGTTGTAAGTCCTATGTTTACACGGGTCCAGACCGTTTATTGCGTGCATGGAAACCCATCCGATGCTAAACAATTTGGGAAAACATGCTGCAATGGGAAACCATTCTCCATACCAGTCCTATCATGTTACTCTCTAATTATCTCATCCTCAGAGAACAAAGTTCCATATAACATCTTTCTTGAGAATTTTACACTTGGCTATTAGTGACTAAACAATATCCAGATACAATGGGGTGAGATCATTCACACATGTTTCGCATAAAGATTGGAGACTGTGTCTGTGCGAATGAGGCTATGCGAATGAGGCTGTGCGAGTTCCTTGGAGCAAGTTGACGTCAAACGTGAGTTAAACGGCCCCCTGGGAATGGCAGACTGGAAGTTGTCCATGTGCCTAAAGGGAGATGCTTCTTGCTGATTATTTCCCAGTTATAAAATAACAAAACCATACTTGATGTCTCCAAGGAGCCAGAGAGGTCGGAGGTCAAGTTGAGATTTAGGGAGCAAAGGTTATATTTTGAAGCCTGGATAGGATTACGTATCACATCTGTATACAGTAGTAGAGCTAACCAGAAAAACATAACATCCCTGGGAAGATTGTTGTAACAGTTACTTAATATAATGTCAGTTTCATGTTACTGATAGCAAAATCCATTTAAGAGTTACATGGATTATGTTTCTTGTTTCATGTAATCGTGTTCTCATTTGCTCCCATTATTTACATATGGTAGTATGGTTACAGTTATTTAAGGAACACCAGAAGTAATATAGACCTTCGTGATGACATTAATGTGTGAAGCTTGAGAAATTGTAAGGCAGTTTATCAACCAATAAAAATAGACAATTAATGTAACTGGACACATACAAACCTTGATCATATAGGATTCATATA
Organism: Ophiura sarsii; assembly: GCA_035610835.1. NCBI lineage: Eukaryota > Metazoa > Echinodermata > Ophiuroidea > Amphilepidida > Ophiuridae > Ophiura > Ophiura sarsii. The sequence continues at coordinate 48,419,732 of CM069442.1, read as the reverse complement.
GGAACTCTTGATAGCCTATTAACCCTATATAAGCCCTGAATGCTAAAAAATACTTCTCTACTACTGTAAATAAAAGAGGTAATTTTTGCGCGATTACATTAATATCACGCTTTGCTGATTTTCAGCCATTTCGCTCGATTTTAAATTCACGATTTATATTTGCGTGTTTTATTTTTGTGGTAGCTGCTTGGAGCGCGAAGGTTAAGGTAGGACTAGAATGTCCCACAAATAGTCACATGTAACCCGTGTATCACATTGGGCAAAGAATTATACGTTTGAGTCCTGAACCTCAATGGAAATGATCGCCACATAAAGTGTATAGCATATATCATTCTTCTTCAGCCGTGTGGTGTATAGTTACAAGGAAGTTACATAATTGAAATCACTTTAAGGTGACATTTTAAAAAGTATGCCCTGATATCACTGCCTAACCTGATTGGATAGAAGATTGAAATAAAGGTCTTTGGCTCCCACCAAATTTGCAGTGATTTACAGGGTAGGCTGTATTTTTTGTCAAATACATCTGTGTCTTTGGATATATTCATGCCATGCCAAGTTGCCCCCAAATAATATAAGGAGCGTTCCGACGAGGGGCGCTAACCTCTAGGTTAGCGCTAGGTTAGCGTCAAATTCACTAACCTCAAGAATAAACTCTCGGTTAACGGCCGTGTGAATCATGTCTTGGTTGGTTAACAAACGGCTTATCTAAAGCTGGAATTTTAACCCTAAAAGATCTTGCGGTTAACTAATCCTGCAGCACTAGCCGAGAGTGTGTGCGCCGTGTGAAGTAAAGTTAACTGCGAGGGAGATTGTTGACCTGTGACCCAGGTCTTGCTGGAAAATGAAGAATCACATGACCTTGAGTTAACCTCGAAGCTACCGCAATTGATCACTATACTCGAGGCTAAGTTTGTCGTCTGGACAAGCACTGTGGGTTAGCAGTATAATATTTTTAAGCTCAAGAATAACTATTCTCGAGTCTAGTGGCCGTCTGAACAGGCCTATAGACTTACCCACTAATTCCTGTGGTACTATTTTTAGTCATTTTTAAAACATCACCTGTTTTCAAATATTGAAATCTTTAAGATGTAAAATGATTTACTTGTGGCTTATAAATGATTCTCACATCTCACTTTAGTTTTACCCCAAGACTTTCCCAGGAGTTGTGAATTGTGATATGAAATTATTTTCAATAGTGCAGTGCCTGACAACGCATTTGAAATAGAAAAAGATAAAGAATGTATTATAGACCACTGATATCAAAGCTCTGAGTGTGCTATATTTATATATGGCTAACATGTATTAGTGACTTGTACGTTAACCCTAACCCACCCGGTGGATTTTCCAACGAAATTTTTTTTTCAAGCGAAAAAAGCACACACAACAAGAGGTGCCACGCCCGGGGTTTGAACCCACGACCTCTCGGTTGGCGGGCGGACACTCTACCAACTGCTCCACGGGGGAAGCTGTGCTGGGCGAGTGTATTCGCCCAGCTATATAGCCCGGGGCCATTATTTCACACAAAAACCTCAGCGCCACGTGGAACCAGGATGCTGGGAAATGGGATTTCATGGGATCTGGGGCTGTAAGGGTTAATCAGGGTAAAATTAGAGAAAAAAAGTGAAAATTAAAAAGAAGAAGAAAAAATCGTTCCTTAACCCTAACCCACCCGGTGGATTTTCCAACGAAATTTTTTTCAAGCGAAAAAAGCACACACAACAAGAGGTGCCACGCCCCGGGGTTTGAACCCATGACCTCTCGGTTGGCGGGCGGACACTCTACCAACTGCGCCACGGGGGAAGCTGTCCTGGGCGAGTGTATTCGCCCAGCTATATAGCCCGGGGCCATTATTTCACACAAAAACCTCAGCGCCACGCGGAACCAGGATGCTAGGAAATGGGATTTCATGGGATCTGGGGCTGTAAGGGTTAAACGATAGTCGCCATATTTTGCATCACCATACATACAAGCACCAATAAAAAATGAAAGTAAACCAATGCAGATATTTCCATAACAATATAGAAATATTTTCATTGAGTGGGTGTCTGTTCCAATTGTTAACACTTTCCATGCGGCAGGCATCTGCAGACAACATTCCAAAACTTCACAGAATGTTTCGAAAATGTCAAAATTATTGAATGTCATTACCATATTTGGAATCACTGTGAGAAATGTTTTGAAATAAGTACAAACATGCCTAGTATTGGTTCTGTTATCCTTGAGATAGACCTTGAAAGTTGGCAAAGGTTTCTAGAAAATCTGTTTTGTATACATGCATGGTAAAACCAATAGCCGTGTGGAAAGTGCCCTAACTCTACCCCAACTTTTTTCAGACAATTTTTCCGCAAGGTGAAAAGTGTCCCATAATGTCGTCGTCACCCCCCAGGATTTGAACCAGGGACCTATGGCACACGGAACTTGGGATTTTCCATTACACGCAGTATACTGCGCCAAGTATATAGGCTGGGTCCACTTTTCAGCAAAAACTTCCTCGCCGGGTGATACCAATTAACTCTGTTGTGGTATATTGTAGTATATGGAAGAGTTAGGGTTATCCCTAAATCGTAAAAAAAGAAGAAAAAGCCAAGTTTAAATTTTGACCCCATGCAAAGGTCAACGACCTTTTTACGTTTTACCAATACTTCGTTAACCAGACATCGGAAGTGGGGCAAACTATACATTTTCAAAATTCTTGTGCTCAGCCGAACAATTTGGTATGCTTTTTAGCTTAATTGAATTTTCGGGCCCCTGTATGGCGGCCATTTTGGAATTTGCGCTATAAAAAGAGTTCCAGTCACTTTTGCGAGGGACATTTCTTTTAAAATGGTTCAAGTTGACAAATTCACCAAGAAACGAAGGTAGGAAGAACATGGTCACGGAATCCAAGATTATGAACCTACTATACAAACTAGTTTGGCAGTGCCTCCATATAATGATATTGGTGAATGTGGATTGATTGCAAACTTGTTGCAAATTTGTTTAGAAGACAAATCTAATGGTTACTGTCACTAAAGGAAAACTTACATAAGCTTACAGGGGTCATGACTTTTTCAAGTTTGTAGTTGTCATATTTCATTTCCTTTTTTGTGATCAAAATTAGGTTAGACTGCATGCCAAAGTTAAAATCAGTGTCGGTGTGATGTCAGAGTATCGTTTTCTGTGATGCCTCATCCCATACTCCCATGTTGATTTGCATTATTCACAGTTCTGAAAAATAGCCAAGTTTCAGACAAAATAGCTACAATTTTTCGACAAGATAGCTACAATTTCCCTTTCAAAAATAGTGAATTATCCCTTCAAATTATTTTTAAAATTTATTTTTAATACTAACATTTCCTAAAAATAACTGCTTCAACAACGACCTATCCAAAATTGCCTGATTTTTCCAGAGCTGATTATTCATTAAATTATGTGAAGTGCACCCTCAGTTCAACAAGTACTAATTGCAGCACATAAACGCCCGTACCTACTCGAGGCGCTGGCGTATACACACGAGCGAAGAAAGACGGAAGATGCGTACGCGCGCATTGATGCTGAGTCTGTAAAGTTACGTCACTGTCCAGAGGAAGACAAATAGAGTATTGTAGTTTTTTTTAATATTATAATGAAGTGATTGGTGTTCCTATAGGTTAAAAGGTTAATGCAATTAGTAATCAAAGTCAGTTGCAGAGGTCCTTGTGACCCAGCTGTAAGATTAGCAATAAATAGAAGGGGAAAACGATCATTTTAAAGGCCGGTACATTCAGTGGTGATGAAACAATATTTTTACATCTGATAAATTAACATTTGCTGAAAATCCACAATGAAAACTACCATTTCCACTACAGACAGGAGCTGTGAAATCTAAGATAGCTTCTAGAAACTAAATGGCTGTAGTGTGCCTTTAATATATGTGTGTTTGCAATGGCATGGCACTCTCCTGGTCATTTTCTGATCAATGTGGGTGGATTGCATAAAACCCTACAAATTGCAGAGTGGCAAGTTTAAGCGTACATAATTGGCACTGATGATGTCGCTTTGTGTAGATAAGATAGAGGTCTTGTCTTCTTTTAAGCAAGGTGAACAGCGTTATGAAAGGCGAGCATTTATACATTTTCATCATTTCAGATAAAATACATACCATAATTTTAAAGCAGTCTGAATGCTGGCACAGTTATCATCTTTCAGTTTTAAAATTGGATCATGCCCCCGAAATAGTAAAAGGTTAAACTTAAATTGGGTTAACCAGCTTAGTATAGTCATGGAAGTACTTTATGGTTTGGTAAACTTAAGATACCCCCTTTAGGCAGCTTACTATTGCTACAATGATAGGTGCGCAAGAAAACAGTACCATAATCAACCCAACAAATTAAAATTAAAAAAGTATGACAAAATACACAGTTCTTATTCCCCAAATATGTGATCCACAAAGCCATCTGTCAGCATTAGTGTGTATGGATAACTGAAGTTGGGGAAGGGGGTGAGGGGGGTTCAAAAGTATTAAAAATGTTAGGCTTTTCCGCTTCTTTGATGGTGAAATTGAGCATGTCTTGTCAAATTGTGTTATCAACACAGGCTGAAAAAGTAGGCAATACGGAAAGCTCCTTGCAGGTAAATTTGAGCATTTGGAGGGAAATGTTGGCATTTGGAGGGAAATGTTACTCTTTCAGTAAGAAATGCATTCCATTTTGGAGGGAAATTTGGAATCGCTTGCCGGGGAAAAAACAGTTTTTCAGGCCATGGTCATCAATTTTATTCTGTAGAGACTGAGGCTTTATGTTCTAGTATCAATAAAATCCAGAGTTATCATGATATTCTGCACAGTCTAGCATAGTTTAAATACCCAGGCAAGGGGGTCAGTGATGGTTAAGCTTATGCTTGCCGGTTGTGCTAGATTTATTGGTTGGCTAGACCCTTCCGGCTCAGATTAAGAGTTACAGAAGAGTATAATTAGAGTGAATCCTGTTCAGGTCCGATGATTTCCTTATTTCTTGTTAGGTTAGGTAGATTTACTTCACTAGACGTGTCTTTGTCCTTGATCATAATTCATTTACTCGTCAACTGTTACCAGTATTGCAACATGATTCATGTTAGCTTAAAGTGTTGTCACATGGTAGGATTTTGTGATTCAGGACTAAATTTTCAACAGGACCTTGCAATGTATTAAATTGCAATCTGTGGCATTCATTTTAATAGAGTTTATAATTTGAAAGGCAATCAAAGATATGTAATGACAACAGCATTCTACATTCTATTCAAATGTTATTGTCATCTATCATGGATTGGCATAGGCTCCACCAAAATATAATAGCCAAATTCAATTTTTTTTAAACCCTAACCCCTAAACCAGGTTTTTAACCGATATCGCAATTTTGGAAGAAAAACAGACAAATAAATCGCCGCGATCTGCCCGGGGATCGAACCAGGGACCCTCTGGACACCTGAAAATGTTCTGACGCATTTGCAAAAAAGTGTCCGATCCTCCAGACTCGCCCTGTAAGTTAGATATAAGATCAAATATAATACTGTGAAACAATTTGAAAGTACAATGTTTTTATATCTCTTTCCCTGCACCTGATACTCAAGGTTACATTTATCAATTAAACGATGTAGGAAATGTAAAATTCTTGATGATGTGAAATCAAGGGGAAGATTGTGGATCAATAATCAATAATTTTGACATTCCATGGAATATGGTACTGTAAAAGCTGAAATATTCGCGGTGGTTTTATTTTCGCGCTTTTCGCGCAAAATCTTTTTCCGCAAAAATTATAACACGCGAAAATATTGCTTTACACATTCATGCAATGCTTTCAGACGGTCGCCCGCGAAAAAAACAATTCGCGAAATGTCTTTGATATCAAAATCCGCGAAAATATCTGTACGCGAAAATATTGGCTTTTACAGTATTTTATAGCATTACTGACCTTGTAAACTAGTCAGTTTCGTTATTCATTTGGGGAAGGGAAGGGTTTTTGGCCGGCCTGTGGTCAGAGCCATAAACTACTGAGAGAGAAATAGCTCAGCAGAAAGAAAAGGTTTGTATGTTTATACCAAAGTTCTGTGATTCAAATCACAAAAATAGTTAATTTCTGAAGCTCAAGTATGGTTTAGAATTTTTGAGGGAAATTTGAATTTGAATTTGTATTACTATTATAATTAATTGAGTTCTTCAAAAGAGTATCTTGAAAGAGAAAGATTGCTGCCAAGTGTCAGTGCCATACGCATTCAATGTACCCTAAATATTTCAAATTATGATCTTGTTATTGGATATTTTAGGCCAGATACTCAACCAAACATATTATTATTCAAAATCCAAGGCCACTAAAAGTGATGAGATGCAATGGTGTGTAAACATACAAACATACTTTACAAGAGTGCTTTTACCCTACATAAAAGCTTCCTATTTTCCTTAGGATTTTCATGGTCAGTCTATAAGTTTGTTGGTCCTGGCATGAATGAATGGTGACCTGACCTTAGTGACCTCTTCAGGACAATCTTAGTCTGTGTGTTAGCAAATATAACTGTTCACTGCTGTCAGACTGGGTGATTATGTAATCCCTGATAATCAGGACTATGCAGCTGTGTAAAGGAAGTAACAGATTTAAGTCATGATGTCTGTGTTTATAGATCTAGGATAGATCAAGGCATGCATGCATGCCTTGGATAGATGAATACCCATAAGAAGCAATGACCTGGTAAAAATGAACTGGGCACTGACTGTTTCAATTGGGGGATAGTTAGTATTCTGGGCTTTTTGACATAGTAATTGTTTAATTGAGATAATTACCAGGACTTGGAAAACAGCAAATTTCCAGGTAAGATAGCTACAATCTCTTCCTTCAAGAAAAATGTCCTCATTATTATCATGTATTTCTTTATTTTCATAATTAAAATTTCCCTACAAGAGCCTAATTTCCCTGCAAGGTGCTTCCTAAACTGCTTACTTTTCCCAGGCCTCTATATTTACGAGAAGTTTGCCTATATATGAATGGTACAAAAGCCTATTTAGAATTGATCAATGATTTACTGTACAAGCAGTAATTGTTGCATGTTTTCGTGTTTAAACAAGTCAAGTCATTTTATTGATATCACCAAACAAACAGGTATAATCAAAACAAAATACATAAAGCATCAACTAAAACTACAAGTTTAAAACAAAACAATGTAACAACAAAAGTATTAATTTACTTAAATATGAAATACTTAAAAATATGTCAATATAAAATATACTAGTAATCCAATGATTGTCGAGCCTCAAATGCATGTTTAACATATTTAATAACGGGTTGAATACAGTCATAGTCAGATACACCCATGATTGTAGTGAAAATCTCATTATTAGACTTTTAAAAATGTTTGTGCTTGTTTTTTAAATGAGCTAATATCAGATTTCCCACATAGTCCTACACACAAAATCAACATTTATGCGCATACTTAATTTCGCGCTAGTTTTAACTTAAGAAATGTACACAAATCAATGCATCACAAAAATGTTGGCTTACAGAGGGACCGGATTTCCTCAGCTCCAAGAGACTTTTTAAATATATGTTGTGAAACCTGCTTGGGCTTCAGCATATTAGGCCTAGTAAAAAAAGTTCCATGTTTCCCGTCCCCGCCCGCCTCCGTTTTAGCCGCCGCCTCCTTTTTTTACTATTTGATATTTTTTAAAAAAAAAATATTTTTTTTATTATTTTTTTAAATTTTTTTTATAATTTTTATTTTTTTAATTTTTTAATTTTTTTTAATTTAAAATTTTCAGAGCTTTAATTGGTCACCTAAACAGCATCGATTGACCCCTACCTGACTCCTCGAGTGGCCTATATCATGCCCAAGTATAATATTATCTTGGTTTGTTGAAATAATTTAGAAATCCTTTCATTAATTCGAAAAACATTTTCATTTTAAACAACAATCAAGACACATACAGATTTGAATTATTTTTAACATTTGAAAAATACCTAAATTCAGTAAATAATCATTAAATAGGGGAAGAGAAGTTGGTTTTTTTTTTTTTTATCTGGCAAGTATAGTGGAAAATCTGTTTAGGAGTGTCCCCGACACATTCAGTTGGTCACTTTGGACTTGCCGGCCATCTTGGAAAAAAATAGCACAAAATTGGAAAATAGTAAATAGTAAGACCCTCCCTCCTCCTTTTTTTAAAAAGTCCGGGCGGGAAACATGTTATTTATTTTACTATGCCTTATATTCAAATCATAATTTGGGGTTTACATTGGAATTTTTATTTTGATACCAGTGTTGTTAGCCTCACGGGATAAGTATAAAAAGTATGCATGGTTGAATGTCTTACTGGCTCGAGCCCCTAGGCATTTCCAATGTAACAAATATATGAAACAGGTTTATCCATATGCTGTATAGCCTATAACCTTACACATCCAGCAACAACTATTTATATTAAATAGCATCATATTAAATAATTTAAAATAAAGTAATTCGAGAAAATTATCGAATCTGGTAAAATAATAAGATGCATTTTATGCATTTTTCTATTGTTTATCACATGTATATTTAAAAACAAAACATGTGTGATTTGCAGTATTTATAAGTTGTTATTGAGCAGTTTGTTGACCAATACATTTCCTGCCTGATAATCCCATCGCACAAGGTCAAACTCATATTGATGTAAGCAAATCTGCACATTTATAGCATGTGGCATCGGATTACACTTAACGCATTGTACACAGAATAGTAAGGAGGCCCTCGCTTGGCAGGAAGAACACAGTGATGTGCAAAATGTTTTACAAAATCAACCAGATTGTTTTGTGTTGATACTTGATATGGATAAAGACTGTTGTGTTTCATCATTAATTTGTGTGTCTACAAAGTATGTTTGTTATTGTTATTGCTTGATGTTGCTTGATGTTTTGATGAATCTACTGATTATGAAGTCGGACAATACCTCGGACAATACCTCGCTCATCTGAATTAAAATTATAGACTCAAGGATTGAAAATATGGGGTGAATGATATTTGGTAGCAATCTTCAATCAATTCTGGACAAAATGATGCCTTTGTGTGTCAAAATTAACATGAATCTTTGTATTTTTATCCTTTTTACAGGTGAATGTCATCTAGCTTTGGGGGGACTAGATGTTATTTTGAAGTTGTAAGTATACAAGTGTAAACAAACCCCATCACTGAAGATCCGTAAGGCCAAAAAATACAAATGTTTGTTTACAGTCCTCGTCCGCCTGACCGTCCTGAATCCTTCCAACACAATTTTTTTTTTGTTGTTGAAAATTTCATTTTTGTTAACTCATTTTAGTAGAAAATCAAAATTATTCCCTTATTTTTTTATTATTAAAGTGTTTAAAAAATAAAAATACTCGTCATAATATTACAGATTCTTGTTTCCATTTTGGTTACCACAACAAGTACATCTCATTTTACTGTTGGTACCTGAAAAAGGGCAAGGGAGAAGAAAAAACACACAATCTGACCGAACGACCCAACTTTTGAATGTTATTTATGAACAATCAAACAAAATATTGTTAAAATCAGAGAATGCTTCCATCCATTCCAAGAACTACTATATACATGTATCACTCTGAGAACTACCCTGTAACTAGGAAGAGAAAACTCAATGTTTCTATCCAACTTGACAAGCTGGTTTTTGAAGTACCAGCCCTGCTTGAAGGGCTACCTGACTGGTGAGCCACATTTCACTGTTTGTTCAGAGATCGGATTACGATCAATGGTGTGTTTCAGTCTAGTGACCCCAATCTATTTTTTTGTTACAAACCTTTTTCTGTAATGATCAATAGGTGGCAGCAGATAAGTATACTGGTAGTAGCTTGGCATAGATTGGATGCTGAGTGGTGGCACTGTTCATCAAATAGGATGGAGAGAAGAATTGCTTTCCGAACCAATTCTTAATTTAATTTAATGGACATAACATTGTAGGTAACTTATTAGGATTATATGTGGTTTATTTTTTTATTCCCAACATTTTTCTGTTGTGGTTTGTTTATTTTGCACTAACAATTGGTCCATCTAGTGAAAAATTAAAATGATTACAGTGTTTTATAAATTTGGTTTGATTTCACAAGAGGGCAGCAGTCATTTCAGCAGCAAAGTTTTCCCCACTCTCAGCCTACATGTAGCTCCATGAGTTTGGGAACAAGTAAATTGTGTGTGAATTTGTTTTGCAGCATATTGTGTTTCATAGATAATAATTTGTAAGCTATCTATCGCTACCATCAGCTGTGTTTGATGATAGAGAGCGGGGATGTGCGTATTTGCTGGAACCAATCAGCGTTCAGTTTTAAGTGTTGTTCTATACGGAATAAACGCTAACCTCGTTGTAGCATCATCCAAGCGGCACAGTTCTTTCTCATTGAAAAGCACGTCCAACAATTACGCAGAGCTCTGTGGTGTTAATTCCAATTGCAAAACCCCATAACAGTGATTGACAACCTGAAATAATTTATCTTGATATTGGATAGTGAACTTTTGATTAGTTTGTGACAGAGTTGCTAAAAATGAGTATGACTAAAGCAGTATACAAACAATTCAAGGAAGTGGCATCCAGCTATTATCATATCATATCAATTGCATATTTTTGATAGTAATTTCAATTGTATGTATATTTATTGCACCATTATCTGACCAAGGGTTTGTTAGTCATATTACTGAAGGAGATGGTAGGGTGTGGATCATGTAATTTGGGTTTAAAATACCAGTGTAAACTTTTGTCTGTATCATTTGAGAAAAAATCAAACCAAAGCTGAAGTGAAAGAGTTTTTATCCAGTGCATGATTCTAAGACATGGGGTACGTTCTCACACGATCAATGACAAACATTAGCATCACTTTGTTAAAAAGTGTCTTTCACTGGAGTGCATTTTGTAGTTAACTTGAGATGGTGATGAAGTAAAGGACATTTAGTGCCATAAATAACACACACAAATGAACAAATCTAGAAAAGAAAAAGGAACTGAGATTGAGCGATGGTTCTGTTTTGGCCAGAATCCAAGTTTTATCATTGGGTTATGCCCTCACAGTTTAATACGGTCACAACATTTATCATGTGGAATTTCTGATAGTGCATCTGCAATTTGCCTTGGGCCTTGAGTGTCTTCGGTAGATGTCACCAGAGTGCAAAGTCCACTGTAGTCATACTCATATCATATAAATAAAAGAACTGTGTCCGCGGTCCCATCTACAGCTAATCATGAAAGAGAGTTGTAAAGTGTTATTGATATTTGAGCTACCTGGCTTCAGTGTTGTTAAACCCCACACTTAGGTAGCCCAAATGGGCCTTTTTTTAGCTACTTCTGGAAGACCAATAAAACACAATATACTGAAATGCTGTTTTTTTTTCAAATTTTTGTTATATCTCTGTTCCACCTCAAGTTGTGAGGTAATATCAGTGTGTATTTTTGTTGATCAGTTGTGTTCACACTAAAACCCCTCAAAATTGGCTGCAATTTGATCCGTATTTGCATGTGTGATATGTCTTGATATTGCGCAGAGTTATTATGGGCCGAAAGGCAATCGGTTGCCAATTGGATTGGTCCATACGCGGCCTGGGCACACTATGCAATGAAGCACTGTGCGACATAACAATGCAGAGAGAGGCACTTATGCAGGCGTCAATGTGCATCTTGAACCTACCCTCCTCAAGGTTAGTCAAAGATTAGACGCCTAATCTTTGCCTAGTAATATTTTTGAAGAGGTGAATCTTGAACTAATTTATACTTTGGACAGGTGAATCTATAGCGAATCTTCACCTATATTTCAACTTCTCCCACATACTGTATTACTATTGAACGAACATGGTGCACTGAGGTGAATCTTCACCCTACAAATTGCAGGATAGACCTAATATTGACCTTATTTGTCCTGATGAAAGGCGAATACAGGTGAAAGCTTGAGGAGGGTAAGTTCAAGCTGCACATTGATGCCTGCATTAGACACCCGCTTAATCAATTGTTATGACCTGCGATGAATTGCCGCACATTACAGCGGAAGTAGGGCCCATGCACCGAATCGCATGGCAAACAATGGCAATTCTGAACATAGCTATAGCACCAGTGCCAGCATTCTTCTTTGGTCACATGGTCGCAAGGACCATTTCATTAGGATCATGTGCACAATATTATAACATGATCACTAGACTAAATGGAGACTGTTTTATGCAAATAGTTGAAGTGAAATAATTATCTAGGTTAATAAAACAAATTGGGCTCTTTTCAGCACAGAGTAGACTGTTTTACTAGATATTTTGTTGGCAACACTGCTTAACATTGCATCTGTGAGGAGCCAATAGATGTGTTAATGGCAGCCTAGTCCCTGGCATTTTTGAACTGTTAAATTTGTGAATGGTTGACATACTGCTTCATAGTAAGCCCTTTTTTTGTGTGGATATATTTTTTATTATTTTTCAATAGCGGTTAAAAGCATTCGAAAAGAGACATTATCGCCAATTAATGAGGATAATTGTTTACTTCATTCTATGTGTAAATGAAAATGAAGAACTTTGCTTGTATGTGATATTTCCTATTCGAAAGTATGAATTACTTTTAGTAAAAATATTAAATTATTTGTAAATGTTATGTTCCTTATTGCAGACAACTAGAGTGTAGAAAAAAAGGTCTTCTCGAAGTCATTGTCTAGAATGTTCATCAACTCTTCTTGATATTTTATCACAAATTAACTTCTTGTATCATGGGTTATTCCAATTGAAATCCATACACCCTCTATGGAAGACATTACCTTACACACACAGGGAGTGTAGATTTCAAATGGAGTCGCCCATGCAGGTAACCCCATTTGAAATTCACATTCCCTGTGTGGGATATTAAGGTTATATAGAGTTTAACTGGAATAGACATGTGTAAAAGTTTTGTCAATCATTAATTTAAAGGGGCATTGAGAGATATGTATGGAAGTGCATCCACAATTTTCTGGAAATCAGGTTTTTACAACTTCATAATACTTAGGCATATACTAAATAACTTCTGAGACCGTTCACCTTAATTAGCCGTCTATCTATAAAATGTCACGATTTGGTAATTTCGATGTAGATGACAATGACATCTAGCCCTGTTCAAACGTTTCCCCATAAACCATTACCCTTCAGGGTTCCTACGTACCTAATCAAGGTCTTAGGCAGGATGTGAAGATGTGGGTGTGTAAATGTGTATAAATTCAAAAAACTGAGTGTGTAAATTGAAGGATTTGTGTACAAAGTATAGGCCATGTGGACAAAAACTGGGTGTGTAAAAACTGTAAATTTACAAATGTGGGTGTGTAAAACACTCCCTACACGGCTGGATGCCTATGCCCTTGCGTACCTTATCTATTGAAACATTTCATTTTTTGCAATTTCATTTTTCTCGGCAATCTCTCAATGTCCCTTTAATTCTATTCAAACTCTGACTTCCTTCAATGGTATTGTTAGTTTCTTGTTCAATTAATTTTTTGAAGATTATGATTCAGTTATCATGACCATTTTAGGCATTGTTTTGAAAGTGGTATGAATCGACACCATTTGTATACATTTTATATAGTTCACAGAAAGGAAAGGTAATTGGTTCATCATACTAATTGAGTGATAGGTTGACCCATTTCCACTGAATGCATTTCTATCCACTCTACTATGCATTACCAGTCGTACAAATGCGCTACTCTGTCCTCCTTCCTGCGCTAAAATTAGAATCTCATTGATTTGTGACTTTCCTTGACGTACGTATGTGATCTCCCCAAGAAAACGAGAACAGTTCTTTTTATATAAATAGGCATACAACTACAGATTTGATACCTGTTAACGAATTGGCAAGGAAATCGGGGAAATTACTTACACACTAGGTCCAATTTTGGCAAGCCTTTGGAATTTTGGGTGGAATTGATTGAGGTGATTGATAATGCTTGCCGAGTAAATTAAATGTCAGATTTAGTTGAACCAGACAATTTGGATTACGGGGCTTGAGGCAAGTCAACATTTATTTTAAAGCAGTGTTTTGAGGCAATTTAACAATCCATGCCTTTATAACCCTAACCCGACCAGCCTGGGTTTTTTTTAAACAAAAAAGAGGATTTAATAAATTGCTGTTCCCCCACCGGGATTCGATCCAGGGACCCTCCGCACATCAAGCACCAGCCCGCATAGGCAAGCCACAGCCATCAGCTTCACGTTTGCACAATGTATTGCGCTCACTATATAGGCTCGGTCGATTACGTCATGGAAAACCTGTTACGAATGCGCTGGTCAAGTCAACAACATTTGTCACCCTAGTTTGAGTCTAGTCATTAACTTGAATTATCATCTAGCAAACATGCATACATTGCTTACTAATAATATAATGTCGCATTTGGCATTGGGAAATTGATGAAAAAAATAACTAGCATAATCTGCAGACTTAAACCTTTAATAGTAGATTAATTTTGAATGAATGAAAGTTTACATTTGGACATCGAATGTGTGCGGGTATTAATCCTTACCATTCAAATCGCACTCTTCATCATATTCACAAAGCACCTTGATTAACCCACTTTGTCAACAAATGATGGCAATGTGGTAATTATACAGCATTTATATTGGCTGAAATCAAGAATAAGAAGGCCATCAATATAGAAGAGCTGGATAGCTGCCATTTGTAGAAAGGATTATGGGAGTAACTTTAGTATATCCTACCACACCATGATCTTTAGGAACACATCGAGACAAAGTGAATTACCAAAATGGTAGGTATTCAAAAGTATAGCCCATTGAAGTCTACTTTTAATTTCTATTCGTGAGATGAAAACCATGGATCCATGGTAATTCCAATACACAAAAGTGTTTTGAACTTGTTCTGAGATTGAATTTGTTTTAGAGCTATGTTGTTCATGCACTACCTATGTGTCATGTCAATTTTGGAAGTGAAGTTAGCGACAACATTTGTTTTTGATCGTGTTGGGTTAATACATGCAATTTTATGAATTGATCACTAAAATGAGTGCTGATGTCACCCTGTAAACTTACCTCCTTGTGCCAAAAAGGCACTTCTCATGGTGTAGGATCTTTTTGAGGAGGGAAGCACTAAGGGGGATTGTAAATGTGCCTATTTTGTTAACCATAAGATTTAAATTTTAAGCCATTTTGATACTTTTTAAATGGTATTTAACAATTTGCAACAAATTCAAGAGGCCAAATTGTTGTTTATGGTTGACGAATTCTAACAAACGGCAGCTATGAATAAACATACAATCGGCAAAACTTGAATTATTTATTCTAGCATTTGTCAATCCTTGAAAGTTTGATAACATGACACAAAATGGGTGTTCACCTTGGTCTAATCTGGAGCGACACAAATAAACCAAACTTGAGCGCTGGGTCCATTTGTTGCTTTGGAATTTGGACTTTGCCTATACTTGGGCAGATGTCAACACTAAAGCTATATGCAATTAAATAGTTCCTGTTACCTTGGGATATAAATATTAATTTTGGTTTTAGTTTTTGAATTAAGCTTGTTATCAGGAGTAGCAACCTTAGAAAGGCAAAGATAAGGTGAAGCTTTTTACAGCAGTGTTACATGATGTGGAAGGGGAGAGCGCTTCCCTCTTTCGTTAAAAGACAGACACAAATATTTAGACTTTTTCTTTATATATGAATTATTCATCTCATAGCTAGGTATTGTAAAAATATGGCACATATCTGCTTTAAAAATCCTGCACCAGTTTGCATCGAACACTGCCATGCACTTGAAATAACTTTTCTATGTTGTTGAAAATAAAACTAGGTTGCATACTAATTTCACATTGCGTAATTAGAATACAGTACATTTATTGAAGGTTTTGATAGCAATCTAGCAACTGTTCTTGGTCTTGTCACATAAAGAATATATAAGAGCCGCATGTACAGGGCCAAACATTTCATCGAACATTAAAGGCATATTATGTGATCTTTTCCAGAGAGCGCCCTCTATTCATGATTTTTTTTAGAAAGTAGATTTTCTTGCAGATTTACATTTCCGATCATAAATCATACATATATTCCAAGTTACAGAGCGATACGATTCTTAATTACCTCAAAATCATGGTTTTAGAGTGAATTTAGAGTGAAAAATATAAACTGTCCCGACAGTTTATTTTCACTCTAAAACCATGATTTTGAAGTAATTAAGAATCGTATCGCCCTGTAACTTGGAATGTATGCATGATTTATGATCAGAAATGTAAATCTGCAAGAAAATCTGCTTTCTATTCTTTTTTCGATGTTGAGGGCGTTCCCTGGAAAGATCACATAATATACCTTTAAATTCTAATCAGGGAATGTACACTCATCACCAACCTATTTATAATACTAGAAAAACAGTCAGATGAAAAGGGCGTGGGTTGCAAGGGGAAAAGGAAAAAACAAGAGTGTTCGTTATTGTAGATGGAACATTCGCTGACTAAGATTCTAAAATTGGTACAGCGATACGGGGAACTAGTTAGAGAGACGCACATTTCTTTGGTTTGTGTTCAGGAAACACAGTGGCAAAATTGTAGACTGAAATTTGTATGATGCATGCGTCTGTGGCTCGGTGTAAAATAACACGAGCCCTGGACGGTTTCCCGAAGCAGTTGCATACTGTGCTGAATACAAAACTCTAAGGGACTCAAAACCTGTCAGTGAGCGATAACATCAAGCCAAATTGAAGGCGCAATGGTGCCGTTTCATTCGTCAAATCGCACAGAAATCTTTAAATGAAGTTTGTTTGAAAATTCTCTTTTTATAGCATTTAAATATGGTCTAGTTTAAATCAACATTAAACTGTAACTTAGCCATATACCGCATGGCAGCGTGCTTTGAGCTTGATCTCATTGTGTCATCATGGAAGGGTATAAATGGCGACATTTTTTCCCCACGACAGACTCCATGCTGTTGCAGTCGTATAACTCGTCTGCTATGAGAAGTCTCTGGTTCAATTTTCTTTGTCCCACATTTCCATGATTGCTTCCTCCTCGCAGTTTGAATGAAAATCAGCCTCAAAGACCTGAAATAATTCTTATATTTGTATTTAATGGTTTAATCCGATCCAAAATTAGAATAGCTACTTGTACCAGAGAAAAAAAAGTACAATTATCATATCTTTACATGATAACATATGAATCAATGGTAAAATATTTAGTTTAACTTCAAAGGTTACAGTAACATTTTACCTTACAGGTCTTAAGGTTATGAAATTGATATGGCAAAGTACTATGCGACTTTTATTCCTGGGGTTAATACTACAATGTAGCCACGCTAACAAGCTTTAGGGCCATATTCCCTACCAATAGGCATGTGGCATTTGGTGACCTCAGCAAATCCATCTGATGATTGAATATGTGCCAGGATTAATGAAGCTTGCCCGGAATGGGAGGGAGTGTTAGAATGGACATGTCAAGAGAACTAGTTGTGTGTGTTTTAAATGCATGTTCAAAGATCATGGTTGGGTGGTATATAATAGTAGTTCTTTACCTGGTTGGATTTTGTACCAGGGAAAGTGAAAAGTTCATATTTATCCATTTCATGTTTCCAAAAGGACAAAAAGAACCTACTACACTTCCTGGTACCCCAACTCAACACAAAAGTTGGTAACCATGACTGTTCTTCATTTTTTCAAAGTACCCCTTTGCAAGAATTTTTCAACAATTTTACCCCTCTATTTTGGCAAAAACGAAGACAAAATTGGGGTGAGCAATACTCCATTTTATGGTTTTCAATTACTATCATTTCAAACACCCCTTTTCAATGACACTTTATACATTAAATAGATGAAAACTTGTTCCCAATTTTCTTAATAGTACCATTTCGTTCTTGTTGACTGTTGCGGTAATTTCACACAAGGTATGGGAGCTGTATGCCACCCGATAGCCGTAGTAAATAAATCAAGCTACTATAATATTGAGGGCAAACCGATGTTTTTACATTACAAGCAGTGGAGGAATATGATCATTGACTTTTTATTAGGATTATTCAAAATACCGTTTTTTCTAATTTCGCGGAGACTAATTCATGAAATACCCCTATTTTCATAATTTCACAGTCCGGGCTGACAATAGAATATATACTCCCTTTTCTGCGACTTTTAGAACAGTCATGGTTACCAACTTTTGTGTTGAGTTGGGGGCTGGGCTTTAACGACTTTAACCAGTAAGAATGTGTTTCTTACATTTTCAAAAACAACAACCATAAAAAAGAAGGCTTGAAATGAGCCTTTTCAACATGCTTTGTTCAGATAAGGCATTCATATGCTATCTGAAAGCCATGGGTCTCATAATTCTAGTTAGTTATATTTTGTGAAATGAAATTAAAACATGTTATGTGAGCTTTCAACACCAGCAATTAAAGCATATAAGCCAAAGTACTTTGTACCTCATAAAATTTCCCCCCAATTTTCAACACCTATTGCACAGTAGGCTGCCAGTACATCCCAAGTGATTGCAGTCGCCTTAATTCAGCAGTATTACTATTCAGACTTCAGTCTTTGATAGCAAGGGTATTGTACACCCAGCCCCTCACTGCTGCCATTGTGAGTCCAATAGGGAATGCAATTATAGACATTGGTGACTTAAATCCTTACTGGGATTCATTCCCTGTTGATTTCTCCACAGTGATTTCTCTCAGTTTTTGAGAACTTCATGACTGTGTAGTCCAACTATTTTAGATTTACCAGACCATGTCATCAGTCACCTGTATCATCAGTTCCAAATTGGTGAGAAATATTCGTTTTTTATCTCTCCGCACAAAGAAGTAATCCAAGCTTACATGCACGATTATGGTCACATGCAAACGGTTATGGTTCCACGCACACGTCACACATATGATGCACAGTGCGCTTGTTGTCGTCTACACTCGCGCCCGAGTCCTTCGGTATTCACTCACTGCTGTGAGATTGTTCCACTCACAGAAAGCAATTGGCATCTCTTTATAAAAACTAAAAAAAAACCTAAGTTAGTTCTATAATATAATAAAGGATATAACCAGCATTGAAAATAGTCAATGTTAGCCTTGAATGTGTCAATTATGTTGTTATACCCAAATGGCTTGAATCAAGTCTAATCCTCACCTTACCCCTGGGTCAACTTGAGTCAACCTTACACTGAGGCATAGTGGTAATGGACTTGTCCGAGGCTTCTTTGCCGGGATCCTGAGGAAGTTTTACAACTATATATCCAAAAAGAGTAGTTAACGTGAAGTATGCAGGGTAGGACATTATTGAATATTGTCAATATACCCTCATACTAATGTGTAAAGAAAGACATCAGAAACATTGTGAAACATGTGTTTCTTATTTGGTACCATAGTGCATACTGTTTCCTGCTTTCAGTGATTGAGCTGTGTCTAGGTGTCAGAATGTTCTTGCATATGGGCGCACCACACCAAAAAACGTTCTCATTGAAATACGTGTAAAAGTGCCATATTTCAAGACACCGTTTCTTTCATCCGGTTACATTTATGGCATACTTGTCACCTATGACCATTTTCAGTAACATCTCAACTTTAATTTAAGCCTTGTTTCATGAGGAGTTATCAGCCTGCATTTTCCGCTACGGACCTGCACATAGCGCCCTCACTTTTTCACGTTTTCTGGCATGCCTGTTCACCATTTAGGCAGGTGCTTACGCCCTGGGCACTATTTAGGTCGATAAATTAAAAATATCGTATTTTATCATTGTAGGTGCAACGTATAGGTCCCATTCGTTCATTTAAATACAAACATACCATCCCAGGAGAAACAAATTTCCCGAAAACCTCACATTTACAAGCCTAGTTTCGTGCTTTTTCGGAACTACTACAGGATTACATGAATTGCTCATTGATTTGGTGCAGTGCTCCAATATGTTCACTTTTACACAGTAGATCAGGGGTTCTCTACGGGCAGACTGTGGGCCAATTACAGTCCTTCAAGCTATCACTGACTTGCCCTTGAACAGATCTAATAAATAAAGACAAATATCAAAACGGTGAATGTGTCTTTTTAAGCATTTTTGTACTGTCGCTGCAAAAAGGTGTGGTTGTTGGTACAAGGCATTTTGAGATATTAATGGAATTACATATGGAAAAACACAGAAAATAATGACAATTTTACAGTATTTTGTCTTCATAAAATCAGAAAGCAGTATTCAATTAATGGGGTCTTTGAAGCATTCCAAAAGCACCTGTTGTTGGTATTAAGATCTCGTTATTTTTTTGAGAGACAACTGCACCCTTTTGCTGTGACTGAGTTGTATGCACAAATTTGTGGCCCTCGAAATTGAAAACCTTTTCAGTAGCTAATACTAGTAATAGTTTTAATACTATGGATTGGAGATGATGGTTATATACCTTCACACATTTGATAGTTATCCTGAGGGACCAGGATGCAGGGACATGGCTAAATGTCCAGGATAAAAGCATGGGTAAATTATAAAAGTGACATGAAGTCACAAAATCAGTAACATTTCAATTTGTGGCAAATAGTGTTTGTGATACAAATGGAACAGGATGGTAAATACACTTGTTAATTCCTTTAACTTTTCCTTGTGAGCTTTTCAATTGAGAGTACTTAGACTGACAAAAATTAGTGAACATACTTTATGTTGTTCAGTTCTCAATTGAGAACGCACAGATGGGTAAATTGGAAACTAGTAAGCATGGTAAGATACAATGTTAACAATAGGAACCAGTGATCTAAAATAATACAATAGCATAAGGCCTAAAAAAAAAAAAGGTTTGTTTGCCCAAACACGACCGACCCATAAAATCTCAAAACCCCATGCCTTTTTTTTTTTTTTTTTTTTTTTGAGATTTAATTTTTTTTTTAAATAATGTTTTATGTTGAAAAATATATGTATTAAATGATATTTTCATCTTAATTTGCCAAACTAATCAACTACACTGCCCTGTTATTTACTTATTCCCACATATCCACCCTTTAAAACACTAAAGAGATGCAAATCCAAGATCCTACCACTATCTGAAGGTTTGTACTACAGGCTGCCAGCTGCCCTATTAAAAACAAAATACATGTATTAGCCCTAACCAGCCAGGCTATGTTCGTACGGTGTGGAAACTGGGGGAAGGGGACAAAGTATGATTTTAAACCAAATAATCGCTGTGAAACCCCTTGGAATTGACCCCCAGAACCTCTGATCACCGCGCCGCGTCCCTAATCACTCGGCTAACCTGGCAATGCTCACCTGGGCAGTGATTTTGTACACACATATCAGCTTGGTTGATGACGTCATCGAATCATATGCTATAGAATGCGCTTGGACATTGTTTTTTGCTTTAGTGAATCGGAGTGTAGGAAGGTTAGGGTTTTAAAGAACATTCAAGTGTATTAATATCAACTTGTATAGTCTTTTTCTTCTCTAAAAGTGTCCATAGCCAAAAAAAAAAAAAAAAAAAAAAAAAAAGGTAATCGACCTACCGACCCACTTTTTTCAACTCTTGTTTGGGCAAACAAACCTTTTTTTTTTTTAGGCCTAAGGCAATAATAACTGGAATTAAAAATAGTGGAGCTACTAATAGTTGTTCCACGAATTCTCACATACCCAACTATGTCAATTAACTCTTGATAGATGGTGTGGCATCGAAGACGGTGGTATCAACCACATGCGGTAAACCCACCTATATACCATACCGCAACTGTTCATGGTTACCATACCATGTAATTGTCTTCATTGGTGCTGCACAGCATTCATTAATTTATAATCAAGCCATGATATTAAGAGTAATTTTGTCTTACCGCAATCTTCCCAGGGCCCTTATTCTACCTAGTAATCGGATTTGTCTGTTTTTCACAAACAGACCTAGTGGGGTACATGTAGTGCTGTAGTCCTCCTACCAGTTAGATAATAGGTTTGTACTCTGCAAGATGAATTCATGTCAGGTTTCGGCTCATAGGTTGTAAAAAGTTCTTCATCTAAATCTGCTTTAAAAACCTAAAGCATTAGACAAACAAGAGAGTGTTTGTAATAGGCCAAGATCAGACCGCCTTTAGGTAGGCGTACTATGTTAGGGTCAATGATCAGGGCAGGATGTGGGTTTCCATAAATTAATATTTCATCAGTTCACATTTACTCGGATTATAGTGTGCGATAATTATGCCTGCCTGCCTATGGTTGAGAAACGTGTTGTTCCATTGTGCTCCCGTGTGGCTGACTCAAAGGTGTGACTATTGTATGTCAGGGGAGGACTGGAGTGGAATACGTGTTTGACTTACTTCTTTTAAATGGAACTGTATAGAGCTATTTAGGATGTTTATGAGAACTAAATATCCAGGTCTCTCAAACAATTAATAAAGTATACCTTTTATATATATTCCAAGATATAAATAAGTAATAACCCTTAGAACCGTACTATAATTGACATGGGGGTGGGGGTGGGGGTGGGGGGGGGGGGGGGGTAAATGTTTAAGAATTAGGGGTAATTGGTGGAGCACTTTAGATCTTGCATTCAGTGAGAGCAAAATTTGATAAATATGGGCCATTTTGGTGAAATTATGCAAGATACCCAACACTTAGGCCAAATTGGGTGAGACCATTCTTTTTAGCAATGGATGGGAGCACATGTGAAGAAAAAAACCCATTAAGTCTTTTGGGGAAATGATAGGTAGATCTAGTCTTCTAGACACAAGCAATACAGATGGGGAGAGTATGTTACAGCCTAACCTTCCTCACCTCTGAAATGGGTTTAGCTCTGGGCTGGGATGGCCTAGGTGAGAGTAAACTACATGGACATTAAATTATATGAATAAGATTCTATTTGTATTTTTAATATGTGTAGTAGTGTATTATATTCCTTAAATGATAATCCTCTACCCTAGAAAGGCTAAGTGAAAGTATATTATCTACATATATCATCCTGATCATGCCTTGTACTACAGGTGGTAATTTTGATAATAGAAAATGAAAGTTTGATGAAAAGAAGGTTCATGTGGAGGTTAGAAGACCAACTTATCACCTGATTTCCCGATGATTCTTATCATTATAAACCGGAATATGCTTTATCGTATCATCTGGATCAATTATGTCCGGCCTTCATATCTTCTGAAGATAGCCGGATGCCTTGCATATTGGATATTGAATATTGGGTAGTCATTGAATCCTGTGAAAGTGAAAATTGAACTGCTACGTTAATTTTCAGGATTTCTTTAGTATCATAATAGCTGCTAATAATTGAAGACAAAATGAAATGTTTCAAAAAGTATGTATGGCTATCAAAAAGTATGTATGGCTATTGAAATGAACACGAAATTGGAGATGATAAGAATTCTAAATATACACTAGAACCAGACTTTTCAATTTTGTTTCGTCGCAATTGCACACATTATACTTTAATCAATGTTGCCCCTGCCTATCCACCTGCAAATGAAAATGCTTTCAGTCCCTAAGCCCATCCGACCTATATCTTGAAGAATTCTAATTCAAATCTGAATATCTTATCGCTGTAATCTAGTTGTCCCGCAATTACCATTCCAAGAAACTTAATAGTTTTGCCTCGCATGTGTTCCAATCAGCATGATATATTTCCAAAAATTAATATCAAAAGCATTTATTTACGCACATGTGACCGTGACATAAAATAATGTTACTTTTTAAATGCACAAACATGTTTGTGACCAGTAAACCGCTACATAAGGGCAGACTAGGTTGACAATAGAGTATATAGGTGATGTATCATGGTACATGTATGTACAGCACAGCATAATTCAACTAACCAGCCGTCCAGACAGACAAAATAACCCGCAGGCTGGTAAGGACTTTTTTCTAGCAGCTTAGGGAGGTCTGTCCTTGAAATCAGCATGCCAGCCTAGCTAGTCAACCAGCTGTGAGGCTTTTCTGACAGAGAGTAAAGGTTACTCAGAGTGCACCTCAGGCCGCCGTTGTGTTGCTGTGCTACTCTGCCTTAGCTATAGATAGCTGCTCAATGTTGGAACTGGATGGAAAGGAGGGCCTTGTTTCACTGCTTGTACCGACTGACTGACTGATTGCCACGAGTTGGAGGAGTGTCTATCTGCCTGTATGCGTGATGCATATAGCTAGATGTATCGGGAGAGAGAGCCCGCGAATTCGTACCCGTCACCGCAATTCTTACACTAGCCTACCTATGTGTCTTCATTGATCTTCCAAATTGCGCCTTTTTTGGATTTCATACACCTTAGAATAGAGTGTATTCCCTCTTTTGCCTTGGAATCTTATATACCTGGACTTACTCAAGGATCTGTTCCAAACTACATCATTGGTAGTTGAGGTTTCTTCTTAGATGCTACTGGATGTAGTAGACTATCATAGATTTGTTAGAAAGACACCAATGTCAGCAAAACCTATCAAGATGCCGAAAGCTCGTAAGTTTATCCTCTTCACCAATTGATATTTAAATTCTGAAGAACATAGTTGAGTATTTTTAATGATATCCCCAAATTGTATTCATGTATGTATTCTAGCAGGCATAGCGCTGAGGTGGGGTCTTGCGCTTATATCAGGGTATTACAAAATTGATACATACAATTTTTAATTACGATGGTTTAATATTCAAAATGACCCCTATATTCTCAAACTTGATGTGAATCAAAGTTGTTAATGCATCATTTTAAAACCTAGCACTATCCCCCCCATATTTGAGATATTCAGGGTGTGTTTTAGTGATAATGCGTGAATAAGTTACAATTTCGAAGATTAATTTGATTCTGGTTTGAAATGGTCACATCATCTATTTTTCATCATTTTATTTCTCCATTTGTCACCATTTTATTTCTCCATTTTTTCACCATTTTATTTCTCAATTTCATTACGATTATTAATAGGCTTAAGTCAAATTGGATACAATTATATTATTATACCCGTTTTAAGGTTATGTAGTATTTTTGTAAAATGTGTCTTCTATAGACGACCTAATAACTATGTGGTAAGAACAGATCACATCAGACTGATAATTTACAATTATTCTCCCAACAAACTTTCATGAAAAGAAGATATATTAGTAAATAACATCCCACATTCGCCAAAAATATAGGGGCTTCTCAGTGGTGCACAAATCTCATCATTGGAACGATGCAAACGATTTGAAAGTTGCTCCTTTAATATGGGTGTAGTCTGTTAAAGAAATCGCATTAACATTTTAATGTGACTTGTGACAAAAAAAATGTTTGCCGTCATTAGTACATCGTGGGTAATCACAGTGGTAGTAAAGAAACGCTTCCGAAACCAGGGATAGATTATCGATAAACTGTAAAGATATATGAGATGGCAGAATTATGATGAGAGTGAGAGCGATAAATCAGCAAGCATGTCTGAGCTTGTCCATAATTTGTATTGTAATTTTTGTGTCACCCGGAAAGCCGACTTAGTTTTTTCTCTCCTAAATTTAATAAACCCGTTTGGTATGGTTCCTTTCCGAGTCTTTGCATTTGTTTGTTTGTTGGAGTTGTCTCTCGAATGGTTTTGTTATTATAGGCTTTCAGAACAGAACAGCTAAATTAAATGAATCTAATTATGGATACAAGATGAAACGAATTAATTTGATATAGCATCTTCTATATTTCTGGCAGTTTATTTGTGTAGTTTTGATAAGGGTGAGAATGATTTAGGTCATGCTTTCTTGAAAATGTCTGTAAATGTTAACATGCATTATGGACAAGGATGCAATGTATAATTGATATAGAATTATTTGTTTGCATATTAAATAGGAGAAGGGAGATTATTTGATGATGAAATAGTTTTCAAATCATGAGTATGAGTCAGCTGGTAACAAGGTTTAATTGTACAAATATTTTCTGATAAAGGAGAGATCGTTCTGTAAAAGTATGGCATTTTGAACTTGAGTAAAAGTTGATTCAAAATGGATTTTTGAGATATACAGGGTGAGTCAGAAAGAACAGGCACTTTTTTAGCGAAAGCACCACAGAAATAGTAGGCCTGCATATGGAAAACCAAATATATTTGGCTTTCATTTAAAAAAATAAAAAATTGAATTCGAACATTGCGTCATTAAGTTGCAACCATTTGAGAAAAACCTGGTATTTTAAAGCCAATCCACGGAATGGCAATAGGGCCTAACCCTTATTATTGTTGAATGCCTGATTCAGAGATGCTGGCTGATCGATGAAACTAGTGAAAAAACTGAAAAGGCACATGAATGTTGGATACAATATCTTAAAATGACTGGAAATAAATAGATCTGTGAAATTATGAGTAATAAAAGGCCTGAAATCAAGAAGGAAAAGTAAAAGGAGGCATATCTACTGTATCAGGAGGTAAACCCCATTAGAATACTTTTAGGAATGGCTTGATAATTCGACTATTCCGTGGATTTGCTGCAAATTTTGGGGCTTCACTCAAATTAGTGTAACATGATAACAAAATGGTCGATTTTTAAAATACTGCTTTTGAATAAAAGCCAAATTGTAGGTATTGAAAGCGCTTCCATTGATTTGGAATATGTATGCCTACATCTTTTGCGACACTTTTGTGGAAAAAGCGCCGTTTTTTCTGACTCGCCATGTATGCAGGCACGTATATTTTACTGAGATTCAGGGTTGGACATTGAAATAAATGGTCAACGACACATCTTGAATAGAAAACTATACAAGAAGGTGATGTCTTTACCCCACTAAAATTCAAAATACCCTAAAGTAAAACATGTCACTATCAAATCCATGATGTGCACCTATGAGTCGCTAGAAAAATATAGCCATCCGCCCCGTTCCTTGTCTCTCCTTCCACGCCAACATCACTCCGCCAGACTTAGTCTACATAGGCTCTCTGAATAAGGTCAGGGCCGAGTGGCGTTAATGCTAAATAGGTCAGACGAGTTTCCTGGTATATAGTCGCAAGAAACAACTGGAAACATTTGTAGAACATAGCCTATATGTGATGCGATCAACCAAAATGAGTCCGAAGTCACAAATATTAATTTTGAGATTTTACCACACAAAGGATATAATTACTTTTGTTTTGATTTGTTTTGAACACCCTTCATTTGGTCGTATCTTTGGGATTAATTGTTCATTCTTAATGGGGTTTTCAGTCAAATGTTGTATTGCACATGGCCAATACAATCAAGTAGAAAACTCAAAATGTGTTTTTTTCCGACTTCAGACTCATTTTGCTTGATAGCATCACATAGATCTATGATT
This sequence comes from Ophiura sarsii, assembly GCA_035610835.1. Taxonomy (NCBI): domain Eukaryota; kingdom Metazoa; phylum Echinodermata; class Ophiuroidea; order Amphilepidida; family Ophiuridae; genus Ophiura; species Ophiura sarsii. The sequence goes on along the minus strand of CM069442.1, from coordinate 48,392,656 downwards.
TTCTTTTTGTTTGTGTTAGCGCTACCTAGCTAGCTCTTGTTTCCTCGATGTGTCATGTGAAAATCCGTAAATCCCCTTCCCTGTGACCCATTTATTTCATTTTTGCGTCTAATCATACGTATGTAAGCATCGGTGGATCTTGTGTTGTTTTCGGTATTGAGGTGTTGTTTAGTTCTACGATACGAAAGTTACAATTGAGTGGAAATAGAATGAGGCTGGCTGATTCAAAGCATTCAAATTATTGGGGACTCATGGAAGTGAAATTGTCATGCCTCTTGGTGTACTTATACTAGTATACATTGACATATAGGCCTATAGACTTTTAGATTTTTTTGTGTCCCCCCCACCCCCTTTTCATTCAATGACCAACAACCTGACTTGGGTAGTTCATCATGGTAAGGGTAGTTCATCATGGTAAACTTCATGAGGTGTAAGGTAAACTTAGAAATTGTTATAACAGAACATTGCATAGCTCTCCTTGGGATAATATTAGTAATTGTTGACAGTTTGGTCTGGGTCACTATATATGGACAGTTATAATAAAGTATCAGGTCATGACTGTGATATTGGAGCAAATAGACTGAGGTTTTAGGTGTCTATTTCATAATACAATGCAACTATCTCACTGGACACCTTTATAGACAATTGGCATGCCAACCGAACATATCAGTGTACCCACTTCCAGCACCATTAGCATGATTAGTCATATGTATCATTAGGAGATTCCACTTCAGTGGGGGCGGGCACATGGGACTCCAAGTATAAAGACTTGGATACCAAATTTGTTTGTGATACATATTGATATTATAACCAGGTTTTACTTAAATTGACCCCAATAATACCTGTGAGAAATGTTTTTCTTAGTACCCTGTAACTACATGTAGAATGATACAATTATTTACCCTTTCCCAGGAGTAGGCAGTGCACTGTCATAACCATTGAACTAAATTACACCCATATGTGCTTTTAACTGGATTTGAACCGGCAACCTTTTCATTAGAATAGATCCACAATGCTCTAATAACCATTGAGCTACATAGGCAACTGGCAGAGGAGTGCAAGATTATATGCTCTATAGGAAAATATCACAATGATGAATTTGTGTCCTATCCCAGTTATGAAACAAAAATTCTGACTAAAATAATGATATGTAGAACAACCCACTAGTTTCTGTTCTTAAAGTTACATTTATAATGTATTTTCATTGTTTTACGCCAATACACATCATTATACATGTACTATCGTCTGATGGCACATTGCACATGGCCTTGTCTATGAAATAGAGAACTGATTGTTATAATTTGGTTGTGTAGGCAAATAGTTATGTGACATTGGACATGAATTATGAATTACAAGGATGTAGTGACCACTTGTGTTTATGAATGATTGATAGGGTTAGGTCAATGTCATTGGTAATGCTGAATTGATGGTGTTATTGACTTACTAAAATGGATTAAAGTAAGGTTGTTTTGATATTTAAATTCAAGTGAACTCAGATTGGGTATGTGCCTATAACGTCATCTCATATAAAATTTATAAATGTAGATAAATATGCAAACTATGCTGCATGTTACTGTAGATGGTATGGACAATTCTCTCTAAATTAACACCTTCCACGCAGCTATTAGTATTAGTTTTACCATATATACAAACAGATTTTTCAGAAACCTTTCCCAACTTTCAAGTATAAATCTCAAGAATTACTGAACTAATACTAGGCATGTTTGTACTTAATTCAATGCATATCTCATGGTGATTCTAAATATGGTGATGAAATTGAATAATTTTGACATTTTTGAAGAATTTTGTGAAATTTTGGAACTCGCCACGTGGAAAGTGTTAACATAAGACATGGAATTGTTGGGTCATTTTGGCCACTTGTTTCCAGGCTATTTGTTGCAGGATTCTCAATTTCACTTCTGGATTTAGAGTGCAGTAATCTTAGATTGCGTTTAAAGGTCATCAGGTCACTTTTTAAGCCTCTCCATCATGATGGAGTGAGTAGTTTAATATCAATAGGGATACTTGGTTAAGACTAAGGTTTGTAAAAAAAGCACCAGGTAAATGCCTTAAGGTATTTTGTCAATTATACTGACATGAAATCAGATTGAAAAAGTTAGGACAACTTGTCGTTCAATGGGTTTTACAACCAAATCTAGCTTGATCCTTGTTTTTGGAATGGGCATACTTCATTTGAATTATTGATATGGAAATTATTTTCAATTTATATGATTTTTTGACAAAGTATTCTATACAAGCACCTTTAAGAATATAGCCATATCTTATCGCACGTGATTTGAGATGACGTTAATAGGTCTAAATAATAGGACAACATCTTGATGTGAATGGCAATGGTGGACTGAATTAAATACCATTTGGTACGCTGTCTCATGTAATTATTTGTGAGTTAATTAACTGGAAGTTCACCTACCCAAATAAAAATTGACATTTATAGACTGAAGTAGGACGTCATGCAGTTAAAATATTTATTGATCCGATATGGTGTCAGTCGAGATGTACCGACTGTACCGAATCGGAATACCTATGTTCAGAAACGGAGAATGGTATTTTGAAGTAGTACATTGGTTTGCTCTATTAGAGCCAGACAATGTGGTGCAACACAATACCGATATAGCGCATGGAGGCGTACATATGATACTGTAACTACCGGTCATGTACTTATAGCATGTACTTATACTACGATCTTATCACCACCGTAATGAAAGAGATGCCCCCAAGCACTGCTAAATTGAGGAGGAACAATTCACCTGGTGAACCTGTGGGGGAGTCTAAATTCTATCAACATAATTTGGAAGGATTGTTGGATTCATTTAAAGGTGCACAATGATATCAGTTGAGGTCACCAGACTTGTCCTCTTTAGAATATTTAAAAAAGGAAATACAGTTCAGGTACAATGTCATTTATAAACTACGCATGCTTTTTATTGTTCAAAATAATGGACTTTTTCATATTAACATGAAAAACGGAAAGATGGCTGTATGTATTTGTCAGATTTCATCGAATTACAAAATTACAGTTTGTTGCATTGTCGGTAACAGAATAGAAAATATTTTGATCAATATTCTTTTATCAATTTGATGATATCAGTTATTAAGCAAAAATAAAAGGGTTCACCTTTAAAATCAAGGGGTTCATGAAGGAATTTCGAGTCTTTGATAGAGGCTATCAATAGGAGATTGGTTCATGGTGCTCAAACTGATTACAGGGATGAAGTCATCTTGGCTCAAGGCAGAATAGAGGACACTGACCATAAGAAAGGATTTGCTGTTGACCAGTAGTGTTATAGAGGATGTGTGGACAGTATGGCGGTCACTCACTCACTGATGAAATAATAGTCATCAAATTATAATGCAAAATGTCCATGTAATATAATGATGATATAAAGTGATCTTTTTCAATTTTAACTAATGTTTTTAGTGAACTTTTTCAATTTTAACTAACTTTTTTTGATCAAATTAGTGCCATTTTGATTTTGCAAAAAGGTGTGCAAAAAGTTTTTAACTGGTTTATAAATGCCTTTATAAATCTTTTAAGTCTGACCCTTTGATGAATGCATTCATTTTCATAATGAGAGACTAAATGTCAACACATTTTGTGGTATGGTATGACAAATAAAAGAAACTTAAAAATTCAAATAATCTGAATAATATGCTAATTTCACTGTGGGTTCTCCCGTCCACATTGGTAAATGACAATAAACTTTCAATTACATTTGAATGAAAAATATATAATTTTACTTTTTACAAAGTATACATTTATACATTGCAATAAAATTGGGCATCCTTTAATGCTGATGTACATGTAAACCTAACGGTATTCCAAGTGAGCAAGCAAGCATGATATTTGCCATATGAGTAATCCGGATAGTGAAATGACATTTATCACAGGGCGGGAAAGTAAATGGATATCTTGGGTTTATTTTAGCAAGCTCAAGTTTAGTTGATTTCTCGCCAACGTGATGTTTTCTCAAATGTTATAATGTGTGTTCCTGCAAATGTTATAAATGTGTGTTTAATATACATTGGAGAACCATTTCCCTAGGAAATTGTACTTTTTAAGGTATTTTTTGTTTGTCTTTCAAATAAAGAATTATATGCCAATTTATTGAAAATCTCTCAATATTGGAAGGACATTTTGTAAACTTGGATTAAAATGTTGAGGATATTCACAGGGAATTCTATTTGTCCAACCCTAGGTTACAGTATGCTCTAATTCTTGGTTTGTTTATATGCATCATTTTGCACACATACCAATATGACAGTTGATGGACCAGGATCCCAATCAAATTTTGTAGGTATCCTGAGGTCGGTCAAAGGTTAGTTGGAGCTAAGGAAAACAGGTGCTTTGTTTACCACTGCTTGAAATAGACAATCTTTTATCAGCTAATCAGAACAAAATATCTGATAAGCAGAAGGAAAAAGATGGTTGACCTTATGTAAGGAGAGATTGACAGTGACACAAAATGGCAACAATAAGGACTGAACAAGGGGCTTCAAATTTGGTTGTGCCACGTTTTCAAAGTCTGAAAATGAACCAGCTTTTGTTGTATAGGGGCACTGTGTGGTTGGTGTAAGAATGGCTATTGTTTGTTAATTTCTTTTATAATTGGTTTCTTTTTGTATGGTTTAGAAGATGACAGAAATGGCCTTCAGGAGGTTTTCATGCAAGCTGGATCCTTGTAGAGTGTGTATTTGTGCAATATACCCCTAAAGCTAGCTGCCATGATGTTTTGTCATACTGTAAAAGTGGTAATTCTTGCGCGATTACATTTTCGCACTTTGCTGATTTTCAGCCATTTCGCTTGTTTTTAAATTTGCGATCTGAAAGTTCATTACATAGACTTATATACAAAATAATTATATTTGTGTGTTTTTATTTTCACGATAACTGCTTGAGCGCAAAGAGCGCACAAATTAATGTAGCGCAAAAAAATCCCATATACAGATATCCATATGTGACATTGTGTAGTACAACCTTGTCCTCATATCAATTGTACAGGTAAAATATAGGCAGGGGCAAACAAGGGGGCCACCCATTGAGACATGTGAACCATAGCCATGCCAATAGGCAAGATAAGCCCCCATGTTCAGCTGTTTTGCCTTATGGGGATAGCTTCTTACACAATACCACCTCTTACACATAAGTACCTGAGCAGTAACATGAGAACATGTTTGAAAGTAAAAAATGAACAGATAGGTAGAGTGTAAGAGTCTGTCTGGAGAAGTTCATTTGAGGACAAGTGCATCATGCATGGATTTGAAGGACAGCTAAGGACATGATTTTGCCCCAGAAAAAAAGTACAATGTTATGTTGTAACAATGAGAAAGGGAGAAAATAAAGCCCACTCCAATTTCATGTTTCAAATCATTTTGAATGTTCCAAGCTTTTCTGTTCCATTCAGAATAGAGTAATCCTAATAATGGTGAGAATAAAATGAATTGAGCACGCGTTAAAATGTGTAGTCAGCGAACTAGCTTGTCTGGAAGGGGCTATATTAACTGCTGTGTGTTGGCCCTGCCTAGGTTTAGCTACATGTGCATATAACGTACTACATGTAGGAACAGCTTGAAATTGATTATACAATATGAATATGCAACCAAAACAGCCAGTTATTTCTGCAGTGTGAAAGGTCTCTTCTATAGAAATGGCTTTCCAAGTTTGTATGTGAATTCGCATTCAAGTACAAGCTTAAGGTACATCTGAATATGTTTGGCCTAAATGACCCATAGCCCGCCCGCTGGGCCTTGAACAAAATGGAAATCAAACTTGATACGCTTGTTTGTGCAAATAGGTATATTGCAATAAGATGTAATCTCATGAAATGTGACTTTTTAAAAGAACACCACCAATTGATCAGCAGATTTATCAGTGTGCCTTAAATTGTTAGGGCAATACTTCTTCATTACATTCTTGTATTTCTAACATATAATATTGTTTTTGTCGAATTGAATATAAATATTTGTGATTACAAATCTGATGTGCACTCAAACAGAACAGTATAGTTTGCTAATGGATATGAGATCAAAATAATACCAATGCGATTGAATATCGCACACCCGGAGGAAGATGAAATCAGAAATGCCTGGTTTCAGATTTAAGGGATAGATTTCGGACGTACTTGTCTAAGTAGCAGGCACCTGAAAACTTGACACTCGTCTTAAACGAAGCCCATTATTAGCTTCATTCACTCAAGATTTGAAATGTAGAGATGGATGTTCGATGTTTCATTTGCCCATTTACAATTATTAACCCATTTATTCAACTTAGTCAGATGAAAATCCATATTTTTCTCTTGCAAATCCCATCCTTTGGAATAGAAAAACACCAATTGAACTTCAATTTAATAATGGATTTGACGAATAACCAGAATTTTAACCATGTCCTATTCACTGTTTGTGAATAGTACCACTAGGTTTGCCATGATTAGGTTGCATTTAAAGATCATTAAGAACAGCCTGGTTACATATAAACCAATGTATGTTTGCTTAAATTGCTGTTATGAAGTCTTGTTATTTATTTGGACTTCAGTCTCCATATGTCACCATTACTTGAGTAAATATCTGCGACTTGATTATCTGCTGATACCTTGGAAGCGGAATTGATAAATGATTCGACTTTATTTTCATATTGTAAAGGTTCTACCAAAACCAAAGGTCAAAATAAATAAACAAAACAAAAGTAGATTCTTTGCCTAGTCTTAACCATTTTTACCTGACATTTGTAAGATAACAAGTTTCAGTGATGGTGCATTGGTATACTTATCAGCTTGTCGAATGTCAACTGCAGTTTTAACTTAAAACTTAATGTCAACTTAGGGACGCACCATTAGATACTCAGGTGGGGGGGGGGGGGGGGGGGGGGGGGGCATGGAAGTTTAAAAAAAAAACACCTTTGCCCACTATCCAGGAAAAAAACAAAAACTTTGCCCACCAACCAGGAAAAAAAAGAAGAAAAAGACCCACTGCTGAGTAAAAAAGAAAGAAAGATGACTCGCCCAAAAGGCCCAACTCAATGTAAAGAAAACCATTAAAACCTTAAAAAAAACACCTTTGCCGGCTTTGCTAAAAAAATAAAATCCGCCTACTTCGCTGGCGAAAAAAATAAATTCCACCCGACCCCAACTTCCATGCCCCCCCTGAAAATCAAATGGTGCGTCCCTTAAAAGTTGACATTACTTTATTTGACTAACCTATATTATTGGCCAATGAATAAATCAGGAATATGAATTATGCTCCTATATTGCGCAATATTATTTATGTGTTGAGTTGACTAACATCTCTCCCATAAAAAGATAAAAACAAGCTATAAGACCAAAAGCCCCTTTTGACCTGACTGCCCTTTGTGATTGTAAGAACTGTGGGTTATGCTAAAAATAGACCTGAATAGTTGTAAACCAAACTTGAACTTAGCCCCTGGGGTATCTAACATAATTCATTTAGTCATAAAATGAAGACTAATAAAAATGGACTTGCCTAAAGGGATAAAAGTTTTTTTGAAATAATTATATTATGTGATGTGTACACTATCCATCTTGAGAATGTGTCTATTAAAACATACATTATGCACTTATCAATTGCAACCCTGGCCACAGGGGTCTGGGACATGGTGGGGGTTGTAGTGGGACATGCCGAAAGTGAGGCTCGGCTGGCTATGGGGTGAGGTTCTGCGTGTACCGGGGATGTACAAAGTGTGCCCCCACTAGCTGGGGCACGTAGCAGGGACAAAAATCACAGAAACAATGAGCCGGGAAATGGCGTACACTTTGTTCTGGCTAGGGGGAGGGGGGGGGGGGGGGGGCTGTAACAGTGATGTACACTTTGTCCCGGCTAAGGAGGGGTCGGGATGTAGTGACATACAAAAAATGGTGCCCAGCCCTGCAGGGACTGTACCAAGGACATCAAATTGGCAATTTGTATGTCCCAGGGCCCCAATCCCCGCTAGTCCCTTGGCCAGGGTTGCAATTGATAAGTACATTAGCATTGTCTTGCTGATAACAATAAACTTTGAGACAAGCTTTATGCTTGCAATTTTCGTATCATTTGGAACAAACTGTTCATAATTAGAAATCCCGAACCAATAAGCCACTATAATTCACCGGGACTATTCTAATGTCAGGCAGCTTTCTTTTAGATACATACACTATAAAATGTGAGTGCAATAACACCACTGTATCCCAGCAGGAAAATAAGTTGGAATACAGTCTATACCAGTCGCCGCTTTGATATAACAATAAAAGTCGGCAACTAGAGTGTTTTTAGGGGGAAAGCAGAGAGCAGGTAGCAAGGTTTGAATTTCCTGGTGTGAAATCTAACCATGTATTATACAATAGCAAGCTGAGCAAACAGCTATTTTGTTCCTTTCTAGACACGCCTCTCACGTATGACATCCGCCTTTTTATATTCCTAACACAGGGGAAAAGTGCACGATTAGAAAGGGTCATGCTCTTTTCTTGTATATTTTCTCAGCAAATCTTTCCCCTCTTTACATCTTTACACACGATCCAGGAATACATTTTGTGTGTGCACTGACTGTTTTAAAGATGTGTTTGTTGGGTGAACCACTAGCTAATGGCCAATCACATTGCAATACACTTTACTCCCAAGATATAAATGTGAAGCTGGCAATTTTCATGTGGAGAAACCTATAATGTCATTAATGTCAAAAGGCTGGACTGAACTATGGTTTATCAAATTCAAGATTGTTTGTGAACATTTATAGAATAATTGGTAGAATATAGAACTTCATGAACTATAAACTTGACATAACAATAACATGTAACAAATTAAGTTTGTGCAAATGACTACTTTATTGTCTTTAAGATTATGGTTGCCAAGAATCTCACTCTTGCTTCATGTTGATGCTTGACTGTAGGGGAAACCCGAGAAATATCAAGCAGCTCAATTGAACCACCCTATTTCTTTAATATTATTAAAAGGAGACACTTGACCACTATGCTACAGCTATTCCTACTTGGCCATGGGTCAATTGGATGTGATTCTAAGAGCTAGGCCCGTGGATGGGTATTTATGGAAGGCTTGGGAGGAGTAGGAATGGGATTTAATGGTGGTCAGTACAGTTGGAAATGAGGGGTTAATGGTTAGAAAGAAAACTAATATTATTAAAGAGATGAATTTTTAACAGTCTTGTCAATCTGTGTATGTTAGTGTTTATACAGGGTGAGTCAAAAAGACTGCAATAGTGGAAAGAAGCCATTTTGTTTTCAAAACCAAAATGAATTTTAAAACTTTTTAAACGTTGCAAGAATGATGTATTTAATCCTAACTTTGTGTGAAAAAATGAAGTCGATCGCATTTTTCGTTTGGTTTTGGTGACCCTCTTTGCTGCACAACCAAATTGACCTGTTTGTCCATGAGCACAGTGATTTTCATTTGAAATGGCACACATTGCATTTTCATATTTGAATATCCCGCCAACAAAAAAAATGGAAATTGTCAGTTTTTAATTAAAATTTAGAACATTATACGCTTTCATAGCATGGGTATGATTATAATTGAATATGCTAACTCACATATAAACAAGAAAGGATGCATCAAATTCCAATAACATCACAAATGAACTCAAGTTTCCAAATTTGAATGAGAGGCACATTTTGTGATCTGATGCATATTTTGGGTATCTCGTGGACAAACGTGTGAAATGGGGTGCACTGGTCAAAAGGTTCACCAAAGGCAAACGGAAAATGATATTGACTTCATATTTTCACGCAAAGTTAGGATTAAATACATCATTCTTGCAACGTTTAAAAAGTTTTAAAATTCATTTTGGTTTTGAAAACAAAATGGCTTCTTTCCACTATTGCAGTCTTTTTGACTCACCCTGTACATTGACTTGAAAATAAATAAGGTTCAGATTTTGTTGACATGCAAGTGCTCACTGAAGTCCATAAACATGATTATCAGTGTTTTCGAAAATTTTCAAATATGGCTGATTTTATTTATTTATTATTTAAACAAATCTATTATGGGATTCACTTTGTAAAGTTTCTAGTAGTACTAGTAGGCTTGGGTCATGGACTTGGAATTTTTTTCAATATAGATATAAAAATATTTGTATATTAATCGATAGGTCTAGCCTACAGGGGGTACCTATCTAAAATAATGACTCTTTCCATATACTGAAAATCAAGTTCATGAAGTTGTTCTGCAAGTATTTTAATGAATAATATACTCTGACAAACTGGTGTGAATTAAAAGTATTTGTAAAGTACAGGTTTTAAATTGTGCTGTAATTTACTTGAAAAATACACTTCGTCAAAATATCCCTGCTGTGAAACATTTAGAGTGATACATTGTGTTTATAATTGAATGTATATAGCACATACCTTAGGCCCAACCCCAAAATATCTCTTTAGGAAATGGAGAATGGTATTGCAAAACACAAGATTCCATTTCACTCCAAAGATATATACAGATCAAGGGTCAAGACGAGCTGTTTCACATGGTAAAATTAAAGGTACCCTAACAAGTTAAAGACGAATGATTTGAGTTTACAGAGTTAACAATGTTTTTGGCTTTAGAAGTTTAGATTTCAAACATTATCAACAATTCAATCATGCTATTTGATCCTTTATAAGAATTGTTTCTTTTTCAAAAATAAAATGATGATAAAACAATTATTTTGTTGGGTTTAACCTTCAGGAAGAGCGTTTTCTTTGAATAAGAAACCTCACTTTAATTTAGATTATATTTTTCATTCCTTCAGTGCCTGTGTAATGAAGATAATTATGGGAACTATCCCAGAGGGCAGATCTATATTAAGGGTTGCACACTTCAGCCACCCATAACTATTTCATATGGACCCTGACATTTGTTGTTGTGTCATCTCAGGTCAAAGCATACAGTGACCCTAGCACTGAGGACAATGAACTGATTAAGGCCAACCTGTCCCATCAATGGCCAGAGTCCTGTGGGACATGCACTTTTTAGCCATCATCAGGTCAGAAGCTGTGATCCATATGGTTTATTATTGATCCCTCCCTTTAAAAATCCCCTTGCCTGCTACTTACTACCCATATGGTGGAGTCATCTGGTTTGTCTATGTTCATTCAATTTTCATAATGTTTTTGTGTCAATTTAATAGCTTTTGAGTTTGGTTGGGTTCAAACGTAGTTCAAGTTTGTGGATATGTTGCAGAAAAACTCATTGAATTAAGGAGGGGGTAACCTACTAACCATACTCCCTAGTTTAAACCCCTACATTTGTACCAGCGTGGTATTTTCATTTATGAACCATAGTCTGTGCACATCTCCAGTGAAATGTTACCTGTAGACGAATGATTGGGTGGGAAATGGAATTGCAAGTGTTACAAGGTTAGTTAACATAATAAGGGTTTGTGGAGCTCAACAGGAGAGTTTTTGCCACTTTTGAAGCCCATTTGCACAGACCTCTTGTGCGGAGTTCCTTTAGTATACCCTACCACTGCATGTCGTGGGCTTTTAAAGAACGACCCATACACTTACACAGTGAGGATTACAAATGGTAGGGTATTCTAAAGCTTACCCGACCTCTTTTCTCAATGTTCGAATTTGCCCAAACACTTCCTCTCCCATCATCCAACCGATCTCTCAGATGGCAGACAGGTATCGTGATACCACATTCTGTCATGTTGTAAACCACCGTCATATGCCATTTGCAGGCTAGACCATTTTGCCCCAAGGTGAATATGACTAGAGCATGATCAACAGTCATCACCCACACACCAGATGAGTACCATTACTATATCAGGAAGTCTATGTCCATCTGGCTATTAATTATACACACACTTGAGTTTAATAAGTGCATTGGCCCAACCAACATAAGGGATCATGTCTGAAATTGTCTCCAAAGTTGCAACCAAGTAACCCAGAGGCCTTTCTTTTACAAATTACATACCAAAGTGCACAGTGGTTTTTGATGTGGAAAATATACAAAAAGTGACTTGTTTGTTTAGGAACTTGATGGATTGTTAAGGTTTCAGTTTTCAAGCAGTGTTGCTATGAAAGTGCATAACATTGCTACGATATGTGACAGTGGCCTTTGGTATAGATGAAGATGGATGTATAAGACAAAGGGTCAGATCCTTTTCAATTGAATACACAACAGTTTGCACTGAACTTTGCTGCCAATCTGCGGTTTATGTTTAGATATGTTTGGTTGACTTGAAAAGAAATTGAATACTTCCTGAAGACTGCAGTCATTTTGAAATGTCACATTTACATGCCTTGTGTATTTATATCTAAAATAAACATGATCTAGTTCAAAACAAGTAGTCTAGAAAATATTAACAGGTCAAACGATGATTGGCTTAGCAAAATTAAAGGGCTAATCGGATTCCTCAATAGAAATTGTCCTAATGTAACATTGCAACTTAGGATGTCATAAAGTTAGAGTTCAAAGGTTCCATTTGGGGCCAGGCTAAAGATGAGCATTTTAAACTTCACTCTACATTATTATTGAGCTACTCACATCAAATACATAAACCCACCCAACACATGCCCAAACAAAAGAAAAACGGGGAAGAAAATATAGATAGAAAAACACACCATTAAACAGAAATATTGTTCTTTAATTAAACACAAAATTACCATGGATGAGTGTCATACGAGGGTCATTCATTCAATAAGTTCTACCTCCTCACTCATAACATCGCTAATATTAATGTCAGTCTCATGACATTTGTCATGAGTATGGCTCTGAATCATAGCTACACGTTTATAGTAAATCATAATTGATATCTGTTTTACTTTTGTTATGATACAGTCAAAGCCAGAGATGTTTTGTCTTTTAAAAGAAGCCAAATGAATAGCACTTAGCGATAGTTTGCTGTTTTCATCCATTTCCGTCACACTAAATGGAAGTTTGGTTTTCACTGCATCTCTAGAAAATTTCAACCATTACTCAGATCAATTTACTATGAATTTGTAGCTGAGGTTCCAAGCTGCAATTGTGTAATATTTCATAAGACTTGCTTACAAAATTATGAGGTAGGAGGTAGAACTTATTGAATGACCCTCGTAATTACTGTTTTTGTTTATAAATTGGACCACGCCATACCAGTCACTATATTTCCTTAGGAGTTGAAAGCAAAGGCAAGAGGTTCATACAAAGATCAGTTGGACAGTTAAGCTCTATATATAGCTGATAACTTTAGTGTCCTAGATTCTTAGGTCATGAATGTCTGAACTTGAGCCAACATTGAATTAGTTTTGCAACTTGTAGGCCAAGGTGAGTTTATCCCTAACCCTACATGTAGTACATGTAGTGCAGCAGCAGCGGGAAATGGACAGAAGAACAGGGGGAGGGGGTTAAATGGTAGTGCAAAAATAATTATGTCCCCGCTTCCAGGAATTGAACCGGGTCCCCAGGGTGACAGGCGAGTCAGGGTGACGGGCCATCCAACCACCACACCACAAGCGCTGGGCTTTCCAGGCTAAATTTACGCAGATCATATACCCGGGGTTTAGTACACCGTAGGATAGAACTTGTGTGCGCGCGCCTGCCTAGAAGTGCTACTGGCCGTGTGGTTCTGTGTTGTGTAGTAGGGTTAGGGTTATAGATCCAGGCTACTTATGTTGGCTCCATGTGAAATCAAAGATATTATGGGAATTATTTATAATACTGTAAATAAAACAAAAACCTTAAAAAAACATGCATTCTGCATTAGGTTTTGAAAAAACTGAAGAGCTTTGAGACAAAAAAGATTTTTTTAATATAGGCTTATGTCTTTCTAGTACTAAGAAGATTTACAATTTCTGTTTTGTTTGGTTACTTTTATAATTAAATCATTTTATCAACCAACCGAACACATTGTGTCATACCCATAGTTGCTATTGAGAATTGATTAAGAAGAACTAGTTTCAGAACTTTAAAAACTACTTTCTGGCTATTCATCTTCAATTTCAAATATGAATAAATGTCATAAAAATGAACATAAATTATCATTGAATTTGATTTTTTTAGTGTCATAAAAAGTGAGTATTTATTTTCTCTGGCAGTACAATATCAACTATGGTATTTGTATAAACGATTGCGTTTATGATAAATGTAGGATTTGCTCAACCTTTGATCCATACATTTGGCAGTGGTAGCATAATTATCCCTTACAGCCCTGAACCCCATGAAATCCCATTTGAAAACTATGCTGGAGGCGCGTGTCACCTCAGTCTATCTCGCCTGGCACTGACACCAGGTGATAAATGCGCACGGAATTGTTAATTGCGGGCGCGTGACTCCCTGGCCGAGTGGACTAAGACCCCGTCATCCATGCTGGAGGACCCGGGATCGAATCCTGTCGTCGGCAAGTCCGTTTTTTCTCGGTAAATTTCGCCCATTTCCACCCTCGGATATTTTTTTCAACATTTCCATTCCAAAAGTGTTAGGGTTATTAGGAAATACTGAAGTAAAAACAACAGTTGTATCACTTGGAAATAGTTTTTATGGTACCATTACTCTTGGTTATCTCGTGTTCATTTTGGTTAATTAATAAGCCTCTTATCCTTTTAAAAGGTTTGAGTTGTATATCATGCGGATGGTTACAGAGGTCCATTGTCAATAGCAGAAAAGGAATTTGATACATCATGAATCATAAATTCAACAACTCCCCCGTACCTTAGTACAGTAGCAAAGCGTTGTTGATTTGAGATAAACTGCTCTGCTATGGGAAACCAGCACGCACCACGATATCGAACCGCACCACATAGATGTGTTTATGCGATCGCAGCCGTAGTGTGTGTTGTTTTGGGAAGATCTTGCATCACATCGACTTTTGAAAATAAAACTTAAAAGGAACTTGACTATTATTTTAATTTGATCATTTTAGTGTTAAGGTTTTTGAAAATAGTTGAATGAAATTGGTAAAAATGAAGTACATTTAAATTATTTTCTTATTTATATTGTCTATTTATGAAATGGTGTTGTTAAAAGGGATTAAATCATGTTTCAGCATATGTGCATCACCAATCTACAACTTTCGTTTTGCGCATCTTCGTGTGTGAAACACATACGGTGAAACATGATTTAATCCCTAAATATGCAATCATTTGCTTACTCATTTGCCAGAGGATGCAAATGCACCATCTATGGTTTAGCCCAGATAGTATGAACTCTGGAGGCTATAAATGATAATCAAATCAATGATTTCAATAGTCTACTAACTTTCCAATCATTTGTTGTTGCGAACTCATCCATGGTTCACAAGGGCAAGGTCCTACCAATCAATACAGGAAGAAATATTGAAACTAGAACAGGTAAACACAAACCAGATTGCCTAAAAATTGCCACCATTTTGTAAAGGTGGTTTCCTTGTGACATATGTTATATACATTTGGATATGACTAGAATTCTTGATAGTTTTGCTTTTAGTTTAATTTTCTGTAGGCCAAAGTGTTAATTAATAATGGAATATAGGCCTACATCACCAGGATGTTATATCCATGGTCAACCCTGACCGATGGAGGCGCAGCAAGACGAATCTTGCCTAGTTTACAAATTTGATAGAGTTGCGTAGATTGATGCGCTTTACTCCGTAAAGTAGTTCCGGTTGTAAACCAGGCAAGATTCTTCTTCCTGCGATGGAGGCAGATGATAAATGTTGTGAATAAATATTTTGTTCAGTAACATGTAACATATTCGTAATATATGCAGATGATTATAACCCAAAATCATCACACTCTTGGGTATTTACACAATTATGCGTGATCCATGGTATATGTTCAATATTTAATATGATTCAAATTTGATGACGCCAGACAGGAATAGTGTAGATTAGACAACATGAACTATGTGAGGCCCTAAAACTAACTACAACATGAGTTTATGACATAATTGTTTGTATTATGTGTTTAAAACTTCCCTAACATTAATCTGCTAATCAGACACATAACAGAATGTTGTGGAAGTGATCCATTGGATAGGTCTTGTCCGTTTTCCGGGTTCCTTTATGACTGAATAGGGATGTGTGCAGTATTACCATTCCTTGCATAAAGAACTCACTACAACAGAGGTATAACGTTTTTTATATTTATGTAAGGCCAAATTTGTTGTTGTTGATGTGTTGCCCTCAAGTGCCAAAAATATTGAAGTCCGGTCGATTTTTTGCGCACAAAAACAATCTAATCGTGCTCACACGATTATGGCTGCACGCACACTGTTTGTGTTGACCTTGCGTGTCACGCATATGATGCACTGCGCGTTTGTTATCATGTGTGCCCGCGTCCTTCTGTATTCATTTGCTACTGTGAGAAGGCTTCGCCAATTTGAAATTGATCAAACTATAGGGACATAATAATAGTTTAAAAGCAATTTATTCAATCAAACTTATTAATTTTAAGCAAAAAATAATAATATTTTGACAAATTGGGTAAATTTTAAAGCTAAATAAAATAAAATGTGACCCTGATTTTTGAGATGTTAGGGTCAGTCGCTGAGGGCAACACAACAATGTTTTGTTGTTGGTCTAATTAAACACCGATACATCTCAACTTGCGAGGTAACGAAAGCACATATTATCATAGGCAGTGTTTCTGCTGCAAGATATCTACATTCTTCTTTGATCATGCAGAAGCTATCGCATTAACGTTGCACATGCGATATTAGCAGACTATCAGTAGAATCACATGAGACTCTGGTGACGCAAAATATAACAAAATTAATGTGGAGAAAGTCTACTACCTTCACCAGTTCCCAAAAGACTATGCTACTGCATGTCATGGTCTTCAATGAAGTACCTCAAATTGTGTTTTATTCAAGCTATACAGTGGCACCTTGGAATAAATGATTTCAATATGTGCTGAAAATGTAGTCGAAATTTAGTACTGTGCTTATTCCGGTTTTGTACAGGTTACCATGGTGATCAAATACACAAACGCAAGAGTTGACAGGATATTCATTCCAATTACTCAATTTTATGGGACCACTCATTGTGGGATTTCCCCATATGTGCGAGGGAGCACATTTAAATAGGTTAATTATTGTATTGGTTTCCTATTGTGTGAATGTTGGCAATGACAGACTTACTGGCAGGTTGGGTTTGGTGTGTCAGTAGGAAACCTGTGATGACTTCATCATACGGAAGCCAAGTACATAAATACCGCTACTGATTGAAGAAATATGAGGTAAAATCAGCGGTTTTCCTTGGAACTAGATTGACGAGGAGATAGTGTTTTGACCTACTTTATCAGACATACAGTATAGAAGATTTTATGCACAAATTCCCATATTATATCAATTGTACATCTTGAATAATTAGATCACATGATTTTTCTTTAGGGACAGGTTATAGAGTTATTACTACAAATTTTGAAAATCTAGCCTTAGTCCTACAGACTTTTTTCGCAGAAAAAGCATGCTATATGTACTAAATAAAGGCGCAACTTCCTTTCCTTGACAAATGTCTCAACGATGCTGCGTGACTTGTCAAGGTCATTGCTTCTAATTCTCAAGGTCCGATAAAAGCGAACAACATTTCCAGGGGCTTTATTTATTTATTTCCAGGGTTTTTTGAGGTAGTGATGATATGGTATAATGGAATGGTGTATGCATAAGGATGTACATGTATTCTCTAGAGTATTTTTTTATCTTCTGATTTTGTCTGAAACAGCCAGTCATTGAACTACAGATTACAGCGTTCAAGGCAAAGGATGAATAAACCTTACAATTTCAGTGATTGACACGTAAAACCTCAGAGGGGGGGGGGGGGGGGGGGGGGGGGGGGGGTGACAAGGCATTGAGTTTTATATATTGAAGTTGATGTGGTAGCCCATATCCATACCCCATCAAAAACAGTAAAGGTATATTCTGTACAATGCGGTGTTCAAAAGTTTGAAAATTATCCACAAAATGTTTGTAAATATGTGCTACACTATAATAGTTTGGTACTTTAAAATAATAACGGGCCCGTAGCCATGTCACAAAATGGATCGGTCCATCAGTAGCATCTTTGGGGAGCATCTTGTGATACGTGTATCGTTGTAGCAGATATTAAACCAGTAGCGAGAATCTTTAATAACAGCAATTTTCTGTTATTGGTTTAAATAGGCATTGATTGATTGTGTAAAGTTTTCATAGATGTTGTCCTTCAATATGAAGAAAGAAAATTGGCTAAATCCATACAAATGCTGGAATTCTGTTTTATCCATCATAAAATCTCCTTTTACTCATCACATCCAACCCTGTACCTCCCATTTGCATTTCCCATCAGCACACTTGTGACATACCCTGTACCTCTGGGGAGGCATTCCCACAATGCCATGTTTGCAATGCGATATTTTGACTGATGGACTGGATCTTGATAAGGCAATTTGCCAGGAATCTGAATCCAGTCTAATTTGGGTCACCAGGTATACAGAATATGATCTGATTGGCCGTGATTATGACAAGGCAAGGCTTCACCTTTATAGTCTCACTGTTGATGTAAAAAGAGTTGAGCATCAAGTTTATTTGCATCTTAGCTGACAAATTATGCTTCATAATCTGATCGAACCCCTTTTTGTTGTACAATTAGATGATTTTACATCTAAGAGATTGAAGATCCCCTCCTTCTGTGTAGAACCCTTACAAGTCCCCTAAAGAATCCAAGAGAATCCCTATGTTTTGTCTAGATTTATTTTGATATATGTGACTGTATTAAAAACACACTAATAATGTGATGTTTCTCTTTTCATTTCAGCATTTGAATTGACGGTATTGGACCATGCAGCAAAGAACAAGAAGACCAAAACTATAGAAAGATCAACCAGTACCAGCGTCAGCGACTGGGTTCACCTCAAATTCAAGGTTGAAAAGTTCGCCGCTGCTCGAGCGGGGCCGTCGCCGACTCCGCCCCCCTCGCCCTTGTCGCCGCACTCCTCTTGTCCCTCTCCCTTGCTAAGGGTATCACCGTCGTTACGAGCGTCATTGTCAGGCCACATAATGGATGTCAATATGAACATTAATCCAGTGACAACATGTAAGTTTCATCTCAATTGCATGAAGCATTTATTGGTGATAATCACTTCTAATCAGGAACACACATTGCAAATGTGTGGATCTCCAAATTGTTAAGATCAGAATTTTCGGCTGATGTCCTTGTTTTTCTCCTTGAATTTCCTCATTTGTATGCACATATGCACCTGACAAAAGTGTAGGTGTTTCCATGTGTCTAAATGGTTTCAATGTGTATCAGGAAAGCAATTTTATTCATTCGTTACAAGCAATAGCATGCACCTCATCGCAATAAAACACCGTTAAAGGCATGGGAACTGAACCTAAATAACACCCATGGTTAGGATTACCATAATTATTTAAAGGATGTGCCACTTGTGAGGTAATCATTGCATGGTTTGTGTCTTTAAAATTAAATGTGTATGCAAAAAGGTAGAAAGATGTCCATAGGGTGACATAATGGAAAGCAGCTGTCGCCCTCTTTTAAGAACTGTAAAAAGTTCCCTTTTAAAGTATGTAATTGGTATCCGCATTTTGAATTGCTTACAAGTTACGAGCATGTTTGTGTTTTGGACAGGAATGAATTAACAAAATCCCAATGTGTGTGGTATTAACAGTGGAAAGAAAACCCACAATGCCGCAATGCTATAGAACTTTATGTGCAATTCACAAATGGCAAATTGGATCTCCTCAGAGGAGTTGCTTGCCATTTAGAGGTAAATAAATGTATCAACATCAATTTTGGATCACCTGTGAATGTTTTTCAAAGAGACGGGGTTATCTATTATGGAATTACGTTTGGTGCCCAGGTCCTGCATAGAAGTTGTTTTCCCATTTTGCAATTCCGTTGTTTCTTTTTCAATAAACTTAATTGAAACAGGAAGGAGGCATGTTCACCTGTGTTTAGGCTGTCACTTGAATTCTTAAGAGATTACATGTTTTTATACCTGGGATATTTGATCAAATTTATCAAATTGGTACCGGATGGGACAAGTAAAGTGAAATGTGTGTATACTTCGTGTGTGATATTCTAAGGGTGAGTAAGATGTGCATGTGTCTGGAGTGTGATAATGTAAGGCAAGTATGTGCATGTGTGATTAGTATGGACAAGAGTCGTGAGGGCACAGGGTAATGTTTATGTTTCATAGCAATTTCCAAGTAGAAATCAGATAAGTTAGGGGTCATTTGTAGTCTGGTCCTCAAGATTTTCTATGTTATTTTTTAAGAAGGAATTATCCTAAGCATAGCTCTTATTTTAACCCTGTGTTGTATTTGGAAATATAGTACAATTTATGGATCGGCTCTCAACATGTCGGATATTTGTCCATCATTTAAAAGCAGGTGGAAAATACTACAGTATGGTCTAAAGTTACAAACAATTTACCAACTGAGAAAACAAAGTAAATCATTAGAATTTGTCACATCTTTTTACCTATAACTCAAAATCAATATTCCCGACATCCAACTCATCCCGCTTGATCGTGTCTATGAGAAGAACTGTGTCAGGTTTGGAGCAATATTTCTGACAACATATGATATTCATCCATATCCGCTATGAAAATCATACTCATAATTATGCCGTCACACTTAGCGCTCATCAATGACACCTGATGTGTGACAATCACAAGTCCATCATTGACTAAAATCGGCAGAGCTGTCCTCACCTGTGAACATTTCACACCTTTAATTCCTCTTGATGTGGCCGGTCCACACTTGTGTCATGCACTCAATACCGCCTGTTTAGACTGCTTACAACACATGCTGGTGGTATATGTTAACCCCTTTGTTCCACGGAAGTACTTTGACACTGAAACTAAACGCATCAAAAGAAAAGTGTATTTTGTGTTCGTTCACCTGAAAGCTTTATGAACATGTCACCGTGTATTATATATTCCTTTCCCCAAATATGCAATTTGACCAAGATTCATTGAATTTATGCAATTCGGAGCAAACGCTATTTGAATAAAAATCCAGTTTTATAAGCACAACATTTTGGGGCCATTATTGAAATTTAACAATACTCACTGTCTATTGTTACTAATGGATTTCTGATTCTAGTCTTACTATTTTGTGGTGGGAACACATGCGTTGACATGGAGAATGCACTGGATTTAATCTC
Organism: Ophiura sarsii; assembly: GCA_035610835.1. NCBI lineage: Eukaryota > Metazoa > Echinodermata > Ophiuroidea > Amphilepidida > Ophiuridae > Ophiura > Ophiura sarsii. The sequence continues at coordinate 48,371,598 of CM069442.1, read as the reverse complement.
GGTTGGACAACACTGAATAAGATGACAGAGAGGCTGAAATAATAAGTTAGACTAACACAAAATGTATTTATAGATGGTCACATGTTGTCTTGTTTATCAATAGAAAGAATGATTAATGCGATTCCATGTAGGGATAACATTGCATGCTGTGTATGTAGTGTCGTAGCAGAGGTCTCCTAAAGCTTGCTGGGGTTTGTTCTGTAAAAAAACTTGTGACTTATGCCAAATTGCTGAAATTGAATGAAAGTTTTCTTCAAGTGCACTCGTTGTCACATAAAAAGAGAGAAACTTGTTTAAGTTCACCTTCCTTTCTCTGTCCCCACCAATCAATTTTGCAAGGCCATGTGCTGATCATAAACAAATTGCGTGATGCGTGATTCAACATTGATTAGGGGGAGAAGGGGGATGACTGAACATAATGCTTAAGGTTTGTTCACACTAGGCAATGCGATGCGGCAGAATCCCTACTTCTGCCGCAGTGTACAGCAATTCATCGCAGGTCACGCTGGGTCAACACAGGTAACCGCATGCAATGGCAGCCAGCACCATGTGGCAAAATAGGAGAATGCCAGTGTTAATACAATGCATCGCTGCTTGTCGCAATAGTTATTTAATACTGTTTAACGCCATTGCGATAACGCACCGAATAACGTCTTGTGTGAATGGAGCTTTACATATAGTGTTCAAAAAATATTTTGTAACAAATTGTAGATACTCCCATAACAAAAGTTTCAACTTCAAGACAAAACACTGGATGTTATTCTATCCTAACACAGATAGGCAAATTCTGTTAGAGCGTAGGTTGTACCACTCCCTTGTATTGCAATGATATTATAATTTCAATTTACAAACAATTGGGTTAGGTGGACGTGTTGTTGTGGGAATTTAGCACAGAAATTCTATAGCTTTCCGACTGGGGATGTTATTTGATCAAGAAAGATACATTATTTCTATCCCCCTTCGATAGATGATATTACTACTATATATAATATACCTTATATCCTGCCTCTACGGTCTCATCAATTATATGACAGCATGATAGTTATCCCTACCATAACTATATGAATATGGGATGATATTAAATAAAACAAAGCAAAAACGTTGATAGGTCTCTGTAAATCACAGTTTCCATCATAGTTTTTTTTGAGAATATCTTAAAAAGTTTATCATTCACCTTTAAAAGATACAATGCTTTTATAGATTGGTTTTGCTTGTATGCTTGAAGGGACTCTTAGACTTCACATGATTGCTTTAAATATAGAATTAGCCTGGGGATTATAAGACTTTATGAAATTAGCACATAACTATGCATGTTACCGGTCTTTGGTTTACTATCTCCTCCTCAAAACTTTGGAAACATCTATTTGCTGAATTGCAGCACGTAGGATAGAGTGAGGAAAATGCAGGATTGTGTAAGAGAGCATTTTGCCTGTCTGTCTTTGACTGCGGTCTTTGCGGTGGCAGACTTTAATGAGTTGATCGCAGTCACCTCTGCGGTTTTCCACACGGTCCTGTACAATGGGATTCTGTACATGCCGGGTCACATGAGGTTGCCCGCTGCATGCATTGAATCATTGTTTATCTCACTCAATCACCAGTAGCTTAGGGAGGCCTTCATTGTTGGGAGTCTAGGGATGGAATAGGTATATTAAAGGTACACTATTTTCAAGGGAATATCGCAAGTGTTTAAATGAATTGCAGACATAGTGCATTGAATATTATGATGGAAACTGCATGCATGTAGCCATTTGTGTCGCATCACTTCATGAGATTCATCTTGTCGACTAGGTTTATTCCAAAGGGAGAGCAAATGGTCATGCAATATAAAACACATGAAGAGTAGTTATCCATGCTTTCTTTTCCTCATTTTCAAAAAATATCACATTCAGTTTCAAATACTAGTATCATTAAAAAAGCTTGTAAATATTCTGTCAGAAAAAGTGAAAATATCAAACAGTTTTCAAAAGTAGCCAGATGCACCCTTTGACATAATGCATTACATTGTGAAATTTGAATTCAAGTTCACGGTAGAATGTATGGACAAAATTAATATGAATCCTCAATTTTCTTCCAACATTCTATGAAAACTTGTTTAAGCAGTTCGAGAGCCGGGTTGCATTCAGGTATAACATGAAAGTAACATGGTATAAAGTTGAGCTTGTGTATATTGCATGCAAAGTACTGTACATGTAGGGCAGGTGTGTGTGGAGCTGTATGAGTCAGGCAGCTAGAAATGTCCAATGCAGCCTCATCAATTCATAACAATTTCTACCAGGTGCTTTGTAATTGTCCTCAATTACCTTCACCTTTGCAAAAATTTGATATTACGGGAAAAAGCAAAGATGTCTTTAAGGATAGAAGAATAGAATGGAATTCTTTTCAGTATTTTTTCAATTTGTGCTATTTAAAATTTAAAAAGTTAATAAATCATGAAAAAACAATCATTGTGTATTTTATATCATTTGTAAGAATTAATGATGGAATAATCAAATTAAAGAATAGAAAATTAGATTTGAAAACCAAAGGGACATTATGCACTGCATCAATTAGAATTTATGTATGTATACATGTATTTTGTTATGGTTTCTGCCATGTTCCCATGAATACCGTAACATAGATCTAGTGTGAATCATAGTAAAGTTGTTAAAGAAATCACTTGGTGTGTTGCCAAACTTAGCGGGTTACTTCATTCACAAATTTGCCATCTTGGGCAAAAAAGCATCAGATTCACAGTGTGGTTGCTGGCACTGGCATCAGGTTTTAATTTAGTTTTGACTTCTCCCCTGGTTTCCAGTGGATACATTTTGACGCTGCTAGATTTCAGTATCTATAGATGGATGGGCTCAGGGTATGGGTAAAATTGGTACATTGCCACTTAGGGTAATACCATTTTGTCTAACACCCAGTTAGTCTAATACTATTTGGTCTAAATCCGCATTGTCTATTAACCACATGGTACAATGCCCTTTGTTTCTAATATCCATTTAGCCTAAATACCACTTCTGCTAAAACTCACTTTGTCTAATATCACTTTGTCTAGTAACCATTTTGTCTAATATTCATTTTGGCTATGTACCACTTGGTCTAATAACCATTTTGTCTAATTTCCTTTTTTCTACTGACCACTTTGTCTAAAGCCATATTGTCTAATCCCCACTTTGTCTAATCCCCAGTTTATCTAAATGCCACTTCGTCTAATCATCACTTCGTCTAATCCCCACTTCATCTAAATCCCACTACGTCTAAATGCCACTTCGTCTAAATGCCACAAGGCAGCCGGAAACACTGGATTTCACTGATAACCCTTCCTTGACAATTAGACTAAATGGTTATTAGCCAAAATGGCAATTAGACAAAATGAGTTTAGACCAAATGGCATTAGACCAAGTGATAGTAAACCTATATGGGGCCTATATGTCTGCCTTCAAAATTTTAATAATATTTTGAGAATGGATATTTCACAAATTTATGTTGGTAATCAGTGTATTTGCCCACAAAAATGGTTTTGGGGTTGTTAGGAGTTGTTTTATAATTTATACTTCAACAATCGGATGATGACTTTTGATGAGAAAACCAGTAGGAAAACTATGATGCAAGCATTTCTTTCAACCTAAGCATGTGTAAAGAAATGATTATCACTAATCATGAAGATTGCCTTGGATTACAATAAAGCCAAATTTGACTAATTATCACCATTCTTATCTTTTTCTGGTAAAAGCCGGGCCCTGCCCCGATTTTGTGCAACTGATTCACTTACACATTCTAATACATCTACTACAGGTCATTGGTCAGCAGATGTAACGAGCGAACATTATCACGCTGCGGACAGATAATTCATGAAATCTGACTTGTCCATCTGACCCAGGGGGCCCACCCTTCAACCCTCAATTTCTCATTCATAACCTAATTCTGTTAACCTAGATATTCCCCCTTCTCTGATGATCACAGCTTGAAGTTATTCACAGCCAGGTGTGTTGTACATGCGGAGAAGGTAGCATCAGTCTCCGTCGCAGATGTTTGCCGATGGGGCTAGACTCTATCTCAGGAAATAATGTGTCAACATTTTATGTTGCATTTTGCTGTTTGATAATTACTTTCACTCGGGACAGTCTGCATGTTAGGGCAGGCTACACACCGTTATTTCTCTCATTGCGTATTCATCTGTTTACATGTTGTGTCTGTGCTAGGCGCAGCTTTGACTCAAGTTCTGTGATTGATTGACATATTTTGTAAACATTTGGTGTATAAGAGAATAAAAGGGGAGGGATGTCATGCTCTATTAATATCTGAACAATTAAAGGTAAAGTGAGATACACTTCTAATTAAGCTGGACTGAGATTTGGTACATTTTCATTTGAAAACATTAAACAAGTGAAGTATTAACGAGGAGGTTTGTTTCGAAAAAAGGTATAGCAATATATTTATCAACAATAATTCATGAATATCAACAATATTTCATGTTTAGACTATCTTTTGAAAAAAGTGCTCAATGCCGAAATGGCAGAGCATATAGAAATTCAGAAGTATAGACCTTCCTGAGTTTCATGCTAATTTCAGAGCTGTGCGCACGCTAAATGAATTGATACAAAGTCGAGCAAAGTCATATTCCACTTTGTCTCTATTTTTCTGCACTTAATCTAGCATTCATGATGCACACATATTAACATAGCATGAAGATATCAAATTGTACAGCTTCAATGTTGAATCAGAAACTGCTGTATGAATGTCCACCTTGGCCTTCCTGTTTTTAAAAGTGGTTAATTTGGTCATGCCGAGCTGGAGCAATCATATGTGATCATTTCCAAATTGATTAAATAGATATGAAAACATCTCTATGTCTTTACAGAGATAGTTTTGGTCTGTAATGTTTAAATGGGTTGATTGGTTTAATAGAAGTCAATTTGTCCATCCAGGTGTTGAGCCGTGCAGGAGATTCACACGTCTGTTGTAAAATGTTAAATGGTAGCGAGATAAAAAGTGACAGAAAGCATTCCATCTGTATCATTTCCTCGAGTTGTGTCGTGGTGTACGGCAGAAATTGGAGCTGAAGAAGAGAGCTCAACTGGGAATGTGGGTTCCTATGTCGTTTTTTTCTTACTGCCAAAGTTGTAGAATTTTAATAAGATAATGAACTGGTGAGGTTCCCACGGGATCAAAATACAAGAGTGACTAGAATATCTGTTTGCGATGACCAGACTCGCAATGAATATGAGATTTGCTTTACAGCCTTTTACTTTACTATACTGAGTTTCAAGTCAATTTTATCACAAATAATTGTTTTCTTAATTGTAATAGATATATCAGCAATTCAGCATATTGAAATTGTTAACAAATTTATTGAAAATGACATATTCTTCCTTTCTTTTTTGACAAGTTCTGAATATGAAGTGTTTGAAGAATGCAACCATAAAATAAAATGTTCAATTCTTGTAAGGTTTCTGTTAACACCTTCCACACGGCTATTAGTCCCGGGGTGCTCAGTGGTCGTTACAAGAGGGGTATCATGCGTGTCCAAGAAATCACGTAATTAGGGTAGTTTTTCAAGCTGGGGCACGTTACGTACGTAACGTGAATGGGGTATCAAAACAAGCCAAATTAAGAAAAAGGGTATACTTTTTACATCAATGGCTTTTGTATTAGGGTCCTTATTTGCTCCATGAGGATTATAAATAGCCATGATATATGGGCGAGATATATATCTCAAATTGTATTCTTCGCAAGTGATCTGATAGTTCAGCTCGGCATTTGTTTCATAATACTTTTAGCTTGGGGAAGGAAAAAGGGTTAGAAATGTGTCATACGCGGTAAGAGGTTTAAAAACTATACAAATTACCTGCTTTGAGTACTTGTTTAGGGTATCAAAATATTTTGAGTACTTGTTAAGGGTAGAAATACTGATATTATACTTGCTTAGGGTATGTAAAATACTGTGCCATACTTGTTTAGGGGGTGCTTTTTCAAATTAACACAATTACGTATTTAGGGTACTTTTCGAAAGTCCTTGGACGCGCATGATACCCCCTTGTAATGACCACTCAGCACCCCGGGCTATTAGTATTAGTTTACCATATTCAAAGCAGATTTTCAGAAACCTTTCCCAACTATCAAAGCCTATCTCATGAATTACTGAACCAATACTAGGAATGTTTATACTCATGGTGATTCCAAATATGGTAATGAAATATAATTATTTTGATATATTTGCAACATTTGGTAAAATTTTGGAATGTCGTCTGCAGAAGCGTGCCACGTGGAAAGTGTTAAGTTGTTGAAATATTGTACATTTAAAAAAGAAAAGAACCCACCCCAAACCTTTTGTAACAGAAATTTTTAAGTAGAAATGTTGATTGTGATGATGACCTATATACAAATATCAGTAATCAACACAGCCATTCATCAGTTGCAAGACTTAATAATCTGTGGCACACTGATTGTCACGCAGGGTATCCAAATTCAAATAAAATGCTGATGATAAAAATAGAAAAAAGTTTAGAAAGCTAGAACAAGATTGTTTCTTGTAATATGAGAATACGACCTTGTCCTTAGCCCGTTCATCCTTGTCCTTGAAACACAGCGTTGATGGATACTTGTGACCAGCCCTGGATGCATGCGATTTTGCCAATTACCGCTGATTCAGGTTCTCAAATGTCCATGTTTTTTTGTTTTTTTAGATAAGCCAATCATCTTTATTCAATATGAAATTACAGGAAATGCAATGCTTGCTTTTTGAATCCTTTCCAATTTTGTGACGACGTCATATTGCATATAAGTGCTTCAGTGTGAAGCTATTTTAGTTAAAATGATCTGATTTCTGTTCTGCTCTATTTACTTCTCATGTTTAACCTTTTTAAATGACTAGTACCATGATACAAACCCTTGGTCCATTTCCATGATTAAAGGTCATTAAATGCGTATGTGTTGTTTATAAATTGAACAAATCAATGCACGCACATTGATGTTGATGTGTGAATAATGGCACAACCCTGTAGGGGAGTGCTATTGTGAGCATATCAACAATTGCCCAATTGCATTGATTTTTTTCTAATTTTTCTAGAAACAAAACATACTCATGTATTGACCATACACGACAATACAAATCAATTCTTATAATTCTGTGCATACTTAAAACTATTACACTCCTGATCCCCATGAAATCCAATTTGAAAACTATGCTGGCAGCACATGCCGCCTCAGTCTCCCCGGGTGATAAATGCGGACGATATTGTTAATTACGGGCGTGTGACCCCCAAGTGGACACTGTATTCCATGCCGGTGGACGCGGTACGACTCTTGGAAACAGAGCGTCCATGTTCCTGTGTAAATTGACCGCACTGGAAGCCATGAGCACCAAATTATTATAAATAAAATTCTGTCCAAATTTCAAATATTGCGCTCAAAACACTATTTTTTTGACATAAAATAGTATACACCCACCTTCTGGGGTTCAAATTGTGAACAAATATTCCAAAACTTTAATTTTTAATTTTTTTTAGGGCGCCAATTTTCGCGATAGGGCATCCATATGATGCTGCTAATGCCTTACTTATAGGTTTATGTGATTGTCAGGTTGTCATTGAATTGGTTTGGCAAAGCTAGATAAATCCTTCCCTACTGTAGTAATCTTACACACCAGTATTTTGGTATCTATTTAAAGCAAAACTAACGAACACAATATTACTTGTTTTCTCTTTTCAGATCAAAATTTCCACCCACAGCCTCAATACACAATGCATCCTGAGGCGCCGGTGCCACCTCTTCCACCTCCACATCAGCAAAATTTCACCAATTTACAACCCAACTCACCTGATTCGCCTTCCTCTAATACACATCCACACATGCAGTCGATGCAAAGTCGTAAGTAGTGAATCTTTATTTCATTAAATTGGAATTTCAAAATGTTAGATATTTGTGAAATTCACGATGCTGCGAAACTTTTTGGAAATATCTGAAAAGGTCTACAACAGCTGAAGTTTGTCTATGTGCATTATTACGAAACTATCTTAGCAAACAAACCTCAAGGTTTTTTCCAAACAAATAAAGGATTGACTAGGTAAGATCCAAGGACAGAGGAAGGTTATGTACAACCACAAGACTTGTGATTAAACATATGTAATAATTATCAAGGATAGATAGGTTGATAAATCTACATAGACTTCAAATAGAATCAACTAGTAGTGTTTCTTGTTGAAGTAAACATAGGTGCGTATCTCAATGTAGAATTCAGTATCTGGTCCGACACCATGGGTAATGCTAGCATCTTCTGTGTGGATTTCAATTCTGAAGCTATCTAGAATAAAATTGCAATGAATGTATATATCCATAAAAAGGAGTTTAAATGAATATAAATGATCCTTTTAATTTTGAATTTGATTTGTGAGACTTCCTCTGTAGTGATTTGTAGGGTTGATGTGATATATGTAGCACCAGTATAGTTGACAAAATAATCTTGTAGATGTTGTTAGAGGGAGCCATAGTGGATGTGTTGGAATATTGGGGGTGTACACTCAGTCCTCTTATTTCTCTTGCTCCCATGTGAGGGAAAAATTGCACCTAAATGTTCAAGTTTGGGTGCAATCATTCCTTTTCATGGTGCAATTCATATTATTAGCAAGAATTTAAACTACAAAAACCTGTTTCCCCATTTTGCACTAGACTTAGAATCAAATCTTATATCTGTATATAGTTTAATCAGTTCTAAATTGGCGAGACATATGCGTTGTTTTTCCCGCTCTGCACGCAAAAATAATTATATAATTCAGCCGGTTCCGAATTGGCGAAACCTGTTTACAGCGGGGAATGAGTTCAGAAGAGTGTTGCGCGAAAAAACACTCGCATGGCGCGCAATGGCGTATTGTCGTTTTATGTGTGACATTTGCGTACATGTATGCCAAAATCGCGCTTTCACGCTTGTATTACTTTTCCGTGGGAGAGATAAAACCGAATATTTCGTGCCAATTTGGAACTGATTGAACTATAGCGTACAATGTGCTAAATTGGCATACGCAAGCGCCATGCATACGATTCACAGTGCGCGATGTTGCATCACTCGAGCTTTAAGTGCACCAATGCTCTTCTGTATCAATTCGCTGATGTAAGCAAGTATGCCAATTTTGAACTGACTTAACTAAAGATATATTTTTGGATACAAATTATGATGCCATACGGGAAATGTTGAAGGCTGTGTACACTAGAACCACCCCCACCCCAGCCATCTTCCAAGATATCTTTGATCTAGCTACCATTGGTAGAAGATAACAAAGAATATATCTACAAATCAGTGTGCTCTATCTAATACACATTTATATGATTCCCCTCATTCATCATAAGAAATGTGCGTGACCCAACAAGATTCAAGTAACATGATGGACCTTTCTGGAAACGCTATGGAGCAAATCATTTCTGAGGAAGTCTCCCGACCAGTGTCAGGAAACTGTATGAACTGTGAGTAACAACAATACAAAGATATAAGCGGATGATTTTGAAACTTTTTTGTTCTTAACACTTGCCCTTGAGGAACAACATTTCAGACTTGGTTTTGCTTTTCTCAGCAAAGTGATGACCCAATGTACCCAACCTGTCAAATATTTGATACTGAAATGGGGCATAGACCTCAGATAGTTGGTAGACTTATTTTAAATGGGTTGAAAGGTCACAATCACTCATCCCTGGTTGTCATTGTTGAGGTAAAACAAAGTGAAGACTGCAAATAACAGGTGTTGAGAACATGATAAGTTTCAAACCATCAGTTTGTATCTATATTTTCCTTACAGGTGAACTTTTATCTTACAGAGTTTAACAAGTTATTTCATCGTGAGACAAAATGAGATGATTTGGATCAGTCTAAACCTAATTCCAGATCAGTTAAACCTGTTTTGTTTTTAAATAATGAACATATTAAAAGAGGTGAACATTTTTTGTGGAGGGGGATACATCCCTCTCATTTCCCTATCTATTTGTGCCTGTGTTCCCCTTACAAGGTGTGAACTAGATACGGATGAGAAACAATTGCAAAAATGAACTTCTTTTAATATATTCTTTATTTGAAAAAAGAATTTATACATTTATCTAGATCGGGGAGAAATTCTGCACACATGGTAGTATGCTGACATTATTCACTATCTTTTGGGAAATTACTATTGCAATTAGAGATTCCCTAAATGATAGCCAGCCTTGTCCTTAGATTTCACAGAGAGAGTCATCTACATGATGTCTTGGAATTATTTACCATCAAAAAGTCCCTATTTCTTCCTAACTCGATTGCTAACAGCTATCATTGCATATGATGCTATACGGATCAAAAATTGTCTTATTTCAGGACAAACTAGCAGCTATCACAGTACTGTTAAATTGGTCATATTTTTGAGCACATTATTGTCACTGTTGTGCCAATTATAAACAATATCACAGTGTATGAATTTGTAATTGGTTTTCCTTTCCATACACCTAAACATGTACGAAACCTATTTCAAATGATATATTTGAATTACACAACTGTATTTTGTGTGTGTGAAAATGAATGTTGTCAAACATTTGTACTTTGACAGTACAGCATTTACTTTTATGATGTCAAATTAAACAATTGATCTTTGCCAGGTGAAACGCAGGACCCTATTTGTAACCAGTCACATCAACAAGTTTTTGAGATATAGGCCAATATATTTAGTAAAATATAAAGAAAATGATAGGACAAAATATGCTTCTTGGAATCATGTCTTGTGACTACAATGTCTGATTACCTTCAACATGGTATCATTTTATAGCTTTAAATGTGCTCTTTCAAGTCATACTAATAACTCAGAGTTGACTCCAACATGTCCATTTGGATGTGACGGGTCACATTTGTACATTTGAAAGGGTCTCCATATATTATAAGTTCCTCGGATGTGGCAAAGGTTACACGATTTACTGTGGTATGGGTTATGAGGGATAATAATGAGTTTGGTGACCTAAAGGTAAATATCCTTTGAAATGTTATTGGATGTTAAATGAAAGTTGTTGTTTATTCATCCAGGAATCTCAAAATATTACGCAATATGCAGTTTCAGGGTTTAGCCCTAGAAGTCAAACTGGTGTACCACCATTGCTGTCCCACAATGCAATGAGCATTGCTACAACTAATGCAGGCATCAATGTGCAGCTTGAACTTACCCTCCTCAAGCTTTCACCTGTATGTGGGAGAAGTTGAAATATAGGAGAAGATTCGCCATAGATTCACCTGTCCAAAGTATAAATTAGTTCAAGATTCACCTCTTCAAAAATATTACTTAGGCAAAGATTAGGCATCTAATTTTTGACTAACCTTAAGGAGGGTAGGTACAAGATGCACATTGATGCCTGCATAAGCCAAAGAATCAATATTTGGCCCTTAACCACTGTAATCATACAACTTTGCTTCAGGTAGTAAAACTTTGAAACCAAATATGCTGACTCCTAATAACCCAAATAACCCATCCTTTATAAGAGGTATGTTTAACTTATCCTACTAAACATACCATCGGTGTCATTATCTTCACCTTTGTTTCCATGTGTTATTTCATATCGATAGTTTACTTCTTTCTAACACGCACCATATGTGCTTCTTCTCTGTTCATCACAGTCCAAAGTTACCAAGGTTACTCAATGCATCCGGATGGTATACCGGTATCATTAGCAGCTCAATCGTCCATGCAAAGTCTTCCTCATCACCAGGATCAACATCCAACAGAATCACCTCCGCCTCCCAGAGTGTATAAACCATGTTTTGTATGTGCGGACAAATCATCGGGGTATCATTATGGTGTCAGTGCCTGTGAAGGGTGTAAAGTAAGTATACAATTTCCTTATTCTCTCAGAGTTGAATTCTCTTAGTCTCTCAGAGATCATAAACCTTGTTTTGTCTCTCAGAGATCATACACCTTGTATGTTAGGACCAAACTTTGGGTATCATTTTGGCAACGATGCCTGTGATAATCATAATAGTATTTTTTTTATTAAGATGGGTGTAAAGTAAGTGTCCCTCGTCTCTCAGAGTTGAAAAGTTTCCCAAAAGTACATAAACCATGTTTAGTATAGTATGTCAGGACAAAGCTCTGAGGTATTAGTTTGGCATCATTGCCTATGAGGGTGTAAAGGTAAGCATAAATTACCTTGTAGAGTGTATAAACCCATATATGTCAGAATAAAACTTGACAATTTATATGTCAGAACATATGTGATCGAGTTGACATTATGGTGTCTTTGCTCTTGAAAGAGTGAAAAGGTAAGTGTAGATTTTTCTTAGTCTCCCTTAGTAATTATGTTTGAATATCAGGACAAGTCATCAGTATCATTATGATACATTTTGAATTTTCTCTCAGAAATTATAGGATAAGTGAATGGGGCATCTATCTCTATGATATCAGTACCTATTTTGCTCATAGTGTATGCAAACCATGTTTTGTATTTGAGGACTTGTCATCAGACTAGTGTCAGCATGTGAAATGTCCCTCGTATATCACAGTTAGTTTCCCAAAGTACACAAACCATGCATTTTGAATTTTATCTCAAAATGTATAAAACATGTTTGGATTGGGGCATCTCTATGATATCAGTACCCCTTTTCCTCACAGGGTATACAAACCATGTTTTGTATTTGAGGACTTGTCATCAGACTAGTGTCAGCACATGAGAAAGGTATAAGGTTATATTAGGTTAGAGTTTTCTCAGTCTCCCACAGACTCTTTGCAAGTGAGGACATGCCCATCAGTGTATCACTTGGCATCAATGCCTGTGAAAGGCGTGAAGTAAGTTTAGAGTTTGGCATCAGCGTGTGAGGAGGAGTATTGCATTATAGCGCCTGTGAAATGTGTAACACTTCCCTTACGTCTCTCAGAATTTAGAAACCTTGTTTGATATTTGAGGCCAGTCATCAGTTTTGTTGTTATGCAAGGTATAGTAGCCAAAAATGCATATATGTATTACCATGGCAGGTAATACAGGAGGAGTTGACTCGCAGATTAGCCCTATTTCTAATCCTATTCCCTTCTTTCATGATCAATTATCACCCCATTGTATATTGTAAGAATAATCCTCCTTGAATCGGCCTTTCAAGACATGTGTTTAGCCGCGACCAACCTCCACACTCGAGTGGTTTTGATGTCCTGTGTATGTATCACACTAAAACTGTTTCTAGATTTTATTTGTTAATTTTTTATCACGCATGCGTACGAGTGGCATAACATCTATTTTCTTAATTAAGATAATGGATGTTTGGTCCCTCGTAAGCATGCATGATAATATTTTACACCACCGAAAGAGATCTCAGGGAAACGAACATTTCAGCAAAACATCTACCGAAATCGGCGGTATATTCGGAAAGTTACGAATTATTGAATACGTCATTCTGTTTAGGGAAATTTGATTCCCAAACTGTGAATTATTAGGAAATAAGTCCCGACAATTTGGTCATTTTCACGTATTTCCTGCAATTTCCTGTAATTCAGACATAGTTCAAAATAAACTTACTCGTATATCGTACCGATTTATGATGATATGATCGTGACCGAAGTTGACCGAAAAATGAAATATTGAATCAAATATTGCTACATTTCTGATGCATACAGCAGAATCGAGGCAGACTACTGAACTTTGTTCACCAAAACTATAAGAAGCTAAAAAAAGAGTCTACATCACTTTCAAAAATCCCGCGTCAATTCAAAGAATAGACTGAATGGATTGTATGAATGCTGTGAATGACGACGCGTGGTTGATTCCTTTCTGTTAAGCCGACCGAATCCTGTGCAAGGCCTCTATAGACATGATAAACAAGTGACATCAAAACCGCTCGAGCATGGAGGTCGATCGCGGCTAAACAATAGTCTTCAAAGGCCACTTCAAGGAGGGTTATTCTTACGACGTTAATAAGTGAATTACGCCCAAGCCTAGCAATGAATAGGCGGCTATAAACATATCTCGTTTGAGTAGTGTCACGATTGGCCTCCTCCTCTATTACCTGCCATAGTATTACTGTAAAAGTGGTAATTTTCGCGCGATTCAATTTTCCCGCTTTGCCGACTTTCAACCATTTCGCTTGTTCCTAAATTCGCGATTTGAAAGTTCATTACATAGACTTATACACAAAATAAATATGTTTGCGCGTTTTTATTTTCGCGGTAGCTGCTAAGAGCGCGAAAAGCGCGAAAATAAATGTAGCGTGAAAATGTCCACGTTTACAGTACCCCCCCCCCCCCGACTGGAAGCTACAGGCTTGTAAACCTGTAAATCTACAACGGTGTATTATGGAGGCTGTTGGGTTCAATTTGATTCATTTTGTGTGTTGCAAGCAATACCAAGGACACCCTTCAACATGTAGGCACAACCAACACATACTGATGATAAGTAATTATAATAGACCAATTTTTTAGAAATTGATAGGTTCGATAGCGCCACCCTTATCTTAGAATGCCGTAATGCGACTTTGTTCATGTTTTGTAATAGTGGGTCACAAAACAATGATCATAAAGAGAAAGTAATAGCATTGATGAGACACATCAGTTGTTGAACACATGTCTCGTCCTAATTTCACATGAATTAAACTATTTACTTTATGGTTACTACATTTGTTTCTACTTTCATGAATATAGTGCCACACCTGTTGTCTTATGGGTGCTGATTATCGCCGCGCTGTATGTCTTCTTGAAACACACAAGTCATTAGCCTCATATTGATGCATGTACATGTAGGACGCATCTGAAATTTGAGAACTCTGTAAATTGGGGCAATACTCCATGTTAACCTCAAGTTGGGGGTGATGTCAGTACATATTCCACTTAATGCATCGTAATGTTACTCCAATGCGGTTGCATCTGCGCAACCCGGGAGGGGGGGGGGGGGGAGATTGATGCTGACTGTGACGCGGAGTACACATCAAATGAGATGGATTATCAAGAGAGAATATTTTCTAACATGGCCGTAGCCGAGGTATAACACTAGTTAGGTAGAACTGTACTATCAGAAAATTATTGAAAATTGATTTGTATTAAGATTTAAACAAGAAGTGTGGCGTTAAGGGCAGTGTCAACCCGGCACTTGTTTCAAAAATTGAATTTCATATTTCTCTATTATTTTATACTTTTATATGTATTCTATCATTACCATCGTAAGTTACTAATCGGAAGCGATTGTTTCCCGTTCTTTTGGGAGGTTTTAAATTGTTGTTTTGGTAAGTTTGAGTCAGGAAAAGGCGCATAGTTATTTGGCGGGAATTTAAGCGGAGTTCCGCGCTTTTCAAATGCTGCGACAGCTGTTCGATCATTGCGTCGCGCGCTGAAACTTCCCGCGCGTAATACTAGACGCGCCGCTTAATATCCGCGACGTAGACGCGAAAATGTAAACAAAGGCCAATCTTACGATCATTTAAATTTCAGTTTTCTTCCAATTTCTTCACATTGTGACAATATAAATTGAATCTGATAGTTTATTATGATTGTTCATAATAGTATACTCGCTTTTTAGGTCACACGCCCGTGTGTTCCGTGAACATTTAGCTTTAAATGGTGGAAAATGTCAATATTTTTACTAAATCGATGTTTTCTAGAAGTTCAAATTTGAAGGAATTTTACGAATTTTGAGACAACATAACTAAAAATATATCAAACTATCAGGTAAGCTTTTACTACCATTGTGTAGAGGACTTTCAGCGCTAGGAGGCAATATTTTATTTATTCGATTATGGATTTTAAACTCGAGATATGCATCCATTTCTAGCGAAATGTACGCAAAAAAACACGACTTTTACACTTTTCCGATGTTTTTAGCAATATTTCCAAAACCAAGCTTTATTTTGGAAAAAGAAAAAATTGCCTCCTAGACAAAATTGTTTTGTTTACAAAAACGTATATTAGAACAAATTACCATTTTTTATTTTATAGTTATGCTGTCTGAAAAATGTGGGGTAAAAAAATGGCTTTTTGGTTCATTTCTCAAAATTTAGTTTATTTGGTATCACATTGATATCACCATCGGCTTCCTTATCAAATTTCCTTTCTAAAAATGTATACTTTTATGTACTTTTATTCAATATTCTCAAACTTAGAAGCAAAAGTTGATCATCAAAATAATAGGGTTGACACTTCCCTTAAAGGTTGCACTTGAGTATTATGAAACTTTGGTTCTACCTTTGAGTAAACTATCACAAATTAGTCAAGTGCAAAGACTTCTATATTGTACGAGTTATATGGATGTATTCCATAATACGCATGAACTATGGACTACTTTACCTTTTAAGGATTGAAATTGATATCTTGGCATCGATAGCCTAGCTTGTCTAGTGGTTATGACATTCGCTTTGGGACCAAAAGGTCCTGGGTTCGAATCCCAGTATCTTCAGATTTTTTTGTAATTGCTTTCAGTTTATTTTTCTCAAAATGGGTGACAAAGTTTCCAATAGGCGAATTTATAATGGGCAACCATCTCATTACTATTTACAGCCAGTTTTCAACAAATGTATACAATTTCCTATTCCTCTGCTAATCTAAGCAAATAATTTGGGTCATTATTTGGGCAAGAATAAGGACAGAATAAGTTGCCAGGAGGGGAAGAATCAGGAGCTTAACCATATACTTTCCAGTAACTAATTTGCATATTATCTGCTTTGTGACCAACAGGGTTTCTTCAGGAGAAGTGTACAAAAGAACATGCAGTACACGTGTCATCGTGACAAAAAGTGTGTAATCAATAAAGTGACGAGAAATCGATGCCAGTACTGCCGATTCCAAAAATGTTTCGATGTTGGAATGTCCAAAGACTGTAAGTAGAGTAATCCATCATTGCTAAATCAGCATGCTGAATACGGTACTTAACATACATTTCTTTAAATGTTTTGGGTGGTTTATATAAATTTTACCATATTCCCATGCAAAATATTTGACAGAGCTCAATATGTTGGTAGAGTATGTGATTGTTTATTTTTGTGCCAATAAGTTTTGAAAATATTGCAATTTAAAGATTATTATGCTGGATATTTCCCTTTTTCTGTTAATGCTTAACAGGGATTAAAATCATGTCCTGGCCAGTTCACCCCTCGCTGGTCCAATGGTAGAGAGACATGTTTTGAAATGCAAAAGACCATGGTTTGATTCCCACTAGGAACACTTTTTCAACTGATTTATTTCCTTTTGTAAAAGTTAGGTGTAAGAATATATTGTAAGTCCAAAAAGTGTGTGGTTCCTACCTAGACAACCCCGGGTAGACAGTCATGTGAGTATCGCGTTAGGATGTTCAAGCGCTCCTTATACAAAGTGTCGTTGTATGCGTTGTGCATATAACGCAGGGTTGGGGTGTGTGCGTGTATTTTATAATAATGTGCTTATTCAAAGCTGGAAGTTGGTAAACAACTTACTGGTTTTGTCAAACAAAAAACGTTATTTTTATGATAAAAGATAAAAATAACCCATAAACTAAATAGAATGTGAATAATATATAGGTTGTAGCTGTGTCGTATATATGGGCCTGCGGCGACCATACACAACTCCAAATATGGTACAGCCTAAACATTATGAGACTAACGTATATAGCAAAACAGCTACAAACTATATTTTATTCTCTAAACATAAGTTATCTAAGCTAAGAGCCTAAGAGTGTCCCATGTCATACACATGTATATTTTATCAGATTTTGGAATCGCACATGTGACATTTTATTGGCATTGAATTTCCGGTTCCCAAGACGTCCAACATTTTGTGGGTTAACAGTGAGCTTGCTAGACTAGTGTATTGTGTAATTACATACCAAAATAAAAAATAAATAGTGAACATCTGCTATTATATAAGCATTGTTAAATGATAATCAAAAATATCCAAAGTCAAACTCGAAATACATATGGTACTCTTCTCTGTCTGTATTAAATGCACTTGTTTATCTTTTTCATCTCTCTTACTGCATCCCAAGCAGGTGTAAGAAACGATAGGAATAAGAAGAAGAAGGTGAAACAAGAGGTGACAGAAAGCTTAACTATCCCACCGGAGATTGAAGAAACAGTTCATAAGGTGCTACAAGCCCACTGTGACACCTTCCCATCAGAACCTGTACAGCCGGCATACAGAGTGGTAATTATTACACCTCATATGAATATTCATGAACTTAATTAGTTCATTTCATTGGCCAATACCTACCCACACATTCTATTTCCCAACAACTTCAGTCCTGGAGTCACACTGATGTGTAATAAAACATGTACTACATGGTTTACATTGGGAGAAATAGGGCATGCAATTTTGACTCAGTTCTGGCAAATGGCCTATCACCCATCACACTTGCAGATTGGAATGATAGGCACATAGCCATCACCTTAGATACAAATAGTGTGCCCTGTTTCCCCGCCTTCAACCATGTATATAGGATGAAGTCAGTGGGTTAAGGGTAGCTGCTATATATCATTCAATATTTGATGGACCATGACCTTTGTGCACAGTGCTTTGAATATGCATTGTTGACATAGGGGGTCATAGTCCATGTGAAAGTGAATGTTCTATAGCTGTTAGTTTGTTCACTATTAGATAGAACATGGTCTCTAACATCTTGAATTGAAGGTATTTCCCCCAAAAGTCATGATGTACATCATATGATCATAGTTACCACAAGAAGGCATATATATGTTACTTTTAGTGATGTATTAGTTAAGAATTGTAAAGGATCATGATCTATCTGTAAGTGAATACACTTTTTAAAGGGTGTGGTTTATGGTTTGGGAAGTGGTGCGGGTTAATCAAGTGTTGATTTGAGGGAAGGAGATGAAGTTGTGGTGTATCTTTAAAGTGGATTTGAGCCAATAACCTATGCTACCACAAAGATTGATATATCCTCTATACAGCCCCCCCCCCCAATCCCCCTTGAAGTACATACATGGCATCAGAGCATATTCCAGTGACACATGTAGCATTTACGCGCTAATGTCCAGGTATAACATTTGATTGTACATGAACATATGCCATAGCATGTGAGAATCATGTTCCATATAACATGCCTTGCTTGCTGGATCATGCTCAGACGTCATGCTCGTACTAAAGGTGGAATGACATAGATAGTAACAATAGGAGAACTAGGACCACCCACCTCCATATGGCAAATGTTATCAGTAATATTTCAAAAAGTTTGGTCACAATGCCATAAGGTAAGGCTAGGGGTTAAGTACATTACTTTGGTTGCTGTTTATTGACGGATCTCGAAAAGTTTGAAAAAGCGAAACAATTCATAATTTCTGATTTATCCTATTTTATCGTACACATTTGAAACTAATTATAGTTTTGTTTATAGTAGAATGGTATGTGGAATACACTATAAACAGAAATGTTTCACAATGATATACTTTAAAACGTCCTAGATGTACAATGTCAGATTTAACACCCACATATAAATAAAATGGGCATGATGCATGTACAATGCATGGTTACAGCACTCTCTCCCACCACCAATCACGATCAAGATTAAATTCAAATTTACCAATCAGATCAGAGTCACTCAGTTTACTTTATTGAATTTTGCGAAGGAGAATCACGATGTAAATATTTGTGAAAATGGGAGTGTCTGTGTGATCTGTGTATGTTTACGTTTTATACTGTAACAGTAGACATTTTCGTGCTACATATATTTTCACGCCCAAATTAATAATAACACTTGGATAACACAGGGATGCATTTCTTTTGCATATATAGGTCTATGTGAGGATGCTACAAAGTGCAAATTTCAAAACATGCAAAACAATTAAAAATTGGTGATGCACAGAAAATGAATCGCACAAAATGACCACTTTTACAGTAATTGCTACATATTCTTTTATTGTATTTTGACACCAGTCTGGTTTATTTTAAGAAGAGAAAATTCATAATAGCATTCAAGAATTAGGGGTAGGGGTGATCGAATTAGTATGTGTCTAAACCTAAATCAGGAAATATCTTTCTGTTTTTGATTATTACTAAAGACTTCCAAGATGACACTTTCCTTTTCATCAGAATTCTCGTAAAATAAACCCCTAATGTTATTCTAGTTCAAAATTTAAAAATTGTGATGGTTGGCTCAAATTATTTCTATTTAGCAAACATTAAGTTTTCATCTGTGTATGTGCTTAATTGCTCTTTACACCCGATGTCATATGTAGTTCAGCAATTTCCGTGAATTGTTACCCTATAATGATCTACACAAACGCCATTTGAAGTTTAGCAATTTCCGTGAATTGTTAATCCAAAATGACACTTCCTGCTAAAGACTGTTACAATCATGCACTCAAATGTAACGATGAATCCAATCAAAATGTTAATATTGCGGTTTCAAAGAGTTGGTCTCTCTTAACACTTTCCATGTGGCAGGCATCTGCAGACGACATTCCAAAATGTGTCAAAATGTTTAAAAAATGTCACAAATATTGAATTTCATTACAATATTTGGAATCACCATGAGAAATGCATTGAAATAAATGCAAACATGCGTAGTATTGGTTCAGTTATCATTGAGATTGACTTTGAAAGTTGGAAAATATTTCTGAAAAATCTGTTTTGTAATGCTAAACTAATAGCTGCGTGGAAAGGGTTAACAGTGTGTAGTGCGATAAATCCTATGCAATTGTCAACCTTGCGATTTCAAGAAAAGATTGTCGCTGCGGAATATTTGCTCATCGTCACCTTTTGACAGTATAACATCAGGGGCCAGCCTGATTAATGAGATATATGTTGTATTCTTGGGATCCGCAGACAGACATAGTTTGATAAATAAATAGACGATATCAAATCTGACATGCATGTAAAACCCTGTGGAATTATGAACCCTAACTGGCCTTACTGTCTGGGCCTATTCCTAGGCCTTTGTATTTTGTCTGTGTGATTATGCTTAAGGATCACATCTCATTTGTGTATAGTGTAAGGATGCGCACAGTAGAGGAATATTTTGCTTTATTACAAGCAATGTTCACTATAATTGAAACCTTTCACATTTAAATTTGATTCTGGAATCCCATCAATTATATAATTGCCTGTTAGATACTTGAGAACCTAGCCATTACAATGGCTATTCATAATGGTAAACCACAAGAAGATGAATCAGCAACTAGCATACTTGGGTTGCCTACACACATGCTGAACTGATTTGTGATAATTGAAATTATACCCCTTATGTTTAATACACTTTGTGTCACATAAATGTATGAACTACTATCATACACATGATCCGAGGTGAAACTTGCGGTTTCTTGTGGGTACTTCCTGTCCTTTAGATTGAACTCGAATCCTCACTGATGTCTGGTTGACTTACACTGTTGTGGTTTTGACTTGAACCCTGACAAACATTAGTTTGTGCTGGTTTCGATCAGCACCATATTGACTTGTTGGATATCTGGATCAAAATGTTTCTCTTGTGGTTGCACCGCCCATCATTTTAGAATTCAGATAATGTGGATTGGTTTAGAAGAGAACTTGATTTAGCTGATGTCAATTGACAAATCTAACTTTTAAGTGTCATGGCAGCATGTAGAGAATGTGTGATATACATATGCACATGGTTATTGATTTCATTTGTACCATACTCCTTCGTAACAAGTTACATATGGATTTTGTGATTTGGTTTCCTGATTTTCATTTTGTTTGCTTAGTACCAACATGAAGGTCTGTTACTTTCATGGTACCAACAAGACAAGTAAAAGACAAGCCATGAAAAGTGCAACATTGCATGCATTTACATGCATTCAGGGGCAACCAATAGTTAGTGACAATATCAGCAGTCCCTCTGTCACAGAGTCAGCCAGTCTACACTGCCTGATTTGCATATCATAATCTTTACCATTATATCAATATTTATGGTGATATATCACACCAACTCACGCCATAACTTGACAGTTTTGGGTTGCAGTCTTGGAGACAGGCGACCCAAGGGTTATAAGGGCAGAGATAGGCAATACGTGGTATTAAATCATTGTCAGTCTGTACACATAACCATTTCTGATCCAGGATTAGGCAATGTTAGGTTCTTTAAAGTCGGACATGATAATATGTAGCATTTTTCATCGTATCTTGAATATCTCTTTATTTCTTGTAGAAAAAGTACTGGGAAATATTTAAATAGACATATTTGTATACAAACATATGGCTGGCACAATTGAAATATGGTCTTGTTGTAGAAAATTATCTTGTATTCCAAATAAATATGAATGTGATTGAATACATTGAAAATGATGGGAGGGTTCAAATTTGTATGGGTTCATTGTAATGGCTTAATTCTAATGATTTATATGTTGGCATTGAAATAGAAAAACAATCTCACCAAACTGTTCTTATGTATTTTCAAAGGGGGAGGGGCAGGCCAGTGATCAGGGAAAGGGTGACAATAAAAGAGTTTGTTATTATATTATCAGGGTTGAGGGGTGGGGCGTTGGAACAAGCATTCCAAAATATGCCCCTCCCGCTAGTTAAACCCTTGTGGTATATATCATCAGTATGTTCCGTGTATTGCGCAATGGAACAGAAACTACTATTCTGTCGTCAGGTTTCAGGCACAATTTTGATAGTGCACTTTCTGTAGTCTAGGATTCACAGCAGATGTGGTGCATTGCGCAAACATTCGACAAGGTCGCGTACGGTCATTCACACCTCTATAAATCTGAAATGTAAGCGGAAATTACCTGATGCGATCCTCTTTATTAATGTTATATTATACATAAGCTTGAATTTGTTTTGTCGTATTGTGATATTTATATCAGGTGCTATTAATAGTGTAATCTACATGACAGGCAGTTTAATAACGGCTTTAGGTTAGACTAGCCCTAACCCTACTACACCACACAGCAACAACACGGCCAGCCTGTTTTTATAACCTGGCGTGCAAGTTTTTGGGCTATAAAATGGAGCCGAGTAGCCTTGACAGCCGTGGTGTAGTGGAATGGAGATGGGCGTTAGTGCTGGAGGTCCGTGGTTCAAATCTGGGGGTGGGGGATCGGGTGACCTTTCAGGTTAATTTTCTCTGTTGCAAAAAAAAATCTGTTGCCGTGAGGTGTTCCAGGGTTAGGGCTAAAATAAAGAAAGGCAGAAAGTAGAATATTGTATCAAAAGATATATCCTTTCCATAGTTTCGCCTGTGTTATTATACTGATTTAATTTAGTCTCATGACTGTCTCTGACAAAAAGATATGTCACAGCAACAATAACTGCCCATAGAAGTTCCTCATATCACAAGGACTAATATGCCTAGTCTAAAGTCTGTGACTATTGAGATGATTTTGAAATAAACTAAAGTTGTCTTACTATATCATAACTACCCTCCTTCTCTTGTGATATGGATAGTAGTAGCATATGCCTAGAGTGCATTGATATTATGTCATAGATTTCACCTTAGGCATCATCCTATAGTCATTTCACTGGCACGTGATTATTTGTGTTTGGGTGTGATACAAGGGAAGGGGATGAATTCAACCAGAAAGTAACTCTCACCCAAAAAGTTATAAATGGCAGAATGATGTATGTGTGAAATGTGGGAGGAAGCTAGGGTAGATGTCTTTTTTGTAGTTATCCTTTTTGAAGATAGATAAGATTATGACTTCCCTCTTACCCCACATTTACTCCTCCCTTATCCATTCACACATATCTGGTTGATTTATCAGTTTATAGTCTCATTTGTAATATGTGTCTATACATCTTTATTTTCACTGTTTTTGATATTTGATAGTTTGATGATGGAAGACTTCATTTCTTTTGGATTTGTGTGTATAGGAGTTGCTTTAGTTTGTCCGATTTTTGACCTATTTTAAACGTAGCTGAACACAGTTAAACTTCAAGAAGGGGATGCAAGGAGAAGATCCCTGGAGAAGATAGTGCAGCAAGCAGGGGATAGTAAATTGGAAACAGTGGTCAAAATGACCATCTTAGTGCTATATTGGAAGTATTTTATGAACTCTAACAATAATTAAGAACATGTGGACTATAAATAGGTTAAGTATAAACAGTGTATTTATACCCTAAACTTTGACTCAACTTTGAATAATTAGTAACTAGATCTATTTTTCGAAACTGAAGAAATGGGGACATGATTGACTATAAATAGGCCAAGTATAATAAGTTTATATATAAACTAGGCTAAACTTTGACTGAACTTAAAATAATTAGTCCCCGTTCTAGTTTCCAATGGTTGAACAATATCAGAGCATCTTTGACTATAAATAGGTTAAGTATAATAAGTGGTTTGTATAACACGTCTAAACTTTGACTGAACCTGAAATAATTAATAATAGGAAAACGTTCAATATTTTACCAAAAACAGGGCCAACTCATGATGATCATAAACATTGCCACATGGCATACACCATCAAACTCTTATTACATTTTTCATTGACTATTTAATTGGAAAGGGGAAGCCTAGGTTTATATTAAGCTATACTGGTTTATCCCCACATACTCAAATAGGAATATTATTGTGCACATTTTTAATCTGAAAGATTTCACCATTTTATGAATAGCGACAAACATAAAAATTCATGCTTCGTAAATGCTTCATCGTCCTATTAAATATGAAAGATTCCAGCTACAAAATTTGAAAATATATTGTTACGAAAATATTGTGCTTGAAATATTGTTTGGTGGTACAAACGTGGAATTGTGATTACTAAGAAAGTGTTGACCTGATGCAATGAATATGCACTTATGTGCCAATGGGACCAGTCTGATTTAAGTGATCTCAGGAGACCACCAGGTGTCATAGTAGTGAATGTAAAAGTACATTTGATGTCTGTCACGTTCTGTAAGCTATTTATGGTGGGGGTGGTGGTAATGAATTTGAGGAACACTTATGCCGAATTTGCTTTGGTTTTCCATAAATTTGATTCATTAACCTTACTCCTCGTGTATCCAACAATTCTCATTGAGTATGCCGGATTTGGGTACTACTTTATATAATATTTTTTAAATGTTAAAATGTAACTTTATAATTGAATTTACCCCAATTCTGCTTGAATATTCAAAATAATAATCCAAATCTATCAATGTAATCCACAAATTCAATTGATATCTTAATTCCTTTAATTTGCTGTGGTTCTCCATTTCATTTAAATTAACCTCTCTCCTTATGTATCCATCAAAATCTCATGGATTGTTTATGCTGAATGGAAGAGAATGCTGTATTGCCTTATAATTATGCTTTTAAAATAAGGTAACATTTTACTTCATAATGAATGTATCCAAATTCAGGATTCAGGTTGAATATCTGAACAATCCGATTTCTGGCTCGATTTTCAACTTGATGATTTGTATGCTACATGAAGGGTCATCTTTAAAATAGTCATATTCCAAAATTTGAGTTGCTTAACTCAAATGGTTCTTATTTTAGAGGCACAAGGTGACATGAAATTTGCCTATTGAGTAGTACACAAACTATAGCTGGGTGGTTAACCACCTTTGGCGGTAATTCACTGCATTTTGGCCTTTACCGTCTGGGTCTGTCTAAATGGAACATATCTTGCGCCTAAGATTTGACAGAACTAATGAGAAAATATGGGTTTTCTTTTGATAACAAAATATGTTGATGTGAAGAAAAAAAAATCAAAAGTGAAAGGAACATACACCTTTTATTTTTTCCTTAAGGTAATGGATGAAACAAATAGCCTTGATTCTTTCTAAAAAAGGTGGGTCAGTTACGATAGCCTATTCATTTAGTCAGCCTGTATATAATAGAATAGCATGGAAATACACCATCTAGATCAAATGATGTCATCAAACTTGGTTTTCTTGAATAAATAAAATAATTCCGGTTCATCTATCAATTGTATGGAATTGACTGATTGACTCACTGTTGGCATGTGTATCAATATCTGGTGATATTAATTCTGGATTGGGAGATATAATTTTGTTAGTTAAGTATATGTTGCATAAGAACAATTTGCATATAAAGGGTTCAACAAAAGAAAGTATACACTTTGTTTATGTCATTTTGAGTAACATTCAATTTTTGTTTTGACCAAACAGGCTAGATAGGCATTTAGATGAATCTTTTAGGCATAATTTGATACCAAATTTGCCCCCTAATAACAAAGATAAACCATGATTAGCACCATTTAAACAAAATTAGTCACTTTTTAAAAGTCACATTTTCAATACACTACGCGGGAAGAAAAGACCACATGTTACCTGTCCATAATAAAATAGCCCGCTCACTCAGGCACAGCCTAACGCATCCCCACTGTGTGATCAATATCCATTTCATTCCCGGCCATTCAAAGTGCCACGCACAGCATTTTCTCGCGGCTTGCGTGCGTTGAAAATGTGACTTTTGAAAAGTGACCAATTTTCTTTAAATGGTGCTAATCATGGTTTATCTTTGTTGTTAGGGGGAAAATTTGGTATCAAATGATGCCTTAAAGAATCATCTAAATGCCTATCTAGCCTGTTTGGTCAAAACAAAAATTGAATGTTACTCAAAATGACATAAACAAAGTGTATACTTTCTTTTGTTGAACCCTTTATATTATGTATTCCTTGCAGTCTAGTCATGAAATCTTTCAATATTTCTGTCCGTCTAGGGGAAGGCCATGGGCGTCATTTGATTATGGGTATTATGTACTCTGGGGGGAAAGAATGTATGAGAACATACAGACATTTTGTAATCTAATCACATTGCATAAGGGAAATTGTATACACGTCATTTATACCTCACAGTCTATACATCAAAGTATGTACTTGGGGAATGTCACAAGGTGTTATTGATTACGTCATTCACAATCCAAGGCCATATGCTCAATTTTAAAGCTTACATCGTGCCTCACTTCAAGGACTTCACACATTAAATTTCATCCCATCTGTAAGAAGTATCTTTCCAAGTACACTTAATATTGTGTAGCTTGCTAAGACTACCTCAAACTGTCTATTGAACCACACACACAAAATGTTTTTTGGGTTAACCCTAACCCATTCGGGCACTTTTTTTCAGATTTTTTTTCTGCATGGAGAAAAGTGACCCCAAAAGTCACCTGGATTTGAACCACAGACCTCAAGTACCAGAGGTGAACGATTCCCCACTTCACCACAGGTGTCAAGGCTACTTGGCCGAGTATATTCGACCGCTTATATAGCCTGGGTCCATTTTATCCTCATAAAAATTGCACGTCAGGTATAACATAGAGGTTGGCTCGTTGGATTCTTATGGATTTGGCAGGGTTAGGGTTATAGAACCAAATATTACCGAATTTTTGAAGAAAAAAAAAGAAAGAAAAAATGCCTATTAACCATAACCCATTCAGGGACTTTTTTCAGATTTTTTTTTCTGCACGGAGAAAAGTGACCCTAAAAATCACTGTGATCCCCTCAGGATTTGAACCACAGACCTCAAACACCAGAGGCGAACGATTCCCCACTACACCACGGGTGTCAAGGCTACTTGGCCAAGTATATTTGGCCGCAGTTTATAGCCTGGGTCCATTTTATCCTTGAAAAAATTGCACGCCCGGTTGGAACATAGAGATTGGCTCATAGAGATTGGCTCGTTGGATTCTATTGAATTTGGCAGGGTTAGGGTTAAGGGGGTGGAGGCTGGCCTGCACTACGCCACTCGACCCACAACACTGTGTTTTACATCATGGGTAATTGATCTTTGTGTAAACCTTGCCGTCCTGCACTTGATAAAAAGTTAGTTCAACTTAAAGTTCAGTTGTGTCAATCTACATAGGATCTATGTATAGAGTTAGTACCATTTTCTGATTAAATCTGAAAGGTTATTTATTTTTAATGTTATTAAGTGATGAGTTGATACAGCTAATTATAACAGCTGATAAAAATCCCAGTGAGTTGTGCCCCTGTCATAATGATGACTAGAGCAACAAGCACCAAAGTCAGGCCAAGGTTTGTTTGGGGTCAAATCAAATCAGTGTCATATTAAAAGCTGTACTTAAGAGTCAGTGGATGGATATCTAGGTATAATCATTTCATTAGATTCTGATTCTTCTTCTGAAAATCCAAATGAATGGCTCAATTGGTATTGTATATATCTCCATGCATATCATTGGCCACTAATGTACTACAAGTTGTCAAGCTTTGATGACATCTTATCAGGGCATACTTGATGTTGTATACTCAATTACTCATTGAATTTTCAGTATAATAGTGAAAAGCTAGTACATCTAATCAACAATTTACAGTAGCATGCAGTGGATGGTTTTACTGTAGGGCCAACATTACATTCTCATGGGCCAAATAGTCCCTTTTACTGAATTCCCCCCTCTTTGTTATATTACTACTGCCTAAGGACCAGTCTATAGTTCAATCAGTTCCAAATTGGCAAGAAATATATTCGGTTTTGTTCTCTCGGTGCGCAAAAGTAATCTAACCGCACTCACACATGATTATGGCCACACACACAGGGCTTTGGTTGCAAGCACACGTCACGCATATGATAAGGTGTGCGCTTGTTTGTTACCTTCATGTGCGTCAGCGTCCTTCTGTATTCATTCGCTGCTGTAAGGAGGCTTCGCCAATTTGGAAGTGATCAAACTATAGTCATCATCGGATTTGGCTTGTGGACTGCCACTTGCAAACTCTTGCTATAAGGGTTAATTTGAGTGATGAAATTTGTGATGTTGATTGATTACTTAACTTCTAATCCAAATAGCATATGTGACACGATCAAGTATAATGATCTGTCACATGATGGGAATATTGATTTTGAGTTATAGGGGAAAAGAAGGGACAAAATTTACTTTGTTTTGTTTAATTGGTTGTGACTTTAAAACTAGAAGTTTGATTTTAGTGGAGTTTGGGCCATACTGTAGCATTTTCCATCTACTCTTAAATAACGGACTAATATCAAAATTGAAAACTGCCGATGTGCGACTCTTATTGCTTGATCTCTACTGCAATAAAACTTTGAGTAAGAGATAGAATTGAAGAGGACAAGAGAGTGAACAGTTGGCAAGGTGCTCCCATTGCGTGTGTACATTTCACGGCAGGGTATTAGGCATTGCATAGTGGCCTGCAGTTATACAGTTGTTGTCAAATGTTACATGTATATAATAAGCATTGTTCTTTTTATGGATCATCCACCGGAAATCAACTTGTTTTATGTCTAGACAGGATGCAGCAAATCGATGTGTTTTTACTAATTTGGCAACATCAGTGGTAGATCTTTTGGTCAGGTTGCCCAAAGAGTATTCTCAGTGGATGCAATGTTTTGTTGCAGTAGGCACTCTTTGACATATAGTTGCCAAATACGCAGATGGTCCGATGGATATATGATGTGCGGGGGAAGTAGAGCCCCTTGTATGGTGTATGGCGTTAAACATAAAGTCTGAAGGTTTGACATTCGAAATAAGACTAGAATAGAT
Organism: Ophiura sarsii; assembly: GCA_035610835.1. Lineage (NCBI taxonomy): Eukaryota > Metazoa > Echinodermata > Ophiuroidea > Amphilepidida > Ophiuridae > Ophiura > Ophiura sarsii. Next base: position 48,342,305 of record CM069442.1, on the reverse strand, counting down.
AGTGTATGCCTGCACAGATGTTTTATTAGTAGTTATTGTAATGGATGGATGGGTGGATCCCCATGGTTTGGATGTAAACTTGCTTGATAAGGATCATGATTTTTATGCCAAGTCATGCTCAACATTTGCTGGTGAACTTTAGTTGTGATTGATAGATTTAATTAAGACAAAAGGTCAATACGATTAATTTATGACATTTTAATGTCACTGTGTATGCAAGTTACGTACTGATCGTGGTTTTTTCAGATTTGAAGGATATTGGCAATATCACCATATCAGGAAATTTGGTCATTTGCAAAAAGGTAAAACAACGTCAGTACCTTCAGTCAAAATAAGTGATCCCTCATGCATGCATACGTAAGAAGGAATAAAAGATTAGGGGAGAAATTGTTTTTATATATTATACAAATATAGAAATACCAGAGGTTAATGTAAATGTGGCTTTCTGGAAAAGCTCAATCATGATATTGTTAATGTAGATGTTGTGATATACAACTTGAAAAGTTAGTCTGCAATATCCAGAAATAGCTGTACAATCTCAAAATCGGAAAGACAATTCACACCTCCCTGCACGCTATTCACAATCAGATTTAATATACAATGTATATATATGTAACACTGTAACACACAACATTTTCAAAACCTTGGTTTTCTGTAAATTACACCATTTTGGTCTAGACCTACTTGTCTTATAATCTACATCTATTTCAATGTCATTTTGTTTGAACCCGTTAATGGTTTGAAGAGTGTAAAAACTTTGTTTATACTTTCAAACAGTTTCATAGTTTGTTGTGTTTGGGGTGTAAACTGAAAAATATACACATATATAGTGTAACGACATATGAAATACAACCATTTAATCATCTGCATAACACTCCTAATTCAGAATACGAAAGTAAAAATGTGACTATTAACTGCTATTTTGATTGGACGAGGTATGATGATGTATTTTTGAGAAAATATCCATATCAGCGTCATAGATTCACAGTGGGGGGATAAATATGAATACAGACTGGTGTCAAATTGTATGTGTTCTATGGTATACACTAATTTTGTCCATGTGATAATTGTTATTTACTAATGTTATACACAAACAACCGGTGCTGTGCTTACTTGTAACGCTGGCACCCAACCCTCATGCACACTCACACATTTTTTTAGGTCAAGATTTTCTACTCTTTTTTCGTTGCATTTTTTCCTTTGCTTTTGTCTTTATATATATTGTATTTTTGTTTTTGCTCCCTCCATTTCTCTCTACACAGATGAATAATTCTTCCATGACATCGTTGCAAGCTAACTCCCCTACTAGCACTTCCACTATGTTATCTCCCAGTTTGCCGCCTCCAACAAATGTTAATTCGACTGTGACTAGTTCTGGTGGTGGTGGTGGTGGCGGCGGCGTGTTGTCTTCCGGGTCTCAGTTGGTGGGCACTTTAATATAAAAACTTTCTTTGAATAATATATTTTAATTCTTATATTAATTCATTAAAAATCATTATTGATACAGAATATGAGCTTGACAAATCCTTACATGTGATAAGTGATGAAATGAAACACAGATTTAAATTGTTTTAAGATTCTTAAAAATTGCACCAATGGCTGTAACAAAGTTTTATATCATCTTTTTACAATGCTTTGAAATTATTTTGGTCAGAACATTTAGTTAAAATTGAAATGGTATAGTCAGATATTCTGAACAATAGAATTCTAAATTCGGTAATAGAATAATCCAAGTGAATATATAAAACTAAAGTTTAAGTGTAATTTGTATGAGAGGATTAGAAGGTGTGCCAAAAGGTTAACCACAAAATTGAACCTGATGAAGTAATGTCAACCCTGATGAGGTAAGTGTTTCTAGTAGAAAGCCCATTAGAAAAGTCTCTGTTTTACCAAAAAATAGACACATTTCAGGGCCATTAGCGTAAAATGTATTTATGATTGAATGAAAACGGCATATGGTGCTTATATTGAAGGAAGCATGCACAACCAGATAGCGAATGTGTGATACACAATCAGTTGTGTGCTGTGAACATAGTGTTCATTCAATTTTTAAACATGATATCATTTCTGGAAAAAAAGTTTTTTAACATAACAAAATAACACAATTTCTGCTGCAACTGCTGGCACATAGACAACACATTTTTGCAGCTTGAGCCATTTGCATATGGAAAACTTAGATACAAAATCAGCACAGTGCATGCATATGTGGAAATATATTAGGTCTATAAAGTCTTTTATTTTATGTCTTCAAAAACTGACAAATAAATCAAGTTGAGGATATCGGTTAAATAAAGATATGAAGTATGACTTTTAACAAGAATGCCATAGCAATTAAAACAAGCATAGAATCCAACTTAATGAAGATAAAAAAGGTGCACCTCTCACAGTTTGATATTGAATCTTATGTATACAATTGAGCTAACAATCACCTGTCAAACTGATATTGATCCAAGCAAATGGTATTGTATTCTGCCCATGCCTGCCTTCCTCTGGAGGATGGACTAATGATTCTCCTTGCAAGCACTATAGTTGTCAGAAGAATCTTTGATTATTAATTTTGAGGGTCTGTTTTGTGCCTTGTGCCGCTCATGACGCAGAAATCCAGATCCATGAACGTGGAGGCCAATAAATATTATAGTTCAGTCAGTTCCAAATTGGCGAGACCTGTTTACAGCAGCAAGAGTGTCGCGCGCAAAACTCTTGCATGGCGCAATATGGGTCGCATTGTCACTGTATTTGGACGCTTGTTGCGCATGCCAAAATCACGCGCTTACGCTTGGATTACTTTAATTTCTCGCCAATTTGGAACTGATTGAACTATAGTGAAGTTAAAGAAAGTTACTTGGGGAGGTAGATCATCATATCTAAATATTTTTTAACCTTCTCAGACAAAATTATGCAAGCAGGTTGTACTTGCTGTTATGCCACCACAGAACAAAATTAATGTTTTGATATTTATTTTAAAAATAAGATTATGTGCAAAAGCCATATGCCATCAGTTGTCACTCATAAAAGATATATGCATCATAGCTAGCAAAGCCTGTTATATCTGCCCAGTACAGCATAACTTTGCAATTCATCAAATTTAGCTCAAATTTATCATGATAAATGGCCTATTTAAAATGTATACCATGGAAGAGGAGGGTTGACACAGCTCATTGTGCAAATTACCATTTAAGAATGTATACACAAATTAATGTCCATGCATTCTTACACCTCACTGACAGCCATTGAAGGGGGGTGTATCTGGCTTTAAATGAAAGAGCTGCACAATTTATGGGAATTAGAAACTGCAATGGGTAACTCTGTTACAAATGGCAAAAGAATAAGTAGACATACAGTGTTCATTTGTTTAAAGCAGATCTTATACCAGTAATGGCTTATTCACATCTGACCAATATTTGTCTTGTTGGATTCATCTAGTAAAAATGTAGATTACTTTACCGACAAATTAAATATCAATAATCCATTTACTATATTCTGCTTTGGATCTGATATACAAGTATTTGGTGAAATATTCTGTGACCATGTTTCCCAATTAGCACAGGGCATGATGTACAGAAAGTGATCATATTTTATATTTAATAGTGGTGAATATGCATGGCTGAATGCATTCTATTTTGACAACAACATCTACATAGAGCATTTTGAGCACCATATCCCCAGGGCCTTAAGAATAAACTAATTCAGTTCAAAAAAAGGTATCTAAATTAATCATTATAATGGGATTATGAGCAGCTATCTATCTCCCTGTATAATTCAATTAGACTTACAGTAAGTTACTACATTTTAGACCTAACAATTGGGTTATGACCTGATTATTCTAGGGGGTAATTGGATCAATTGAAATCACATCTTTCTTGCATTCTAATCAAGAGTTTATGTGTTAACCCCCTGAGAACTACCAGCTGATTGGTTAAAAAGATGGAAACATCATTTATTGCACCAATAAGAGACATTTTTAGAATAATAGTATCCCTGATAAAGATGGGAGTGAAACATTTTACAAGCTGCACTTGAATTGGCTATTCATATGAGTACATCTTGTAATAAACCAATCAGAACCACTGTAAGATAGACAGGTAGACCCCAGGGGGTTAACCAGTGTGATTAATCAAGAATTACATTGCTTTAAAATCCAAGTAATTTCAAATCAAATTGCGGGTTTATATTATATGTGCTAAATGGCTGGTCACTAAGAGAACAAGATCGCATAGTATTCCCTTCCCATCTACTTTTAAGTTGCTTATATTATTTTAATTTTTAAAAATAAATTTTCTGTGTTAATCGTCAATAAGTTATTAAATAATCAGGCACCAGAAAGGTTGAATCTGTAGGTTTTATTGTATTTGAAATCATGTTATAGTGTTTGTGTGCCTGTGCCTTGAGTATCTGTCGTGAAGGTTACGTTTTGTTACAAATCTGTATTGACTATAATTTCATTCATTCATTCATTCATATAACAATATATAGCAAGAAAACATACAATAATCAAGAAAGTAACATGAAATAATAAAATGGTATGATATAATGTGTAAATGGTAGTAAAGGAATATATATTTAAAAAACCCAATAACCCCCCGCTATGTGTAAATTAAGTTAAACACCTAAAGTGACACTTAAGTGAAATAGCAAACATGAATTTATGTTGCATTGCCAGGGAATTGGTAAGTATGCATTTTAGTGAAAGGATTAATGAGAAGTTAGATTTGGTGACTAAAGTAAATAAACAGCCATATGACGACTTATCAGAGTATATCATTTTGAAGTAAATCATGTAAAAATATCAGTAACATCACAAAGGATTTGTCAAGCTTATTCTCATTAGGACCAATAAATATTGCATGCTTAGCTTACTCACACATTACGTTGCCTAATTCGCTTTGCTTCATACTAACTATACAAAAAGAGAGGGTGGAACATGTATTTGCACATCTTATTCGGAGGGGGGGGGGGGGGGGGGGGTGAACAAAATTTGCCTCCTGGTCACATCTAAAAAATATTTGGGCCATATACCCAAATAAATCCTTGGGTTAAAATGAGTATTACATGCCGGAAGTTGGGTCACAATTATCGATTCAGTTTAACACGTGCGATAATATTGAAGTCTGAAAGATTATAGAAGCAAGCATATCTGTGTTATGCTCTCAATTTTAATCGATATAAGCTTGAAAGTACTTAATTAATATCAAAATCACAATTTCTTTATATTTGAATTTGAAATCAAGTAATTTCATTGGCAAATAAACTGTCAGTAACATTTCAAATATCACAACCACATAAGCCATTGTGCTTTGCTGATTAATTGAAGTGCCCACTTGTCTCATTAACAACTAACAATGTGCACCAGTCTTTTCAAATTTTGTCTGGTTGTTTCGCTTTCGTGTCTCGACACATTTTGTAAAAGTTTGTTGTTTTCGGCTATATGTCTGTACATCACCATACTTGTACTTCGACAGACTTGTTGTTTCTCATCGTAAGACATGGGTGCAAGCTTCTTAAATGATCACCGCTCAAGAGTTACGCAACACCAAAACAGCGCCACTGCAGTTGGTCGCATAGGTAGTCTAGTCCTCGTATATTTACTTTGTTTTCCCCTTCTTTTTTCTCACTACAGGATGGTGCACCAGACATGAAGTGTGGAGACACAGACCTAATGATGTTTGACTATGTAACAGATATGTCATCCAAGGCTATCATCATGGTGGTAGATTTTGCCAAGAAATTACCGGGATTTTTAACCCTGAGCACGCAAGACCAGATCACACTACTAAAAGCTTCCTGTTTGGAAATTATGGTAAATATTAGGGGGGCATTTTTGAGGTGGGATTGTAGGCTTGCATGGTAAGGCCAAAAAAACTTGTTATGTTGTCCTCCACAGCTTTCAGAAAGGAGGGGTGGGCGGGAGGGCGGATTTTTTAAATTTTTAAATTTAAATTTTCTTTTACCAGCGGAAGCTCAAAGTTCAGCCAACAAGAAGTTGAAATCACTCTAAGAGTCGCACATATATATATGTTATAAACACTTAATTCAATATTCAATGACATTTAAACTGTTAAAAAAATAAAAATCTGAGGAAAAAAACCCCGATTTTTTTTAAAATTAAAAATCTGAAAAAGAAAAGAAAAAAGGAAGTGGCCCAAAATCTGACGAGCGGGCGGTCGAGGACAACATAACAACAACAAAAATTTGGCCTAAGGCAGCACTAGGTAATAAAAGTTATGTAGAAACTTTTTTTTAATTCTAATTATTTTTAATTGCTTTTATCTCTCTGTTGATACTAGTGAATCTTTATTCAGACAGAACCATCTGTTTACAGTATTTGAAATTGTGCAAAGATCATGTCTCTGCAGGTTTGCAATTATGTTATACAGTTTGGATAAAGATCCTGTTTAGATGCAATCAATCTGATTTACAGATTGTATTAAAACTCTTTTTAAGGCACTCATGGAATTATCTTTTGAGAATGCTCAATATTCTCCCCTAGTCAAAAGTTGCTTTTCCATAGATTTGTGAAATCACAATGTTGATGGGTGACAGACAACTCACAATAATGTTATTGCAAAAGTTGAATGGTAAAATATTGCATCACTTTGAAATCTAATAAATATAAGAGGAAATCTGTTACATACATATCACTTGAAAATCAATTTTTCTGTTTCAGATTTTAAGGATAAGTTCACGGTTTAACACGGAAGACAGGAGCGTCACATTTACCAGTGGTTTAACCTTGAGTCAAGATCAGCTGAAAATGGGTGGATTTGGTCCCCTCCTAGACACCATATTTACGTTTGGCACAGCGCTACAAAAAATTAAAATAGACGAGACCGAGTTATCCCTACTGTCTGCCATCTGCCTTATTACTGGAGGTGAGAATGCTAATACTGTAATAGCTGCCTGGTGAAACACCAATGATAGTGTATTAATATAAATATGAGTATGAATATGATAGGTCATTGATAAATCAAAGGGCAGCAATTTACATGAGGGATTTTTTCGCAATTACCCAATCAAATTTCGAGAAGTTTTTTGATAGTGTCGTATAGGCTGATCACAACTTAAGTGAGTTAAAGATATCAAAATCTATGGTGATTGCTGTAAAGGTATCAGGGGTTCAGAATATTTTGCACAGTAATCTAGGGACAGATATTGTAGTAACAAGGATGTAAGTTTTCCGGATTTTCCAGGAATTCCGGATTTTTAAAAAAAAAAGGAAAAAAAAAGAATCCAGCAGAAAACATTAAGAATAGGTAAGCCTATGTACAAAGTATATGTTTTTCAAATTATCAAACACATTTATTAACTGCTTTTTAACATGTCTTTTATGTTGAAAATAGCAAAGAAATTGCTTCATTTACAGTGCTAAATCCCCAAAAAAATTCGAAAGGGGGCGCTGCCCCATTCACCCCCGCCAGGGGCGCTCCGCCCCCTCGACCCCCGGCGGACGGCTCGCGCTCGGGCTTCGGTCGCTCCGCTCCCTCAGATATTACATTTGTAGGATTTTTTTCAAGGAGCCACTTACATCCCTGTAGTAAGAAATCAAAATATGATTTGTTTTTAAGGGAGGCGGGGGCGGGGCTAACAATTTTTTAAGGGGGGGGGGGGGGGGGGGGGGGGCGGGGGCAGGGCTAACAATTTTAACTCAAAGTAAATAAGAACAGAATAGGATTTGCATTATCATACCTGGAAACATTAAAAGTGCCACCATTGAATCCATTTAGTCACATTGATACCGTTAAAACCAGTTATACCAATCAACTATATATATGTTATGTAGACCTAATAAATAACTAATCATCATGTCACCTCTACAGATCGTTCAGGGCTAGAAGATCCAGTGAGGATCGAGAAAATGCAAGAACCATTATTGGAAGGTTTGCGACTATATGTGCGCAAACGACGACCGCTGGAACCTCACATCTTCGCCAAAATTCTCATGAAAATCACAGACCTCAGGAGCCTGAGTATTCAGAGTAAGTGGCTTTTTCAAAATTCAATCTTTATTATTAATCACTACACATCAAAAATAAGTAAGAAACAGTGATATTACATTTGGCCTATAGTTGTCAAATGTAGTATGGCAATATTTGTTCAATATTATAAGTTTTGTATCTTTAACATAACCCTAACCCCCTTGGCTTGTTTCTTGGAATACGACTATCGGGTCAAAAAGCAGGTCAAATGAGGGGAAAGACTGGCTCCACTGGCACTGGGAATCAAACCTGGGTTGTCTGTACGAAAGTCCCACTCCTATTAAATATATATATAAATGCAAGCCAAGGAATCAGTGTTTGAAAATCCATGATCGCCTGCCTGGTCACTACCAGCACCTAGAATCATAGAATGTTGTAGTACTCAGGGTCATTAGGGCTAAAAGCAAGACTTTGAATGCATATTCAAGTTGACCGAGTTGTCAGTTAGTAGTATCACATTTGATCTTTTATTGTGTCAAACCTTTCTGCTACTATTTGTGAGTCACAAATTATTCTTGTTTGGCCTCATTGCACTGTAGTGAGCCATTATATGTACCATACAGACACAAATAAATTCCAGTATCATTCTCTTGTGTTCTACAAATAAATGTTGGAAAATGTGACCCAAAATTTAACTCGTCAATTAAACTTACAAGTACAAATAGTTGAATGCCAGTACCATCTGCCCAACCAAAGGCAAGGTGGTACTCTTTGAGTCACTTTGGTTTAGACTTGGGTTTGGAAGTCATTATTTTATGTTATTCCTCATCTTTGGCAGGGTGGATGCATAGACCAAGATATTGGGATGGCAGACATGAAACCAGTGCTAATTAAATGCAGACCGTAACAAATTTGCCCATAAATGAGAGATCAAACAGTTATATGTTTACAGAAGTTTGCTCTCATTTAACTGGCAATACTCTTTTAAATATATTGTCCTAACACTAATTTATTTTTTCGTTCCATCAGGTGCTGAGAGAGTATTGAGTCTCAAGGTTGCGCTACCTGCAGAATTCCCTGCCCTCATCAATGAAATGATAGACAAGGAAAGCCAACAATAGCATTCCTGACTGTCTTGGTATTGACTGGGTATTGTACCATGCAAGTAATGGAATTGGCTCAAACTGTTCGAACTATAGAACACGGTGACACAAACCCCAACTATTTTGTTGAAAGGACAACAAACAACATAGAGCCAAAACAAAACATTCATGGATGTTTACACATTGTGGTGTATATACACAATAAAACTTATGCAATTTTTATTACAAACAATTGTTAGAATGCAGTAGCGATATGATGCAAGAGAGTAGTGAGATTTAATAGTCAACAGAGAGGGTGTATTCTGTGAATTGATGATGAATGGAATATGAAGATGAAAGTCAACAGGTGGAACCAAAACTTGCCAACGAACTTGTGAGGTGTGGCAGCTTGGCTTGCTGGTTACAGTTTCAGTACTCCAGTTGCACTGCATTCAAGGATGGAATAAAAATACTGGGAATTTGGAATTATTGATAGCCGATTTTTATGAACAAATTGTGAGCAACAGATTCCAGGCAGTGTTAATAAGGTGCTTGGTGTGTAGCTTGATCAACTTGCATATTCTCATCACTATGGTGCACTGTTCAGTGTCTTAATGCATGGTAACTCAATAAAGCTCACCGCCAGCCTTCTGGGTATCATTTATAGTACCCAGAAAGCATATAGTTGCATAAGATCAGTGGACCGTGGCCATGGCTTTGAGATTATGCCAGCTATGTGTTAGCATAAATGCCAACAATAATCCCTTGTGTGCTGACATGGAGTGTATACAAAAACTCAACGATGTAGCTAGCAACCATTGATGTGTTGCCTTAGCCTTCCGTTATGAGGGCAGAGCATCCAACTCAGGGCACAGATCAACCAACTATTTGAAGCGTCCTGATAACACACAAGGTGCTTCTTAAATCTGTGAGACTTGGATAATGTTAATATACAATAGAGCTGACAGCCCAAGATATCCTCTACATCATCGGGTTGATATGACAAACATCATCTTTCTAGGTAGTTACTTATCACAACATCTAATACCATCAGGTTGTAAAATAGCACCAGCGGCAACTTTCAATCCAGTTGCCAATCACTGCCATGTTATTGCTGCAACACCATTATGCGGCCTTGCAGTTACTACTTGATATGTGGTCTCAGTTGGCCAGCAAAGCTTGATTAAGGTTGGTCAAATCAGTGTGAAACAAAAGACCGCAAATATTGGAAAGCTAGGGAATTGTCATAGTGCATTGCGACGCATTTTGTAACCACTTTCTACACTCTTATTTAGTATGAGATGGAACTTAAGCATTGGGAAAACATGTAGGGTTTAACACTACAGTAGACTTATGCATTGTTAATCTATCTCTATGCAATGATGTCAGAGTGTATTTCAGTGATTAAGGCAGCATTTCTGCATGGGTGCCACATTTGTGATTGATTCAAGGGTATATATACCGGTGAATTAGAATGTCACATGTGATAATAAAATGCTCTCTTTGGAATATGCTTTAACATCACTGCACAGAGGTGTATCAATGGTGTATATTGCACCGTAACATGCTATTGACCAATGGTAAACATGCTGTTATAGCTATACTGTATCTTTACCAATATATGTGGAAATCTAGGATCCAAGAATGTGGAGCTGTTCCCTCTTGTTCCCTCTTATACTAAATAGTACATAGTGTTATGTAAACTTTGGAAACCAAGTGTTGAGAATGTAGGTGTATGGAAATAAGTTACCAATTGCAGTGATGAGGTTCATGTGTACAGACAGACATCCTGCAATTTGTAGGATTCACACTGTATGGCAGCAAATGGTCAATTGTTCATTCATTTATAGGCATTGTTAGACAAATGGTTGAATGTGCCCAATGCTATCTCAAATGTTTATGCCTGACACTTAATAGTGTTGTGTTTGTTATAGAAATATTATCACGCATTGCATGTTGTTGGTCAGTTTCATTCATGGGCCAATGCTTATATCATCATCAAAATGCCACGTCTCAACATAAATAAACCAACCACATATGAATTCCTGTTTTCAGTCATGATTTGCACACTGTTGAATAATAGAGAAGGTCTTATAAGTGTGCATGCACCAAAATTGAAGATGCTCAGTGCTCACACTGTATACTCCCATGTCCACTCAAGTTGAGAGTGACGTTACTGCGCATTTCAACCATTGGACGCAGCATTTTTCTCTTGCGATGATGTATCATGTCTGCATTATAATTGTACATGAATACGCATTGACATCACATCTCAACTTGAAATTTCGATAGGACATGTAGTTCATGGCAAGGATAACTCTTTGAGTATAGTAAAATGTATCAACTCAGGATTAAATTCAAAGATAATTTTGTATGAAAAGCCCCCAATTTATGTGATTTTTCTGTACAAATTGACAAGATGCTGCTTGGTGTGTTTCTCCCAAGTGTTTTGTAATCATAATACGGTATCATCAGACAATTTGTTACAGTAGAACACATTTTGAAAGAAATGATACATATTTGTGGTTGCATCAATGATGTTTTATACAAGTGTATTATATGATATTATTAATTGTGGTTTGAATGTATCCCTGAATCAAAACCTATTTGTATTGGACTTGTCACTATTGACAGACAACGTACATTGTGTCTTAGCCATAATAGCTGCTCTAAGGGGTATTCCTTTTTTCATAATTTCAATAAGGAATCAAAATAGCCATGCTTGGATCAATGGATCTTCTCTGTGTCACTTGAAAACCCATCCCATGATCAGCAGGCTGTAGATACCCTTTGACCTTTCATGGCTATAGTTTGATCAGTTCCAAATTGGCAAAAACCTTCTGACAGTAGCGAATGAATACAGAAGAACGCAGTCACGCATGAAGGCACCAGCGCACTCTGCATCATTTGCTGCGTGCGTGCATCCAAAACCGTGTGCGTGTGTCCATAATCGCGCACGTACACCTGGATTACTTTTGCGCGTGGAGAGATGAAAACCAAATATTTCTCGCCAATTTGGAACTGGTCAAACTATACCAAGGTTAGGTGACATACCTGTATACAATGAGATTAGCATTGCCTGTATGCTGATTATTAGGCATGGCGCGGAAAGGTGGTGTATATCACATGTAATGAACATATTGATTACAATCGGTTTTAATTATTGAATAAACATGCATACAACTGTGTATTGAGTTTCTGCATCATAAGGAATCCTATTTCAAGACGTGCTCAGACCCAGGAATATGCACCTTCTGAAAATATCTCAACGGTCATGATTGTGATTGGTCAATGCTCAGTAAGAAAGGCAGGGTATGGCAATTTGCACATTATCTATATGCTCTCTGTTGTGCTGCAAATTCTCCTGGTTATTGTCAGCTGTGTATATGCTAGTGTACAAATGTCTGTTGACTAATTAACCTGATTGTGTTATAATCATCTAAACCCTATAGATTTATAAGTATAAAGGACTAACCCAACTATGAGTTCTGTTCACTTTAAACCAAAACAAGCAGCTATTATAGTTACAGTGATTATGTATTAACTTGTAGTATCTGCAGAATCATGCCCATTGACCAGTGTGTATATGTGACCAGTTGCGTCAAAAAGGACATGCTATCGGCAAACACTATTTGGTGAAATATAAAGAGAATAATGGGAAAAAATATGCTTCTTCGAATGATATCTTGTGATTACAAAGTCTTATTACCTTCCACATGGTATCATTTCAAAGCTTAAAATGTGCTCTTTAAGATCATACCAACAATTCAGATTTGACTTGTGCCTGCAACATGTCCATTTTGATGTGACGGGTCACATTTACATGAAGCTGTACAGATACTCTTTTGCCTTCTGGTTAGCATAACTCATAGCCATAAGAAAGAGGTCATTTTGTCAATACACAATGGTATATGGATCATTGAACTGTAATGTGTACACCAGTAGAAATGTACCATATTTAATATTGGACAACTTATCCTGGAACAAATCACTGCCCTATATCAAGTTAAATGTTGGTTCTCCAAACCAATTATTAACTTGATATTATACTTCTATTCTTATTATTGGAATTTATTTATGAAATTCTAAAATTGAGAAATCGCTCACTTTTTATCATCATATCATGTGTCTAATAATCTATGCAAATTCAAGGAGATTTTAAAACAACAACTAGAAAAAAGTGGTGTATATTTTGATGAAAACAATAATTATTCTTAATGTAAAGGATTTTACAGTCTACTTGTAAACAGCAGTATGTAAAACTGTTATAATATAATAACAATTATGTTATAATAATAATAATAGTGACTTGATATTTTCATTTGTACAATTTGTATGCAACATTTTCAATATGGAATGCAGCAGTTGCATGTATTCAAATAGACCTACGACTACAGTGAGTTTAAAAAAAAAGGTGTGAGACCATTTTTAAATGGCTTGTATTTGTGTGCCTGCTAGTGGTACACATAATTTTTCCCTCATTAAAAACCTGTACAATTTCTGAATTGTTCAGGAAATACTTTTCACCAGGTCTCATTGTTCAACACCGTACATAAAAAATACTACAAGCCATTTTGATCTTGTAGCATGTTTTTGGAACACACTGTTAAGTAGGAATTTAATTTCCGACAAAGATTATTGGGGTAGAATGTCTAGAACAGACAATTGACATTTAAAAAGGCATCTGTTCAATTTCATATGGAATTCAGTTTCATTTAATTCACTAATGTTTTTTTTTTTAAACTCAGGATACAATTATTCTTTTCCCCATCGTTTTACTGCCGTATCTGACTTGATTTTAAGGGCTTAGTTGAGGTATATGACCGCTATTTGCAAATACACTTTATATGTAGACTCCCCAATATTCTGGGTATTGTGAATGTTTGCCAAAAATTATTGGCTCATTTATGCTACAATATGGTAGGGGTTTTCAACATTGTTGGATAAGAATATAAAAGGAAATATTCATTGTGTTCATATAATCCTCTAGCTTGTCCAGAATCAGATGTAATGAATTGTTCATAAGCTATTAGTCTTTGTTAAAGACGCCTCTCGAGTGCCGAGCTGTTGCGAGGGCCAAGCGAAGCGAGGTTGTCTTTGCGCAAATAGCTTTTCTACCGTGTAAGCAGTATGTGCCAATCAAACACCGTAGTCATCGTAACACGATTTGCTGAAAGGCTTTGTATTCCACAAATTTTATAGAGGGCGCTCACACTGTTTTACGGCCATATTACAAGATTATTTCATTTGATTATGTAATTTATGTGTAATATCCATCTCAATATTTGTTCTCAATATTTTTTCTTAAAACTTGCCTCCATTGGTTTTATTTCAAATAAGATTTGAATGAAAATCTTTGGCTTAAACTTTTCACTTACTATCATTAATTTTAAGAGACAACTCAATTGATATGAATAGTTACCATATGCATTTGTTACGTCACTTGGGCTGACGCGACCTCACTAAACATGTCATAGAATGGCACATTGTGCAATGCGAATGTAACATTAACACTCTCCACGCGGCTATTAGTTTTACCAATTCAAAACAGATTTTTAGACACCTTTCCCAACTTTCAAAGCTTATCTCAAGAGTTATGACCCAATACTAGGAATGTTTATACTTATTTTAATGCACTTGTCACGGTGATTCCAACTAGGATAATGACATTTTATTACTTTGACATTTTTGAAACATTTTGTGAAACTTTAGAATGTCGTCAGCAGACACCTGCCGCGTGGAAAGTGTAAGGTCATTTCTAAGTGATTATATCATCCTTAATCATATATCAATGTAACTCATGTACTGTCTTGTAAAGTGTTCTAAGCTATTGAGTATAACCTGGTAGAGGGCGATATAACATCATTAAGAACTCAGGTTATGACCACTATTATAGTATTATTATCAGTACCAAATAGACCAATCGCTTTGTGGTGCAATAGAGTGCAAGTACAACAGGCAAAGTGTTTGTTATAAGCAGACTATGTTTTGTGTCACCTCAAGAAGGGAGATAACGACATGGTGTATTCAAATGATCGCATTATAATATCGTATGTAAACTCCAATGGGATGGTGTTTTTTGCCTTGCAATGGAAGATGAATGTTGGTCATTATGCGCCTATGATGAGAACATTTGAAGTGTCATCTCTCAACTTAAAGTGACAGAGTATGCATATTCATGCATGGGTTGTGTAGGATTCCATTAATGCCCTGAATTTTTCCTTCAAAAATGACCTGTTCCTAAGCATTTAGAATGTAAAACAGAATAGTCCATAATATAATACTGCATATCATTAGGTGTACATACATCTATGATTGAGAATGTTACAACTATGAAAGGTTTGATATAGGTACGCAACTTTGCTTCATGTGAAGCATGTGGAAAGTATGTTTTAAAACTTGAAAGTTTGCCAGTTAAGTTCCGATCAAACTAGGGTCTTGGCATATTGTGGAATGTACTAACATTTTAAGTGACAATGGGATGTGAATAGGTGCTGGTAACCAGCCATCAAATTGCAACTTTGCAACTATATAATTAATGCAAACAATTCTCAATCAATTTGCTACATGCGCAGGCATAGAAATACCAGGCATAAACGCAGGTAACCAAAAAACTGTACGCACTTGATCGTGTTGTCCTTAAGCGTGATTTCAAGGTGCCTGATAAAATCAATTGATTTAATCGAGAATTATTTGTAAATAGATTGTAATCCTTATCAATGAGATTGGTGAGGATATAAACTTGCCCAATAGTTGCATTTTATGAAATGACTTGTCAAATGGAGCACATGTTTCACCATGTCATCACTGATACTAATATGAGTGTGATTATATCGAAAAGACTAAAGTACAAGAAACTTTCTTGATATGAGCAAAAGGACAGTCAATTGCAAATAGTATACATGTAAGTTGTAAAGCGAAATTGCTTTAGACAAATCCACAAGAGTTTCTATGTATGTAACTTTCACACAAATATCATATTAATAGAATACTATGCTTTTTTCAAGCATTTAACCCAAATGAGATCCTGTATCTACCAGGACTCAAATTACAAGTAAAAAATATAAATTGTTGGTAATCGTGAAAGCAACAAACCATAGGTTTTTGTTATCTATACTAAAAAGGTCCTTTGAAGCAAAGCTTATGAAAACAAAGGCGTTAAGTTCACTTGTGTCGTTTTAACAATATTTTAAAGAGAAAAGATTAATATAAAAGATAAGATCGTTTTAAATGTCTGTTTTGCGTATGAAATACTGGCTTAAAAATGCCCCTAAATTTCTGTTTGCATTCTGAAATAAAAGAGTAACTGAAAAGGAAATGAAACCTGTTAACTATGTGGTGAATGATATCTGATCGGTAAGAGAGTAAAGATCATTAATTAAAACTGTGTTTAAATTATACCAGTAATGTTTCACTTATGAAACATTTATTTTTTTAAAGATAAACACGTCATGGAGGTTTTCAATGATGCCCAAAAATGTTAAGCCAAGCTGACGATGAGTTGCAAAATGTCATTGTAAGGACATAATTCAACTAGGAATGCTCAATTTTTAGTTGAAGTCCAAAACTGTTTCATGTCCGGTTTTAAAATATCGTACTTATTTTCTCATTTATCATTTCATATTTAATAGTGAAATTCATCTCAACTCTATATATTTATTTTATTTACTACCTTTGTTTGATTACATCATCTGAAAACAACTTCTTAATAATGTCAATCTTTTAAAGCTACATTTCGAATGTCTTTTATGTTAAATAATGTATTTATCTTGGACTACTAAATTGTTATGAGTTATTGCATAAAATGCTTTTTTTTGTTCTTGAATATTGCTGTACTTAAACCTCAATTATAAATGATGCATTGTAATATAATTACGCAACTCTGGTCTCAACAGTTGCATTCAAACAGACAGATTCAAAATAGCAAACTGTACTCTTTTCATCTACCTCTATGCTGTGACATTAGCATATTTGTAATGCACTGTGCAAGTGTTGGGATTTGACTTTGGGTACTTTTGCCAGTGCACAAGAATCACATGAACGATAAGCTGTGTTCTTTGGAATACACTCTAATGTAGCTGCACAGAGGTAGTACAATAGAGTGTAATATTGCTTTGTAGAATGGTAATTACATTTTGACATTTGGCCTATAATCTGATCAACATTTTTGTTGCAACACTGAATATATTGATTCTCTGTGACACGTGGAAGGCAATGTGTTATGTTTCGGGCGACTCCTTTGTTCCATTGAAATCATTAGATAAGAAATATGATTTTGCACTTTTTCTCTTGAATTTGGTGGATTGGGCTCTTTTTCATGAATTGTCTATTGTTTCATCAATTGGGCTTATTATTGTCAAGAATTTGGCTCATTTTCTTTATGAATTGGGCTACTTTTTATCATGAATTGGGCTGCTTCTGCCCATAAAATTTTACAACATCAAGGTTTTTTACAATGTTGGTAACGCATCTTATTGCGTTTCAAGTTAACCATAGCATTGCTTTGTAGATTAACTTTGTATATACATATTTCTTATAAAAAAGAAATATTTTTAAAAAAACATTTAAAAAAAATAAAAAAATAAAAATACAAACACCAAAATGTTGCTATTATATTATTGTTATCATTAGTATTATTATTATTACTATACTATTATTGCAGCATAATTTTACCCGTTAGAGAAGTATGGCATGTTTTTGATTTGTCATCCCAAACATAGGCAAGTCAAGGATTGTGGAGTTTATTTTAATTTGAGGTCATCATACAAACCAATAATGTGCTACTGCTTTTCTATCCATCCAAACAGTATGTGTTTGTCGAAAATATCTAACTGCATCTGCAACTTGTGACCCTGGACCACAATGCCAGTAATCCCTGATTCTTACAGGGGAAGACCTGGGATGGTTAGGGTTAAATTTTAGAAAAAATGTTGTGCTCCAGGACCACAAGTAAAAGAACAGAATAGACTAAGATACTTGCGTACCAACTACATTCAGCTGCATATGCAGACTGATATTGGGTTTGATCATGTTTTAATGATTAATTTAGATACCTTTTTCAAGCCATTATTTTTAAGCTCTGTAGCTTTCGGGATCATCGCGATCCCTTCGTTCGTTCATTCTGTCAATTGATCGCCCAATAGGCGGTCATGTGAGAATAATGGCTCGAAAAAGATATCTTAAGTAATCATTACATTGTAAGCAGTTGTACGCATTGCATTGCATACTTGCATGTTAGAGTTGCGACATGGGTCTAAGTTATGCATTTAAGAATCATTAAATAAGAAAATGTTTAATGTAATATGATTTGGTATTCAATTTGTCCTGGTATGGTTGGTTGGTACAAGATGTATCAACGTGAATCAGCAAGCAGTATGACATAATGGATGTGTGAGACTTCAGAGATGACAGGGTTCAGGAGAGGACATTTTTTGGTCCAAATGTATGCATATTTGTAGGCATTTTTCACCATTTCAGGATTCTTGAGTGGTTCTGACTGGCATCTCTGAGACTTGTTACATTGTAGTGAGATAGGATACGATGTAAAACGGTTTTCTTCTGCAATGCACCTATGCTTGTTCCCACTCCAATTTGAAATGAATCGCTTCCTTCTGTACAATTTAGTCACATGTTACGAGAATCCAAGAATGAGAATCTTTTTTTGGCCGTCATGGACAAATCTGATCAAAATCTATAAATTCTCGCCATTTAACTTTGTATCAAAAAACTGGAAAATTGTAAAAGAATCCATTTCAATTCTCATAGTATTTTGAGGACAATCTTTGCAATATAGTTCCTTCTTCTGTGCTTATTATGCCTTGGTATAGATAGATTTGATTTTACCTTGCTGGTAACGTTAGTGGTACTAACAAACCAGACAATTTTAGCACATTTTATTTCATTAAGCATAATCACAATAAGTTTTATATCTGAAATTAATCCCAGCATTGGTTTTGATATGATTAATATCAGATTAAATAAACCCGAGTTGTTGTATATTCAATACACTTGAAACAATCATGTCAGTCTATAAGAAATGCAATTGTTTTCATGAATTTTTAATTTTTAATGCGAAAACATTACTGTACAACTCTTTCTTTGTTTTGTATTTGAAATGCCCAAAGATATTTTATGACTTGAAAAGTTGGTGCATTGGAAACAAAGTAACTGTAGTTTCTGTCATTGTGTATGCGATTCAAATGGATATATACTTGTGTATAACTTCAATTTTGTCTCTCGATAATATGACAGAAACTTCAAACAAAACACCCTTGATTTGAATATGAACCGAACAAGGGTCTTCCAAACCTGGCTATATAACAATATGCCTGGTTTATTGTATGTTTTAGTAGTGTATATATAATAATGTGTCTATTCTTTTGCACTCGATAGAATCTTGTCAATTGAGATTCTTTTTCTTCCAAAACACAACCAGTGTTAGTATATAGAAACATCACCATATTAGATATATATTTAAATGAAAAGCAATGAGTGCTTTTTGTATTGTATCATGACCCAATTTTTGTTGATACCATTGGTCTTTAAAAGACTAACGACTATCCATTTTGTTGTAAATGTGCCCAAGGTAGGGGGCGGGGGGGGGGGGGGGGGGGGGGGGGGGGAGTGGTCAAGTATTCTATTACGCATTTGGTTACTATTCAGGAGTGTATGGTTGTTACTGGAGATATTTTATCATCATGACAACTAAGGAGAGGATTTCTTTGTGGCATTTATGCGCTAGTAAAATCGGTTCAATAATTACTCTATCCGAGCAGCATGCTCACATTCATTTAAATGTTGAAAGTACAATGCTCAGTGCAATGACAAATTGCATTCTATAACATTGGACACCCTTGCCTTATGCAGTTGCTGCGATTACGCACTAGTGGCATAAATGATTGAGAAATTATTGAACTGATAATACTTATAGATAATCAAATATTGTTTAATATAATATAAACATACTTAAAATTGTCTAATATCTCGGAGGTGTAACCAGTATGTTCAACTGATATTTGGTTGGCCTTCTTTGTAGCCCCTCATTTGAAAATGTGTGGTTACATGACTGCTATTTTACCTTGCATCATTATTTGTAGAACACATTGAGGTACATGTTATACATGTACAGTATGTTGTAATTATCATATGGACAGGCTGATTGGGACATTTTGTCTGTCGTCTGTCCGTCTGTCATGTCTTTTTAATTATGTAGACCCAATTTTATGTCCTTTGCATGTTCGAAGACAGAACTAAAATAAAATACAAATGGAACCATGATAATATAATATTTGTTTGTGTACTTTATTCATTATTATAAATTGTTGTCTCTGTTTATTTTCGTTTCCAAAAGCCAGAGCGCTACTTTCCATTATTGTTAAATGGCTATGCTGAAAGTTACAATTATCATCATTTGGACTTACACAATTTCTTTCCCGATTCACACACATGCTTGCATAAGGGTATAAGATCTTTTTAACACTCAGGGCAAGTCAGAAAGAATGGGCGCTTTTTTCGCAAAAGCGCCACACAAATTTCAGACCTGGATTTTCAAAACCAATGGCAGTTTTATAAATAAAGACCACATATTTGGCTTTCATTCAAAAAAAGAATGTTTGAATTCGAACATTGCATCATGTTACAACAATTTGAGTAGAACCGGTATTTTGAAGCCAATCCATCCACAGGATGGCAATAACACATAGTATAGTTGGCTGGCTGATGCCAATCAATGAAACTAGTGAACAACCTGAAAAGGCACATGAATGTTGGATAACATTTTTTAAATTTCAGTTGATTCAGAAAGTGAACCTCATTAGAATACATTGAGGGCTTAATAACTCGACCATCCCATGGATTGGCTTTAAAATTTGGGGCTTTGCTAAGATTAGTGTAACATAATAATGTATGAATCAAAGCCAAATTATAGGTCTTTATAGCCAGTGCTACCATTGGTTCTGAATATGCATGCCTAAATATTTTGTAACACCTTTGTGAAAAAGTGCCCATTCTTTCCAACTCACCCTGTATAGTATTTACATGTACCTAGTACAGGAAACCCATACGTTGGTGTGGTTTTTTGTTTTTTTTCCCCCTACCAACGTATGGGGAAATTGTATTGCGAGAAACTGTCAATTTCATTTGCTGTATGAAGTGAATGGAGTGCATCTCAAATGATTTGCGGGGTGAATTTAGTCTCATTCCCATCGCCAACATCTTATACGCACATCACTTTTTTACGAACTTACGAATGTATTGAAACGAGTCTATTATAATAAAACCTGGCGCCGATTTCGATAAACATCGCGAGTGCCGTTAAAGTGAATTGGCTTAGAATTTCACCTCAAATTTCAAGGGAATATTGCATTTGTACAAAATATTAAACGAATGGCAAGATAGATGAGAAAGAGTAGATAAGAACAAGCACAAAGAAGTGTGTTTTTGAGCTCTGGTAAGCGATACAGAAGTTAACACGAAAATCATATTTAGAAGGAGTCATACTTAGGATGGGGACAGATAGTGAAACATGCAAAATACCCTAGGCTATGATGAATAATACCAACTGATGACAAATATCACTAAGTATGATTTGTTGTACAGGGTGTCTCAAAAAAAAACGTGCACGTGTTTACCCAGCTTATTGACCATGAACTTATAAAATTTGGTTTAACAATTGTATACATATTGATAGCCATAACGGTAAGCTTTCATATTCCGTTATTTCATCTGATTTGGTTTCGTCAATCTTGAGATATGACCAATTAACTAAAGCTACCTAAAGTCGACGTTGTGCCACTTTACAGTTTGCAATGAATAAAAAGGGTTACTCCGGAGAGAGGGGTTGTTACCACCGGGGATACCACCCTCTAAAAAAAATCCAATCCGAAATGCAGAGTATGCTTATTTTGGTACCATGTTATAGCTACAGGTTCCCTCTATCCATACATACTAAAACAAGTACAAACATTCCACGCATGACGTCACAATGACGTCACCAAACATGGCTGACCTCAAAATCCCGCCGTATTCGCTGGACAGTGAAATATCATAGAAATCTTCGCCAAAAAAGTTCTAAATATCGGAATTTCACCCGTTTTTTTGCTTATAAGTGATGGAAATGGTGTTTCTAACATAGGCCCATGCTAAAATATTTCAGGAACACACGATAAAAATATTCTTCAAAATGGCGATTTAAATTTTTTTTGTAAGGTGGCAACCACCCCCTACTATCGGACTTTGACGGCATACCCTACCCCCGGGTAAGGTGGCAGTCTCAATTTGTTTTCGTCAAAAAGAGCGCAGGGAATGTAAAAGCGATCACCTAGACGCCCTAGGTCAGTGTTTTTTGCGTTCTAGCGCAATCGGCGATCACCCTCCATTAAGAGGATGAGGGTTTTAATGCTTATCTTAAGCATTCTTTCCGTAAAAGTGGCACAACTTCGATTTTAGGTAGCTTTAGTTAATTGACCATATCTCAGGATTGACAAAACCAAATTAGTTGAAATAAACGGCATATAAAAGCTGAGTGTTTGGTCCATCAATATGTATCCAATTGTTACACCAAATTCTAGAAGTTCATGGTCAATAAGTTGGGTAAACACGTGCACGGTTTTTTTTGAGACACCCTGTACTAAGTATTCACCATTTTTAACCAATTATTGAAGGCCACATTTACATTTTTAATGAAATTAAGTAGTTTGTTTTAAAATGCACTCTTTGTACAGGTTTACTGTTACACTGTACATTCATTACTTAAAATGGAAGCACTTTAATAAATCAGAAATGTGATTGTACATAACCTTATGCTTTGAAAGTGAAAGCCACTGTACCCTATCCCTGCATAGTGTAAGTGTAATAGTATTTATCACATATAATTTTTGTGTGATCACACACTGATCCGTTTGTTTGGTTAAATGCGAGGTTAGCATACTGCTCCAACTATGCACGTGTGTGGACCCAAGCTAAGTATAGTATTGAAGGAACAGTGGTTTTCTAGAATTGCTACTTGCCGCCTTTCTTTGTAGCATCCCTTGTGTCCGAAAATAAATGCTACCCATTGGTTCAAAGCGCCTGTTTTGATAACTTCATAGTTTGGTACAACCGTTACACATTAGCAGTAATTCAATCTCACAAGCAAAATGGTGCCATAGACCAGCCATAATTGATAGAATTTTATGATCTTGATCATTATTGGATACAATTTGGATACAAAGCAGGAAACACAATCTGTCCACAAAATAAAGATAGACCCTCATTAAATGCCATCATGGGTTAAAGCAGATTTAACTCTCCAGTAATCTTCATTAGACAAATGAAAAAGAGGTTCTTCAAATAGCCGAAAGTGCAAAAGGCATATCACAAGGGTTGCTTTAACGGAAGAATAGTGGCACAAAGTCTTCCATCTGAATAAATGATCGGAATATCTTATCTTGAAACTGACATATTACAGTATGACTGTTCAAGAGGATAAGGCGGGTTAGAACTAATCTGGTACCAGTCACAGACAACCAGTCAAAGCAGAGACCCTAAAGGCTTGTTTACACTAGGCATTATTTACAATGAGGTGTGATATGTTATCGCAATTTAATTAAAAAGTATTCAATTCTGCTATTGCGGTAAGTTGCGATAAATTGCTGTACAAAAATTGCTGTACAAGGAAAGAAGCGCTACCACACCGCAACACACAGTCAATAACGCTAAGCATGAACAAGCCTTTTAAGGCACAGGAAAGGCCCAAAATGATGCAGGAATGGACAAGTTCATTTTAATTCAGGTGTAAGTAAAGGCTTTGTGATGAGATGTGGCAAATTTTATTAAAGCATCTCTTGTGATATCATTACATTTTGCTCTCTTTCAGATAAATCAACCTCTCGTTTATTTAATCTTGGAGATGTACTCTCTTGGTTGGCTAGGTATCAACATGTAGCAAACAACATTATTTAGGGTCTGGGACATCCAGAGGGCCAGTCAACTTTAAAGCATGTGTGACAAAAACAAGGTTTTTTAGACAGAGCCTGTTACATGCATAATGTTTTAAGACAGTGGTTCTCAACCTTTTCGGCCCACGACCCCTTTTGACATTCTTGGTCAGTACCGTGACACCCCCCCCCCCCCCCAACAAAAAAAAGGGGGAAAAAGAAGAAAAAACAACCAGATTTATTCTGAAACTGCTTAGTTATATGATGCGAGCATAGCGAGCATGAAATTTAGCATTTTTGAAAGTTTCTTTTAGGTTTTTCTAAGCCTTTTTAGAGAGAAATATGAAAATGGGTCCCCAAAAAGCTATATTTATGACCCCTTCATGACCCCCTGGAAAACCCTAAACGACCCCCATGGGGGTCACGACCCCCAGGTTGAGAACCCCTGCTTTAAGACATCCAAAATCAACCAATTTCAAGATGAGGGTACGTTTTTCAAAGTCCTGTTGCTATCAATAATAATGTGATACTCTCAGAATCCCTCTCTGGTTTTGATCCCATTAGAACAAATAGGTTCAACTGCTGAATGTAACATAAAATCTAGACTAGATATGAATTTTGCTTAAACAGTGTAGCTATGCTTTATTCTGTCATGGACTTGTTTGAAGTCTAGCATCATTATTTCCATGAATGTATAATGGAATCAGTTGTCGCTCCTAAAAATCACACGTATCCTGCCAAGCCTCGAATTAAGCGTATGTGGACCAGGAGCTACTTTGTAACTTGTTTGATCCTGGTCCTACAGGGCGAGTCAGAAAGAATGGGCGCCTTTTTCACAAAAGCGTCACATAAGATGTAGGCATGCATATTCCAAATCAGTGGTAGCGCTTTCAAGACCTACAATTTGGCTTTCATTCAAAAGAAGAATTTTAAAATTCGACCATTTCGTTATCATGTTACACTTATTTGAGTAAAGCCCCAAAATCTGAAGCAAATCCACGGAATGGTCGAATTATCAAGCCATTCCTAAAAGTATTCTAATGGGGTTTACCGCTTGAAACAGTAGATATGCCTCCTTTTACTTTTGCTTTTTGATTTCAGGCTTTGAATTACTCATAATTACACAGTTCTATTTATTTCCAATCATTTTAAGATATTGTATCCAACATTCATGTGTCTTTTCAGTTTTTTCACTAGTTTCATTGATCGGCATCTCTGAATCAGGTAATCAACGATAATATAGGTTACTGCCATTCCGTGGATTTGGCTTTAAAATACCGGGTTCTTCTCAAATGGTTGCAACTTCATGACGCAATGTTCGAATTCAAAAATTCTTTTTTTGAATGAAAGCCAAATGTGTTCTTTGTAACGCTATATTTGGTTTTGCATATAGAGGCCTAATATTTCTGTGGTGGTTTCGCCAAAAAAGTGCCCGTTCTTTCTGACTCACCCTGTATAATTGCTTTACAACATTTGGAAAACACCAGGAGCTAAAACTTAGCAATCAGTGAAAAAAACACCTCCCAGCTCCCGCTTAATTTGAGGCTTGTATCCTGCATTTTATGAGCTATTTCTCCCATTAACACTGTGAGGCACATTGTCAAGCTTGATATCAAACTTCATTACAGTATCATTTCCCTTAAGGGAGCACTTTATACACCTTCTTTAGATGCTCTACCACCTCCTTGGTAACCATAAGTCTCTCCTCACTATCCTCTCCATGCATCCCTAAATGGGAAGAATTGACGTTGGGTTTTCCCTCACAACCAGTCACATGAACAGCGCCCTCACTTTCTTTAACATCAACATCAACAGTGCCCTCACTTTCTTTGCCATCAACATCAACAGTGCCCTCACTTGTTGCCCCACTGGCTGTACCATCAACAGCACTGTCTACATCATTTGCTAAATAACTTTCCAGTTTAATAACCAATTCAGAGCATTGGGTCTTTTCCTTTTTACTAAGAAAATCCAGCGATAAATCAAACCTATTTGCCTTTGTAAGGCATGTCAATATGTGAGTAACTTCATACAGGTCTGATGAGTCCTGACAAGAATTGAGTGCAGTGATGATTTCTCCTAGTAGTCCATAACTGATTTCAGCGTGGAAGATCTTGGCTAGATGGTCTCCTCCTATGCTGATTAGAAAGGTATATTTGGCAGAGTTTTCTTTTAGTTTCCTCCATTGTTTTGTAAAGTCATTGCTGTTCTTAGGCAGAGCAGATGCATCCTGTGTGTGACAAACAGTATACAACAAACAGAATGGTAGTTTAATGTTAAATATATTGCATTATTTGTTGATTTAATAGTGAATTGATGCCTCATTGTATTTTGATTACAAAAGCATGGTAAAAGTCTTATTTTTGTTTCGATACCTTTTTTTTGTTTCTCTCTCCAAATATTTCACAGTGTAAAACTGAAAACATATTTGGATAGAGATAACTTGTAGAATTATTTTGATTTCCAAACTGTTTCAAAAATGGATGTGATGTGATGCATGCCCATCAAAACATATCACCACACTGTAACTATTCATTAAACAACTACAGGCTAACCAACCTCTCAGGTGGGGTTGGTCACTCATATATTTTTCTTTATTTATTCCTCTTCAAAATGACCAAAAAATTAAAACAATATGTGAAAAAATGTTGCCGGTTTTTGACAAGCCAAACAGTTTTTGTGTCAGTATTCATTTGCACATGAACATTTTTTCCCCAACAATTTCAAAATAATTGATGCATGGGCCTATTATAGAACAGGGTGTTTTTATCTTTGGGTAAAGTGAAACAGGTTATGGTACTTAATTGTTAAATGCACTCTTTAAATACTAGCAAATGCATGGAACTCATTACAGGAATCAGTGCATAATCATCGCAACTCTCACATTGAGTGCTCTATCCAAATCTATTCGTGATACAAGGGTTTATCTTTCCATATCAATGGCATATTTTGATATCTAAAACTAATGACAATCTTTGTTTGAAGATGCCAACATAAATGTGACCTATCACATCAAAACATACCTCTTGTTGGTATTTCTAGTTTCTACAATCTGAAGTAAAATGTCTTGAAAATGAAAGGAAATGCTATTCTTCTCTATTCATCATATTTCCTGATTCGTAAGACTAAATTCCAATTATGAGGTATCAATTTCAAGCTTGAGTTGTGCATGCTTTGATGATGTTAAAACCAGGCATTGGATAAAAGACCCCAAGAGGTATGTTTTGATGCGACAGATCACGAATGAAAAACAGCCATATAAATGGAAACATTGTACATGATACAACCCGTGTTGTATACTTCTTTTTAACCATACCTTGTTCTGTAGCTGATTGCCAGTACCTGTTACTGCTTTCTTATCCCCTTTACTGGAGTATGGATTCCAAGGTTGATTTCGACCATTACATCCAGTACCACTAAGTATTCCATTCTTATCATCTTTCTCTAGAGGTTTGATGTGGGAAGCTGCCACCATGTCCCTGCAGGATAAAAAAAAACCTGTCAAGTTACTACTCAATCCTTACGCTGAAATTGAAAAACAGACTCTCACTTGTTGCATGTCTCTCTTATTGGTATATTATGGCCTAATAATAAGACACTCGGACACGCATTGTTGTTCTATCTACTGACATGTTGGTACTCCCCGAGTAAGCACACTGCGCATGCTCACATCGTGCGTTCTATATTATAACAACATATAATCATATTGGGTGATATCATGATTAGGCAATCATGCTACATCTTTCCTTCTTTATAAAACATATTTCCTTCTATATAAAGTGTTTTTGTTATGACTATTGAATAACTGTTCTGAAACCAACCATTCGAGGTAACATTATTGCGGGCTTTGTCGACATTTTCAAGAGAGTCTAACTGTTGACCAAAGAGCCCTGCACCTCATCCATAAAGGCATCTTGATGTCTGGCTATACATGCATCTCTCAACAAAATTGCTGATGTGCATCTCATCCATTAAAGGCATCTTGATGTCTAACTTTTGTTCAACCCGAGAGCTTTCACACTGACGGTCGAATCATATTATTATTATTATTGTCAACAGTCTCGGATCATCTTTATTTATTGTTTTATTTTCAACAAAAGTTAACGTGTATAGGCCACACGCTTTAACTCACTGTCACTTGCTCCATTTGCTTGCAATCTTGCGTTTTCAATTCAAGGCTCAGCAAACATTGTACATTGTATTTATATTCCTGTGGCATTGTAACTTTTTTGAAACCATCACAGTTTAACAGCTGGTGTCCACACTTGAAGGACTAAATATTTTATTGTCCATTCTCAGATGATGTGATTTCAATCATAAGTCTAGATTTCGTAGAATCTTACAGTTTATGATTTCCTTCGCCGATTTTTTATTTTTATTTCACAACAAACTCCCGTCAATTCGCTATTTACAGCCGTAGGCAATTAGATGCATCAGCTTGTCATCGTGACGTCATGCTAATCGGCGACTCACGAAAACTTGAAGAAAGTTCATTTTCATTAAAGCTTATTTTTAACGCCCGGCCATGACTAGATGATTTCTTTTATTTTCACTGTCATTGACGACGTCCACGGCGACGGGACTCGTATCAGCTTAGGCGGGAGTAGTCCATTGTCAATATTCCACATCTGTCACCATGTTGCATGTCTCTCTTATTGGTATATTATGGCCTAATAATAAGACACTCGGACACGCATTGTTGTTCTATCTACTGACATGTTGGTACTCCCCGAGTAAGCACACTGCGCATGCTCACATCGTGCGTTCTATATTATAACAACATATAATCATATTGGGTGATATCATGATTAGGCAATCATGCTACATCACTGATTTTCAATAATGTCAGGCCACACCATGAACACATTTATCTTAACCCTAACAAAACTAATATGCTACA
Source organism: Ophiura sarsii (assembly GCA_035610835.1). Lineage (NCBI taxonomy): Eukaryota > Metazoa > Echinodermata > Ophiuroidea > Amphilepidida > Ophiuridae > Ophiura > Ophiura sarsii. Next base: position 48,313,495 of record CM069442.1, on the reverse strand, counting down.
AAAAACTACTCTACTTGGTGCTGGTAGCGTACGGTTCCCCTGGTGCGCCCAGATGGGCTATCATATGTACAGGATTGTTAAGAATTTGCAAGCTGCATTAGCTCAGTTAGATAGGCGCCGCACCCACGCAGGTGACCTGGGTTCGATCCCTGGAGCCCAAAGTGCTGGTTTTCCCCATGAATTTGACCTGCTTTTCTCCCTGATAAAATTAGCAGAAGGAGGAAACATGTTTACCTTTATCTTGCAGGTACACACTATCGATTTTATGTCTTTTAGTTTGACATTTTTTCAGGGGTAGGTATGTGCCACCCTGAAAACCCCTTTTTCACCCTCTTCTGCTCGCAGTTCTTAAGACCATACTTTTTTGAGAGAGAATCAGTTCTTAAGACCTTATTTTCTGTCAAAAATCCGCCCTGAAGCCCCTATTTTTGAGACCCTGGATGGTACACCCCTACCCCAAAAAAATAAGATGAGTACCCCCTCCCACCCCCCAGGTATAAATAATTCTGGGACACCCTGCATTTACACACTTACTTAAACTGTTCGTAAGTTTCCACGCGCTGTTCCACCGCCCTCATCTTAGCATCATTCTCACGCCAGTAGTGAGCATCGGACTCTACAGCAGCAGATAATTCCTTCTCCAATTTACTGAAATCAATCTTATCTTCATTAGGATCAGCCATACTGTGTACTGGAATAAAATTGTAAATGAAGACATAAATGTTACGTTCATTGCTCTTTCTTCCCAAAGATGCATAATATAATATAAGACTAAATTGTGCTTTCTCCTTCATGGGCATAAAATGACAATAGGCTGTTCATTATTCTAAGTGTGATGCTTTCAAACTGACCACTGTAGCCAAGTGTTGTATAGAGTTCACCTATTTTCAAATGCTTGAATAGGATTCATGGTAAAATTCAGGGTTAGGGTTTAAGGTAAGGGTTAGGGCTATTATAGGGTTAGGGTCAAGGATAGGGTTAGGAAAAGGTTTATTCAGTAGGGTGAAATTAGAAGTTGGCAAACTCTAGTTAGTATACAACCGCACCACTGTAATTATTGTCTACAAATGTTTCACTTCCAACAAACAAGTCAACAGAAGCTGAATGAATGTGTAACACAAAAGTAATTGAATGCATGCTCTTAGTCACTTTAACATGACACTATTATGATGAGAAAACTTTAAAGTGATGCACATAAAATGACAAATCATTCATTTTTAAGAAATCTCACAACCACTTGTTTGTCTCACACGATAGCTTTGGTTCAAGTCAACACCTACCCCACCCCTTACTACCCATCCCCACCCCAACCAATCCCCACACCACCCCACCACCACCCGGACCTTACTCATGGGCAACAATCATATTCAGGGCTCAAATTAATCAAAGGCATCGAAGGCAATTATGCCCCACCTAGTAGCCTTGATGCCCAATAGTAGCCACCCACCCCACAGCCTACCCTCCCCACCCCACGGCCTACCCTCCCCACCCCATGCATCCACGCCACCACAACCACCTCCCCATCACAATCCCCCACCCTAAACCCCCTCCCCTTCACAGCCCCTCCCCCACCACAAAACCCCTCCCCCACCACAAACACCCTACCCGCCCCACCCCTAGGCCAACCCTTCCCACCCCATACATCCACGCCACCATCCCCCTTCCCCACCATAAACCCTCTCCCCAGCCCAGGGCCATCCTATTCCCATTCGCCATCACAAACCCCCGGCTGTCCTCCACCACAACCCCTCCTCAACACTAACCCCCTCCCCAACCACAATCACCCTCCCATCACTAACCCCCTCCCAACCACAATCCCCCATCACTAACCCCTTCCCAATCACAAGCACTCTCCCTATACCCCACCTCACACCAAACCCCCTCATTACAAAAATCCCATGGTATCGATTATCGTTGCGCCACCCATCACTACAAAAACTTTTTTACAATAGACAAAACTTTTGTTTGATGCTGAATGGATGTTTCTGACACACCCCTTGTATTTCATTGGCCACAAGTTCTCATTTAGACTAGTGGATCCACCCATATATAGTGCTGGGAGATATGCAAGTCTCTCAGCCTCAAACCAGGGAGGTGTCAAATAGAACCTAGTCCATGCAGTACCCATATCCATGATATATGGGTATATGTTCAAGCAACTCTGTAAAGTGGAACCAGAACTGTGACTTGAACCGTGACCCTCTAAAAGTGAGCTATCGTGTGACTAATTTACATAAATAATTAATGTCTAAATTCTGTTTTTACAGACATAACGGACATGTTTAACTTAGAATTTAGTGTTCACCTGGCTCTTGACCAATATGTATCTATTATTTGGATGAAATTCAATCCAGTAGCCTTGCCCAGAAAAATAAAAACCTAATTGAGTAATTGACCTTGTGTTGTTGTTTTGTTCAAAATGGCCGACAAAAAGGGTGATTTTGTGTTTTATACCCTGTTTTACTTGCTAGTCCTATCAAAAAAAAATCCAATGCGACTTTTCTGAACACTTTTGCTAGCTCTTAATTTCATAGCAATGCCATGACTAAATAGTGAACATTCAAGGACAACTTTGATTCTCCAAAGAGGTGAGTGGGTCATAAAAACGGAGGATTTTCAGGTGACTAAAATGTTTGTCTAAAACGGTTCCCTTCAACATTATGCATTGAGCTGATACCCAAATCATAGATTTGGTATCTATCGAGACTACCTCAAACCCAAAATCACAAAATGTTCTTCTAATTGTGGCAATATTTTGTGTATTTGGGCCGATGGCCTCATGTAGGGGGGATGCGGGAGAGTTGAGCCATTTTTTATATTTTGTGTCACCATATGCGGAAGAAAAGTACAAACCTGTAAAAAATTAGTGTAAGATAAACTTTAGAGTGTTTTTTCGTTGTGAAACAATAACAGTTGGGATAGCAGTTAAGGCTTATTTATACAAAAGGTTTGAAAAAAATTGGTAAAGTGGCTCAACTCTCCCTACTGTATGGGAGAGTTGAGCCACCATTACAGGAGAGTTGAGCCAGCATGATAAGTCAATGGCTGGTGAAAAAAACAAAATCATATTTTTTCAACTTTTGATTTATTAATCCTTAAAGTAAATATGGTGCTCAATTGTTATTATCATGGCACAAAATAACATTTTCTCTCATTTATTATACATTTTTCACCTTTAGTCCAAAAATCAAAATGTTACTACATGTTTTCCCTATGCTCAACTCTCCCCATGACCAATGGCTCAACTCTCCTCATGGTGACCATTTTGTAAATAACCCAAATTCTGTCTGGTGTAGAACTTATGGTAGTTTACAATAGTTCTCTAAAATAATGGTTATATATACCCCCTTCAATAAACAAATTACCGCTATTATATTCCAAGTCTTGCTACGGGAAAAAAGACAAAACATTTATTTTTCTATTTTTCACTCAAAAGTGAAAAAAATGATTTTGTTATAGGTACCTTTGATACTGAGCACACATGACAGTAGAGTTTAACACTAAGAATGTCGTATTGATGCTATATAACAATATATGCCAATATCAATTTTAGTAAGTTACTACTTTTCGAGTTATAGGGGGTGGTTCAACTCTCCCGGTGGCTTAACTCTCCCGTATCTCCCCTACTTGGAAATAAAACTAAACTAAACTAAACATCTCTTCAATCACCTGTAATCACCTGTAATCACCTGTAGTTGGGCTATTAAGGGTAAGGCGTGAAGCCTTATAAATGCCCATCCAAACTTATCCTAAATATACACTGCAGTGTCATTCATATAAAGCTATGTAGGCCTATACATGGCTTTATAGAGTATACTATCAGAATTTACTTAATTCAAACAGGAAATCAAACTTACACCTTTCCCCAGCAGATTTTTACTCCATTGGAACAATTATTTGGGTTTCAAACATGGAATATAGTGAATTTATTACGCATTTTGTCTTGGTGGCCATATTTGCCCACTTTATCAGTGGGGCAATTTGGCCACCTGCTAGGACTGACTACCACTTTACTACTAGTCTAAGACGTACTATTATTAATACTATGTCTACGGACAATCTTAGTGCGACACGCAAGCTTGTAAAAAGAAAGGAGCTATTCAAAATAACATTACACTTGCCTAAAATGAGTTTTTAACCTTCGGTCGGGCCGTGTAAGCATACAAACATGGAGAAAACAAAAGAAATCAGTATGAGTATCGCCACGCAGAAATTGTTTACCATCGGTTAGGAGATGAACTATGACCTTTTTATGGTGTTTCTATACCAAATTTTATTAATTGATTGAATTACTAAATTATATTACACGACAGCCTTGAATTTAACAAATAGTATTGTACGCTCAAGGTTGTGATTTCAGCTCTAGAGACACCTTGTTTACAGTGGAAAAATTGGACATATTCAGCTTGTACATGATTCATGTACCTGAGTTGATGTCAAACAGACACTGCTTAAACATGTTAAATACCCTACTCAAAAACCGGGTCAAAAACAAAAAAATCCACATACAATTTATACCAGAGAAATTAAGCGATAGAGTAATAACAAACTTAGCCAGATCAACCACCAAACAAGGGCAATGCAGTGATGACAGATGGATATGTCTGGCCAAAACTCCTGTAAATATACACACTTAAAAAATAAGTAGTCAATAATAATTTCTTGTCAAGGTTCAACTATGGACCAACTGAAAGAAGGGTTAAATATGACATTTTCCAGTTAAGTGTGTATTTATTTAATGGTAGTCCACAGTGGCTAGTCACAAACCAAGAGTCTAAACACCATAAATAAGGACACAATGGTTGGTCTGTAACTTAATACCAGCCTGTTTTTATGGAGTGTACCAGTCCAGTCTGTTGGTATTGAAATCATAACAACTTGGTGAGCCCTCATAACTCCAGTTTGACACAGTGGGACTATTAGCCGGGTAGGCGTACAAATAAATTGTTCCATTCGTGCCCTCACGGGCACTCATGGAACAACATTTACGTATTTGGCTATATTACTTTATAATATTGTTAGCGTGATATTTACGGCTATATCTTGCTAGATGTCCCGTACGGAATAAACCGTGTACTACGACAAGACATTTTAATTGGTATGAGCATGCGCACATCAGTTACGGGACATCTAGCAAGACATTGCCATAATTACAATAGTATTTCCTATAGAGGGAATTGGGGTGATCTCGAACGATGAGGCATAGGCCTATGAAGCATAGGGGTGAGTGGGGCCAGGGCTAATCCAACCATGGTCTTATCAGATGGTCTGATAAGTTCATGATCAAATCCAACCAAGGAGTTAAGCAGATAATCATTTATATGTCACTGTAATATAGTGACTCTTATAGGCCTACTCCCAATCACAAATAGGTCGGTCGAGACTTTTCTTTCTTTCTCAGTTATATTTCCTTTCAAGTGACTAAAATATCCAAAAGAATACTATTACCTTCGGAAATACTGAGAAATGTCTTTATTTTTCATTTCTCCTGAATTTTTGGGAAGAAATCTTACATGAAAGGGTTTCTATGTATATCATCTATCTAAACAAGGTAAAAATGTTGAATTTCTTTTTTTGAGAAATCTCTCTGTGCCCTTTAACAATCTTGCCGTTTTTTGACAAACCAAAATATGTTTTGGGGTCGGTAATCACGCGCACGTGACCATTCTTTCACCAATTTCGGCGCTAAATCAGTACGTTTCTATATTGCAAAACTATATCGCTTAAGGAATGATGACGTATATTTGTGCATTTAAGTCTGCTATTTCATGATTTTCTAACCCCTTTGACTTTGAGCAAAATCAACCCACCAAAGAGCTCAGGCTAAAGTATAAAAAGACAATAGCTGTTTTCTTCTTTTCCCGCCAAAGGCGGTGTATATTTGAATTTGCGTTATCAGGAAGGCGCATTTGGGTGGTATATTGTGCGAGCTACATTGACATCAATGGGGTTGAACTGCTAAAACATACCTATTACTTGTTTTAATGGAATATAAATGAGTACAATGTATACGATACCTGAAAAGGTGAAGCTGTCTAGGGCAACGTAGGCCGGAAAGTCATGATTAGAATATTTCATGTTCATATAGGGAAACTGGGCGACTTGAATGACGCGAAAGTGGGTGTTTTGTATGACACAGATCGGCTTCACACGTTCACTGAGCGAGTCATAATGAGATTTACTCATAGATTTACTTCATTACCATAAAAATGCATATGAAGCAGCTAATGATTTCAGGATATAGCATTGACGGAACAGGGGTGGAATCTTCCGGCATGTCCGGGAAATTCCATTTATATGAATGGTTGAGAGCAAAAGTTAATCAATAATCGATCGATAATCGATAATCGATTATCGATTATTGCTGATTGATTATCGATGATCGATTATCGATAATTTCCAGTGGACATTTTTACAGTATCTATAAAGGGTGATAAAATAATGTCTTGTTATACAGGGTGGTAGAATAAAGACCTTTACAAGTAGAAAAGAGAAAGAAATGTGTTTTAAAGACTTCTCATTTTATGTTATTGGAATAATGTAGTATAGTAATTTCCAGTGGAATTTTTTACAGTGTCAAGTTATACAGGGTGATAAAATAATGTCTTGTTATACAGGGTGGTAGAATAAAGACCTTTTCAAGTAGAAAAGTGATAGAAATGTGTTTTATGGAGAAAATAACTGTCGAATGAAAATGTTTAGAAATGGGTTCTTTACTTTAAATATTTTAGACAATGTCTTAATCCAAATTTCAAAATTGAATTTGCATTGTTTATGCAATTCATGGGGGTAGGGGAACTTTATGTTACGGAACTTAGGTTACTTTACATTACGTTACGTTACTTTACGTTAGGTTACTTTACGTTTTATACGTTACTTTACATTAGATTACGTTACGTGCGTTACGTTACTTTACCTTAGGTTACTTTGCATTACTTTACGTTAATTTACGTTATGTTACTTGACGTTACTTTAAGTTACGTTACTGTAGGTTACTTTACGTTAGGTTACTTTACATCACGTTAGGTTACTTTGCGTTCGTTACATTACATTACTTTACTTACACACACATTTATTTGTGCGGGGGGGGGGGGGGGGATAAAAAGAAAGCTTCACACATGCCAAGACAAATTTATTTTTACACTTTTACACCTTTAACATTTCCTTTCTTTTATGAATAATTTGTGAAAACCATACCCCATTGAAACAGAAATCTGTTGTTTAAGCTGAGGCGTTGTCTTTTGTAAAGACATTTCTTGTTTTGCCATTGGTGTCCTCATCTTTATGAATGAATGAGCACAGCTGACCGAGAGCTGGAGATCAAAATTGTTTCATCTTGAGTCATTTCCAAGAAATACACAGTCTTATGCAAACAAGATCCATTTAGCCAGTGTCCTTTCTGTGACCTCTTACAAATCTCTGTCTGTGGTTCAGTCAGGCTTGCCCTTTTCTACCCGCTTTTCTCAGCCCTGATTGGGGACATTATGACATATAATACCCAGAGAGGCCTATTGATTTCGGTATAAACTTGCATTTGCACATATTAACAATTAATTAATATCTGGCTCTATTATTACCAGATTCCATAATTCATGAAAGCCTAAACTTGAAAACATGTCTTTTGTTCATTCAATGAACTATAATGAAATAGGTCAGTGGGTCACATTGCGTTGTAGTTGGTGCGATGTTGCTAAGATATCAATTTTCCGCCCAATGACATGTTTATCAAAATGTTCCCTCGCTAGTCTGTTTCAAGTCTAGGTTGGGGGGGGGGGGGGGCGGGGCGGGTGTGGTGTGGTGTGAGCCGTGCATACGTGACGTTCCATCCAATCACAAGTAAGTAGTGAGAGGGTACGATGCATATGGGTAGGGGTAATGAAATGATGTTGCCCGAGAGATTTAACTTTAAGATTGAACATTGCTCCTAGTATAATATTTTCACTCTCATTTTGCTCATCCGCCTCATCGTATTCATGGTATTAAAAAACACACCATGTATAATTGTACATGGAAGTAGAACTGATTTCCGGCTCACTATATAGTACGGTACTATGCTGAGTTCTTACCATAAGGTCTGGTGTCGCAATACCCATTGCACATTTGGCAGTTCAAGACCCAAACACCAAAAATACAAATTATATTTGATGTAGGCCTACAAGTCTATTCTATGTTGGCTCTTTATCAGCAGAGTCAAGACCAATTATCTCAAAATAATCAAGGGATATTATGTGATCTTTTCCAGAGAGCGCCCTCTATTCATGATTTTTTTTAGAAAGTAGATTTTCTTGGAGATTTACATTTCTGATCATAAATCGTACATACATTCCAAGTTACAGAGCGATACGATTCCTAATTACCTCAAAATCATGGTTTTAGAGGGAATTTAGAGTGAAAATATAAACTTTCGTGTTATCCCGACAGTTTATTTTCACTCTAAAACCATAATTTTGAAGTAATTAAGAAGAATCGTATCGCCGTAACTTGGAATGTATGTGCGATTTATGATCAGAAATGTAAAACTGCAAGAAAATCTGCTTTCAATTTTTTTTTCGAAGTTGAGGGCGTTCCCTGGAAAGATCACATAATATACAAGGGCAGTATATGCTTGCCATAGTGTTAGGGCCGGGGGAAGAAAAAACATTAAAAACATCAGATGGTCACAAAAAAATTGTCATATCAGACTATTTTGACTATCTCTAGAGTGACTCACCAAAATTGTTAATGGGAAGATTTTTTTTGCTTTGATTTTTTTGGATTTCCACACCTTTGAATATAGGTTCCATGAAAATAAGTTGTGAGAAGGTACTTTAGTTGGCACCACATTTGTATCGGTTTTCATTATAAACCAAACGTTTATAAACAGCTATAAACTAACATACAATGTTAAGGTTGTTCCTATCCTATGGCTAATTTTGTATTTGATATTTCAATAGCTTGCTGAGCTCCACAATCATCTGAAATTTGAGATTGATCGGAGGTACGGTTTTCTATATAATATGACAATTTTATTGTCAAAAATGCATTTCAAATGTCGAGCAAAAATGCTGGTTCAAGCCGCGCGCAACCAGCATTTTACATGGTTCCAACATAATTAAAACAAGTTTTGCTGTGTTTTTTTTAATACTAATAGTAGAAATAACAATAATGGCAATTTTTTTAGAGAGGGGACCAGAATCCATTTGCCCATCCGGTCTGCATCCGGCGGCTTGCGTGAGGATTTTGAACCTAACAATAAAATGAACATTCATCCATATAATTTAAATAAACAGTCAACAATGTAAAACCCGGATTTTATAAGAGTTATTTCATAAATCAATTAAAACATTCATCCTCTTTCGCGCAAGACTAGCAAACATTAAAACAATGTGCGGTCGCCAGATAAGACTTTACCTCAGTCTAAACCGCTCCTATCTTGGATAACATTTCTGGCAATACCGAGTTCAAGAAGAGTAGAAAAACAATGCGGTTGCTGCAAGCAGTGAATGCACACATAGTACAGGCATTATTCCCTCACAGAACCGATCCAATTTGTCTCGTCTGATTTCCGGGCTTGTCAAATTTCGTAAATGACATGACAGAGCTGCATCTGCATCATTTAATATTAAGCCTTGTTATGAATTGCTCGTTTTAAAAAGTTCATCGGTGTTCCGAGAAATCTACACTACAGTCTACAGACACAGTCATTCACCTCGACAGTAAACAAACTGAGTAAACTCTGTGCAAGTTTGTACGCCAGCCACTCACTCACCCACCCAGCATATTATAGGCTATCTGAGTCTGATTGCACATTTGATGTGAGTATTTATCTTGAATAAAACGTGTATAAACTTTAAGTGTAGAAAATGCAGTATATTATTGTAACGAAATTCTTAATACTATATAGGAAAATTAATAATTGAACGAACACAACTAAGGTTAAGGCTAAAGCAGCGTATCGCGTACATTGCCATGATTGCGTGAAGCGCGCAAAACCATTCGTGTGATAATTCCGGCCGCGTTTATCTTTGTTCTGCGTTCGTGATGTTCATTCAATTATTAATTTACCTATATAGTCTTTATATAATATTATATTATAAATTTATATCAGATATATCACAGTGACAGTTGGGGTGGTTTTTGGAGTAGGCCTACTAACTAGTACAATACTACTAGTTCAATCACATCAGATCCAAGCGTATAAGCGCAATTTTGGAATACGCAAGCATCACGCATATAACAAAGACACTGCGACATTGCGCCCGGGGGGGGGGGGGGGGGGGGGGGGGTACCCACCGTGTAAGGCATACGGGGACGTGCCGCTCCAGTGGGTGTTTTTTCATGAGACATCCTAATAGCCATGGGTAGGCTTTTCAGTGAAAATCCTTAAGACATGGGTCCTGTTTTCGCGATTTTCGCGAAAATTTGCCAAAATGTATCCAAAATTAGCCCTTAGAAATGGGTATGGGTTTTGAATCTCCAGCCGCACACCCCCGACCAAACCAAATCCAAGTACCCCCGCCCCCCCCCCCCCCCCCCCCGGGCATTGCGCCATGCGAGTGTTTTGCACGCGACGCTCTTTTAAATTCATTCGATGCTGTAAACAGGTTTTCGCCAATTTGAAACTGACTCAAACTATTATAGTACTTCGGCCCTTAATTTAAATTGTTAAAAAATTGCAATGCTAATCGCTTGTAAATAGTTGTATGCAGATAGGGAGGCTGGGAGGGTATTTAAATCAATTGTTGGTTGGACTGTGTAGCCTTTCCTTATTCTAGGTTGGTAGACTCTGACTTGGAATGATGTATAAATCATGTATTCCTTTACCATTTTCTTTATCTAGAGACTCTAGAGCAATTAGACACTTGAAAGTTGAAGTAGAACTTGTGTGTTCAAGCAGGGAGGTGTCAAATATTCTCCTGGTTCAAGCATGGATTTGATGTGATTATAGAAAGTCAATAATATATCATCTTGGTCGTTACAACTTTGGACTTAGATCTGAATCAAATATTCACCAAATAGTATTGTCTAGGTTTTCCCCCCCTTGTTTGTTAATCTACGTTTTGCCAGCCTTATTGATTGCAAGTAAGTGCTTCGCTCAAATTCAAAAAATAATGTTGCAGTTTTTCACTGTTTTTGACAACATAAAAAGATTGCACTGACTTATATCATGTACTCACATCTAGGCTGATCATCATACCTACTGCAGGGGCCATTGCAACAGGCCTAGCTACTTTTGACATGATAGCAGATAGCTTACCGTAAAACGGGGTGAATAGGGACAAAATCGGAACAATTTTTTGAATGTCACCCAGCCAGTTTGTGTACCGTAAAATGGGGTGAATAGAGCCATGGGGCCCCCATGTACCTATTCACCACGTTTTACGGTATGTTTGGATTTGGACTCACCCCCTACCAAGTATTCTTGTTTTAGTTGGTAACTTCAGCGCATATAATAAGTCTAGTAGTGATTGACACAGCATTTACTCTGAGTGATGGAATTTGTCTTTGTTTTCTAGCAATCACGCACACAAATGAGGTGCAGTTAGTGGGAATATATGCTCTGAGTCTGAAGCCACTGTTCAGAGTTAGATGAATGATATAAAAAATGTATATATTTTATATTATTTGCTCCAAATACAGGACCTCATATTCAACTCATACACAACACAAGTAAATTTAGATTTCAAGACTTTACATTGATGTCTTAAAATCTTTCTTCAAGATTCCTTGCCAACAATCACCACAACCAGCATGGAGGGTATTGCCTCTACATCTCACAACAGCCCTATCCCTGAGAGAACCAGTACCTCCGAGTGGCCAGAAATACGAGAACGTGTTGGACCCGGGGTTCTGGGTAAGTTCATCAAAAGTTAAGTTGTTAGAAATATTTTCATTATATATATTTTCATATTCCATATTTTTAGAGGCTTATCAACAGGGTACGATTTACCCAGTGTCGCATCTCGAAATGCTCCACACTTTGCAGAATTTGCTATACAATCTGAAAAGTGTATAGAAGTTTTATACTATGCATTTCAATGTAACAGTTTTCATTTTTAACGAACAGTTGAAATTTGAAAACAATTTGCTATGAACATTTGTTCACCAAAATCGATCACTGCTTAAAAAGTGCTTATCAAATAATATTGTTAGCAAACGCAGATTTTGAAATTGAGTCCTAAAAGGCGAATAATAGGTAAGAATTCTTTTCACAATCAAATTTCAATTATGCAGGGGCATAACAAGAGTGAGGGGAGGGGGGGGGGGGGGGGGGGATTGCCCGAGCTCTTGCCAGAAAAGGCTTGCCTCCCTGAAGTCCCCCAAATGAAATGATAAACTCTATGTATTACAAAAATAGTCTGTTATGCCCTCCTATTATTATTTCATTATATTTTTCTATTCCAAATAATTTAGAGCTGTGTCTTATCAAATGATATTGTTAGCAAACATAATTACCTAAAGCGAATAATAGAATAAAATGCTTTTCACAATCAAATTTCAAGTACGCAGGGGCTAGACTAGAGAGGGAAGGTGGGCATTCCCCCTGCAAGAAGCCTTGCCCCCCTGATGCCCCCCAAATAAAATGGCAAACTCTATGTCACCCTGATCACAGGCCTGTCCTCCCTCACCCCCTCCCCACCCCTACCGCTATTGAAGACCCTAGTTACGCTACTGTAATTACGCAAATGTTTATTGTCTTCTCTACTTTACATGAATTATGCACTATTTTTAAATAATTTTTTTAATAAGTTCAATTTGATTGTTGTCCCCACTCCTCTATATAATACATTTACTTTGTATGTCACTGAGTCTGTAAGAGATATTTGCAAATAGATTTGCTGAAAATGTAAATGAATTGATTTATGCTTCACAGTTCTGGTACTTGGTCATATATAAATATAAGGACAATGTACATGTGTACACTTGAGTGGCCCCCACCTATCACACACCCGGTCTAGAGCTTTGTTTAACCCACATTTCCTCCAGCCAGTTTCACTCAATAATGTGTAAAACCCTGAATTAATAAAACAGTGTCCTAAAACACTTGTCTTTATACAGGTCTTGTTGCAATTGAACTCAATGTTAGGGGTAATTGCAAGCAGAACTACACAAAGAAGGAGTGGGGAGCATCGCTTTGCTGAAATTGAAAAACTTTTCATTTCTGAACAAAATCAAATCAAAGTTTAAAAAAGTGTCCTGTTACACTAGCCATTCAATTCCATGGAATTACAAACTTGATCAAAATGATGATGCAGTTTGGATCCGGGGGTTAGACATTTTAAATGTAGTCGATAAACCATCAATTTCATTGAGACATCACCTGCCATCGATTAAACAAAAAATGACTGAAGAATTAAAATTGTGGTTTCGTCAAGCCTACAATTAACTCCCAAACAATGAAATAAGGAGTTTATCCAACTCTTTCACGACACTATACCTGTAGGGATTTGTTAGTTATTGCGGTAATTAGAACACAACAGACTTGTCAGATATTCAAGTTTACGTATTGTTAAAAGTAGACGTGCTGTCTGGGCCAAGATGGGCCTTCAGGCGCACCCTTATTATGCATTTTATTAATCAATATGACCCAAAACCGAGCATAAGTGTTACATTATTTTAAAGCGCACCTATGCAGTCATCAGTATCGTGGTAAGAGTGCCTGTGGCAATCCCAGCTCAAAAGTTACGCTTTTATACCAAACAGGATCAATTGCACGTTTGTCAGCTAAACTTGGGTCTGTTTGTTACGCTTAATTTGACTCGCGTGTGCCACTTTGAATGACACCGATTTGCTACACCAAACCCATGAATAGAGTGAGCAAATCGAGAAGTAAACACACCACTCTAGATTATTTGGTCAATAGTGCTCTGTTTATATAAAATTGTGTACAAAAGTTCTGTGCAGAATTGTCTGATGGAGTGAAAAATTGCTTGTAATCTCTATTTGTCATGAAATCTTAATCTTAGCATGGGGAGAATAAAAAGCATGCATGTAAGTAGGAGGTAACAAAATGTGTGATGAATGTTTCTTTTTCAGAGGCACCAAGCAAATAACGAAAATAGCACTCGTTGCTTTTTACATGTAATAATCTCATAAAACAGGTTTATTTTATAATCACAACAAGTCTGTTCTCTAGTTTCTAACTCAAATTTCAAGTTTCTGTACATAAACATCTGAAAGATTTCTCTGAGAATACCCTGCCCAAGGAATGCGTAAACTTGGCAGACCAAAGCTCCCGTTGGACTGATGGCATTAAAGAAAGCAACTGGTCTATCTCTTATCTCTGCACATCGCATGTCACAATGGTGCTCCATCATCAATAGTGCCACAAAGAATCAGCCATGATCCATAGAACGATGACGACAACCCTACACGGCGGCGTGTGTGCAATGATTTTTTTAATGATGCACATTTGTACACTTGCATGATAATTGATCAGGATGGTCGATCACTAAAATATGTGACAACATTTTCAAGCTGAAATTAATCTAGCTTGAATTACCGACCATACTGGTATTGATGGGGATTTAGGTGAAGTCCTGTATGTTCTATGTACATGTATGTGGCTTTATGCAAATAATTATTAACTTGTTGTGAACTCCTTTAAATCCTTGACCCAGGAAAGCTGACTGGGTAACAAATGGACTTGATAAAATAATAAGACCCGATAGGTTGACCCACTATTTCCTTTGGAATTTATTAACAATATAAAGGGCCAAGGTGAAATCATACCAATTTTTAAGGTAGCACCCTGTTCTATTTTGCCTCAAAATACTAAATATAGTTTTCATTTTTCAACAATTCCTAAAATTCAAATGAAAGTTCTATATCAATTTTTATTAATAAAGATGCAATCAGATTATTTCTTCGGAATGTTTAATTTATATTGGTTTACATTTTGTGTATTTCATTGATCGATAATGAACCCGCGAACTTAATAACCTGAGAAAATATTAAAATAAAGATGTTTCTATTACAAGTTATTAAAATAACAAATGCCTACAACCGTGAATGTCACACCCCGCAAAGTTGTCACTGACTGTCAATGATTGAAAATACATTTGATCTGTACATAAAAAAATGTTTCATTGGAAAACAGATTTAAAAAAGCTGTATAGATATTATTTTCTAGAATGTTAAGATATGGGGAGTGAAAAACTGTACTTATGAGTATGACAGAGGGGAGGGAGGGGGCTGGGTCGTCCATGATCAGAAATATCATATTTTTTTCTATTGACAAGTCACAATATTGCTGTTGGTCAAATGTTGAACTTGAAAGCCATACAGTCCAAGAGTTCAAAGTTCAGATCTACACCTGGGTTACACATTGTGTTGGAACTGTGCATTTGTAGATTGGGATGGCATAATCTGACTCTTGGGTGAACTCTACAGGCCTGTTTCCGAACTGATATCAAAGTCACCACCAATTAATGAATCCATTTTGGAGAAGAGCTGTATCCCCAACTTTTAAAGCTGGTAGCCTGTTTTGACCCATAGGCCAAATTAAAACAGGGTGTTGGAAGATAGTAGACTTGCATCCAATCATTACCATTGTTTGTGATATATTTTCAACTAAATAATAAAACTGAACTGTAGTAACTTGGTTCAAGTCTAGCTAAAGTAGTATTTCCATTGACCATGAATGTGGCTCAAAGACATCCTGTCCAAACTAGGGTAGAATTTCATCAAAGCCCTTGACCTAGTCCCTCTGGCCTGGTCAGCAGCCATGGCTTGCAGGGACAGGCTAGCTTTGGGACATAGTCTTGGTGCATTACCATCACCGATTACAGCAGCAATTTACAACAAAGACAGTCAGAACATTTGGTAGAAAGGTCAAATTCAGGACAAATTCAAGTTTATCAATGACTTATTCTGCGGTGGATAGTTGAAAGGAAAGGGGATACACGGATGGGTAAGGGACATAATGGTGTCCACTGGGTTGAGGTTTTTTTGGCCTGTTTATCTGGTCTAGAATTGGTTTATCATCACAATTTGATTGTGAATCAGATAAAAGCTTTATTTCTCAACATTGTTGTTTTAAAATGAAAGTGAAAATTCAAGCAGTATATTAAACTTTTTGTGTGTTCTCAGGATGGATGTAAAACAAGCGCGCTGAAAAAACCCTTTTTAAAGCAAGCATTAAATATATAAACAAAGGAAATCGTGTTATCACAAATAATGCTGACATATATTTGAGTGAAAACTTATAATAAATGTATTTATAAGAAGCCTTTGTGTCAGGAATATTGATGTTTAGTTATTACTATTACCAGGTAAAAAGAAGTGACAAATTCTAATGTTTGACTCTGTTTTCTCAGTTGGTAAATTGTTTGTAACTTAAAAACTAGAAGTTTGATTTTAGTGGGGTTTGGACCATCGTGTAGCATTTTCCACCTGCTTTTAAAAGATGGACAAATATCAAAATTGGAAACCGCCGACATGTGACTCATTTTAATTTAGCTTGACAACATCACATTATTTATTTAGTATACTGAAAACTTGATCATATAATGACAATACAATTTTTTAATGAAGACTTGTGAATAATGTAATCATAAGGGCAATTTCATTTGATTTATTTTTTTCTAGCTACTTATATAAATGTGTGCATATAATCTTTTAATTTTCTCTATATTTTTGTCTTTGTTTTGATTTTTCTTTTTTATCCCTTGGTATACATTCATCATGATTTATTTTTTTGCACTTATACATTTGCCAGTCTCAAATTCGGAAAAGTTGATATAACAAGTTTTGCAATGAAAAAGACCCAAAGCCAATTCAATGCCCCAGAATTAAAAAAAAATATCAACAGGCTAAAAACAACCTTTGATTGCAGCATGCCTTGGATTATTACTATTAAACCGGTATGTCGGTATGTGTTCTGGGCCTAGAATGGCAAATATCAGATAATAGTCTGGAGCATGTAGGGAGGGGTTGTGGAGAATGTGAAATAGGTCTAGCTACAATATCAGTGGTTCTCAACCTTTTTGCCCCCCCCCCCCCCCCCACAAAAAAGAAGAAAACAAACAACCAGATTTATTCTAACTGAAACTGCTCAGTTATATATGATGCGAGCGCAGCGAGCAGGAAATTATAATTTTTGAAAGTTTCTTTTAGGTTTTTCTAAGCCTTTTTAGTGCGAAATATTAAAATGGTCCCCAAAAAACTATATTTATTACTCCTTCATGACCCCCTGGAAAACCCCAAACAACCCCATGGGGTCACGATCCCCAGGTTGAGAACCCCTGAGCTACATAGACTGAGACTCTCTGTTGCCCTCTTACGTCGCTATATAATTTCGTACAGAGCTAGCGATCATGCAGTAATTTTGAAGACTGGGGGATGTAATCTAGCGACCTACGGCTGCCAATCAGATTGAGCCCCTAACATTCCTCACCCACAGCTCTTTCTCTCCCTCTCAATATCAAAGTTGAGTGACTGGTTATGGTATGTGAACTACTAACCCCAAGAATTCATACTATGACCCTATACCTCAATATTGTATTGACCATATACTGGGAATCTGAAACTAAAACTCAAACCTGTGAATTTCTCAATACACTGGTGTATGAAGTCATTGAACTGCTTATAGTCAAAAAGACCTTTTTACTGAAGCTATTTAGTATTATATTAGAATTTTGCAATGCATGAGACTTTCAGAAATACCAACAGAAATAGATTGGTACAGTAGGTTATGGCTGCATACTGATTGGTAGTATAGTAGAGGGGATAATTAAGGAGAACTTATATAAGGTGTCAACAATTGTCTGCTCTATTTATCAATAAATAGGGACAATTGTGTGGTTTTACAGATAAATCAGTTGAACTCCTAGAATACCACGTAAACTTGTGTTTGAAGCCCTCTTTTTCCATCTCAAGACATCTATGGACACTTGAAAAAAGTTGTCTTTGGGATCACGACTGACATTGTCTTGGAGGGAGCCCTTGTCTCTCACTCCGCAACTCAGGTTCAATTCTGGTTCAGGCTCCACAAGAGCTCCCTTTTGGGATAATAACATAGCCTATTTTTCCTCCTGATAGTAATATTTCCACAATCATTACCAGGGTGATTGGGTTAATTAAAGTACAGTGGTGTCAGAGGTGTCAAAATGGACAGATCAAAATCTTCTTTCTATAAAGGCGAAAGCAAACTAATTGTGGGTTTTTATCAAGGAAAATGCTTACTGTCCGTAAGTATAACAACCTCTGATTTAAATGTGTTATCAGTACAACTGGTGTTACTTTGAGTTACTGAACCTATGTCTGTGTTGTAAGGATGTCCGCTAGGAAGCATTGTTTGGGGTCATTGACCTCCGGTTATCACCTGTTATTAATACTCAGTGCTTACATGACTGGAATTGGGGACAAGTTTTGCTTTATCTTTATGTGAAATGAATCTTGGAGGAGTTTCACAAGTAAGAAGGAAATGAATGCAAGCTTTGAATTGAATCACCCATACCAATACCATGTGTATGTTTGTACATTACTATACTATGCCCAATGAACTATGGTCCTCTCTATTAGTACGAATACTGAATAGATGCGTTTTTGGTGAGAGTTTTATTTTCATGAATTTCAAAAAATTGAACATTGTACTGCAAGATACATCTCACAAATGTAACAATGTAACAAAATGCCTAAGAAAAGTAGCTGTGTGTCAAACTTTTTGAAATAATTTTAGGGCATTATTTTGGGGCATTATTATGCTGATACAGGTTAATGCAGTACGTTGGAATATTGTGAGATTTTCTAGTGTACAATGCATTGCATATCGGGGTTCATAATAATCAATATTGGCATAATTCTGTTATACCCTCCACACCCTACATAATAGAGTATGCGTCGTTCTTAAAATCATTACACTGTGAATACCCCTGTGAAGGGTATAACAGAATTACTCCTCAATATTTGTAACAAATAATGTTAGCACACTATGATCTGAAGTTAGTAAAATGCTATACCCCCCTTTCTTTGGTCATTATTATGTTTTGATAGAATCCAAGTTTGGGAAAATATTAGATCCAAAACAAAATGAAAATGCTAAAAATTGGATCCTTTACGCCCAATAGGCAATATGTATTGGTCTTGCTATGAGTATGAGTTTTTTTTAATATTTTATTTAAGTGTGGAGCATTTTAGCGATGCGATAAATCGTACCCTGGTATGGTATTGGTAATAAGGTAATACTATATGTTTAAAGTGTACCTACTATTATTTGTCTGGATTTTAGGTCAGTTAAAAGGAAGGAGGAAGGAGACGCTTGTGTTGATGCAATGTCCTAGAAACAACAACCAGTGATATATCGCGAAAGATCTCTGTGATTATTTTTCAAATGCTGGGAATCTGTGCAATAATTGTGTGTTAAATGATGATTTATGAATGATAAAGAAGATATCCCCCTCCCAAATCCTAACTCACGGAAGGAAAACTGCAAATTTAATATCCAGTCCATCAGTCATGACCCTGGACCCCAGTTTAAATTTCCCCATGTCATCTCAAGCCAAACCCAGTGTGTGTTAAAAACAATAACAACTATCGAATTGGCTTAAATTTGTCTGAAAAACCTGGTTTCAGATCAAATTAAGATAATTTTTGGCATTATAAGACAACATTTTGAATTCAACAAACTGAAGTGGGACTTGCCCCTCCCCCTAAAACACCTGTATCTGGCATCATCGCCATCCCTGTTTCTGTTTTTCAATCTGCATATATCATCAACCATGGAAGTAATTCTTCCATACATCAACATACCAGGACACGGTGTTAAAGTCTAGGCCTATTTGACAAATATGTAGCGCTACATGTATTTTATCGCCTATTGTTTTGACCTACATTTCTCCAGCTATTGTTTCCATGTTGTAGCCATTTCATATTTTCACCTATTTTCACCACCTTATCTATGCTAACATTCTGTGATGTAGGTCATACATAGTCTATGTGACCTACATCAAAATGTGACATGAACTACATTTCGTGGTCTATTGTGACTTTGTGTCATAAAATGTGATCAATTATTTTTGAGGGTTTCTTGTATAAAAAAACAAAGCTTTAGGCGTCGACGAAAAAACAATCCCTGTTTTACGGGCCCGACCGACCCACTTTTTTGATTTATTTTATTTTTTAGATACATTTTTCTCAAATCATGTTAAATCAGCCACATTTTGGTGACATTTTAGGTAACAAAATGAATACAATTTAAAAAACCCACCCGACCAACCGACCCTAACAAGACAGGTCCGTCTGCCCGTAAATCAGGGGGGTCGGTTCGTCGCCTTATCAGCTGCGAGCCTGCCATTATAGTTTTTTGGAACCCTGGGGGGGGGGGGGGGGGGGGGGGCAAAGTCACTCAGAGATTATTTTGGTAGAGACTTGCTATCTTCAGAAGGAAATTTACCCACAAATACACACACAAATAAGATTCATGTTTTTCTGAAATCTGTAATTTCCCCTCATATTTTGGCCCATTGCCAGTTCGTCCATTAGCCAGTTCGTCCATAAATTAATATCAACTGATGATCTTAATATCACTAAGGACTCTAAATAAACCAGCAATATAACAAAATGCCATCTCACAACAAGTGAATTAGGGTTATATCTCTCCCCTACGTTACTTTTATCATAGATCCTCGATGCTTTTATTTCACCCATTTAGAGTCTTTGTTGCAATAAACTCTTGAAATTGGTGTCGAAGGTACATACATGTTAAAATGAAAATTGAGATATTATTTTCATGCAAAAGTGTATTTTAACCCTAACCCCCTGAGTGCTACAAATGCTAATCCTAAGTCCCTCTCCACACACATGCGCCGTCGGTTCTCGATGACGTAGTCAACCGAGCCTATATAGTGAGCGCAGTATACTGCGCGAATGTGTAGCTGAGGGCCTTGGCTTAGTGGGCAGGACGTGGGGCTTGAAAACGGAGGGTCCCCGGATCGAATCCCGGCAGGTTCCCGGAGATTTAGTTGGTGTTTTTTCCTCGAAAATTGTGATCCCAGTCAAAAACCCTAAACCAGGGTTAGAGTTATAAACTTATAAGATTTAAAATTTGCAATATAGATGGAAATTCCTTTTGATTTCAAGCTTTACATACTTCCTCAATATCTTAAAATGCATACTGCCAGCAAAAGCCCCTTTGTGATATGGCTGGTCACATGGTTGGTGATGTATTATGAAGGGAATACTGTGACATATTGGGAATGTAAACTAATTATGTCAAAGTTTGTGATAAGTAAGGGTCTTCTTTTTTGCCTAGTTTCATCATATTAATTTTGAAAGGCAGCTGGATTTATACTCCTTCCATCATTGTGAGCGCCTGATGGACCATCAAATCAACTGGGTCATGACCCTAAAGCAACATTTCTGCCATAATTGTGCAAAAAGCAAAAAGGCTACCCATCATTCACAGTGTTGCAATTAAATTTGGTTGGATTTAGTAGGGTCGGGGTTAATAACGGGTTTGGTAAAAACATGTCTGTGTGCTACATGTAGCATACCCTTTGCCCCATAATGGCTATTCTTACAGTATGAATTCACAAGTCAAATGTTGATGTGTAACAATCATGTAATATGGGTCAAAGTATCAATACATTTGACAAATTGCCATAATATAATGTAGGCCTATAGATACTGTAATTACATACCTAGGGAGTCCCATGAACCTTCAATTGTTCCGTGTTATCAAAGAAAAGTAGGTCAATATGATAGTAGGTCAGGTCAGTTGCTGTGATATAAGCACATTTTGAAAGATGAGCGCGGTATTGCTGAGGATTGAGCAAGGCTTCTTTCTATGTTCTCTCTTTAAAGTTATAGGGGGAGCTCACTATGATGATATTTGCTGGTTACACCCAGTTGAAGTAAAAGTCTACCTTGATATAATCACTGTCCGGACAGGGGTCAGACCCCCACCCTTTTTATTTTTGCCCCACCCTTTTTACAGAGCCACCCTTTTTATTTGGGAATGTTCAACCCCCAACCTTTATACCGAAAAGGGGACATTTTGATCATTTTGTGCCTTCAAATTTGAAAAGGCACTCATTGGAAGAAAGGACAAAGTGACAGAAACATAGCCAAAGAATTCTTGCTTTACATGCAATTCGATAATAGTTTCATCATATTAAAGTGTTATGAATTCATGGGTCAAAATAAAATAAAAATTCAGGGGGCTATTTTTTTTATATCACATACAGTGTAAGTATACTTTTTTTTAAATTGACTAAACTAACCACCTCCCCCTGGTTCCTCCCACCTATCCCTCCTTCCCCTATCACAATCTCCTATCCCCTCCCTCCCCTATCCCTTGCTCCCCTATCTCCTCCCTCCCCTTTCACCATCCCCTCCCTCCCCTATCCCCTCCCTCCCTATCCCCTCCCTCCCCATCACCATCCCTACCCTCCCCATCCCCTCCCTCCCCTATCCACTCCCTCTAGCTCCTCCCTCCTCTATCACCATACCCACCCTCCCCTATCCCCTCCCTCCATCCCCAATCACCATCCCCACCCTCCCCTATCCCCACCCCTTTCCCCTCCCTCCCCTATCCCCTTTCCCCTCCCTCCCCTATCCCCTCCTTCCCATATCCCCTATATACCTAGGCCTATACTATCTTGCTCATTAACAAAAGTGACATCATGCTTAATATGTCTGATATATTCTCAGATACTCATTTGCATATATATGAAAGACATGTTTTGGTTGACCTAGGCATGACCTGAGAAAAGGGCCTTTTGACTTTTCAACTCAAGTTGACTCTTTACTCTTATTGTGACTCAAGTCCAGTTGCCAATAATGATGAATCAAGTCAAACGCAGTCACTTGAGTATAACTCTACTTAAAGGGGCATTAAGTGATGTGGTGCAGGCAGCGCCCTCAATTACAAAAATATATGATAAGAACTGGGATTTTAATATTTTTACAATTGTATTACATGTATGAACTTACGATTTAAGAAAAATCAGCCCTCTTTGTATAACAAAACGTTGATTCAAAAATGCTGATCTCCGCTAGATCTGCATATTACATCAGACAGTATCCCCCTGCAGCACATGTGATAGATATCGCGAATCATATTTGCATAGAGGGCGTTTTTCAATAAATAGCGATGGTATTGTTTTAATCAAGTGTTGCTGTATTTTTGTTAGTAGAAACAACAATAATGGCAATTTTTAATGTTCATCTTGAATTCTGAACTAAATAAAAAAATAAGTAAAAAATGTCAACACCACTTAATGTCCCTTTAAGTCACCATGACTAGTACACACATGCACAATTATCCTGGAGCTATAAACCTCTAAACACAATTTTGATAAGGAACTTAAACATCAGTGTAAAAAAGGACAGAGCTTCCAGAGGAAACTGTTAAGCTTTAAACCAGATAATGGTGAGATAGCAAAGGTTATGTCCTTTGGATCAAGCCTTCAACTTCTCTCTTAGAATTTAATCAGTATTTTTTAAACATAACTTTTAACAATCTTAGCCATAATATTTTCCATTTTGTGTGCCTATCTTTCAGATTTTGATGAACAGATGAACATCCTTTGCCAAGTCTGTGGAGACAAAGCATCTGGGTTTCATTATGGTGTGCATTCATGTGAAGGATGCAAGGTGAGAGAGTACTCAATTTAGTCTTGTAAAGAGATTCTAACGTTTGACGTTAAGATAGATGGGGGGGGGGGGGGGGTCAGACCCGGCCGGAAGCAGGATTTTTAAGGGGCGCGTTTTTTCTGGAAAAGTTACATTGGTACCCCACAAAATCATAAAAGGGTGCCACAATTTCTTTTTTCACCTCAGAAATATTGAGCTGGGGGGGGGGGGGGGGGGGGGGTAGGACATATTTGAGTCCAAACGGCCCCAACAAAAATGCTTTACACAATGGGGAAGGGGGCATATTCTGAAAACGGGGGTAGGGCGGGGGCGTTTTCACAAACAAAAAAGTTACACAAGTTCGAAGTGACTTCAGCAGGTTTTTTGGATCGTGAATGGCATCATTAACAACCTCGATAAAAAAGGGATGTCCGCCCTTTTTGGCCTGCATAAACTTCAAGATAAATTGTAAGTGTATTAACCCTAAACTCAGAGCTGCCAACCCTTCACGATTCTGCCGAAGACTTCTGAAAATGATATTCCCTTGTTTAAATGAATAAATTCATCAATCTTCCTGATTTTCGTAATTGGTTGTCCATATAGGATTCCTTTCTGATTCCTGTGCCAAATCTTCTGGATTGTAAGGTTGTGGTGTTGGTAGTTCTGCTAATCTTCCTCACCAAACCAAAACAATACAGAACTAGGTGCTGGTAGCATGCACTTATCTAGTCTCATATCGTAATCACTCAGACAGGCTTAAGACAAAGACAATCGCAAATCAGGTACCTACTCTTGAAGACCAGCCAGTGAATCTAAAAAACCATTCTCCTCTGAAAGGGTTATAACGTAGAAGATTTACTCATCTTAACTTGTATAATATAGGACCCTAATGCAGAAATGATATGCCTTAAATTAAGAATACACTGTGACGTCACCTCCCAATTTGAGGGTGACATGGAGTGAGTGCGTATAGTTAACTTGAGATGCAGAATTTATGTGAAGATGCACAAAGTTGAGTGATTGCTTTATTTTACCCCATGCAATATTTGCGGCATTAGCCAACCAAAGCTTTGCGTACAAGAAGGGCAATTGGTGCAGAAATTGAGCAAATAATTGCTATAAATAAATGTATGTGTATCTAAAATTTGGAACATTAACATAATGATTAAGCCTACATCGTATGCTTTTTGTAGCGAACAGGGGTGAACAACAAAGGCATTAGTTCATTGGGGTGAAATATTTGATTTTGTATCTATTATTCACGTGAAGGAATTTATTTTGCCATTTAATCAGCCATAACACTTTGATTCACTATTCAATTAATAGAATCTCAGATATTATCATAATATAAAATATACAAATTATTTTGTTACAGAGTTTTTCTAAAACGTGACCAATATCCACTACAAGTTATTATTAGCTAGAAAAAGATACAAAGTTAGTGAAGCAAAACAGAAAACTATGTCAAGATTGAGTCGTGAATTGATTGGTGACCTTCGTAGTTTTGTGTACGTAGATCTGTTTCCTAAAAAAACGGAGGGATGGGGAAGGGGCAGGAGCAAGTTATATATAATCAAGTTGACAAGTTTGACCAATTTTTTTGCAGACTTCAGGGGCATTGCAATAGGAAGGAATAACAAGAAGGAGATAAGGAATTTAATCATGATCCATTGTCAGGTGGTTTCTTGCTTTGAAAAATCTCCTTCTATCCGGCTCAGCTTTAGAATGAAAATATTGCAAAAATTATATAATTTTTTCTTTTACCTAATTGGAATCATTTCATAAATAATATTGATTTCGTGCCACGAGCCCAAGTTAATTGTTCAAATATAAATAGTTTTTGTGGCAATGTTGTTTGATTATACATGTATCAGAGTTTGAAAAAGAAAATGGATTTGTTTTTTCTAATAGTAATTTCTTTGGGAAAAATCTGTTCAAATATTTTATATTTAGATACAAAGGAAGCTCACCTGAATGCACATCCATTTGATACCATTGTATTGAAAATGTATAATTTTTGGTAAGAAAATTACAGTGCGATGTGGCCTGGCTTTGTTAAAGATTAATTAAGCCATCGGAAGTTATTATGATAATGATAGCTAGAACACATTAGTGCCAGCCAGCAGGGTGTTGTGTTTAACATGAACTTGGCCTGGCATCTGGGTCATTCAGTCTCAGTCTGGCTGGGCTGGCTAATTCCTTTGTTTGGACAATACAATGAATGACCAGTCACTTTGCAAAGCCATTTTACATTTGGGCCAAGGACATGCACTGGTTGGTCACTTTATTTGGACAATCTAGGATTTGGACTAGTCATGGTGCTAGTTAGGCCTTGACCGATCTTTGACCAACTTGCCAGCCTGTGGGAAGATACACATGTTATATTCTGAGCTAATTATGTATGAACTATAAGAAAAATAATAAGTTGTGTTACCCTCAAGTGCCAAAAATTTAAAACCGGGATCTGGTCAATCAGAAATCTTTTTTCTTCAAAAAAATTTTTCACATTTTTTTTCTTCAAATTTTATTATTTTTCACATTTTTGTTTCACATTTTCACATTTTGGGCTGACAAATATATAGTGTATGTCAAGACAAAATTGATATAGGCCCATATGTCAATTTAACTAATGTTTCAAGTGTGACAATAGTCTAAAAAACATTTATTAAGTTTACTTATTCATTTCAAGCAAGAAATAGTAACATTCTTTAGACACTTTTAATAAAATTTAAATCTAAAAAAAATGAAGAAAATTGCGACCTTAGTTTTTACGATTTTAGGGTCGGTTGCTGAGGGCAACACAACTTATTATTTTTCTTGGCCCTATTCTAAGGCAGGTTTGGATGTTTAAACTTAAGAATTGGGAGGTTGTGATTCCATAGTAGTCATAAACAAGTAAATATGAATTAAAGCATATTAAAATTTGCTGTTAGTGCAGAGTGTAACAACATTAAACATAAATCCGCGCTTGATATTGTTGTTATTGATACATCAATGCACTATTTTCTTTCCATGATATTTTTTCCAAACAATATTTCTGTGTTTTTTGAATGGATGACAAATTTAATGTATGATCAAATGTTATGCGTGTCCAAGACTTTAAAAAAGCACCCTAAATACGTAATCGTGTCAATGTGAAAAAGCACCCCTAAACACGTATTTTACATACCATAAGCAAGTAATATCAGTATTTCCAATACCCTAAACAAGTACTCAAAATATGTTGATACCCCAAACAAGTACTCAAAATATTTGAATACCCTAAGCAAGTAATTTGTATAGTTTAAACCTCTTCACATTTCTAACCCTTTTTTCCTTCCCTAATAAGCTAAAAGTATAATGAAACAAATGCCGAGCTGATCTATCAGATCACTTGCGAAGGATACAATTTGAGAAATATATCTCGGCCATGTATTATGGCTATTTATAATCCTCATGGAGCAAATAAGGACCCTAATACGAATGCCAATGATGTAAAAGCATACCCTTTTTCTTAATTTGGCTTGTTTTTGATACCCTATTCATGTTACGTACGTAACGTGCCCCAGCTTGAAAAACTACCCTAATTACGTGATTTCCTGGACACGCATGATACCCCTCTTGTAATGATCACTGAGCACCCCGGGTATTGTTCCACTTTTGATATTTGGTTCCATTTTTTATTTTGGTATTCAATTTTAATACTCAATTTTTGGGCGTAGCGATGTGTGTCGTGACCATTGAATAGCTGTCGATTTCAAGCTTAATTAAATTATATAATGTGTCCGTCAATTGTTAATGGGAAGGAAGTCATTTTGTAAACTTATACTTTTCAAATAGAACAATATAAGGTCACATATAATTGATTGTTGCATGGCATATTTTCTGACCAGGGCGTTAAGTAAACCAGTACAGATGATGATCAGAAGTCCTATTAAAATAATATAAGACTAATTAGTTTAATTACAGATAATTATCAGTGTGGCCTTATTTTCCAATTTTTAAACCACAGCTTGAATTAAACCAATGGTCTGGAATGAATTGTAATGGTTGGTTTAAGCAGTGACAGTAACTGGTTTAAGGAATGAATCAGTAACCATGTAGAGTTGTCAGGGTGATCAAAAACAAATTAATATAACAACAGAGAGTTTCCATTATTGATCTCAGTATGACAAACCAAACTTTCACAGTAATGCATCAACATTTTTTCTGCTACCCTTGATGCAAAAACATGATCAGATGACATTTAACTGCTCTTGACAATCAACCAGAAGTTATTAAGGGGGGGGGGGTCTAGGTTGGTCAGATATTAAAATTCAGTGCTTCGCACAAAAATGAGATATTAGCACAGTAGAAAACTGCTAGGTCTCTGCTTTAAAATGCTTTTTGTTTGAGGTAAATTGGATTTTCGGTTCTGAAGTTATGGTCAATTAAGTTTCGGGTGTCTCAAAAAATCGGTGGTGTTTTGTATACATTTGTATGTAAAAACGCTCACCCTGCATTTTTTAGCATTTTCAGTTTTAATTGTTTTTTGATCAAATGATTGTAACATTTGATTGAATTTATTTATTAAAATATTGAAATAAATAATTGCACATCATAAATCATCAAAATTTCAAGGTCAACGTAATTTCTTATGTATTTCTTTATTTTTCTTACCCGGCTATTTTGAAGCAATTTAGCTTTAAAAATTAATAAAATTGCTAATATAATTGGGATTTTGTCCCAAAATGGCTTAAAATGTGTCTAAATTCATGCTCTTCCATAATTGAACATTAATTTTATCCCAAATGTCAACTCTTTTTTTCTCGCCAATTTTAATATTTTTCAATACGTTTTGCACGATATCTCAAAACTATAAAACACGCAAACTTGCAATATGGGAGCAAACGTAACTCAAAAACGAAAGCTCATATAACCATGGGATTTGGACCAGATGTTAAGCACACAAGGGGCTATGAAACCATGGATCCCGATTTTTAATATCTGTTTTCAAATTTGAATTACGATGCAAAATTACCTGATTGGTCGGTTCACGGTTGCCATGGCAACCATATAAAAAATCCGGATCCATGGTTTCATGCGCACTCAACTGATACATCATCTACCCAAGTATGGTGTATATGCAACATTTAGTTTTCTAGTTACGTTTGCTCCCGTGTTTAGCCAATCAGAGGCCTTGCATGGTAACCATGGCAACCAGATCAAAATAACACACATTTTCTGAAACGTCTTGACCTAAGCTTTAATTTGATATATAACACTAAGCGGTAAGTTCACGGTAACATTGAGAAAATGTGTTTCCAAATTTGGGTTAAATCAACCTAGACCCCCCCCCCCTTAAGTATGTCCATGTATTATTCAAAATGGTCTCTAGACTTTTCTTAACCATTTGTTTCATTTGAAATGATGTTATACATCACATTATAAATTCCAGCCATCCTCAACTAAGTGGTATCCTTCAACCAGCACTACTTGTGCAACAAGTCCTTCGTCTGCTCAAAATTCCGGTGGTTTTATCTCCATGTATAATACAGCATAAAGTTATGCTGTATTGTGCATGGAGATAAAAAGTACTCATTCATAATTCATGATTTTGAGTCCTTTACCTCAATATATCAATACAATGAACCTATTCTGGGTGTTGTTCTGCTTTTGAATTCACACCACCAAATGGTTCGGTTCGCCTATAGGTTTACATGCTAAAGGAGTGTTACAAAATGCCCATTTTCTTGCTTATAAAGTGACTGGATTTTACAATTTGACATTTTCCTTAAATTTCATGATATCTTTGATGATTAAATCAAAACAATTTTAAATGGTATCCCTGAAAGTTCTGAGAAATTTGCCCCCAAAGTTGGACAATTGGAGTAGGGCCCTCATTTATCAGAAAAAGTTGAGAAATGTTACCAGAACATTTACAATCAAAATGCATCCAAAAAACCTACAAAATGCATTGAAAATATTTCTTTTTTTGCACTGGTATTAGGTAATAGCTCTAAAATCAGGATTAAACTGCAGCTTTAATCATTTGGGGGTAAAAAGTACCATTTCTGATTAATTCTTTAATCACAGGATGCCCAGCGACAAAAAAGTTTTGATTGTCGTCTACAAGGACTGAAATTATTTACTGGCGTGGAATTTTTTGCGATTTTGTGTATGTGATCTTATACATGTCTTTGTAAACATTGCCCTCTATTGGCCATTATGATATTATCTGGCTCTTGACATTTAAGCGAGGGCGCTATTATAGAAATGAATTGATCAATTTGTGACTTGTAGGGACATTTATTGATTCAACTTGCAACTGATATCCTCTCTTTTATCTTGATTTGTTTTATTCAGGGATTCTTTCGGCGAACCGTCCAGCAAAATGTGACTTACCGTCCTTGCCTGAATAACAACGAGTGTGAAATCAAGAGAAGCAGTAGAAATCACTGCCAGTCTTGTAGGCTGAAGAAGTGCTTGATGATGGGAATGTCCAAGAATGGTAAGAGTTGTACACTACTTGGATACTTATGGCACACATCAAATCTTATGTTACTTTAATATGAGCAATACATGTTCAAAGTCTAGAACATTCAATGCCGCGGGTCTTTTAGTCCAAAACAGAATAAAGCACATTAGGCCTACACAACTTTCAGCAAGACACTTAGTCGTCAGATTTTAATAAGATATAATTTCCTAGTTTGGAAATTTATCATTTTAAATGTCGGATAAAGAGCCAGCTTTGATGCACAATGTGCTTGTTGCATTCGTGTATGCCCAAACCCTTCTGTATTAATTCGTTGCTGTAAGGAGGCTCACCAATTTGGAGCTGATCAAACTATAGTCTATAGTCAGTACTTGAAGATGACTGCTGATTACCAGACTGTGACTACGCTAATTATGTTTGAATGACATAAAGGGGGTACCAAGCCTATTTGGATTCATACAAAAAACAAAATAAAATTAATAATTATTGATTTAGTTCATCTGGATTATAGTGAGACATTAATTAGGAGAGGTTCGTTCTGTACAAATCCAATTAAAGTGGATGATGGTATTCACTTTTTAGTGATGTTTCACAACCATGCTGGTATCTTTGTCAGACTGGCACCTCTGTCCACTGCTCACAGGCTTATAATAGCTGCTGGGGACATGTAGTAATTCTATAAACTTTATATCTGTTTCATTTTATCAGCTGTTCGATTTGGTAGAATGACCAAAAGAGAAAAAGACAGACTACATGCTGTAAGACAAGAAATGAAGAATCGCAGTCCCTGCAAGGTTCCTCCAGACACTCCAGTAGATCTCAGTTTCTTCTCAAGGAATCAGTTGGAAAGAGCCAAACCTGGTGGTAGTAGTGCTAAAGTGAAGAAAGCTGCCAAGATGCCTGTTAACCATAAGATGCATTCTGGTTTGCTCAGTACGGTGGATAGACTTGAGACCAGTCCTGGTATTACACTTCAGACCAGTCCTGGTAATAATAGACTTCAAACCAGTCCTATTGATAGACATGAAATTACTCCTGAAAGTAGACTTAAAATTAGCCCAGATAATAGACTTGAAACAAGTCCTGATAATGGTGCAATACAGCTTGCGGGAACACCTAGTTGGAGTGTACGTCGTATGCTCTTGAATAGCTCCACTCATCATGGCGATAAACTATTCAGTGAGGCTAAATCTGATGGTAGAAATGCACTGCCATCAAATGACAGCTCCCCTTCCAGTAACTCAAATGGAAATGTACAGGGACCTTGGTTTCCTGCCTCTCAAACGCTGCAATATCTTGCCAAAAAGCCAGGATCTCAAGATCATGACAATTGTTCTGATGTGCCCGATCAACATAGCAACTCCCCAAGAAATGGTCTTCTTGTAATAGGATCTGATACTAGTGCTAGGCAAAAAATGAATGGTTTATCACCTTTAGTTCAGACATCTGAATATACAGTTAAGAATGGATTGAGCAAGCCTAATAACGGGTTCACAACAGACCAAGAGCAGTTACTAGAAAAGCTAGAGCCTGGAACCAATGGTGTTGATCACAGACAGCCTCAAATCACATACAGTACTCTAGCCAATAGCCTTGATCAGCATTTTGCCAAGAGCTTAGCATCACTTTATGCAAAATCTAACTCCCCTTCCATAGCTCCCATCAGTATTACATCCCTGAATGAAAGGCAATCTGAAGTGAGTGTATCAGTGCCATCAGATGACAGGAAGAGTAGGAAGAGGAATCATAGTAGTATGAATGGGGAAACAGATAATACGCAACCATTCCAAAGTATGAAAGACATGTGGGCAACCCCTTCACACAATGGTTTTTCTTCATCCACAAATCCCCCAACAAACGGGGTCCGTGAACTTGGTATTACACCTGAAGGAGTGGAATTAGTACAGGGTATCGTGGAGGCTTATCAGGATAACGTGAATAGTCAGTGTAATAACTTGGAGCGAATTCTGCTGTCTGCCATTAAAAGTTGCCTGCCAGAGGGTGCTAATGGACTATCACAAAACAGTGAGGTGCGTATGTGTAACCAAACAGACAGGATAAGCAATTACAAATATGGTGCAACAATCCATCCCATAATGTTCACAAATGGCATGAAATAGATCAACAATACCTCATAATAAACAGGCTTGCTTCAATAGCACAATTTTGGACAATTATGAACAGTTGTGTTAAAACTACTGTACAATATCGCGCAAGTAAATGGCTTACGACAAGTGATAATGTTTGATGGAGTGCCACATTTGTAAGTTATCTATCACTTTGGTTTATTAAGACTATTTTTTAATCTGAAATACAATTAGCACCAGGGATTTTATTTGATAAACATAATATGATTGGTTCACTAAATACAGATTTGAAAATGAATCTACCAATTAATTTCTTAGCCTTTTTGCCCTATCTACTCTACTCATCCCCTTTTCATAGCACTTGGATTAGGTTAGTGTACAAACTGTACATGTACTTTCATTTTTGTAGTCTCCCAACATGCTTTGGGTTTAATGTTGACTTAGGATGCTGTTAGGTTTCTCAGGTTGCTGTGGCGTATTATAGTCACCATATCGGGCCAAGGGGAGTGTATGTTGTCGATCCTGCCCCTCAAGACCTGTTCAGGGTTGTAGCTACGCCGGCACTCTTAAAAAATAAGGGGAAAAAACGGCACTAAAAAAAACACTTTCTTTTTATACAATTTGTGGAAAAAATAAGTAAACTGCCTCATAAAACAAGAATTATGTGGCAGGAAAGTGCATTTATAACCCCTTAAAAACATTAAGAAGGCCTTTAGACCCCATTCCATGATCCACTGCACTTTGTTCGCTACACACACTACGTTCGCCGTCAGTAAAATTGTCCGGCACTCAATCTGGTCTAGCTGCAACCCTGGACGTGTTCCCTTGCTTTAACTTCACTTTGGTGAGGTTCTCCTCTTGAGGAGGTGAATACTGTAATGTATGTGCTATAAGGCGTGCAAGCATATAAGCTGCGGATTATAGCACAGAAATTAAGGTAAGGTAGTGATCATTATTTAATAAGTTGCATTCAATCAGATTCGTTAAGGATTTAAAACAACAAAGTTTAAATTGTATCCATTAGGTGCTATGTTCTAGTCTAGAGAATAAAGAAGACGACTCAGAAGATGCGTTGTGCCATCGTTTCTCTCCTGCTATCAGCCATATTGTGAAGTTTAGCAAATGCATTCCTGGATTTAATGAACTGCATCACCAAGATCAGGTAGGTGAAATATTTGAGTTAGTAGGTGTCAGGTTTGTGACCAGTCAGAGACGCTTTTTCTAGGGCTGTCATTTTCGGGGAAATCATGCTCCCAGAACTCTATTTTATTTTTGGTGCCGGACTTGGGATTCCAGAATTTCTCCTAACGTACTCTGGCTAGATTGTTGGAGCACCATCTTTTGTTAAAATTATGTTGGGCATTTTACAAAATCGTGTTGCAGTAAACACGGAATTGAAAATCTGTGGCATAAATACAAATTTAGAGAGCATAAGAGTATAAAAGAAAATATTGATGAATATTTAATTAAATCCTCAAAATCTTCTTTAAGCATAAATCTTTTATCTCTGAAAAAATATATAGATTTAGAAATCAATATGTATATATTGTATTTGATATATATATTTTATGATTATCTTTCATTAATGAATTTATATGCAACTTAATATCGATGGCTAATAGAACGGTTGTTGGTGAAAACTGGCCCAATGCCAAACAAGCCGCTAAAAATATACCAAATAATTAGCTGAAAAATAAGCCAAATTGAATGGGGAGGATAAAAAAAAATATAGGGACAAATTTTGATTCTAATGATCATAGTGCCTGACTTCCTGCTCCCAATGTCAATGCAAAAAGATTACAGTCTTCTAATATGAATAAACAACTCTTATTCACGTTTATCCTCCACTTTTCGCTTTTACCGGTCATGTTCCATTTTGTCTTTTTGCCAATGAAGGAGTAAGGTTATTTTACTCTGAATACTTTCTCTTAAACATTGTGCAGGTTGTACTGCTGAAGGCTGGTTGTTTTGAGATACTCCTTCTACAGCTGTGTCAGCTCATAGAGACTGGTAGTGATGATGGGTGTTTTAGATTGACATCAGGAGAATCATTTACTTTGGAACAACTCAAACAAACCAGTAAGTATAGATATTGATAATAGTTTTGATTTATAGTGCACCCTTTTCCAAATAGACTCAAAAGTGCAGTACTACTATTATACTGGAGAAACATATCAGATACATGCAGCCACGACCACATTTTCATCAAGATATTTTCACAACATATTCCAATTCACACTCTTGTCACGTCACATACTCATACATAGGAGAATGACATAGAAGACTCCCTCAAAATAAACTAATCTGGTCGCACAAATTTGACAACCTACCTGATTGGTGAAACATTTGATTTATTAATAAATTACAAGTAATTTAAAAATCTCACTGATTGGTGAAGAGAATACTGGATTTAAATCAACAACAAGAAATTAAGCTATAGTAAAAAAATCTTTTGTCTCAAAGCTCTTCAGTTTTTCAAATCTAATGCGGAATGCGGTTTTTTTCAAGGTTTTTTTTTTAAATATAAAATATTGAAATCCTTGTAAAAGTGACCTTTTATATTTAAAATGATGTGATCAACGAAAATCTGAAAAATCGGTGAAATTTGGGGATTTTTTTTTTTTTTTAAATAAAAAAATAAATAAAAAAAGATAAACAAAAAAGACTTTTTTTTATGATTTTTGTTTTTCTAATGCGCATGATTTTTTAAATTTAGCCTTACCTAAAAGTATATCAACATCACACTATATTCTCCACAGGTCTTGGAGAGTTTGTGGCAGCTATATACCGTGTTGCAACTCAGTTGAATTCTCTCAAACTCACACCACCAGAGAGGGCGCTTCTTCAAGCATTAGTCGTTATTGCTTCAGGTAAGATGTCACAACATATATCTGATAACAGATTGGTTGTACTCTTAAAAGTGATAGTCTGCAAACAACGCATTTGAATTTCAGAGAGTTTTAATACATATTTCATTTTGGTCATCTTATTTATTATTTCCTGTGTTATTATTGCACATGGGCATGGAATCAGGGATTTAACTGTCAGGGGAAAGAAATGGGCAACATTTAGAAAACGGCCTCACCAGCAGCGGTATTCTAACCTAGGTCCATCAACATGGAATTCTGTGCCTTAGTCCACTTTGCCAGGGGCTTGCACTCTCAAAATCAAATTTTCCGTCTGCCTTTATCAACTCCCGTGAGCACCAAGTGAGATAGACTGAAGAAACCGGTGCTGCCATTATAGTTTTCAAATAGGGTTTTGTGGTGTTCGGGGCTTAAAGGTTTAATGTTTGATCATCACATACAGCAATAGTTGATCTTGTCTGGTGACACTTTCGTTCATATGTTGTGACAAAACTAGTTGTAATTAAATTTATGTTTAATAATCAATGCTTATATTCACACCAATTGTTCTATATCTTACCAACACTGCATTTCAGATCGCAAAAAGCTACATCAAGTTGATATAGTGCGTAAGCTTCAAGCTAAACTTGTGATGCTCATGGAACGCTTTGTCTACTACAATCACAGATCGTCAGAAATATCCATCTTCAACCAGTGCCTGGAAATCATGCTTGATTTGCGGACCCTTAACCATAAGTATGCTGAGTGTCTGCTAGCATATAATGCTTCATGACCATATATAGGGATGAGGTTAAAGGTCATGGTACAATTCTCTATTGGTCAATAGATCACAGGTCATGCACTGACAAATGAAATAATGTAATGTCTCATGGGCTTGTCAAGGGGTTTTAAAACCTAAGCTGTTCACAGAATTACTGTCAAACCAGAAAAGTTTGCGTGCATTTAAATTTCGCTCATTTCACGAGGAGCACTTAAAAACTTGCGATTTTGTTTTTGTTTACAGTAATAGTTTTGATTTCCACAACTTTATTGTATTACAGAACACTTTTAAAGAGGTGGAATCCACATATTACTGAATGTGAAGGTTGTTATAGTCTTTGACATCATTTCAAATTGCAATAGCTCCAGTAGACTTCCCCCTATTTGTAATACAATGTTGTGTTATGTAATCATCGCAATCAATGACTACTGCCATATGATTATCACTGTTGGTACTTTGACATACCAATATAGGGAGATGCAACCAATGCTTTTGCAGTTTCAGTTTGAATCATGTCTAAAGAAATTTAACAAGTATTAACAATGTATCAGTAATACCTGATCTGACAGTGTATTGAATATAAGATGGGATCTTAAATCAAAAGTGACCAAGAATGTGTGTTTAATTCAGTGCCTTGAAATTTATACCACAGAGCATGATCATATGTGACCATCCCCGACAAACCCAGTGTTAAGTCACTAGTACATATTTATATAATATTGGATGGCTTTGAGGATGATACAAGAATTTAAACCATTGCTATGACGTCAGTCTATTCAATAAACTGAAGATTATTTTTTACGAATGTACACTTTTCTGCACGAATCTACAGTTAACAGTAGATTCGTGCACGAAATTGTACATTCGTAAAAACATAATCTACAGTTTATGAAATAAACTAGTCATGTAAATTTGCAGTTAATTACATAGCAAAAACAACACTATAACTCTTTTTAACTTTTCCTATAGCAAATGTTTCATTCACACATTTTATTTTTATAACAATAGATATAAACATAAATCTGTTACATTTGTTACACAAAAATAAACATAAAATTATACAGCGTGTCCCAAAAAACTCAAATGTTTGCGAGCTTATAACGAAATAAGTAGGATATCAAACAAAATATACCTGACCTTAATTAGGTAAATTCGGAGACCAATCCAATGTAAACTTTTTGAAATACAAAGATTTGAATAGAGCGTGTCAGAACCCATTGGTCCGATTTAAGGAATTAACCATCCGTGCGATGCATGAAAGTGTGCGCTGTGTGCAGTATTCCAGGCATGGGGTTTATTCTCCGAAAGAACTTAAATAACTCGGGACTATAACAAAGAACATTTTGTTTTAATGTTTACATAAATAATGAACTTGTATTATAGCAATATGACCAGATAATTTTGTTTACTGCCTAAGTCTTTGTATAGAATGAATGCAAATGCAAAACTATGATAAAGTCACAACAATGCGCAATTGCAGCACACATCGGGATGTTCCTTGTTAAGTGGGACAAATGGGTTTTGACCACGCTCTATTAAAATGTTTCAAAAAGTTTAATTGGATTTATCATAGAGTTTAACCAATTATTAAGGGTTATATTGTTTGATATCTCTAAATATGAACTATTCATGTTTCCTACTTTTTTAGTTATAAGCTCGCAAACTTTTGAACCCAGTTTTTTGGGACACGCTGTACAGCCAATCATATACCCATTAAAATCATAATTATTTGATGATGACTATTATTAGGTATAGCACACTAAAATTTCAAATATATTGGAATTCAACAAAACAGGTGTCATTTTAAAGATCATAACTAAATTATATAAAGTGAAAAGATCACATTTTTATATACCTTTCTTTGTTTATAAATTAGATTTGATGTTTTGTTCACGAAATGTGTGTGGCAGGTTTGTGAGGGGTGACTTATGCTATGCCTACTATTTATTATAATTGTCCATTTTCCGAAACCTTTATATCGAATGCAAATTTATAAGATCCATATGAATTTGAGACAAATAGTTTTCATACAACCGAACAATGCATCTTTTCGGGTTGTCTTTGTTTTCGTAGGCCCTGACACATATAGGTGTACTTTTTCGATGCTTCAGACCCCCTGACGATTTGTTGACATATCCTCAGTATAACACAGATATTTTGATCCTTTGCTATCAACATGAACAGATAATTGGGAGTTTTCGTACCTTAAATTGCGGTGTTCCGTACCAGCTCTCAGAGCAAAGTGCACTCCAAACATGTACAGTATTGTATCCCCTAATTGCTGGGGAGTATTATCTCCAAGAACTCCTATTTCCCACATTTTCCACTCTTTTTCATGGGTGATTATTTCTGCCTGTCGGCGTCGTACCCTAATTCCCTGTGTGGTAAGTTCTTTCATGCGTGTATCCAAAGTATTTTTCAAAGTAACAAACTCTGAGTCGTTCAGAAATTTCATCTCTCTTCCATGGAGAGCAAGATACAGCTGTATTGAGATCAATATTTCATAGACAGTTTCAGCTGTGTATGGCTCCCCTGATGTTTTCCTTGCTTCCAAAATAAATCGTGTGAGAGTAAAACAGAGTTCATCTTTCGTCATGGCTAGTAATTCCACATGGATAGGACTTAACTCCTGGTCATCAGACTCAGCCGCTCTCTGGTTTCTCCAAGTGTTCCATTTCTTGAATAAATTGACGGCCCATTCACATTTTTTCTCTGTAGACTTTGAAAAGCTGCTAAAACAACGAAAATGTAAAGATTGATTTAGATATTTTCATCATAAATGCAAATGGAATAGAACAGATCTAAGGCAAAGTTGCCGTATTTTAGTGAGTGTCTCTATAATAGCTCTATAAATAAATTACATTGTATGATACGTGATCTAGTCCGAGAAACAGTCCGTTCCGACATACGACATTTTCAAAATGTATAGATTTGTTTTTATTCGGAACACCTGTAGGAAAAGAAGAAAGTAAAGTTGAAATCTAAATGAATACACATGTATTACCATATTAATGATAGCAAAAATCAGATAATATATACTTGCCTTTTTATTGATTTAGCTAAGACTTCGTCCTCGGTCACTGGCTGGCCAAAACGTCTTGCATCTTGTTTTTCTGCTGCTTGGGTTGCTTCAAGTAGTTCATTATCCGATATATCGGAGAATTCTATGCCGTATGGAGCATTTTTTTGCTCTATCTGGTTGCATTTTCGAAATTTCCAAAGTTCCTTCGGCAATCTTATTTAAGTATTCCGGATCTTTCTGAGTATGGAATAATTCGTTACCGGAATCCATTCTGAGTTGACACCAGGAGACCACGCACGAGCATGAAATTCAGGATAATTGCGATGAGAAATACAATGTTTGTACCAGTCTGAATGGACAACAATGCAAATGAACCATTTCAACACTTGCTTGAGTTTGCCTGGTTTGCTGCGCTCGATTGAAAAATACGCAACTCAAACAAACAAGAGGTGTATACGAATGTACATGTATACAATAGCAGGTGTTTGTTACAGTTGGATTAGAATGTAGATTACGAATCTACAGTTATAAAAATAACCAGGTTGTTATTTACAAATGCGTGGATTATAAAGCTCTTCATACGAATGTACTTGTATAGAATAACTGTAGGTGTTTGGTTGTAATTTACAAATGCGTGGATTATAAAGTTCTTATACGAATGTACATGTATACAATAACAGGTGTTGTTTATGACAATTGCGTGGATAAGAAAGTTCTGAATAAGAATGTTATTGTATGCTTAATTGGTTGTTAGTATAATGCAATGGTTTAAATCGGAGAATAGACTCGTAAGTATAGATTCGTGATTCCCAATCTGCTCGGCTTTCGGGAACACGAATCTACACTTACTCATCTATTCTCCTTAACATATTGCACACAATATAAAAATATTGCACGAGTCGGATCACCAAGCCATCCAATATTATTGTTATTATTTATACCAGGCTTTTACCCATAAAAATAGAACAAATATAACAATTTTACTTACCACGTTGTTGAATAACCCATATCTTCTGTCCAAGTTGAAAAACTGCTGAAAAGGTAGTTCAAAAGTTAAAAATCACAAAACATCAAAATCGCAAAAGTTGTTCAAATGAACGTCTATAAACATTGTACAATCCATTTTGGTGAATGAGTTGTTGTAGTAATTGATTGTCACGTTGTAATTATTCAGCTCAAATGGTTGCTGCTGTTACAGATACTGCTGAACCTGCATTGTGCGATGTGTGGTACAATGTATGTACTGCTGGTCATAGAAGCTAGGTGATCTACAGATACAGTCATATCAGAAGCGGTTGGTGTTGTTTGTTCTAAGTGAACCATTTCCTCCATATGCTAACTGCGAGCTTGTCAGCTCCACATCCATTGTCAAAATCTCGGTTCTGGTTCATGGCGTCATTGCTAACTGCATAAATGTTAGATTCCTTTTCTTCTGGAACTGGCGGGTGCTGGTACAGCACATGTAGGTCATAGGCTACATCGCGAAAGTGCGTCAGACATGTCTTGCTTTCTTCCATCAGTTACTCTTCCGACATATCCAGAAAGGCTGCTTTCATTTGCATGACCGGAAACTTTACAAAAATGTCTTGTGTTGCGAAACCTTCCCCGTCTAATATCGTGATGCATGTTGCATGAATGCAGTGATTGGTATAGATTT
Source organism: Ophiura sarsii (assembly GCA_035610835.1). Lineage (NCBI taxonomy): Eukaryota > Metazoa > Echinodermata > Ophiuroidea > Amphilepidida > Ophiuridae > Ophiura > Ophiura sarsii. Next base: position 48,273,092 of record CM069442.1, on the reverse strand, counting down.
GAGATAGTCCCAATTGTTCTGATAGCACTTGCATGTAGTTGCCCAACGTTTTGCTGTCCAACTGGTGATTTTTTGTACCATGGCGATACATTTTTTGGTGCCTGTTGTTTTGGTGTTTGGCACAATGTGTCACAATCTGGGTGAAGCTTTGAGATGTAGCTTTTAAACGAAGCGACTGGGCAATTATCTGTATTTGAAGAGGTATTTTGCAAAAGGGCCTACATCTACTTTGGCTCTTATTGAGAAAAAGTCAAACAACTGTTTCTAAATATTCAAGTTGAGCAATTGAAAAACTGAATGGATTATGAAAGAGGTACACTACATACTAATTGAAATTGATATAAATTTTAAATGTGCTAGTTTTAATTTTTTTTTAAATCATGTTTACATTTTTTGAAAATTTGGATGTAGGCCCTTTTGCAACAAAACTCCATCTGTTTGTACATAAAGAAAAAATACCACACACAAAAAATCATTTATTTTAATCATTTCAAATAAATAAGTTTGATATTGAAATGTATAGGTCACAATCATATGTTTCAAGGAAATAAAGTCATTTTTTTCAAAAATACCTACATCTCATTGTAAACAACCATTGAAGTTGTTGTTTTGTTGCAAAAGGGCCTGTATCCCGATATAATCTGGATACAGGCCCTTTTGCAACAAAACAACAATTTCAATGGCTGTTTACAATGAGATGTAGGTCTTTTTGAAAAAAATGACTTTGTTCCCTTGAAACATATGATTTTTCCCTATACATTTCTATATCAAACTCATTTTTTGAAAAAATGCACCATAGCCCTTTTGCAAAATACCTCTTCATTTGTAGCATACATTCTTCCAGCGTCTGCTCTTGATGCTTGGTTATCTTCTCCGGTTTTCTTTGTCATTTCATCTACAGCTTGGACTACATACTCTCGACCATCCAAGTCTATTTCAACAAACGAAATTATCCTTCTTCAATGTTCTCAAATGTTCTCTTCCTCTACGGCATATGTATAGCATCAACTCAAACCAGCCAGAGATTCTTGATCAAATACCCCAGATTGATACAGTCTTTCAAGGTCTTTCTCATCAATTCATCAATTGCAGCGTGATGTCTCATGTCTCCCTTGCCAATCTTCTTCAGCTTGACAAGGCTGGACTTGAAAGCTACATTCGCATCTGTGAATTCTGCGTCTTTGATGATGTCGATGAAACCCTGCCCTGTCCACTCTTTTTTAAGATGCCGATTCAGTCCGGTTGTATCCCATTCGTGGAAGCCATCTTGTGGAATTCACCGTCTGCTCGTCTTGATTCGATATCAAATCTCTCAACTTTTGTTGCTAAAGTAAGCTTATCAAAATCTTCAATATGATCCGCGTACCCCTTTTCCTGAAGGTACGCTCGGAAAATGCTGACCGCATTGCGTGTTGATTTGATTGTGTTTGCGGAATCTTTGTTTCGCAATATTTTTAGAATATTGGATGCATCCGGATACTTGGTCCATGTATAAGGTTTCTTGGGAGGTGGTGTATGAGGATCTATTCCATCATGGTTAGCCAACTCTTAAACAAGTGCCATAATAGCAGGAATTTTATTCTGTTATTCCAGTTCAGTGACACTAGCATTGATTTCATTAAACCCATGTTAAAAACAATTATTTAGAAATGATAACTTGATTAATGAGGGCTCATGTCTTTTTGGCTTGTCACATGTAAGACAATAAATAGTTACTCTCTTGGGCATAATAACTTGATATAAAACAGATCTCTATTTGGCATTGGCTAAGATTAGAATACCCTGGTAAATTCCACATTGTGTTATTGTATGGATTGTTTTTGAAGACATGTAGCAGTGGTATGTATGCTAAAGGAGCTCCTAGCTGTCTACACCAGTGGTACAGGGATCAATTAGAGTAGTACAGTTTTATTGTACTCTTAAAAAGCCTAATATAAATAGCAATCAGAATCATTTGAAAACATCAAAATATTGTCTGAAAAATCCTTTTTATTGATTTGTGTTTGGTTTATTGGCTTATATCTCCAAATATGTACTGGCGACTTTACACTGCATTCTTCATGGATGGTCACGCATATAGTTTGCATCCACTTTGATGCCTAATCTGTATCTATGAGTATTCCATGTCATTTACCATATTACTTCATCTCAATCTGAAGAGTGAAAGTGACGTCAGTGTGTATCCCAGTGAAGACGCATCATTAATGCTCCATTGTCAAGGTTTGTCATTGATCACATGATAACATACACCAGCTCTGATGTCATGGATAGTCACACTTCAGATTGGATGAAATATAGTTCAAAATGTGCATATGCACATGGTTGCTGAATGTTATACTGTATTAGACTTTCTCTTTGCTTTAGTGTCTAATGGTATTCCAGTGCCAGAAGCTTAACATTGCATGTGTGACTCTTACATGTTGTTAGCTTGATCAAAACAAATCCCCACACTTAGTATAGCTAACATTGGTTATGGTTACTGAAATTCGCACTAAAGTCTCTGCTCAGAGGAAGGAACATACACATGTGACGCCGTCAAGCCGAGTGAGTCGGATGCCAGGAATATTGATTTTTAGTTATAGGTAAAAAAGTGACAAGTTCTTATGTTGTACTTTGTTTTCTCAGTTGGTAAATTGTTTAAAACTTAAAAACTAGAAGTTCGATTTTAGTTGGGTTTGGATCATAGTGTAGCAATTTCCACCTGTTTTTAATTGATGGACAAATATCAAAACTGCCGACATGCGACTCATTTTGCTTGATCACATCACATGGACTATTATGTACCAGATACTGTACCTATGCACTTATAAAACTCGCCCATTGCTTGTGTGGTGGATTTCGATCACGACAGGAGCATGCGCAGATGCGATTTTTGTGTAAGTGGTCTGTGATTTTGTCAATATTATATTTTTACTGTGATTTGTCGATCTGCATTAAATGCAAAAAGTAACAACGCCGCCAGCTGGACTCGAACCACCAACCTTTCGGTTAACAGCCGAACGCGCTAACCAATTGCGCCACGGAGGTGATTATTTACTAGTCTGTTTTGGTTTGCCATGTTCACCCGTACACTTCCCCGTACACTTTCTTGCAAAGTCGGGCATCGTTTTTTCTCAAATGTTGCTTGCATATTGCCGTTGCTGTCGCCTTTAATACATGTGCTGTCAGTTGAACTTAGAACCAACGTTTAATTTGAACTGTCTATTTTCAATAAAAAAATACTCCAATACGGGAAAAAAATCAGAAAAGCTCATAGACAACAAATAAGAACATCATTTTACTCGACCTAGAATTTCAATCAACGGATTTCAATCATCGGGGAAATTCAATGATGCGAGTGACGTCATTTAATGAGCTCATTAGCATAATTTATGTCCGTGAAGTGTACAATAGAGTTTTATAAGTGCTATGTATTGTATATTGTTTACAAGTTGTCTAGATCACCAGTATGTATAGACCATTTCAAAGTCTAGATCATACTTTTTGTGCGGAAAATGGGGTCATCAAAATTGTGCCCGACTGTATTTTGGTTTCAGCTGTGTAACCATTAATATATATGCTTGGAATTGCAGCCAACATGTTTTGTGACCTAATTTTTCTACTTAATCAATTAGAAAATGTCTACATTGACTGTTGATGACAATGTCTCTTAAAATGAGTAGTCTCGTAATAAAGTGCTTTCTAATGCTGTAAAGTAATAATGGGATAATTTAATGGGGTGAGGTTGCTATATTATATTGCTATGGGCCTTCCTAGTGTGCTTTCCAAAATCATGTGTGTGATTATTATTGCATTGTACATCGTTTCCAAGCTTTTTCAAGCATACATGCTCTTTATTTCAGGAAATTCCAGAATGTTATACTGTTTTTAATTTAAGCATCTATATTTATTAGATGAATCTTTTTTTCATTTGCAGTTAAATTATATTTTTTACTTTTGTAAACGCTAAATATTAGGCGCTATATACACATTTGTGACCCGTCACATCAAAATGGACATGTTAGAGGCCCGAGTCAAATCTGAGTTATTAGTATGACGTGAAAGAGCACATTTTAAGCTTTGAAATGTTACCATGTCGATAAAATCAGATTTTGTAATCACAAGATGTGATTTGAAGAAGCAAATTCGTTTCTATTATTTTCTTTATGTTTCACCAAATGTATTGGCCTCTATCTCAAAACTGTGTTTGCCGACAACATGTCCTTTTTGACGTGACTGGTCACATTTATTATCCATTATTATTGTTTGCAATGCAATGCAAAGAGGGGAATAGTTTCAGGTACAACCTGGGGAAAGTTAGAATCAGTCGTACATGGGGTACTCATAATTTGACCCACTAGGGTAAATATTTGTCTTTTTATGTTTCTATTATTTTACTGGATAAATGTGTGTTGAACAACACTTAATTACAAATGTAACATACAACTCAAAGGGTACAAGTCTTGTAATTATACTCCGATAAATAAATAAACACCTTGTTGTTTTACTTTATATGTTTTCTAAAAATGTTTGAACAAAAAAAACCACATTTATATTCATTGTATCATTCATAGGTTAATGGTTGTTTTGATTATTTTTATATTTGTACTGTGAAATATGTTATTATTTTACTTTGATCTATGATACTGGAGAAAATACCTACAACTCAATCAAATACTGAGTTAAATTTCAAGATATTTTCACATCAAACACCTATTTTTGATAATTAGTTCATTTGCTAATCTGGAATAAGTTACCTCAGTTTGAAAAGAAGGAAAAATAATAATAGAAATGTTGAGATAATAATTGTATTTTCATTATTCACTTTCATAAACTATAGTGGCCTCTCATTTTTATTTCAAATAAATGATGACAAATAATATAATAATTGTCCACCTAATTTTTCCCCTGTCTTTTTCATTCAGAACCAGTATAAAATGTAACACATGTGTGATTCTGAAGACATTTTACTGCAATGTGGTATCTGAAATAACATCATGTGCCAAATAATGGATGGGGGTTAGAAAATAATTGTGTGTATATATAGGAGCTTTTTAGTTCAAGAGACCTTGTGTGTCAAGAAACCTTTTACAAGTGATGGTGCACATACTGGACTTTATGTGCCGATCATTTCTATTGGGATCCAGGACTAAAATGTGTGATCCAGTTGACATAGCGATCATTGGTTGACATGTGTAATACCTAGCTGTCAAATAGCCTGTATGATTTAGTTATATTGTTGTAAATAATGTTCTAAGATAATGGGTGCAAATATGACGTGTAAAACACTGTGGACCAAATTTGTGACAAAAGAGTGTATCAAGTGTTAGTTATTCTACTGTTATTAATTTTAATTTTGTTTTGAAATAGAGTTTTTATAGAAAATTTGGATTTACAAATCTTTTTGAAAAAGTTTGCAAAAACGAATTTGTGTCAATATGCAAGTAGTTGGTTGTTCACACCATTAGACAATAATTGCATAGAACTTTGTTGGATCTTGGATGTACTTACCTTTAAATATTCTGAAAAGGAATTTTGATTGTTGGTGCACAGGATTGTCTGGAAGCAGCTCTCACAAACCAGTGCAACTGCCACAAATATGACTAATACCAGTTCAGAATTCGGAAGGCAACTGTTGACTTACTTTTGAGTATATTTGCAAAAACAGATAAATGCCATCTTTCAAAATTAAACTGAACATGTCGTGCTGCTTGTGAATTTGCTGTGAAACATGAAATTTGTGTTTTTTAAATTTATTTATGACGTCAATTGGCTGATTTTGCAATGGTTGTACATTTGAAAGTTTATATCATAGATAGCAGTATGACATGATCAATATTGACAGATGTTTTTTTGTTTTTGCAAAGGAACTCTTCATATTGAGTAGTATCAAAAAACATTAGTGTAATGATTGCTAAGAGGGTTAAACTACTTCAGCTAAGCCAATGTTATGGCATATTTGGACCAAAAGTTCTTCCACCTAAATGTTATCAAATCAATTGTTTTATTTATTGTTTTATAAAGTAATGATAATATCAGTGTGTGATTATATTACAAGGATGCAGGAACCATACAAATGATGTTTGTATAAGGGGCTCTGTGAAATCAGTACGCTTCATTCATCAACAATAAACATGACTTTTACTCAAGACTTTTGTGATGACGCCAGATTGACTTATTACATTAACTAACATAATATACTCAGAAAACATGAATTGGGAACAATCTACATGTCGCCATTATAACAAAGGGGGATGCCAAATGTTATTCCGGTGTTATCAAACGTCTTGAGTAAAGGGTACTTTTATGTGGAGCCTAGCATACTAATTTGGCAGCGCCGCCTAAAATGTGGTACTATTTTTAACAAATTGAGTTTGTTATGTGTAAATTATATTTATATTGCAACTTGTAGTTTTAGTTTTAAACATGTGTTAGTTTTGTTTACTATGTAAACAAAATTATTAAACAAAATGTGTTAATTTTGTTTTAAATCAAAGTATATAGTAAAACATTGTAATTCTTGCTGTTTAATTGAACAGATTTAACACTTGATGCAAAATGGTTTATTCTCCTAAATCAGCTTGATTTGTGTCTAAAGTAATATTCTTAACATGAATTTCCTTGAATACCTGCACATGATCAAATATGGAATAAAATCAATTGACTGTTTTTTCCCCTCAAATTGGGAGGTGACATCACTGTGAATTCCAAGTAATCACATCATACATCATAATTTCACTCACATAACTTCATTCATAGCAAAGGCATATTAGCCCATGCAATTAAATAAAAACATCCGCACAAGCGCAAGAATTGCATCTGTGATTGAACACCCACCTGTGATCATGTTGGCACAGGTGCAAAAATATTGCACCTATAACTGGAATACACAGTGATTTCACCCCTACACAGCTTCCAATATTGCGCATTCATACTCTCTTCGTTGCGCATCGGCTGATGTTGCCAGATAAAAGTTGACATTGCTTCAACTCGTGCATCGATATAGTGTGAACGGACAAAGATCCAATTATTAGATCTTATTGAACCGTTTGAAGGAATCTAGTTAAGCAATTATTGAAATGATACTTTTTTAATATGACTATCATGATAAATCAAAATGATATGTGAAACAGGAAAAAGCAACAATTTTGATAGCTTTTGGCTAATACTAAGCCTTCGACGGAGGTTTATATATATGTTGTATCTCTTTTGTAGATCCATCCAGAAGGATTTGCAGACAACTGTTGGAACTGTTTTTGGATATTTTGTTAACCCTAACCCTAGGATTGTAGCAGTGGGGATGGATCGAGTTAAGTGCACCCGGGGATAGAAGTTGTGTGCGTGCGTCTAGAAGTGCTGCTGGCCCTGTGGTTCCTTGTTGTGTAGTAGGGTTAGGGATCTATAAATCAAAATTACAATGTAATACACATGACTGTTACATGATAGGTTGTATACATGTCATTAAATTTCATAAAACAATTACAAGACCTAAGTACCTATGACATTCCAACTCCGCCTTTAGGCCACACACTTCATCATCCCTTTTACAGGGAGAATCTGATATCGGGAGGGTTTATAGCCTCTGATAGTTATATGTTCAGATAGTAGTCCTAGTGTAGAGCTCACTTCAACCTTGCCGTAGTATATAGGTTGCAATTTGTGCACTTATGGAAACTATAATAGTATGTTTGTTGTCCATTTTAAGATTAACATAATGTTAAAAACAGCTGTTTACTGCTGCGCATAGAGGTTATTCAACTTACATGGACCGTCATCTTTCTTTACTCTGTTCTGTTCCAATACAGGGTGAGTCAGAAAGAATGGGCACTTTTTTGGCGAAATCGCCACAGAAATATCAAGCCTGCATATTCAAAACCAAATATAGTGTTACAAAGAACATATATTTGGCTTTCATTCAAAAAAAGAAATTTTGAATTTGAACATTGCGTCATAAAGTTGCAACCATTTGAGTAGAACCCGGTATTTTAAAGCCAATCCACGGAATGGCAATAACTGATAGTATTGTTGGTTGCATTATTCAGAGATGCTGATCAATGAAACTCATGAAAAAACTGAAAAGGCACATGAATGTTGGATACAATATCTTCAAATGACTGGAAATAAATAGATCTGTGTAATTATGAGTAATAAAAAGCCTGAAATCAAGAAGGAAAAGTAAAAGGAGGCATATCTACTGATTCAAGAGGTAAACCCCATTAGAATACTTTTAGGAATGGCTTGATAATTTGACCATTCCGTGGATTTGCTTCAGATTTTTGGGGCTTTACTCAAATTAGTGTTAAATGATAACGAAATGATCGATTTTTAAAATTCTTCTTTCGAATGAAAGCCAAATTGTTGGTCTTGAAAGTGCTACCATTGATTTGGAATATGCATGCCTACATCTTTTGTGACGCTTTTGTGAAAAAAGTGCCCGTTCTTTCTGACTCACCCTGTATGTGTATCTATAGTAAGTAGGTTTTATGAGACATCTCTTGCTTGGTACATGTGCCTCTTTGTCTATAAGTAGAAATTTAATATAAGAGTTTTTAGTGACAATCTTTCACTGTGGTTCAAAGACTATGAGTCAAATGCAATAGAATTTCTGTTATATGTGTAAGATAGTAAGTATGTAAACACATAGTAAGTTATTTCCAGTTGCGGATATATTTAGAGGAAACACAGTATTACTTAAGCCTTTTTTGTGAAATGTTTTTATATTCGAAACTATTTGCCTTATTTCATAGATACGAAAAATTGACATTCAAATAAAACATGTTCTTTCTCAATATTTTGTATTATTGTCTGTTTGTGGTGTTGAGTGTTTTGAAAAATGGTTTAGATATCTATGCCCATCCAGTATTTTGTATTTTACCTTCACAATAAGCATCAATAAATAAGAATTCATTAAGCATTCAAGAGTGACTACTATAGTTTTTTTTAGTTCTAAATTGGCGAAAAATGTGCATTTGTTATGTAATTGCGCACAAAAGTAATCCAAGTGCACGTACATGATTTAGGCATATGCAAGCATCACACACATGATGCTAAGTGCGTCCCGTTACATAATGCGAGCATACTCATCTGTATCGCTAATTTGGAACTGATTGAACCATTATAGATAATACATCAACATGAATAGAGACCAGGGGCAGCTCAATCTAAGTTATGTATACAACAATCTCCTGATTGCCAAAACATCAATAAATACCGGAACGTTACTCATCTATCATCGCATCAGTTTCGAAAAAGAGAATAGATTGTTCAGTTGTTCTTGAAATGGCTGCTAAGGTATGTTTTAACCTTGGCTAGATGTGATACACATACTTGACAGTTTGATGTAACAAGTCCTAATAAACATCTTCAATAATATCAAATATACATTTGGTCCTTCGAAATAGTGTTATCTTAACAAGTGTGTAGCATTTCATTGTATTGTAAAGATACTAACGAAGAAACTTGCCAGTATCTTCAAGTCGGTTTCAGCCCTTCCGTATGTATGTGTAGGAGGTTTGAGCCCTTTGGTATTTATGTGCATGAAGTTAGGGAAAGAGTCCAATGAGCTTCCTTTTGGACGTAACCCCCAATTGTTATGCCTGGTGTTATCCTCCCATTTGGCATCTATCAGCTTTTTATAATTTCAGTCGAAGGGTATTTGATAATTTCACTCGCAAACTCCTCAACGTCTCTTGACAGAAAGTTTACTAATCTAAACATACCAATCCTGAAAGCATACGACTACGCATGGTTCTGATATCTGGTACTTGCCTAACTTTATGATTATCAATATAGTTAGTCAATCCCAGCTACGGCGCTCGGTTAGACGTGTTTTAACCAAATAAACCAAAACACACTAATTGATTGTAACCTAATTCCTATGGCATTTAGATGGAATTTAGCTTTTAAATTGCTTGGGGGCATAATGTGTGTAATTAGCTAGTCTCTTTCTTTCCCAGGGACTTTATTTATTTATTTAGTTTTATTTATTTATTTTGTTTATGTCCGTCGGTTACTATTCTGAAAGATGAGTTTTTGTACTATGTATAATCTTAAATGGTTAACTCTGTCAAATATTATTCCCTTCAATATATTTAATTGCATGCATAATTTATAAAGGTCATCCAAACACCTTTGCTAGATCATCATACAAAACATACGATCCGGGTGTAAAATGCATGCAAATTTATTCATGGGCCTAACGATATGTGTCATCTCGCCCAGGGACTATTTCACGACTCGGCAAAAATGAAACCTGATAGCTGATATCTAGCAGCATTTTGAATATATAGTAGCTTTGGGGATTAAGGTGAGTTTTAAAGTAAAGGATGAGTAAAACTTGACGGTTTGACCACAAGGCTTTCTTATAATTAACGCCTGAAAAATTGAAAAAAATCACACATTTTCATTTCTCTATTTTTGGAATGTTTGACAGTGGCGTATCGTGTATATTCAAATAATTACACCAAATGTGAGCTTGTCGATATTAACCCTAACAGACCCGTACCCCATGAAATCCCATTTCCCAAAAAAAAGCCTGTCGGTTCCATCTGGCGCTGAGGTTTTTGGGTGAAATAATGGCCCGGGCTACATAGCTTCCCCCGTGGCTCAGTTGGTAGAGCGTTCGCCTGTCAACCGAAATGCGATAAAATTAACACTTGGAACGTGATCATGGTCTAGACAGACCTATATACACTTTAAGTTTTGCCCCCTAGGTTAAGAGCCAATTGCTAACGACTCGTTCAAAAAGTATACCAACATTACAAAACTTCAATATTCAAACACTCTGTTTATCATGTTTATAGATGTAGACGATTGGTACTACATTATGTAATTTTATTTGGTCGGGTTATTCCGTTCATATCACTCCATTTCGTCACAATCACAAAATGGCTAAAATTAAAATAAGAGATTTATTTCATAAATCATTTTTACATGTCGACTTATTCCGTGTATTTGTTGCTTGTTTTTTTTTATTTTTTAGGGTTTTTATTTGTTTTTGTAATTCTAAGATTATTTTTTCTACGGGGTTTTTACTCTTCTTAGAGACACTTGATGCATTTTAGCATCAAACCTAGGCCTCTGTCTTATTATAACTATCTCATGGTTATCCGTTAATGATAAACATATAATTCCCCACAGAAAGCAATAATGTTAACCATAAGGTTATTGATATCAAATGAGTAAAACGACCGTAAATAAAAACACTATCCACAAACAATCTACCTAAGTCCTCGTCTGATTGAGTTCACTCGCAGGGCAGTCTACCCATTAGTAAATTATCGGATTGGAAATAGAACACGAGCGTATAATTGTGTGATGCATGTGAACAATATATCCAGGGAAGTGCACTGCCTATCATGACCAACATGTGATTGTACCACACATTGCTTGAAAGGACAAGTAGAAATATTTTCTAGCAGTTAGTTACTTTTTTAGAAAGTGAATTTATTTCCCCAGATTATTTCTCACATTTCCATAGATTCGTAATGTGTTCATACATATTAGTTCCCCAAAATGTGTAATATTTTCACATTTCCAAAGATGAGTAATCTGATATAGATTATGTTCCCACATAAATAAGTAATTTTCTTCCCGAATATATCGCCACAGATAAGTATTTTCTCCTACGTCTGTGGAGAGCAATATTGAAGCTATAGCTATATATACCGAAGACACGTAATACTAATAGTATCTGAAGCTATCTACCGTAGATAATTATTTTAAGCTATTATATAGTCGTATATTACAATGGCATATTAGGATGGTCATTCAATGACAAAAAGTTCTCCTCCCACATTCATCCGTTTCCGTCATATTAAATGGAAATTCGGGTTTCACTGAATGTGAAATAGATATTTATTTACTGCATCTCTAGAATAGAAAAGTACAACGAGTATCCTTACAAATTTACTCTGAATCTGTCGTTGAGATTCAAAACTGTGGAATATTTCACAAGACTGGCTTGTATAATAGAACTTAGTTGTAAGGTATAGGAGGTAGAACTTATGCCATGACCCTCGTGGCTATCTACCGTAGATAGCAATAGCAATTGTAGCTTTTAAAACCGTAAAAACAATGACATTTACATCTTGGTCATGGTGTCTATCTTAGATAACAATATCATTAGTTTTCTACCACATAGCAATAGCCTTTACCACGCGCTATCTACCGTAATAATCCGCATCCTTTAAACTAACCATCGTAGACAGCGATAGCATACCTATATATACCGTGTAAATTAAAGGCGTTTATAATAGCTATCTACCTATCTACCGTATTATATAGTCAAAATATATAGCTATCTTCCGTAGATAGCATCAATTACCGAAGAATGTATATAGTTTTCTACCGTATAGTTCATGTATTATCATTATTTTATTTTATTTTCCGCAGAAAACAAAATACCGTCCACTCAGTGTAAATAAACTAGAACACATGCGTATAGCTGTGTAATGTAAGCCATTGGCAAGAGACAATATTATTTAACCTCACCAACTTCTGATTTTTACGATAAATGCACATTGTTCAGTCAGGTATGTGAGTCTGCATGTGCTATACAATCACTCAATATTGGTTCCTCAAAGTGAGTCATGAAGTCACAGAAAATTGGAAATAGTCTCGAAATAGCTACATTTTACACATTTTAAACATATTTAAATAATACATTTTACCATACTGCTTTAATTTTACAGCCTTGGTTAGTAAATACCTTAAGACGAAATTAAATTATTAAAACATAAAAACCAGTGGTGATATAATACTGCGATGTGTCACGTATAGCGGAGTATTATTCTTGACCAGACGGGGGATAAATATTTAATAATTAGCTGATCATAACGTTGAACCTTACGGTAATATCATATCAATATTTTATCTAATCAATATTGATAGACTGATATTCTGTATTATTATGAACGACATTGAAACGACCAGGTCTCTATTTTTTTCTTGGAATAATATAATTACTGGGCGTCGATAATTATGCTGCTGATATGTTGTGCGCAAACAACAAACAAAACCGAACGTAATTGTCTATGATTTTATAATAGATAAAGAAGGATTTGATTTAAATCTTTAAATGGAAAATATTTTCTTTGCCAAATCTCCCAATTTCCCGTATCGACACTCGAAATGTCTTACATAATGTGCATTGATTTCATACTATTTCGAGAGGCATTCAATAAATACCTGCAACCATTGAAAATCTCTGAACCGTGACATGTGTCAATAAAATAAACTTATGATACTTAAACTGTAAGTCTTAACTCTTTCTCACGGAAAATTTCAAACATGTGGGTCATTTTTATGTAATTTCAGTACTATAAACATCGTGGTCTCTGGGCACTGAAAATTGACAAGAATCAGCATTATAAATCAAGCGCCAAGATTAACACTGTAAACGCATGTATCTTAATGCATGCCATAAACTTGTCTTTCAAATTTCCCGCCATTGTAATATTTAATTCCCTAACCAGTGCCCTGAGATCACGGTGTTCACGGTGCTGAAATGTAATGATAAAAATGACCTACGTGTTCGACATTTTCGGTGAGAAAAGAGTAAGACTTACAGTTTAAGTATCATAAATTTATTTTACTGACACGTGTCACGTTTCAGAGATTTTCAATGGTTGCAGGTATTGAATGCCCCTCGTACATAATCCATTAAATGTACGTAAGAATTCTAACCATTTCTTAGCTCTAATATCAGTCTAGGTAACCAATGGTCTTATACTATGATCATTAAGAGGATACTGATATAGACAAAACTATCTAATGAATGGTATTTGTTAAATAGTCCTTGGTCCAATCTGTAATATTGTTGCATTAAACAATTAAACTGTTGGAGGCAGCGCCCTCAATTATGATAAAAACTGAGATTAGTTTATTTTTATAATTGTATTACATGTATGAACTTACACCTATAAGGATTAAGAAAAATCAGCTCTCTTTGTACAAGAAAACGTCGATTCAAAAAATGCTTATCCCGTGGGACCAGCATTTTACGTCCGACAGTATCCCCGTGCAGTACGCGTGATACATAACGCGAACCATATATGCATAGAGGGCGTTTTTCAATAAATAGCGATGATATTGTTTTAATCTAGTTTTGCTGTGTTTTTTGTTAGTAGAAACAACAATAATGGCGATTTTTAATGTTCATCTTGAATTCTGAAGTAAATTTTTAAACATTTAAACTTTTCAACACCACTTAATGTCCCTTTAAACTCGTCGACATCGATGACTCCGCATGAATAGGATATATCATTACTGCAAATTTCTATTTCGAAGATTCATAAAACAAGGTTGGCATTGCTCGTTTGGGTGAGCTGAGGTGGTTCATATTAGCTGGGGATAATTTGTAGTAATATTTGACATGTCTCCAATACAATGATATTGTTCTATTACATTTTCACATATTCAGGAAGCAACTTCATGTATTTCAATGAAATGCTTAGCTATAAATAATGTGCATTGAATGTAATTACAAGACGCCTACGAACGTCAAAATACAATACGTTATTAGTTTTTGTGACAGTGACAGTGACAGTGATTAATTTGGATTATATTGGTCTTTAACCCTTAAAGGTACAATCAGTCATTTGGTATATACAGAAGTGCCCTTATTTTAATAAAAAAATCAGTCTAAAACTAAATTGTGTGATTTGTTAATGTTTTCCTACATGTATGTATTTTCTCATAGCCGGATTGATGAAGTCCAGTTTTATTTTAGTCGTTTTGCAAAGAAATGACCCGGTGTCGATGAAGTCATAGTCATACAATGCACTTGCGCAAATGTGAGCACCAATAACCATGACGTCATCGACACCGGGACTTTCGATCGCCGCGAATTTTAAAAATTGCATGTTGAGAGATGGCAGTTTTTCAAGTATTAGTTTTTGTCATAAGTATGATGTTTTGTTCTATATAATTAAGCAATTTGGGCTCGATAATTATTTGTCTAACATATAATGCACAATGTTGTGCTTGCTGGACACCTCCTTTAAAGAGTGGGGTTTTCACTTTCTTACATCACGAGAAGTAGGCCTACATGGCGGACCTCTAGATTGTATTTATATCAAATTCATTAATTTAACCATTAAGCCCCTCCATAAAATTGTTTAAACACCAGATCCCCGGCAATGACGTTATAAGTGAAAAGTCATGAGTTTTGATATTTAAACAAAACCTCAGCATATTGTACGACTATTGTTGTTTGATTTTATTTTCATAAGGAATATTTCCTTCATCCTTTCGACAGTAAATAAATCTGGTCAAGAAAAGCATACGGAAGGTTTATCTTACAGTTTTCATTATTATAAAAGGGGTTGCCCAATATACCTATATAGGCCCTTACCACCAGTATTGGTAATTTCTTAGGAAGACTATCTTCAAAATTTCCGCTTCACAAAATTGATGAAATCCCCGTCTATACCAGTTTTTGTGTGAATTAAGCCTTCAGTGAATCATGCGACCATCTAAGCGTGATTTGAACGTAAAAGCTTTACACACAAAAGGTATAGATTTCTGACACTCTGGTCTAAGAATAAAACAAAAAGATTTGCATTAATGCATGTAATATCGTAATGGTTGGACTCGATGTCGTCTGATTGTCACCATCTTAACGGTCAAGATCACTTTCTGACTATAAATAAACAGAGATGATATTTTAGATTGAATGGTTCATCGTCAGTCAATGATGTGCGGTTGATGTCGAATTTACTCTACGGCGAAAACAGAGTTTTGTTATGGTGAGTTAACACCCGTTCATCCGCATCGATTATAAGGACCTGGGAACGAGTTGGCACACCTCAGCTTTGGTAAAGTCGTCACCTTTGTGAGGGGAGGGCAATAAAAAGAGGCCTTTGAATAAGCTGGACAATTCTTAAGGGGGTGGGGTGGATGGGTGAATGGGGCGATCGATTTGGTTAATTTTCAAGCGTGTCGTCACCTTTTTGTGCATTTTGAATTACGTATTGTATAACTTATGCGTCTACAACTGCTATAATGAGAAGTACGTGAAAACGATTATCGGTGAAGTTCAACACTGCTCATAGCTTTAGGTTTAGTTGATGTAGGAGAGTGTAGAAAATGCAATCGCTAAGTTGTCTAGTGAGGCACACTAACTGAGTCCTATCCATGCATTCTTATCAGGTTCAAGATGGAGTTGTGGAGGGGGTTTATGGAAAAGTAATAAACCTGTTGGGAACTATAGTGTGCAGTGTAATCAGATGTACATCTCCTCTATTCCAAGTTTTCTCAATATTTCTGTTAACATTTCGAATACTAAGGTGCTCTCTGAGGTCTCAATATCTACACATAGACCATTGCTGGTTTAAATTTCGGAATTCATCAAGCAGGTGAGGCAAACTGGACCTGGAGCTATGCTAGAGCAAATATCCATGGAGTATAGCCACTGTATGTTGCCGGCACTAATTGGTATACTCGCCTGAAAAATACTCCTCGTTATATACACTTTTAAAACCAGTATATCGTTGTCATCCCAGTAATTAAGTGAGGAAATCGCCACCGACTGTTATCCAGTACTTCTACGTCTATTGCATTGCGATGGGCGGGCGAAACCTATACGTGTGTATATAACGCGGCCGATTCTTGACTATACTAGTATGTCATTTTGAATCCTGATGATATGGACTAATTAATGATAGGACTACACTCAACTACACAGGAAGATAAAGATGAGACTAAATCAGACAATAGTTCACCAGAACGGCCTATTTTTTCTATCTATGATGTTGCAATGTTATAACATGTATAATAATGGAATAGTGATACAGGTGTATTAACACGGTACTACGGTAACACGTGCGACTAATAATATGCCAATATCGCCGTGTTCTGTTGTCGCCCGGGGCTCGCAGTAACAAAAACTTTGAACTTGACTTTGATTCGGCCTGTGTTAGTAGTGGTAGACTAGTTGCCGAGTTAAGCCCACACAGACCGTGTGGTGGGTTGTTCCCTAAAGTAGGATCTTAATCTGGATTTTATGTACTTTCTGTTCAACTGAGCATTTCAATACCTGTTCTGCATTCAAGATTTTTGACGGTAAGTCGTTTACTTTCTCCATATTTAAAAAAATATTACATCCATAGCATGTATACTTATATTTACCTTGTATCATCGGGATTTTCATTGCTGTTTGTTTGGCGTTATGATATTATAGTTTAATTACGCAGGACTGTTCTGACAAGCCATAGCACAATGTACGGTACACTTCACATCTGCTATCTACTGAAGATAACAATACACTAATTAGGTCCTCATTAAAACAGATTCGGTCACACCGCGTTGATAGACAGAAAAGAGGACAATTGAATTAATTGTATACCCTATATATTATTGTACCGTATTTTGAGCAAAAAGTGTACTTTCTGTTTGATACAAGTTTAAATCGCTGAAGCCTGAAGCGCTACAATGTATATGATGTTATTGAAATGGTACATTATTCTGACATGAATGCCAAACTAACAATTTCCATTTGTCACGTTTGTCTGGTTCCTTTGCAATGGTTTTGCAATGACGCATTCATATTTCTGTCTCTCAATAATAAACCCTTCTAACTCTTTGTAAGTGTCACACGTATATCGACTGTGTGAACAAAGCATATTGCAACAACAAAAAGAGTAATTTTTTGCAACATAAAGTCTACATTTGGCAACAAAATCATTATTTTCACACCTGAATAATGAGCATAGGAGTCAATGCGTTTATTCGAATTGTGGAAATGCAGTAAAATATCTCGCGTGTAACAGTGCCAGCAATACAAGTTAGATTAACCATTAGCGAGGTCTTTCACCTGGTAACACATAGGCCTAATGACTATCTCGCCATATGAGTAAATTACGGTGTGTTATTTTTCAACACACAATTCTTTTTTCTCAAAATTGTATCCGTATGTAGTTATCCAGTGGTGCACGTAACCAGTTCATCCCTCTGTATACCTGTAATTGTTGTGTTTTGTCAGAAAACGGTAATTATTTGGCCTTTTTATCTCAGTAATGCATTTTAATTTGTGTGAGATAATAGAGACGCGAACCATTTACCTAACACACCCCTTTAAGTCGGGGTCTTTGAGTGTCAAATGCAGTCACGTTATGCCGATGTTGAATTAAGCTATACGCTTGTACCAATAATGACATTAAAGTCATAATTGGTCATATCCACGGTTAGCAACCCATCCCCTATCTAATAACTGAACAATGCTTCAATCCTCCCACTAAACCGATAGATAAGGATGCTACATTTTTTCACAATACTTAACCGATGATGGATTTATTCAATTAGTTATAAATGGACGCTTCGCATTGTACAAACAAAACCAATCTCGCTACATTTCAGTAGGCATATGACCGTAGATTGATCAAAACTAACACTGTAACAACGGTCTGATGGATGACTGAACGGAAGGTGAGAATAAAACAGTGATAGAAATGCAATCATAAGTAATGCACGCGATGACAGGTGGATATCGCCCTGATATAATAATACAACTATAAAGAGCCATAAAGGCAATGTGACAATGTCATAACATTCCCCTTCCTATATTTATTCCACATGTACTACTACTAGATCATACCACCTATACAGTTTCATGTTACAATTCTACGAAAAATGTAACAAAATATGAAAGAACATTATATTTTACACTGAGATTGTAGGTCAAAATAGTACTTGTGTGGCTTCCATTTGCGTGTCAACTCCCAGATCAAGGGTAGACCTAAAGTATGATATAGGGTCACCCCTTCATGTTGAAAATGCCCCCACTCGTAGATCGACAAGTCACTATCAATTACGATGCTTGTACACATAAATGAGTTATACACACGCAACATTTCACTTTAAGGGAATTTATTTCTGAAAACGTGTTGGCTTTACAGGTATTTATTTCAATATACCGTATTGACCTTTGTTGATATGAAAATATGTTTTGAAATAGAATCACGTTCGTAGAGATATTGTCACGTTTGAGTGCTGTCGAAAGATTGGACCTCGCTATGGGACCGGGAGAGTACGTTGGGTGGAACAGGGGTGGAAGAGGGAGGACCACCTGGATGGAAAAGGGAGGAATGAGTGGAACGATCATAAATTGACAAGAGGGTATGGGCGGAATCTGGATGAAATATTGAGGGATGGCTGGAACCGATGGAAGAAGGAAGGAGGCGTGGTAGTTCCTAGCTGGAGGAAGAAAGGAGTGTTTCTGGATGGTAAGAGCGAGGAATGGGTGGAATAGGAAGGCTTGAGAGCTCTTGAGTATAGTGCCAGGTGGAAGGGATGGGTGAACCTTTATGAATGAGGGAGGGATGGATGGAGCCTTGATGGATGAGAGAGGGAAGGTGAACACTTTTTAATGGAAGAGGTAAGGGGAGGGATAGAGCCTTGATGATGGATGAGAGAGGGAAGGTGAACACTTTTATGAAAGAAGGAGGGGTGGGTAGAGGAAGGGAAGCAGTGGCGTAGCTCAGGGGGGGGGGGGCAAATGCCCCCCTGACGGAAAAAAACCCATTTGTGCCCCCGCCCCCCAGCCCCTCTAAAAAAAATAAAAAAGGAGGAAAAAAAATAAAATAGGAAAATAATGATAAAAGACCGAGATGGCGGGCGGTTATGTGTGGGTATATTCAGACCAAATAGTCAAATAAGGCAAATTAGTACATGTGGTACATGTACTGTGCGAGTATTTTTTTACCGTGCGAAATTTTTTGAACCTCACTTCATTTTCATTCCAATGTTAAAATTAACTCGGATCAACACAAACAATGGATATCTTCGCACATTTTTTAAGGACAGGAATTTTGAGTTTGGGTGTAAAAGTGTTTTGTTTCATATTCAAACGTCTGAATCATTCGGAAAAGTAATTCATAGACAAGATTATTGACCGTGACACTTCAAATCAATACTGTTTGCGTAGTAATTTCGATTGCATAGATACAAACTTTATATGATGATAACATTAATTAATATTTTATTAGTGTAGCATCCATAAAGTGATATCCTTTAACCTGTCAGCTATAAGCCAGCTTCCAAAGTAAGGTGGCAATGGTGGCATTTTAAATATTAACACTTTCCATGTGACAGTCGTCTGCATGCAGACGACAGTTCCAAAATCTCACAAAATGTTTGAAAAAATGTCAAAAAATCAAAATGATTGAATCTCATCAACATTATATGGAATCACCGTGAGAAATGCATTAAAATAAGTACAAACATGCCTAATATTGGTTCAGTAATTCTTGAGATAGACTTTGAAAGTTAGGAAAGGTTTCTGAACAAGTCTGTATTGTAGGCCTTTATGGTAAAAATAATAGCAGCATGGAAATTGTCAAACATAATATCAACCCTAGGAACTATTACGTAATGCCTCTGACCCGTAAACTATATAAGCACCCACATTTGCCATATGCCCCACGACGGTTGCAAACCAATAACATCGTGCATCATATTCATATATTTCCAAAGTTTTCCCCGGGAGTTTTCCCCGAGTAAGAAATTGTATTTTGAATGCGTTTATTTAACTTAAAAACACCTGACCTGTCATTAAGGACCATGACATTCAAAACCAGAACATAAATCACTTTTGTTTATAAAAAAGGTGGCAAGTGTACATTTTATACCAGCCTACCAGGCACATGTTGTGGACTGCAGGATATTGTTGTGTTTATGTTTTGGTTTAAGGGAAGTTAAAATCAAATCACCCGGGGGAAAACTATGTATCGATTCGAACTGTTTAAGACAACCCGACTGTTTTATTCCAGATATGATATCCTTAAATCTTCTGTAGAGAACTTTGCGAGCATTCTGCACCAAATAGATGCATGTGAACAACAAATTATGTATTTTACAACGTAAGTTAGGAGGCGACTCATGCCTTTAACGTAAGATAGGATGGGACTCGTGCCTTTCACCTTGCAACCAGAGAAATGATATTGTATGTACCCCATCCACATTGTAAAGTTCCAATCACTGAGTAGGCCTATAGATTGTATAGGCCTATTATATATACTAAACTGCTAAATGAATTATAATAGTTTTATGTTATTTCAAACTGCAAATCAAATGGTATAATTTTATAACAACTAATATGATTATCCTGTTACGATACGGTCTAGCTAGCCTCTGAAATATCCAAACACGATATCAAGTAGAAGGAGAGTTAAACCTCTTCAGGTAAAATGATTCGGGTCAATGTTCTCATATCCGCGCACCCGAGTCATTGTTGCTAAATACACGTCGAGTATTTTTCCTCAGATATATATCAGAATCTTCAACATGTTCAATGAAATGAATTCATTTGTACACCAACCTAATCACACCTAACATTAGTTTCATCCATTATTACACACACCAACCATGTATAATTAAAATTAAAAAAATAGATATAGCAAAGGCAAGTTGGTAAATAGTGTCATTTTTGTATATGATGCGGTACGCATTATTCTTGTTAGTGGTCTTGTAGCGGTAGCATGCAGCCACACCAAACATAAGTGGACAGTACAACAACGAAAGGTGCTATAGTCTCAGACTGACTCTCAGTTAGAAATTACTGATTCTAATGATCAGAGATGAAATATTTAGTGAACAAAAAACTATATACTTTGCAGCGCAAGCTAGGATAAGACATAAGCCTTCCATTTTGCAATCATTGAAATGATATTTTATATACTCCACTAGAATTCGAGAGTTCCAAACATTCAGTTTATTAAATAGGATTATACCAATTGAATTATATAAGCCCAGGATAAGCCTATGTTATTCCAAATTGCAAAGCAAATAGTATAATTTTATAACAACTTCATGGTTATCCTGTTACGATACAGTCTATCTAGACCTAAATATCTAAACACGATATCAAGTAGAAGGAGAATTAAACCTCTTCAATTGCCGAAATGATTGGGGTCAATGTTCTCACCCGCGCTACGCGAATCTCGGTTAAATACACGTCGTGGATACATACGCATCTACAATACAACCACGAAATCAATCCATTGGTACACCAGCCTACTTTACACCTTATATTATTGTTCATCTATTATTATTCACATCACCATAATTGAAATTTTAAAAATTGATGAAAGTAGCCAGGACAAGTAGGCAAATGGTGTCATTTTGGTGTATGATGTGTTATGCATTATTCTGGTCAGGTATCTTGTAGCCACCTCAGCAAGTGGACAGTACAGCAATGACAGGTGTCAAAGTACTCAGATATGTTAGACGTCGACAACAGATTTCGATGATTTAAGTGTGGCTTAAATCCTCAACAATCTATTTTCTGCCACTGAAATGCAAATTTGAAAAAATATGATGTCAATACCAGAATTTGAAGACATTTTGCCTATTAGACACTTTAATACGTAAAGGATGGATGCACGTTTTGTTCCCGGTTTCGTTCACTACAAACTACAGCTTGAAAGGAAGATATTTCGGGTTTTCTCGGCCTCATTGGAACCCAACGAGGGATAAGAATCTTTACGTTGACTGTATGTAGGATTGTAGGATATTTCAATAGTCACAACATATTGCATAAAATAGGAATTCATTTTCTATTATTATCAATTATTTGAGCGAGCATTGGAACCATGCTAAAAAGTGAACAGCCGTGTCTGGAATGAATTGAAAATCACAGACAGTCATAGCACAATTGCGTCAGAATTTAATGCATCATCAAGTTATATACACAGATCCCATTAAACTGTAGGATATTTTTTTCAATCATGACACCCGTGCATGTCATAGCAATTCAAATCAAATGCTGCATGAACTCAGTCACTTTATTGGAGTGGAAGTAAGGTAAAATAGTACACGCCCGTCAGGGATTGAAATGAGCAGAAAATCATTTTGATGAGCCAATGAGTGGTGTGCATAATCGCGTCAGAATTGAACGCATCATCAACGTATACACACAAATGCCGTGTTCATTATACCGCTTCGTTTGCGTCGTCTCATCGGCCTATCATTGCTCATCGGGATTTCTCATCAGTTAAATTTCTACCCACCACCTACTTTACAGATCGCTGCGATTTTCAACACCGTCTGCTGGACCATAAAGCTATGTCTACTAGCTTTAGCTTCATGGTACCGACCTTATTATGGATGGAAGTTAACATTTCAAATAAGCTTATAGCTGTCTGGAAATGACTGCGGAGAATGGCTGTGTTGGAGTGGCGAAAATCCTATATAATCCTGCAGCAGATTAAAAACCTGGGGGATGAAGTGATAAAGTGATGAAAAATGATAGCTCAATCGAATTGATATCTTTCGTGTCAGGGAAGAGCAAAAATATTAACACCAGTTATTAACTTGAACTAGCTCGAGGCATATCAAATCGCATGAATATAACATTGAACCCGAAGTATTAGGGCTATCCTTTTGGACTCGTAAATCCTCAAAATCTCACGTGTATAAATGCAATCACTCTTCCAAAAGTGTAGGTGTGACAGCATATACAGGGTGTATCAAAAAGAAAATAGGAGGAGTCTCTTTCAGCATGGATTTAATCCTTAAAGAAACCACTGAACCATGACCAATTTGATTTCCTTGTAAAATACAGATAATAAAGTTAAAATCCTGAAAAGATGAGAAAAATACATCTTCAATTAAGAAAAGTGGGACCAATCGAGGCAACCCATTTTGTAGTATGTATAATGGCAATAAACACAGTAAAGGTAGAGTAAAGTAACATGAAATTGCAATATTACATCCTTAAATATACTAAAAGGGAAATTCCACTATTTAACATGTTTATGGCAGAAATTGAAGCTGACTTACCAGTCAAATTTCAACTGTCTATGACTGGTTTAAATGCCCTTAATTCTCTGTCTATGATTGGTATAAACGCACTATTGATATGATTGGTTCTTTCCTACCACCTGACCACAACTTTCCTCCATGATGAGGAAAACACTTAAAGCAGCATTGAACATTGCACAGAAATATTCATGCATCAAATTTGTGGATTATGTAGCTATATTAATGATTTGTAACAGAATTAAGAGGAATACCAAACTAATCTTTGCTATTGTTATTGATAGATATTTACAGCGATTTGTCATCAACTCCCTCTGTTATTAGGGCAACTCAAACGAGACGAGGGAGATGACGAGGGAACCATTGGACCTCGTTTAATCTATTAGTATTATGTGATACATGGATTAGTATTATGTGATACATGGCGAAGGACTTATAAACATGGTTAAAAAGGTAGCAAATGGTTCAAAAGTGAAGTTTTTATAAATATGCACTGTAGGCCCTACTCTATATAAGGATCTGTTTGTACAAATTACGGTAGGCTACTACACCAGTCAACGAAAGAGATACAAATGTAATCAAACCGTTAGACAGTGGTAAAAATCACAGCTATTTGTAAGGTAAACATCTTGGTGAGTAGGCTAATGAGATGGATGAGTCGACGTAAGTGAAGCGATATAATGAACACGGCATTTGTGTGTATACGTTGATGATGCGTTCAATTCTGACGCGATTATGCTTACCACTTTATTGACTCATCAAAATGATTTCTGCTTAATCCAATCTCTGACGGCCGTGTACTAATTTAGCTTACATCCACTCCAATCAAAATAATTTAGTTCACGCAGCAACTATAGCAGACCACAGATCCTCAATTATCTTTGAGCAGACTTGATTTGTCACGTTTGGCCACTGCGTGACATGATTGTAGCAATTTAATACATTCAATATTTTAGGGTTAGGATTTTGAGTACTAAAACCGGATTTAGAATAGATGTAAGGACTACTTTAACAATCAAAGTTGCAAAGAACGATGATAAGGTGCGTACTAAATCACTAGATTTCTCTAAATATATGCTGATCAAAAATAAAAAGCATGCTAATGAAAGCAAAAAAGTATTGAAGAAAAGACAGTATTACGGAGCATTTCAGCCTTTCAGGTCGTGGAATTCGTAATTTCGTTGGCCCTATACAGGTGTGATCTACCGGTTTGTATGTTGATGGTGTCGACCACCGGTATACTTACCGGTTATAGGTTTGAGGTTATAGTTTCTCATGGGAAAATGCCCAGTGTCATTGCACTTAAAAATATTCGCGAAAAAATATTACAGTTTCAGGGTATCCAATTTCGGTGAAGTAATGAAAACATTATTGTTTTTGGACGTGCCGATGCTGTCCTTTATGGAATGATCAAAATGCTGAGGATATCTATAGTTTGAAAAATGACAATGCATGGGAATAAATGATTATACTCATACCCACCGAACTCTAAAAATCACAAATCGTAACAAGATTTGACATCATTCACGGGCATTCAAAACCGTCACAATTTGTTTTAGTCTTGTATGGAGCAAGTCATAATTTCCATCCAAATGTTGACCCTATAGGCCTAGTAGTACGCTTTTATCACATATAATGAAAATAAAGTCAATTACTTTTAACTTTAACTTAACGAAAAAATAACCAACTATATTTGTATTAACTTTATTAAATTAGGATCTATACGAGTATAAACTTTTTTTTCTTCTGTCTTGTGTTAATGAACATTGGGACCTAATTAAGATTGAACATGAAAATGGCAGTTCAGTAATTAAACGTGGATGCAAATTAAACTTGTGCACTCGTATCTAATATCCCTCGAGCGATGTTTACAACAAAATACACAATTAAGATGTCTTGACTAACATGTAGCGGCAAAAATATGACATAATTAGTCAAACCTCGATGTTGGGGGTTAATGAAATATTTCGCAAGAACCTCACGCACGTCAGATATTAAGCGCGTGTAATCATGGTAATGTGAGGGCCTGAGGGTCGAATTTATTTACAAGTGTAAATGTTACATTTCATGCTAAGGTCATTTATAGGTCGAATATGGAAAACCAGTCGAGTCTATTAATATGATGAGGAGGGAGTTCATATAGTTTTGCATAATATTCATATAGAGTTCATCTGTTCATGTGGAAAACGATGAAAGTAAATGCCAAAGGATTTTCTAAATGCCCATTTCAACCATCCCAAACCAATGAATTTCTATGCCCAAACAATTAAATTCTATAGGCCATAATATGAGGGTTTTTGGGGAGAAAATTGTTTCAAGTCATGGTACTGAATTAATATTATTATATATATTAATCGTATTTTTAAGGACGATATTTTCAATGTGATAATGTATTAATTTCACTGTACAATACAGATTCACTGTATGAACTGATAAAGGACTCTTGATATTGAACTTCGGACTCACTGTGGAATCTTTCTGACCATTCGTTGTTCTTTCTGACCATTCGTCCGTTATCATCTATTATAGTTGTTTAAAGTTTCCTAACCGTGCACAGGGACATTCCGCATTTCCGAGCTAGAAGATTTAAAAAAAGTTTATGGCATAATCAATGAATGCTTAATTAATATTATTACACATATGATAATAATTTTAATATACATATTTAAGTACGTATTGTGCGTACTGGAGTATAATGTTAAGAAATACACTTAAATAAACATGATAAAGACAAACCAATATCATTTCACAGATGACTAAATGTTAGTCTCTCAGCATCATCTGGTGATGTGTGTATAAAAGTAAGTAGGCCTACCTAAATAAATCTACAAAGAAAACGATATTTTTCTCTTGTGGGTTCAAGACAAGGATATTTACCACCAAAATAATACCCGTAAGAAAACTTGGTCGGCAGATCATCAAAGTTCTTGTCGGCCCTCTATTCTCAGTTAGAGTCGGACCT
The DNA here is from genome assembly GCA_035610835.1 of Ophiura sarsii. NCBI lineage: Eukaryota > Metazoa > Echinodermata > Ophiuroidea > Amphilepidida > Ophiuridae > Ophiura > Ophiura sarsii. The sequence continues at coordinate 48,246,394 of CM069442.1, read as the reverse complement.
ATATTTTTTTCGTGCGAATCATCACGTTCTTAGCAGTTACAGTGAGATTTGTCACAGTTGTATCGCTTCAAGCATTTGGTTTGAAGGAATCGTACTTTTCCCCCCTTTACCCACTGTGACGTGGGTTGGTGAAGTGGTCGTATTTTGAATCGGTTGAATGTACTTTAACTTACTTAAGTGGGTTCGATGATAAAAGCTGATGATTTGACAATGTTCAAACGTTCTTCGTTGTTATTTTTAACTCATGGAGTGACAAATGAATAATGTTACTGCAATTGAATTCTCTTAGTTATATTGCATGGCAGAGGGTTAGAGTGACTATTAGTATAGAAATCACAACATGTGATAACGGAACGGAATAGAGCACATAGCTACCTTACGACAAAGCATGCAAGCATACTTGTGATTTCTTTACATCCAGCCTTTACATTACATGGAAAAGGAAAAGCTCTTCAATTAACAATCACTCACAAATCTATCACGCCAACGCTTAATATTTGTAACATTTTTTAAAATGTTACAAATATAAAATAGGTGACAAATAGGTGACAATAGCATTTTATTTACCTACGATAGATAAATAAATGGACAACCATTTGGCAAAAGTTCTTTAAAATCAAACCAGTTCCAGAGACGGTGAAAGCAACTAAAGTCACTGATGATATAACGCGTTGCGAGGAGCCTTCGTTATTTGTGTGTATCTCGTCTAGGCCTACGTACGGTAAGTATAAAACCTTCGAGCGGCCAGAAAACAAAAACAATTATCCATCATACACTTTGAGAAATGTATCTAAACCAATTGTACAATCATAACATGATTGCAATGTCAATATTTATACATTTTGGTTAATAATTCGTGGATCGAAAACACCCCGACACACAAGGTGTGGCTATATATACAAATTGCATCTTCTACGTTAAGATTAACAGATAAGCCAATAATAAACCAGTATTTGCCCAGATTAATGGGTATATCGCGACAAATTGCATCATAAATAATTTTGCTATAATAAACCTTCCTTATAAAATCAAGACTACTTTTGTGTATTTTAATCAAGTTGCAAGTTGTGGCCATAGGCTATATACACACAACTTTGTTTGTTTGCCCAAGAGTCGTGATTAGAAATGAGAATTATGTTCCATGAGCTTTAGCGGTATAACATTAGTAGCGATTGATATTTTTTTTAAATACTGACCGCACCATTTGGTAAAACGTCGTCTATTTTGATATTTAGACAATTTACGTTGAGGAAATAAGTGTTGCCGTTTTTTATAATTTATAATATTTATTATTAATTCAGAATTACGGGGTTTTCAATATCGTTGTGATAGAAAATTGACAACATTTGCAAGTTTCTAATGTAATTGTTGTTTTTGAATCCGGGTTTTGAATACATAATTGTTTAATTGTTGTGCAACTGAGTATTTGTGTAACTCCCTGCAACTGAGTATTTTTGTAACGCCCTGCCTTTTAAAAAAAAATGTAATTTAGATAAGATGATTTAAATAATTGTTCACAATTTATATCATCTTTTTATGATGGCTTCTTAAAGTGTTTACAGCAACGAAACATATCGTTAATACTGAACCCCGATCGAAATGATCGCCACATAAAGTATTGGCGTGAACCATCACACCAAACGGTGCGTGATTATTTGTACTTGACATACCAGAAATCCTATCAAATTATTACTGTCCATAGAATCTATGTACACAATCACATTGTAACCCCGTAACGATGGGTCTGATGGGTCTGAATTAGCCTCTATTACCCTCCCATCATTGCTATTGTTATTACACCTGTAGTGGCAGATGAGCTATCACTTTCAATCAATTATCACTGATTATGACAACGAAACAAAACACCTGGTGGTATGAGGTTTTGGTGGTGCGGACGTGGTGCACACGGCAAAGGTGCACATAAAGTTCACTATCATAGGAGTAACGCCGGGCACAGTTTGGGTGACCTTTAATTTTGTATATGGTCATGTGTTTTAAGCTCGCCTCCTTTCGCGTTACACACGGATTTTGGCTTTCGCGACATAATTTTAACTGTACACATTTATATTTGCTTGTATACCCCCCTGAGGTAGTAAAAGTATACATTTTCAGAATGGAAATTGCATGAGGAAACCAAATATGCCATTAAAATTATAGTACGACCAAGAACTAAAATGGTGTGATCGGAAATGTTCGGAAAATATCAGAGTTTTTTAATTTTTAATTTGAGATCCATATATTTTTTATACCTATCTCTATCATTATTTTGTTTACATATTTGAATTCCTCATGAAATTACCCATTAGATGATATATAGTTGTCAAAGTTACTACGTCGGTATGGTAATTATACCGGCTAGTGAATATCTCCAATTTTTATTTCATATATTTTTAGAATTTTCAGAAATATTTGTTTAAGGATGAACCCTTCCCTGATATAAACTGCATTTCTGAATTCCTCTAGTTACAAGCTTTCCAAAAATGTATACTTTTGCTGTCATAAGTTGAAAACTTTTTCTGTTATAGTCATTTTTATAAATCCGGTAAATTGAGGCTGATTATTCATGTTGACTGTGTAGCGAATAGGAAGAAAGCTGATGATCATTGTCTTATCCATAATTAATTAGTTGTTAATAATAGTTGACAAGTCTGTTGAACCACATACTCAAAGACTACTAAATATCCTTTGAAATGGGACCAAAATTGTGTTTGTAACATTAGGGGATTACTAGTTATTGTATAAAGAACAAAGCGAGGGGTTATCCCCATTGACTTTGTACAGGCGGCACCCCTTCCAGCGGCACCCCTTCCAGCACCACCCCTAGTCCCCAAACATCAAACAGCTGTATCTCCCTTTCTGTATTAGCTATACCAATGCCATTTGGCAGGCGGATAGCTTGTTATTAGGGCTTTAAAATGATACCAAATTTGTTGAGATAGCTTTTGTGGTTTTAAAAATATTAGAGGAAAATGACAGCATGAAGCTAAAAAATGTAACGGCACCACCCTATTGGGAGGCGAGTTCATAACGCGTGACCATATAGTTAGCGTTCATTAAAGGATTGTAGGATGAGCGAAATTGAAATGAACTTAAACTTCGGAAGTGAGCGGGGCCTCAGGCGCACAAGTTTTAGCGTTTAGTACACAAATCAACATAAATCAAATTTACGAACAAATTGACACCTTATTTGAAAATCTAGCACTACTTTTGGTGGGATCCTTCATGATTGACTACTTCATTGATAATAAAGAAGAAGTAAAACGAACTTTTTCACTGATTCTTCACTAATCGTTTAGTAATATCCGCCCGCCTTGGGTCGTCTGAACGATAAAATGTTGACTTTCCCAAGGATTTAGTTTACTTGATTATTCTCCTATTTGAACTATCTATGCTATCTTATCGAGAATGAAGGAGTAAATTGGTTCGGAAGGAACCAATAAAAACGGAGCATATTCATTTAAGATTTTCTTCTAAAATTATAATTGAGGTAAATTGTTCACGTTTAGCCCGCTTTCATTTCCAGGTGGTCGCTAACAAACAGGCCGATGATATATAATTTCAATATTTTGTTAATAATTACTTCACTGCACGTTTAATCGGCTTTTGCAGGGACAGATTTTTGGTACAGGGTGGGCATGACAGAGGAACGCACACCGATTCGGTGAGCGGTCCCCTGTACCAAAAATCTCACCGAATCGCGTTGTGATAAGGACCAATGCTATAGGGGTCAACCGCGCTGATGATAAATTTCAAAAGGACAGCATGCAAATATGAAACCCTGGCAAAATATTTATCGAAATTAACCTAGACGTGAGTGTTAATTAAACCTAAACATATTTACAATGGAAATCTAATCAAGCATCATATCATGCCTGTGATGGTAAAGGACAACAGCTTACCTGACAACCGGCAAACTTATTGTTTGGTTTCATTGTTTTCAAACTTTCGGCTTATTATATGATAAATATATTCATGCAGCCGAGTTATTACCTCTTCACGAAGCCTCTCTTGCAACCAGCCACCATCGGCAGTGGACGGAGTATTGGTACTCACTCTGGCAGTTAGTTTGAAAATTAACGTGAGTTTCATGACTTATTTTAAAATTCTTTTTAAGAATCTTTTACTTGTTTGTAAAATCGCTAATAACTAATAGAAGCATTTCTTAGATTTGGACTTGGATTCCATCTCTGACTTGGACTCTGACTCGAACTTTGACTCGTACTTGGACTGGACTCGGATTCGAACTCGGACTGAAACTTGTACTTTCACTCGGACTCGGAGTCATACTTGACATTGTATCAAAATAAAGATGTGCGTTTCCGTGTGCTCTTCTTTCAAGTACCACCAATTCCCATTCCCTATAAAACACTGCTATACATGTACAATGACCCGGCATTACCAATTAACAGAAATAATTGGTATAATAACTTGATTGATGGCACTGGTTGTTCTCCGTCCGTTAATGGATGTTGCTTCCGTTTTGGATATGATACTTGTCAGAAGACGGAGGAGGATCGGAACGTCGTGAGCTGATCGTAGCGTTATCTTGAGAAGACGAGGAGGTGAATGGATGATGATGGGTCATTTGTCTACATACAACCTACTTATTTGCAATAGCTTATGCCCGGGGTCCACTCCCATATTTGGTAACGCATGTCCACACAAAGTTGTTAGATCCCCTTGTTTACAGCCTCGCTCTCGCCCAATCACCCGATTCTTTAGACAATTTAAACACTGTCACCAGATTAAGCCCAACGACCTCTTAAATTATTTTTACCATGTTATGTTTACTAATTTCCCTATCGCTCGGATGATCGTAGCAAAATATGCAAAATATGCTTCGAAAATAACCTAGAATTAATCGTTAATAAAACCTAAACACATTTACAATGGAAAGCTAATCAAGCGTCATATCATGCATATGACGGTAAAGGACAATAACCTATCCTGAATATTATCAGCTTAATTGCCGATTTTCTCAACTTTCTGATTGCATGATGACAGTCCTTTTGTGGAAGAGAGTTTTACATCAACCCAATACAATCTCTCAATCTTATGTTGATGTTTTGAAAATCGCAGACCTGTTCGTCACTGACAGATGGCGTAGTGTTGTTACTCTGACAATTTTGTTTTGGAAAAACCGTGAGTGTTTATGACTTACTTTTTCTTTTAAAATCACAAACGAATAGGATTCTTTGTTACATTATTTGTTTGGCTTTACCTTAGATTTTGACTTTGATTTTGAATAAGACCCGAAATTATACTTTGTACATTGGTATACATTCACATTTTCCTTTTTAAAGGGTTGCCATATTCCCTTGATACCACTGTCGCAATGACCAAGCAATAAACAGAGTGGCGTAATAACGTGATTGCTTGCCCGTTTGTTCTCCATCCGTTTACATAATGGCCGGCGTTGCTTCCGTTTTGGATATGCTACTTGTCGGAAGACCGAGGAGAAACGGAATGTCGTGATCTGATTGTGACGTTATCTTGAGAAGACGAGGAGGTGAATGGATGATGATGGGTCATTTGTCTACATACAAACCTTCACGACCTTCTTATTTGCAATAGACACTCCCGTTTTTGGATTTAGCCTACGCGTACTTGATATAACTTTGTTAAGACCCCCTTTCGAACACGCTCTCACCGATTGAATCAATTTAAAATTAAAAAAATTCACTGTCACCAGAAGCCCACAGACCCCTCCTACTTTCGGAATACTTGGTAAATGTTTATATCACTCGCGAGGATATGTAATTAACCTTAACTTAGGCGACGAAAAACCACCCTGTTTTCTATACAGTACTGACAATTAACCAACCTCTCAGGTAGAGTCGGTCGGTCGGGTTGTTGCTGTCGAATAGAAATTCACTCAGAGCGGGGAGGGGGGCGGGTGCCGCCCGAGTCAGAAACTTCAGAGCGGGCGTGGGGTGGGGGGGGGGGGGGGGGGGGCGTGGAGGCGTAGCGTCTCCTAAATCTAAGCGGAAAAATCGAGCTCGAAAACACAAATTATTTTGGTTTATTAAGTGTTAGGTCATTTAGGAATGATCTTCTATAATACATAATGTGTATTTCCGTACAAAATGTTTATTATTATCATTAATTTGCATAGAGTTGGTCGTTTCATTTGGGGGCATCAAGGGGGGGGGGGGAGCCTTCAGGCAGCCTGTCTCCTCTATAGATACGCCCCTGAAACAACACGTTATGAAAATCAAGCGTCATACGACATGTCTATATGTATATATAATGTATATATGTGCATACGTATACGAAGGGACAATAACCTACCTTACAACCAGCCAACTTTATCAGTTTTCTAAACCTTCGGCTAATACTAATAGTAATAGTATTAAATAGGCCTACATGTCATTGTCACGGGGGTGTGCATCTCGGTGTGCATGTATATGAGTGTTACGTCAACCATGTAGCCTCTCTTTTATGTTGTGAAAATCGCAAACCAGCTACTGCTGATAGTGTTGTTACTCTGACTATGGAATAATAAATGCCATGCTCTGACAGCTAGCAGAGGACAAACGGGTGAGTGTATAGATGTACTGTTTCTAATTCTTTCTTCTCTTAAAGATCATTGTTATTTGTGAGATCACAAACCGTAACTGTTATATTAGATACAGTTAAGCCCACAATTATTCATACCCCTTGGAAAATATGAGTTTTTTGCGTTTTTTTCATATCTATACCAGCTGGAGTGGTGGAACTTTCGCTTTACACTAAAGACAATTAGTTTTCAAGTACAAATCAATATATTTGGGCTCAACATTTTTTGCATAACAATAGAATTGAACAAGAATTATGTTTTTATGCCTGTCCAAAATTATTCATACCCCATACCAAGTCTAGGGATTGAGGCCACTTTTTGTGATAATACACATGTTTTGACATTCCAAACATTCTTTATATTGTGTGATAGGCTTTAATATTGTTATGTAATTATTCCATGATGTGTGCATACAATGTGGATGCATTACAAATGTGTCCTATTGAATGTACAGTGAGGGATATTATAGGACAACACTCTAGCTCTTTGACAGCATGGCGAAGAAGATCAACTATTTTTTGTGTGCATATTGTGAATGCTCACAAAGAGGGGAAAGGCTACAGATCTATTTCGAAACAATTCCAAGTGCAAGAATCCACCACACAAAGCATAATTAGGAAGAACAAGACGTTCAACTCACTTAAAAACATTGAAGGATGCAGTCGGAAGCCAGCGGTGTTCTCTTGTTTGGCAAGAAAAGTATTGCGAAAGGCCAACAACAATCCATAGATCACCATCAATGCTCTCCTGAACAACCCTGGCAATTATTGGACCAATATATCATGGCAGACACTCCAGCATATATGGCACATGAGAGGTCTCAATGGAGGCCGACCAAGAAAGACTCTACTCCTTAAAAGAGACACAGAGAAACTTGTCTTGCATCTTAAGCAACCCCAACACTGAAGACCAAAAACTTGGATCTTTGTCCAGAAGTGCTCTTGCAAATGCTAGACGAGTTTCTCATTGTCTCTGTTCAGGAGTAGAGTCTTTCTTGGTTGGAGTCCATGGAGAACTCTTGTGTACTATGTCTGCTGGAGTGTCTGCCTTAATATCTTGGTCCGAGACTCACCAAGGTTATTCAGGAGAGCATTGACGGTGATATGTGGATTGTTGTTGGCCTTTCACCATACTTTTCTTGTCAAACAAGGGGACACTGTTGGCTTCCGACCGTGTTCTTCAGGGTTTTTAACTGATTTGAACTGATTTTAACTGTCTTGTTCTTCCTAATTATGCTTTTTATGGTGAAATTTGGCACTTGAAATTGCTTCGAAATAGCTTTGTAGCCTCTCCCCTCTTTGTGAGCATTCACAATGCACAAAAAAGGTCCTCACTGAGTTATTTGATCCTCTTCGCCATGCTGCCAAAGAGCTAGAGTATTGTCCTATAATATCCCTCACTGTACATTCAATAGGACACATTTGTAATGCATCCACATTGTATGGAATAATTGCATAACAATATAAAAGCCTATCACACAATATAAAGAATGTTTGGAATGTCAAAAACATGTGTATTATCACAAAAAGTGGCCTCAATCCTGAGACTTGGTATGGGGTATGAATAATTTTGGACAGGCACAAAAACACAATTCTTGTTCAATTCTATTGTTATGCAAAAAATGTTGAGCCCAAATATATTGATTTGTACTTGCAAACTAATTGTCTTTAGTGTAAAGCAAAAGTTTCACCACTCCAGCTGGTATAGATATGAGAAAAACGCAAAAAACACATATTTTTCAAGGGGTATGAATAATTGTGGGCTTAACTGTATATGATTATGTAGAAAACATTAATATGACATTTGTTCTTGGACCTTGATTTTGTCTATGACTTTGACTGTGACTTTTACCTTGACATGGAGGAATTACACTTTCCATTAGACAGTTGGATAGCATTAATAATAAAGGCATGTTTTTCTTGGTGAATTTATCTAGTAAGTGTCACCACAACCATAGATCCTGCTTCTCAAGGATCTATGCCACAACCCTATCCCTTGTAAAACACTGCTTCAGCAATGACCTGGCACGATCAGTTATAAACAGAAATAATTGGTATAATAACTTGATTGATGGCACTGGTTGTCCTCCATCCGTTTACATAATGGATGTTGCTTCCGTTTTGGATATGATACTTGTCAGAAGACGGAGGAGAATCGGAACGTCGTGATCTGATTGTGACCTTATCTTGAGAGGACGAAGAGGTAAAGGAACTAGAGCGGTTCTCGGGTTTCGCGGTTTTCGAGTTTCGCGGTTGATGGGGTTTAGCAGTGTCAGATGTAGTGGTTATCAATAGGGCAGTTATTGACATTGTATTGGTTTTAACATGATATGTTAGGATCTGACCAGAACCATGGAGGACGGGCGGAGAGTGATGGTATGAAAATGAAATGATTATGAAGTGGTTTGGATTTATTGTGTGGGAGATAATATTTGAAACCCGTTTATTTGTTCTAAAGGGTTTGCTTTGTATTTGATTCAACCATAAGAATGAATTGCTGACAGAGCTGCTGTTGGTGTTTGATGTGGCCTGGAGATTGTGTTTAGGTGTGAAGGTAAAAAGTTTGATTTGATTAATGTACTTTCCGGTTGCAACCTTCGCCCTAAGGGGACCTAGGACTTAGCGGTGACCATGCGGGTAAGAAAATGTTGCCTTTCTACGCAGGGACAAGATTCAGTACTCATTAGTGGTATATCATTACGTTTTGTCACCAATACAATTGTAGCAGGGAGGTGTAGGTAATATAACATCTCTCTGATTGTAGCATGTAATTTATATAGATATGCTTGTCTATTAATTAGCAAGAGTTGAAATGCAAATTCCATTTAAATGGAATGGGGCTGGTGAAAGTTTGAGTGAAGTGCACATTTAAACACACTTGTACACAAAATGCACAATATACAAAGAGGAATAGGCAGTAGAAACAGTAATGTAATAATCTTTACATAAACAGTTTATTAAGATGAACATGGGTCCATCCACGAAGTTGCGTACACAAGGTGTGACATGATAGTCAAATTTAGTTGCCTGATTGAATTCCAAAACATCATTTTGAACTAACAATCCTCACAATCACGAGGGCCGACTTGGCTATCTTATTCGTTATGCGTCATTCGTCATCACCGGCGAGAGATGAACGAAACTGATTAGAGCATGCGCATTGTGTTCTTTCAACATCGATCAGCTGATCGCCCGGCGGCATATGATATTATTGTTTACATCGTAAAACATAGTCATTTTCTTGGGTTTCGTGACCAATTTCTTGATACCAAAGTTTCTTAGTGAATTTGTCAACTAGAACCATTTTAAGAAAAAATGAGCTGCCATACACCTCTCAAAAGTGACGGGAAAGTTCTTTTATAGCGCAAATTCCAAAATGGCCGCCATACAGGGACCAAAAAACTCAAATTACTTTAATTAAGCTGAAAAGCACACCAAATTGTTCGGCTGATCACAAGGATTCCGAAAAAGTATAGTTTGCCCTACTTCCGATGTTTGGTTAACGAGTTATCGGGTAAAACGTAAAAAGGTCGTTGACCTTTGCATATGGGGTCAAAATTTAAACTTGCTCCGATTTTGAAAAACAATATCTCATATTGTTCGTATGATCACAAGGATTCCAGAAATAGGTTTTTTTTTACCACCGGGAATATTTTGTGTAGGTCAAAAGGTCAAGGTACATTGCCCCACATAGAATCTGACCTTTTGACCCCTTTATAAGGTACAACAGACACTCTAGGTGGTAAAAGCTATCATTTCTGGAATCCTTGCAATCAGACGAACAATTTGAGATATTGTTTTTCAAAATCGGAGCAAGTTTAAATTTTGACCCCATATGCAAAGGTCAACGACCTTTTTACGTTTTACCCGATAACTCGTTAACCAAACATCGGAAGTAGGGCAAACTATACTTTTTCGGAATCCTTGTGATCAGCCGAACAATTTGGTGTGCTTTTCAGCTTAATTAAAGTAATTTGAGTTTTTTGGCCCCTGTATGGCGGCCATTTTGGAATTTGCGCTATAAAAGAACTTTCCCGTCACTTTTGATTGCGTATGATATGAGATCGATGATACAAAAAACCTCAAACCGCAATCAATTTGGCGACAAAAAGTCATTCGCATAGAAATCATAACGATTTTTAAAAAAAAAAATTCTAGGCTTGACCAACAAATATCAAAATTTGAAAAATTAGCCAAAATACCATTATTTGGTTAAATAATTCAATTTTGTTTGGGTACGTATGAGATCGATGATACAAAAAAAGTCAAGTCGCAATCAATTTGAAGACAAAAAAAGTTGTTCGCATAGAAATCATAACATTTTTTTTAAATTCTAGGCTTGACCGACAAATATCAAAATTTGAAAAATTAGCCCAAATACCATTATTTGGTTTAAATAATTCCAATTTTTTTTTGGTACGTATGGGATCGACGATGCAAAAAAGTCAAGCCGCAATCAATTTGGCGACAAAAAAAGTAATTCGCATAGAAATCATAATTATTTTTTTTAAATTCTAGGCTTGACTGACAAATATCAAAATTTGAAAAATTAGCCCAAATACCATTATTTGGTTAATATTAAAGTAATTCAATTTTTTGGGGTACGTATGAGATTGATGATACAAAAAAGTCAAGCCGCAATCAATTTGACCACAAAAAAGTAATTCGCATATAAATCATAACATTTTTTTTTTAAATTCTAGGCTTGACCGACAAATATCAAAATTTGAAAAATTAGCCCAAATACCATTATTTAGTTAATTCAATTTTTGTGGGTACATATGAGATCGATGATACAAAAAACTCAAACCGCAATCAATTTGGCGACAAAAAAGTCATTCGCATAGAAATCATAACGATTTTTTAAAAACAAATTCTAGGCTTGACCAACAAATATCAAAATTTGAACAATTAGCCCAAATACCATTATTTGGTTAAATAATTCAATTTTGTTTGGGTACGTATGAGATCGATGATACAAAAAAGTCAAGTCGCAATCAATTTGATGACAAAAAAAGTTGTTCGCATAGAAATCATAACAATATTTTTGTAAATTCCAAGCTTGACCGACAAATATCAAAATTTGAAAAAATAGCCCAAATACCACTATTTGGTTAAATAATTCAATTTATTTTTGGTACGTATGAGATCGATGATGCAAAAAAGTCAAGCCGCAATCAATTTGGCGACAAAAAAAGTCATTCGCATAGAAATCATAATTATTTTTTTTAAATTCTAGGCTTGACTGACAAATATCAAAATTTGAAAAATTAGCCCAAATACCATTATTTGGTTAATATTAAAGTAATTCAATTTTTTGGGGTACATATGAGATCGATGATACAAAAAACTCAAACCGCAATCAATTTGGCGACAAAAAAGTCATTCGCATAGAAATCATAACGATTTTTTTAAAAAAAAATTCTAGGCTTGACCAACAAATATCAAAATTTGAAAAATTAGCCAAAATACCATTATTTGGTTAAATAATTCAATTTTGTTTGGGTACGTATGAGATCGATGATACAAAAAAGTCAAGTCGCAATAAATTTGATGACAAAAAAAGTTGTTCGCATAGAAATCATAACAATATTTTTGTAAATTCCAAGCTTGACCGACAAATATCAAAATTTGAAAAAATAGCCCAAATACCACTATTTGGTTAAATAATTCAATTTTATTTTTGGTACGTATGAGATCGATGATGCAAAAAAGTCAAGCTGCAATCAATTTGGCGACAAAAAAGTCATTCGCATAGAAATCATAATTATTATTTTTTAAATTCTAGGCTTGACTGACAAATATCAAAATTTGAAAAATTAGCCCAAATACCATTATTTGGTTATTAGAGTAATTCAATTTTTTGGGGTACGCATGAGATCGATGATACAAAAAAGTCAAGTCGCAATCAATTTGACGATAAAAAAGTTGTTCGCATATAAATCATAACATTTTTTTTTTAAATTCTAGGCTTGACCGACAAATATCAAAATTTGAAAAATTAGCCCAAATACCATTATTTAGTTAATTCAATTTTTGTGGGTACATATGAGATCGATGATACAAAAAACTCAAACCGCAATCAATTTGGCGACAAAAAGTCATTCGCATAGAAATCATAACGATTTTTAAAAAAATATATTCTAGGCTTGACCAACAAATATCAAAATTTGAAAAATTAGCCCAAATACCATTATTTGGTTAAATAATTCAATTTTGTTTGGGTACGTATGAGATCGATGATACAAAAAAGTCAAGTCGCAATCAATTTGATGACAAAAAAAGTTGTTCGCATAGAAATCATAACAATATTTTTGTAAATTCCAAGCTTGACCGACAAATATCAAAATTTGAAAAAATAGCCCAAATACCACTATTTGGTTAAATAATTCAATTTTATTTTTGGTACGTATGAGATCGATGATGCAAAAAAGTCAAGCCGCAATCAATTTGGCGACAAAAAAAGTCATTCGCATAGAAATCATAATTATTTTTTTTAAATTCTAGACTTGACTGACAAATATCAAAATTTGAAAAATTAGCCCAAATACCATTATTTGGTTAATATTAAAGTAATTCAATTTTTTGGGGTACATATGAGATCGATGATACAAAAAACTCAAACCGCAATCAATTTGGCGACAAAAAAGTCATTCGCATAGAAATCATAACGATTTAAAAAAAAAAAAATTCTAGGCTTGACCAACAAATATCAAAATTTGAAAAATTAGCCAAAATACCATTATTTGGTTAAATAATTCAATTTTGTTTGGGTACGTATGAGATCGATGATACAAAAAAGTCAAGTCGCAATCAATTTGATGACAAAAAAAGTTGTTCGCATAGAAATCATAACAATATTTTTGTAAATTCCAAGCTTGACCGACAAATATCAAAATTTGAAAAAATAGCCCAAATACCACTATTTGGTTAAATAATTCAATTTATTTTTGGTACGTATGAGATCGATGATGCAAAAAAGTCAAGCCGCAATCAATTTGGCGACAAAAAAAGTCATTCGCATAGAAATCATAATTATTTTTTTTAAATTCTAGGCTTGACTGACAAATATCAAAATTTGAAAAATTAGCCCAAATACCATTATTTGGTTAATATTAAAGTAATTCAATTTTTTGGGGTACATATGAGATCGATGATACAAAAAACTCAAACCGCAATCAATTTGGCGACAAAAAAGTCATTCGCATAGAAATCATAACGATTTTTAAAAAAAAAAATTCTAGGCTTGACCAACAAATATCAAAATTTGAAAAATTAGCCAAAATACCATTATTTGGTTAAATAATTCAATTTTGTTTGGGTACGTATGAGATCGATGATACAAAAAAGTCAAGTCGCAATAAATTTGATGACAAAAAAAGTTGTTCGCATAGAAATCATAACAATATTTTGTAAATTCCAAGCTTGACCGACAAATATCAAAATTTGAAAAAATAGCCCAAATACCACTATTTGGTTAAATAATTCAATTTTATTTTTGGTACGTATGAGATCGATGATGCAAAAAAGTCAAGCTGCAATCAATTTGGCGACAAAAAAGTCATTCGCATAGAAATCATAATTATTATTTTTTAAATTCTAGGCTTGACTGACAAATATCAAAATTTGAAAAATTAGCCCAAATACCATTATTTGGTTATTAGAGTAATTCATTTTTTTGGGGTACGCATGAGATCGATGATACAAAAAAGTCAAGTCGCAATCAATTTGACGATAAAAAAGTTGTTCGCATAGAAATCATAACATTTTTTTTTTAAATTCCAGGCTTGACCGACAAATATCAAAATTTGACAAATTAGCCCAAATACCATTATTTGGTTAAATAATTCAAATTTATTTTTGGTACATATGAGATCGATGATGCAAAAAAGTCAAGCCGCAATCAATTTGACACACAAAAAAAGTTGTTTGCATAGAAATCATAACAATTTTTTTTAAATTCTAGGCTTGACCGACAAATATCAAAATTTGAAAAATGAGCCCAAATACCATTATTTGGTTATTAAAGTAATTCAATTTTTTGGGGTACGTATGAGATCGATGATACAAAAAAGTCAAGCCGCAATCAATTTGACCACAAAAAAGTAATTCCCATAGAAATCATAACATTTTTTTAAAATTCTAGGCTTGACCGACAAATATCAAAATTTGACAAATTAGCCCAAATACCATTATTTAGCTAAGTAATTCAATTTTTGTGGGTACATATGAGATCGATGATACAAAAAACTCAAGCCGCAATCAATTTGGCGACATAAAAGTAATTTGCATAGATTTTTTTTTTTAAATTCTAGACTTGACTGACAAATATCAAAATTTGAAAAATTAGCCCAAATACCATTATTTGGTTAAATAATTCAATTTTGTTTGGGTACGTATGAGATCGATGATACAAAAAAGTCAAGTCGCAATCAATTTGACGACAAAAAAAAGTTGTTCGCATAGAAATCATAACAATATTTTTTTAAAATTCCAAGCTTGACCGACAAATATCAAAATTTGAAAAAAATAGACCAAATACCATTATTTGGTTAAATAATTCAATTTTATTTTTGGTACGTATGAGATCGATGATGCAAAAGTCAAGCCGCAATCAATTTGGCGACAAAAAAGTCATTCACATAGAAATCATAATTTATTTATTTTTAAATTCTAGGCTTGACTGACAAATATCAAAATTTGAAAAATTAGCCCAAATACCATTATTTGGTTATTAAAGTAATTCAATTATTTGGGGTACGCATGAGATCGATGATGCAAAAAAGTCAAGCCGCAATGAATTTGGCGACAAAAAAAGTCATTCGCATAGAAATCATTTTTTTTTTTAAATTCTAGGCTTGACTGACAAATATCAAAATTTGAAAAATTAGCCCAAATACCATTATTTGGTTAAATAATTCAATTTTGTTTGGGTACGTATGAGATCGATGATACAAAAAAGTCAAGTCGCAATCAATTTGACACAACAAAAAAAGTTGTTCGCATAGAAATCATAACAATTTTTTTTTAAATTCCAGGCTTGACCGACAAATATCAAAATTTGATAAATTAGCCCAAATACCATTATTTGGTTAAATAATTCAATTTTATTTTTGCTACGTATGAGATCGATGATGCAAAAAAGTCAAGCCGCAATCAATTTGGCGACAAAAAAGTCATTCGTATAGAAATCATAATTTTTTTTTTAAATTCTAGGCTTGACTTAATATCAAAATTTGAAAAATTAGCCCAAATACCATTATTTGGTTATTAAAGTAATTTCAATTTTTTGGGGTACGTTTGAGATCGATGATACAAAAAAGTCAAGCCGGAATCAATTTGACCACAAAAAAGTAATTCGCATAGAAATCATAACAATTTTTTTTTAAATTCTAGGCTTGACCGACAAATATCAAAATGTGAAAAAAAATTAGCCCAAATACCATTATTTGGTTAAATAATTTTTTTTTTTTGGTACATATGAGATCGATGATGCAAAAAAGTCAAGCCGCAATCAATTTGGCGACAAAAAAAGTCATTCGCATAGAAATCATAACGATTTATTTTTAAATTATCGGCTTGACCGAAAAATATCAACATTTGAAAAAATAGCCCAAATACCATTATTTGGTTCATTTTTAGGGGGTACATGAGATCGATGATACAAAAAAAAGTCAAGCCGCAATCAATTTCATGACAAAAATGTCTTTCGTATAGAAATCATGAGCATTTAAAATAAAAAAATAAGTAGGCATGAGTCTGACCGACAAATGTCAAAATTTGGAAAATGGACGCAAATATCATTATTATTAATGTTTGGATAGTTTATTTTTATTTTTTAAAGAACCGATCATTTCTATGTGCGAGTCGATAATATATTCAATTGAAAGGTATAGCCTATTATAATGCTAGGGATGTTCATATCATTGACTTCAGAGGGCGACATTTTTTTGAAAATTAGTTGACCAAAATATGTAGAAAACTCCATGTTTACCTAAATGAATACAGCGATGTAGTACGATGTGGCTAGAATGTATTCACTGATGTCTATATAACCCCGCACAAGCAACTAAAAATCATGAAAGTAAACCGCTTTTTACCTAAAATGGTTTTAAAATGTGCATGATTTGCCCATAGTTCTTTACGAACCACCGATTTGAATAGATTACATCCCCCAGTCTTCAATATTACCGTATGGTGTAAAATGTAATACTAGCATGTATTACAATGGTATAACTAAAACCGCGGCGACAAGTTTTTTCTGTTTGTTATGTAAACATAAAATAATTATGTAAATGTCCACGCTCTTTCCATGTACTAATGAATGGGCCCAGCGTGATTCAGTGAAAAAGGCATCCAATTGTTACGTAAACATCAAACAATTGATTATCTATACAGCAAAGATTCGCCCTCATACATCAAGTATGGTGATCCGTAGCAAGTATTACAATGGTATAACTAAAACCGCGACAAGTCGGGGGACTCTATTTGTTATGTAAACATCAAACAAAAATAGCAACGCTCATACATCCCCGGGAAAAAGGGGGGGTACTCAGATTTGGTTTGGTCGGGGGTGTGCCGCTGGAGAATCAAATCCCCTACCCATTTCTAAGGGTGATTTTGGATAGACCCATGTCTAAGGATTTTTCAGTTGAAAAGCCTACCCATGGCTAAGGATGTCTCATGAAAAATGACCCACGGGAGCGGCACCTCCCCGTATGCCTTACATACGTGAGTACCACCCCCGAGCATGCATCGTTGTATTTTACTAAGAAAAATATGCTTCTCAAGGCAAAAAAATAGTTTTACTCCTATGAGGCAGATTAACCCCAACTTTGAACTCGTCCAAGTTATTTGCGATTTGTACATGCTCACAAAATCCGGAATCCATTGATGGATTAATAAAGACGAAATCGCAAACACAATTTTTTTCTGAGGCAATCTCTAGGGGTGGTACATAGCCTAGCGGTGAACAAAATTCAACAAACTCAATTGCGCGTAGTGGCGTTTGGGATTGGGGGATTCATATAGTTTTAGCTTCATGCTCTATTACGCTTGAACTCTTTCCGCCCACACACATGAGTAGTAAACCACGACAAAACAAAATTACGCCCCTTGATTGGAAAAACGGTGATCCACGCTTGCGATCAGCGACGGAGCGCATGGAGTATATAAAACATTATGGTGATATACGGGGGGTACAATAACTAGAATCGCCGCCATTTTCTTTGATGTGACGATGGCGGAATAGAAAATAAATATCCCTATCGCGGGAACATTATCCCTCATAATTCTCCAAATAACCAGTCACTCGAACTCAGCCGAGGTAAATACTGTACCAATATCGTGTCCACAAATCTTACTAATTCAAGCTGTATTTTTCGAGATATTTCGCACACAAACTTCGATTTGAAAATCTTAGGATGCCGGTACCCGTCCTCCAATAATGATGGGTCATTCAGTTAATACATCTGTTGTATATATACAACCTGCAAATGTGCAATAGCTAAAATGGTCGTTTTCATCTCTACCCCTTTGAATGCTTAAGTACATTCAGTGATGTCAAAACAACAACTTGTTTCTGGATTTACAGATTGGCATCAAAACCATTACATATACTATGAATACCAATATCTCAATGCAAACAAATCGTAAATAGGAGAAACATTTTCAATTTACAATTTTTATTTTAAAATCTCGAAATTGTCCTGAAATGTTTAAAGTTAAGGACAATCCCTAAAATGTACTTTGTTGTACGCACGAAGCATCGAATAAAGGTTATTAAAGGCATATTATGTAATCTTTTCCAAAGAGAGCGCCCTCTATTCATGATTTTTTTAGAAAGTAGATTTTCTTGCAGATTTACATTTCTGATCATAAATCGTACATACATTCCAAGTTACAGAGCGATACCATTCCTAATTACCTCAAAATCATGGATTTAGAGTGAATTTAGAGTGAAAATATCAAGTGTCGTGTTATACCCGACAGTTTATTTTCACTCTAAAACCATGATTAAGAATCGTATCGCCCTGTAACTTGGAATGTACATGTATGTACGATTTATGATCAGAAATGTAAATCTGCAAGAAAATCTGCTTTCAATTTCTTTCGATGTTAAGGGCGTTCCCTGGAAAGATCACATACCTTTAAGGACAATACAAAGGGTAATCGCACCCGGCCTATTCTACATTCACATAATTGAATCGGTGCATGAACGGTGTTACCAAATTGACCTACATACCATGGAATTATAGGTGTCTCTTCTTGCTGAAAGTCCAATAACAGAGTTATTATTCCGGACTAGGTGGAAGCTAATCCGTTACGTTACATTGGTAACATTTATGGGTCATAAACGAATTCGAAGGCTGTGAGCTAATCCGTTACATGGATGGTTTGACATGGCGATAAACGAATTCAAAGACTGTGAGTAGGCCTACCGTATCTGTGTATAGCGCAATCATAATTCGGCTAGATTTGTATAAATAAAGTAATTTAGTTGCGAAAATTACTCTTCATTTGTTTTCTTTTCTTCCGGCTGTGAGATAAGGTGATTTCCAATGCAGACTTGCTATACCTTTGAGTTGGATATTTTGACTGACTATCAGTTTATGAACATAAAATGGATACAATTATACATGTACATTGACAAATATTAAGAAGATATGGCGAGGTATAATATAACAAACACATTATTGAGAAACACTACGATACAAACAAGGTAATCGTAAAAGAAAAAACCTTTTCATTCTGTCTTTGTACTTTTATAAAAATGACACTGATTTCGCATTTACAATGGTTAAAACATGCAAAGTGTTTATTTTCTAAATTATTTGTATTTTAGTTTCAGTTTGAGCCAAAATTGAAATGAATCTTGTGATGGTAAAAACTTAGAAACAATATTGATTGAGAAGGCCAACCATATGTTTACGTTATAAAACAGACCATTTCATGTTTCACGTGGTGCCTAAGTATTCCCATTAATAAGCTAATAGACATCTGTATTGCATTATATATATTTATAAGATGACCTGACGATACAATATGATAGCCATTATAATTATTATCAGTAATATTTGTTAATATAATTGCACTGTTCACTCTAAAGCTACCAGCAGAATGTTACTATACATGCTATAGGTTATTTTTAATTTAAACAGATGGAACTTTTATTGACGGCCGTGGGTCAGGTGGTTGAAAATTGTCTTTCTATTTGTCTGTTATTTTTCCGCTGCTAGATTTTCAGGAAACCTGAGGAAAAGATCGCGGTCAGAGTGTTAGCAGACTCCGTAAACCTTGAAACGCAAATGTCACGACTTTATCACGATTATAACCAGATTCAACTGGATATTATATTGATTTTAACAATTATCAACATGTCCGCGCTCTAAAGATACGGTTATATGAAGAAAGAAAATTCTTGCTCTTTTTTCACTTCTCATTTTAGCGATGGTCAGTCTAGGAGTAGAGGCAGGCTAAAGAAGTCAAATACATGTCTAGCTAAATCAGTTGGGAAATAGCACTTCGTTCTTGAACATTGTGTTCTTATGATTCTATAGGGAACATCGTACAAGATGAACATTAATCTAGGCGAGAGCGCTTAAACTAACAAAGTGTCTCTGCTGAGTTATTGTAAGGTATATAGGTATAACTCAGTCTGCACCTCGATCATTCGATAGTGTTCTTACAAAATCTGAACGCGAAATCCCAGCTCCAACCCCGGCTCCAACGTGTCCCTATGATTGTTATAGCATATTGCGTGCATGCATAATTGATTGGTTGATTGTTTTATCCGTTAATTTTAATTAATAACAGAGGTTATTACTTTTAAAGCATCACAACATGTTAATATTGCATCATTATTAAAGAGACCCTGGATAGGCCTATACGTATTATCCTATCGAAAAAGATTATTTTACTCTGTAGCAATAATGATCAATTTCCCAAGAATTTGATATAATATATAATATAAGAATCATGTTCATTAAACGAATCCTCTAATGTATCTAGACAAAAAAAAACGTTTTGTTTTATAAGACCACTAAGTATCATATACCAAAACATAACACAACGCGGATGAAATTAGTAGAATGAAATCTTAATGGCTTCCACGAGGTTTGCCTTAACTATGATACATTTTGTTTCTAAAAAAACCACTGGGATCTTATTCTTGATATTCTGTTTTGTTGTCTGAGTACGTGCGAAGTCTCGGTCCTCTGTTACCATTTGGGGAAATCTTCAATCACTAATGCATATTATCGTTTTGTTAATGCTCGTCAAGTGGTGCGATTGTTTTTATAATTATGAGTGCCGTGTAGCTCCCGGTCAAGTGATTTTGATATTCAAATGCATTATCTGTGCAAGTTAATTTTATAAGGCATGTCTGCTCGTTCAGGTCGTATATGATTAACACTGTTAAAACAGAGATGTGATTATAGAGTTACACTTTTTACAACGTTGGTGATGGATTAAAACCACTTAATTTTTACCGTTAATTGCTACATATGCACGTGTGCTTCAATATTGTGTGAACATCTCTCCTTGAATATAAAGCGATAAGTTTGGGCATAGCGCGCGGACAAGTTTGCTATCTACTGAAGATAGTTTATATAGAGGGCGGGTATCAGAATACCTGGCTAGTCAGACTAGTCTCAGGCCGTGGACAGTCACAAACGACTGTCGCTAGAGAGGATCTGTCTAAATCTGCATTTCATATTTTAGGCCAATCATATCCGTTGTCAGCTGATGTGGTAATATCTTCATCACATGTGTCAATGCGTTACTACCGTGTTTACATAGACATTAGGATCAGTGCGATGTGATACAATCTCAAACACTCATGGGTCAATGTTACCACACAGAGAGCAGTGACCATGATGACACTTAAAAGTTTGAATTATGTTTATTAAATAAATATTGTTTTATAAGACCACCAAGTATCATTATACCGAAACGTAACGCAACGCGGATGAAATTAGAAGAAGAAAAAAATCTTAATGGCTTCCACGAGCCTTTCCTTAACATGATACATTTTTTTTCTCTCTAAAAAACCCACTGGGATCTTATTCTTGATATTTTGTTTTGTTGTCTGAGTACGTACGAAGTCTCGGTCCTCTGTTACCATTTGGGAAAAATCTTCAATCACTAATGCATATTATCATTTTGTTAATGCTCGTCAAGTGGTGTGATTGTTTTTATAATTATGAGTGCTATGTAGCTCCCGGTGAAGTGAATGATATTCAAATGCATTATCAATGCAAGTTATTTTGATAAGGCATGTCCGCTCGTTCAGGTCGTATATGATTAACACTTAACAGAGATGTGATTATAGAGTTACAATTTTTACAACGTTGGTGACGGATTAAACCACTTGATTTTTACCGTTAATTGCTAGTATGCGTGATGTGCTTCAATATTATGTGAATATCTCTCCTTGAATATAAAAGCGATAAGTTTGGGCATAGCGCGCGGACAAGTTTGCTATCTACTGAAGATAGTTTATAGAGGGCGGGTATCAGAATACCTGGCTAGTCAGACTAGTCACTAGGGGGGGTTGGGGTACCGCGCCATTTTGCGATATTTTGCGAAATCGATCGTGATTATCACGTGATACGTATCGTGGAAAAATAATTTACACTGTTTTAACGAAATGCACTGTGGGTTTGTGTTACCAGCCTAAAATCATAGAGGTCGCAAACCCGGTCGCAAACTTGCTTATAACCTAGCTATAACAAGCTAAAAATGACATCTCTGAATGTATACCAAAGTGTGCAAAGGAGAAATTGTTGGACACACTGGTAAAAATGGTTTTACAACAAGTTTTGCTATCATTAATAAAACTGAATTCAAGTTAAATCACTCTATTTATCGAGCAATAATATAATTGTTTACGCATTTTAATTGTTTAGATACAAAGTTAAATAAATCAAGGATACATTTATGATAGATAAATAAATAAAAAGAAAACTATAAACGCATGGGCGGCATTTATAATTGATAAAAATTGACATAACAATGACGTTACATTAATCTACCATCAAGTTTAAAAAATAGAAAAATAAGAGGAATATTCGAACCCGTGATTTCCGATTGCCAACGACATGGTCAACCTACGCACGCCACAGAGATCAACGACCGTAATTGTGATAGTTTTATTATTTAACCATATCTATCTATTTATAACGAAAGGATTTTTATTGTGCCATTTTTGCCAAATGTGTGTGTTGCTCTCGCACAAAATGTGTTTGTAATTTGATTATAATCCTTATTTTTAAAAGAACGGTAATTTTGTTTGACATTTTCAGCATATAAAACAAAAAGTGCTCCTAATGGGGCTCGAACCCACAACCTTTCGCTCTCAAGACGACGTTCTCTCCACTACACTAAACGTGCTAATTGAAAAACATATGAGCAAATAATTTATTTATATCATGGGTCATGGGTTAATGCACTGTGTTAAATTATCATTCCCACGTTTCCCGGCCGCCACTCTGTTCAAAGGCACAAAACAGTTGACTTGTTTTATGTTTTTTTTGCAATTCTGAGGTGTGCAGTTCGATTTTCTTTCTCGATTGTTTAGAAAACCATCCATTTTAGAACATCTGAAATTTAAAATGAACTGCACACCTGGGAAAGTATGATGCCAAGGGCATATTTTTTGCACGTAAATCCAATACAAGAGTTCTGAAAATCGACAAAAATATGACGTCATAACCATTGCTTCGGGACAAAATGGCGCGGTACCCCCCCCCCCCCACCCCTAACTAGTCACAGGCCGTGGACAGTCACAGACGACTGACGCTGGAAAGGAACTGTCTGCATCTGCATTTCATATTCTAGGCCAATCATATCCGTCGTCTGCTGATGTGGTTATCTTCATCACATGGTGCAATGCGATACTACCGTGTTTACATATACATTAGGATCAGTGCGATGTGATACAATCTGAACACACATGGGTATCAATGTTACCACACAGAGAGCAGTGACCACGGTGACACTTAAAAGTTTGAATCATGTTTATTAAATAAATATTGTTTTATAAGACCACCAAGTATCATATACCGAAACATAACGCAACGCGGATGATATTAGAAGGAAAATAAATTTCTTAATGGCTTCCAAGAGGCTTTCCTTAACTATGATACATTTTTTTTCTCTAAAAAAACCACTGGGATCTTATTATTGATATTTTGTTTTGTTGTGGGTGTACGTACGAAGTCTCGGTCCTATGTTACTATTTGGGAAAAATCTTCAATTACTAATGCATATTATCGTTTTGTTAATGCTCGTCAAGTGGTGTGATTGTTTTTATAATAATGAGTGCCGTGTAGCTCCCGGTCAATGATTTTGATATTCAAATGCATTATCTGTGCAAGTTATAAGGCATGTCTGCTCGTTCAAGTTGTATATGATTAACACTTAACAGAGATGTGATTATAGAGTCACTTTACACTTTTTACAACGTTGGTGACGGATTAAATCACTTGATTGTTTACCGTTAATTGCTATTATGCGTAATGTGCTTCAATATTATGTAAATATCTCTCTTTGAACATAAAAGCGATAAGTTTGGGCATAGCACGCGGACAAGTTTGCTATCTACTCAAGATAGTTTATAGCTGAGACTAATTAAAACCACTTAATTTTTACCGTTAATTGCTATATATGCGTGATGTGCTCAATATAATGTAAATATCTCTCTTTGAATATAAAAGTAATAAGTTTGGGCATAGCGCGCGGACAAGTTTGCTATCTACTCAAGATAGTTTATAGCTGAGACTAATTAAAACCACTTAATTTTTACCGTTAATTGCTATATATGCGTGATGTGCTCAATATAATGTAAATATCTCTCTTTGAATATAAAAGCGATAAGCTTGGGCATAGCGCGCGGACAAGTTTGCTATCTACTTAAGATAGTTTATAGCTGAGACTAATATACCTAAATAGTCTCAGGTTTATAGAGGGCGGGTATCAGAATACCTGGCTAGTCAGACTAGTCTCATGCCGTGGTCAGCCACAGACGACTGTCGCTGGAGAGGATCTGTCTATATCTGCATTTCATATTCTAAGCCAATCATATCCGTCGTCAGCTGATGTGGTTATCTTCATCACAGGGCCAATGCGATACTACCGTGTTTACATAGACATTAGGATCAGTGCGATGTGATACAATCTGAACACTCATGGGTCAATGTTACCACACAGAGAGCAATGACCATGATGACACTTAAAAGTTTGAATTATGTTTATTAAATAAATATTGTTTTATAAGACCTCCAAGTATCATATACCGAAACATAACGCAACGCGGATGAAATTAGAAGGAAAAAATCTTAATGGCTTTCACGAGGCTTCCTTAACTATGATACATTTTTTTCTCTAAAAAACCTACTGGGATCTTATTTTTGATATTCTGTTTTGTTGTCTGAGTACGTACGAAGTCTCGGTCCTATGTTACCATTTGGGAAATCTTCAATCACTAATGCATATTATCGTTTTGTTAATGCTCGTCAAGTGGTGTGATTGTTTTTATAATTATGAGTGCCGTGTAGCTCCCGGTCAAGTGATTTTCATATTCAAATGCATTATCTGTGCAAGTTATTTTTATAAGGCATGTCCTCTCGTTCAGGTCGTATATGATTAACACTTAACAGAGATGTGATTATAGCGTTACAATTTTTACAACGTTGGTGACGAATTAAAACTACTTAATTTTTACCGTTAATTGCTTTTATGCGTGATGTGCTCAATATTATGTAAATATCTCTCCTTGAATATAAAAGCGATAAGTTTGGGCATAGCGCGCGAACACGTTTGCTATCTACTGAAGATAGTTTATAGAGGGCGGGTATCAGAATACCTGGCTAGTCACAGGCGCAGCGACAGTCAGAGAAGACTGACACGGGAGAGGGTATGTCTGAATCTGCATTTCATATTCTAGGGTTCTAGGCTAATCATACGTCGTCTGCTGATCTTCATTACAGGGTCAATGCGATACTACCGTGTTTACATAGACAATAGGATCAGTGAAATGTGATACAATCTGAACACACATGGGTATCAATATTACCACACAGAGAGCAGTGACACTTAAAAGTTTGAATGTCACTGCAAAGAGTATCCTAAACCCTTCTTTTCTCGCACCATGCGAACCGATCACGGCTTTTACGCACGCATTTGCTTCGCTTACAGACTGCAAAGTTGACATTGGGGAGCCACGGATAATGTATAGTATTAAAGGCTCCTCATAATATCTCGAGGCACTTCCATATTATTTGTAGTACGCGTATGTAAGGGTTTCACGCAGACTTCAACATGTTCAAATTTGAAAATCGTTGCATGGATGGATCATGTATTTATAGCAATTGAAGAGTCGTCATACACCATGTATACGGTCTAAAAGTTTAAAAAATAGTAGGTTTATCCCGATTTCCCCACTGGAGTCATTTTTTCAACTCAAGCGGTTTTAGAATGACGAAACGTTGTTCTAAAATGACATGTTCTTAGATGCCAAGGCCATGTAAATCAATGACGTCTTCAAACGGTGATGTGTACATGGCAAATGATAATGGTCCAATAACTTATCCTTGTGGGACGTCTTCAAGAGGCGTATGAGGCTTAGATGGCTTATAGATTTTGTCATTTACAGAGATAAATTGAGACCTACGAGTGTCAAATGACAACATTTCTAAGCCTCATACTCCTCTGGAGAAGGCGTCCCACATTGATCAGTTATTGTACCATTATCATTTACCATGTACACAGCACCGTTGGAAGACATCGTTGATTTACATGGCGCATCTAGCGCCACCTGTATAAAAAGTAAACATACGTATGAGACCATTTTTGCACCATAATGTTTATAAGGACCAGTGATTACACTGACAACATTTCATCGATATAGCTCCTTCACTTCTGGCTGATATCAAAAACTTGTTGATACCCCTCGTATTTTAAATAAGCATCGCCTGATCTTAGATGGTCTAAGATGAATTTTTCATCGCATAAGAGTCGCGTTTCCTGTTCAATTAATTAGAGAAATTGTCTTTAAATGTTGCTTTAAACTTCAGTGTTGGGTAAGGTACAGGGTTTCACTAGTCTAAAGGTCTATAACTAAGTACTTGACGTGAGAGATTAGAATAAATTTGCAATTGTTGGCTAATGACGATGACGGTCATTTCTCGAAGCATTCGCAACGTTAGCATGGTTCATTTAAGGTTAAAACCCTCATGCCTAAAATCACTATATTTTACTAATTACTGTTATTCCCGATTTGAAAATCAAATGACATGAAAAGTCATCAACTTAAATCGAATGTCTGTGTTCCATCCCTCTCTTGTTTTGAAAACAAAACCCAACAATATTACAACATTTCAAATTGTGTTCTCGCGCAAGATTTTTAATAAGATTTCTTTTTTTAATATGACACAAGTTTTGATGAGGAAACACGTAATTTGAAAATTTTCACTAACCTTGATTCGTTTTTAGGCTCAAAACTCAATAGGCCTAGGCTTATTATTTATATTCTTATAGGCGCATCCTATGTGTTATATATTATAATTTTAATTTAGTGACCTATATTTATTATTTGGTGACCTACATATTATTATTTATTGTTTATACGGTAGCAGTTCAATAAACTGCCTGATATGGCATCCGTTAATCTTTGAAGTTCAATGACCATTGTAAAGATAGTCTCTCTTTGATACTTTTTGTATCCCTATCCTGGTATGACCTAGAGTGTCCTATTATACAGAAAGAAGTGAAATGAAATGATCCACTTTATCAACAACTTCAACAATATAATGCGTGACAGCAAAATATTAAATCAAGATTCCTTAAATATGAATAAAACCGACATGAAAGAACTTAAAATTGCAATTTACAAGACAACACACAATAATAGTGTCATAAAAGTCTCGTTGATCACTAAAACCATCATGCTAACACTCACCTCTCTATTGAAGTGACCCACATAAATTTGTGTCAAACTAAGGCACTCTACACGAGGCTTAAAATCCCCCGAAATACATACGTCTATTTTAGCTGTCCAATTCTGCCAACTAAAAACGGTCCACCCCAAATCAGCTCGACCCAGGCGTGCTAGCCCACATAGACACCCCCAACATCTCGCCACTACTTCAACTCAACCCCTATCCGTTGGTCCTAAAGGTACTAGTATTGAATTGCTTTTTTCCCCAATGAAAATCATGTCTTGATTTCAGATCGGTTCATGTTCCATTTACATTCACAACGTCTGACGTTGAATACAATTAAGTTCAGACAGATGTGACTTGATGAAACTATTCATAAACTCTAAATCCTCAATCCTCAGTGCAACAAGAAGTGTCAGCTCATGTTAGACGATTATTTATTTTATAAATAATGGCAACATGATCCTAAATCTATGACGACTGCTGGCCACCTATCTACAACAGATGTACTCCCAATTATTGTTCAATTATAATTGTTTTTTATTTATAAAACAGTCAGGTATACGGAGAAATTAGAATCGACTAAATTTACATCCTGAAATAACCAGATAAATAGGAGTCACGTGTCCAGTAAATTTACTCGATTACATTTTTCTCCGTATTTAAACAATTTCTTCCTTCCAGAAAGGGGTTTTTGATTGAAAGAAAAATTGCAACATTATCCGAAACGTAGGGCGTGTTTGAGTGTTGCTGGGATGACTTCTTTAACAAATATTGTTGGTCTTTGGGTGACTAGCGAGGCTGAAAAAAGATGGAGGTAAAGGTCTTTAAAGCCTTACACACGCGTACTCCAATTATATGGAAGTATCTCCGGGAAGTTGATCTGTTAAGTGTATATCACGAGGAGCCTATACATTATCCGTGGATCCCCGAATGTCAACGTTGAGTCTGTAAGCAAAGCAAATGCGTGCGTAAAGCCGTGATCGGTTCGCATGATGCGTGAAAAGAAGGGCTTAGGTTACTCTCTGCAGTGACATTCAAACTTTTTAAGTGTCACTGCTCTCTGTGTGGTAACATTGATACCCATGTGTGTTCAGATTGTATCTAATCTCACTGATCCTAATGTCTATGTAAACACGGTAGTATCGCATGGATCCAGTGATGAGGATAACTACATTTGTGACATTGGCTATTTGAAAATCGACATTTGACATCGAACCTGGTAAAGATAAACACAAATGCGTTACATTTTTGACTTCTGGGAGAATCAAGGGAGAGTCAAGCATTTGAGCAATGTGTGAAATTCATTAACACATTTTCGCGTTATAAGCAATATATCGGTATAGTATAGGACATTGTCACATTGAGCCATGTTGAGCTATTTCAGAGTCGAGTTTTCAAGAACAGAAATAGTTTATCCTCTAACGTGTAACATTGGAGTTGTTCACGCGATATCATGTTGCGTTCACAAATACGCGCTGATGTCAATCTTAACTTGAGATTTGATGAAGTATTAACTCAGTTTAGCACAGGAAATATTGTAATTTTTTTTAAATGTAAAATGTTTTTTATGCGCTTAATGTTGGCCCTACAATATATCCATATAATTCGCAAATTGCACAATTTCGGCGGCACTTGGCCCTAAAACTCGGCCCACTCATAACATTTGACCTAACACGTAAGGGCTCAAAATAAAGGAAATACCCGTGAAGTTTAGATTATATCAAAAATTCATATGTAGATCCGTTGTTTTAACAACAGATTAAAGTTCTGTTTTTTATTTGGTAGGTAGGGGTTTATGTTTATATGTGTGTTTGTTTGGTTTGCTTTTGTTTATTTGTTTGCTTATTTATTTGTTTGTTTGTGTGTTGTAGTGTTTGTTTCATAAGCTGTTCCGTGTGGAAACAAACACGCGTTGTAGGTTCCCAAACAGGACAAAGGCTAAAATAAAAGACGCAGATTTTTTTATTTCAAAAGAATAAAAGTTTCTTCTTAGCTTATAGCTTAATGGCCATGGGTCAGCATCGCCTGGGTTAACACTGCACTGGTAATTTGACATATTAAAAACGACACGTCACCCACCTCACAACACCCTTATAAGGGATCACACCACAAAATAGGGCTCCATATGAATATGTACAAAAACACTGATATAAAACTCTGTTTTAGACCACTAAATTGCTAAGTTGGATCTTGTAGAGTGATTTTTTCTTAAAGATGATCACATTTTCTCACCAAAAAGATATTGGATATGATACTTGTCAGAAGACAGAGGAGAATCGGAACGTCGTGTATCTGACTGTGACCTTATCTTGAGAGGACGAAGAGGTAAAGGAATGACGATGGGTCATTCAGTTTAATACATTCTGTTGTATATATACAACCTGCAAATTTGCTATAGCTTATCATGGTCGTTTTCATCTCTATCCCTTTGAGTGCTTAAAGGATTTACAGATTAGCATCAAAACCATAAAATATACTATGAATACTCAATGCAAAAAAATCGTACATAGGAGAAACATTTTCATTTACAATTTTGTTATTTTAAGTTCTCGAAAATGTCCTGAAATGTTCAAAGTTAAGGACAATCCCTAAAATAAATTAGTTGTACGCACGAAGCATCAAATAAAGGTTATTAAGGACAATACAAAGGGGAATACAATTACATGTACATTGAAAAATATTAGGAAGATATGGCGAGGTATATAACAAACACAATATTGAGAAACACTACGATACAAACAAGGTAATCGTAAAAGAATTAACCTGTTCATTCTGTCTTTGTACTTTTATGAAAATGACAATGATTTCGCATTTACAATAAAGCATGCAAAGTGTTTATTTTCTAAATTATTTGTATTTTAGTTTCAGTTTGAGCCAAAATTGAAATGAATCTTGTGATGGTAAAAACATAGAAACAATTTTGATTGAGAAAGGCCAACCATATGTTTACGTTATAAAACAGACCATTTCATGTTTCACGTGGTGCCTAAGTATTCCCATTAATAAGCTAATAGACATCTGTATTGCATTATCGAATATATTTATAAAATAAGATGACCTAACGATACAATATGATAGCCATTATAATTATTATCAGTAATACTTGTTAATATAATTGCACTGTTCACTCTAAGCTACCAGCAAAATGTTAGGTTATTTTAATTTAAACATATGGAACTTTTATTGACGGCCGTGGGCCGGTCAGGTGGTTGAAAATGGTCTTTCTAATTGTCTGTTATTTTTTCCGCTGCTAGATTTTCAGGAAACCTGGGGGATCGGAAAAGATCGCGGTCAGAGTGTTAGCAGACTCCGTGAACCTAACGCAAATGTCATGACCTTATCACGATTTTAACCAGATTCAACTGAATATTATTAACAATATTTTTAACAATTATCAACATCCGCGCTCTAAAGATACGGTTATGTGAAGAAAGAAAATTCTTGCTCTTTTTTCACTTCTCATTTTAGCGATGGTCAGTCTAGGAGTAGAGGCAGGCTAAAGAAGTCAAATGCATGTCTAGCTAAATCAGTTGGGAAATAGCACTTCGTTCTTGAACATTGTGTTCTTATTATTCTATAGGGAACATCGTACAAGATGAACATTAATCTAGGCGAGAGCGCTTAAACTAACAAAGTGTCTCTGCTGAGTTATTGTAAGGTATATATATATATAGGTATTTATCAGTCTGCACCTCGATCATTCATTCGATAGTGTTCTTACAACAACTGAACGCGAAATCCCAGCTCCAACGTATCCCTATGATGGTTATAGCATATTGCTTGCATGCATAATTGATTGGTTGATTGTTTTATCCGTTAATTTTAATTATTAACAGGTTATTACTTTTAAAGCATCACAACATGTTAATATTGCATCATTATTAAAGGACCCTGGATAGGCCTATATGTATTATCCTATCGAAAAAAGATTATTTTACTCTGTAGCAATAATGATCAATTTCCCAAGAATTTGATATAATATATAATATAAGAATCATGTTCATTAAACGAATCCTCTAATGTATCTAGACAAAAAAAACCGTTTTGTTTTATAAGACCACTAAGTATCATATACCAAAACATAACGCAACGCGGATGAAATTAGTAGAACAAATCTTAATGGCTTCCACGAGGTTTGCCTTAACTATGATACATTTTGTTTCTAAAATACCCACTGGGATCTTATTCTTAATATTTTGTTTTGTTGTCTAAGTACATACAAAGTCTCGGTCCTCTGTTACCATTTGGGGGAAATCTTCAATCACTAATGCATATTATCGTTTTGTTAAATGCTCGTCAAGTGGTGTGATTGTTTTTATAATTATGAGTGCCGTGTAGCTCCCGGTCAAGTGATTTTTTATATTCAAATGCATTATTTGTGCAAGTTATTTTGATAAGGCATGTCTGCTCGTTCAGGTCGTATATGATTAACAGAGATGTGATTATAGAGTTACAATTTTTACAACGTTGGTGACGGATTAAACCACTTAATTTTTACCGTTAAAGGTAGATGACCCGATCACATTTACGTAACACAAAATTATTTCAAACATACGGAGATTTTCATATCATATGAAAGCTCGTATTTTTCTCATCATCATACTGAAATTTGACGGCCTAAATTGGTATAATTACGGAGAAATCGATGAAATAACGTCGAATTACCGCGAATGGTGGTAACCACCGATATAGTTTGTGTACTACTCAATGGGTACAGTTCACAGCATCTTGTGCGTCTAAAATAAGAACCATTAGAGCTATGCAACTCAAACTTTGGAACACGACTTTTTAAGGATGACCTTTCATGTAGAATAGAAAACTTCAAGTTGAAAATCGGAACATCTACCTTTAATTGCTATTATACGCGTGTGCTTCAATATTATGTAAATATCTCTCTTTGAATATAAAAGCGATAAGTTTGGGCATAGCGCGCGGACAAGTTTGCTATCTACTGAAGATAGTTTATAGCTGAGACTAATATACCTAAATAGTCTCAGGTTTATAGAGGGCGGGTATCAGAATACCTGGCTAGTCAGACTAGTCTCATGCCGTGGACAGTCACAGACGACTGACGCTGGAGAGGATCTGTCTGAATCTTTATTTCATATTCTAGGCCAATCATATCCGTCGTCAGCTGATGTGGTAATATCTTCATCACAGGGTCAATGCGTTACTACCGTGTTTACATAGACATTAGGATCAGTGCGATGTGATACAATCTCAAACACTCATGAGTCAATGTTACAACACAGAGAGCAGTGACCATGGTGACACTTAAAAGTTTCAATTATGTTTATTAAATAAATATTGTTTTATAAGACCACCAAGTATCATATATCGAAACATAACGCAACGGGATGAAATTAGAAGGAAAAAAAATATTCTTAATGATTTCCACGAGGCTTTCCTTAACTATGATACATTTTTTTCTTCTAAAAAACCCACTGGGATCTTATTCTTGATATTTTGTTTTGTTGTCTGAGTACGTACGAAGTCTCGGTCCTCTGTTACCATTTGGGAAAAATCTTCAATCACTAATGCATATTATCGTTTTGTTAATGCTCGTCAAGTGGTGTGATTGTTTTTATAATTATTAGTGCCGTGTAGAACTCCCGGTCAAGTTATTTTGAAATTAAAATGCATTATCTGTGCAAGTTATTTTTACATGTCTGCTCGTTCAGGTCGTATATGATTAACAGAGATGTGATTATAGAGTTATAATTTTTACAACGTTGGTGACGATTCAAACCACTTAATATGTTACCGTTAATTGCTACTATACGTGATGTGCTTCAATATTATGTGAATATCTCTCCTTGAATATAAAAGTAATACGTTTGGGCATAGCGCGCGGACAAGTTGTCTATCTACTGAAGATAGTTTATAGAGGGCGGGTATCAGAATACCTGGCTAGTCACAGGCAACAGTCACAGACGACTGACGCTAGAGAGAGTATGTCTGAATCTGCATTTCATAGGGTTCTAGGCCAATTTATTTATTTATTTATTTATTTATTTATTCGGAAAACGCTTTCAAAACAGTGGCACCCACCAACAGATGATGGTGCATCCAACGAATATAAAGTAAGATACATCAAAAGATAGGAAACAAGGTATTTAAAAAAAACTGGACGGGGGAGATAGAAGACTGTTGAAAGTAGGCTTGAGTTATCCCGTGCTTTTTCTCTTACGTGACACGGGTCATTCTATACGTGCGTGTCACGGGTACCCGTATCCCGTAAGTCTCACTCTCCGTGAATTCCCAAACCCAACCCACAGTAGAGCCCAAGCCCCGTAATAACCTGCATAGTGCATACCCCGGGTGCATACCACCACGCAGCGTTCGATTTAACCAATGTAGCATCACGAAATACGACACACTTTTGAACACTAATGCACAAATATGTAGCAAAAAGTGCTACGCCAAAAGATTCCCTACTTGATCTCTGATCACGTACCATCAAAGCCAAACCTAAAGATTGAGTGTCATCTTCAAATAACTAAAACAAAGTATGGTAAATCTTGAAATATCGGCGGTTCATTTTCACTTTCGTCCAGAGTTAAAAATCCCATTGGTTTACACGTACTTGCGCAGAATTTTTCTGTCGGTTTAAAATGTGTACAAAATGGCGGAGTTCTGCGCATCTCGGAGAAGTAATAATCATGACGTCACTTCTAGTCTTGTTTTCGTGTCGCATGGCAAAGGTCGAGGGGTTGTTGCCATATCATTGGGCTAATCATATTGAAGGGTTCACCTAGACTGTAACTCTCAGCCGCCCTCTTATGTCGCTATCTTGCAGGCTCCGATATTTGTACAGCTTTAGCGTCCGTACGGTAATATTGATGACTGGGGGATGTAGCCTAGGGTTCGCCATAATCATTGGGCTAATTACGAGACCAAGGCAACACGGAACAAAGAGGCCGTGGACTCAGTGACTCAGTATATTACTAAATCATATAATATAATACAAAATAGCATCCAAATAGCTTAGTATATTACTAAATGGCATCCAAATAGCTGAAATAACTTACTGTGTCCTCTTACCTTCATATTATAACAATATC
Source organism: Ophiura sarsii (assembly GCA_035610835.1). NCBI lineage: Eukaryota > Metazoa > Echinodermata > Ophiuroidea > Amphilepidida > Ophiuridae > Ophiura > Ophiura sarsii. The sequence continues at coordinate 48,211,830 of CM069442.1, read as the reverse complement.
AATTACATTTTACAACAAAATCGCTTCAGAAGATGATTAATGCAAGTTATTAATATTAGCAAATGCCGCGAATTTTAGGGGTTTGTGAAAAGGTTACGACTTAGAAACGTCGTTTCAAATGACGGGGTCGCTAATCTCCCCCGTCAAAAACAGTAATACAAACAAGAGAGATAAGAAATCATACACTCATGAAATCATGAGAATTATATACACCTAGCACATAAAGTCCCTGACCAGGAGCTTTGAGGTTGGCTAATTCAAAATATAAACTCGGTACCAGATATCTTTAGATATGCGTTAAATGAGCAAATTTCTTCTCCGCAGTTTGATACCTCATTCAACAAAATCGAATGGATACTTTTAAAGTTATGGCGATTTCAATGACCGCGCATAGCAACAGCAAAGTTGCACTAGGTATACATAAAATCTTAAAGACGATTTACTACATATATTTTGATACCATCTAGAGTAATCTTGTTAATCGGGGGTTATTAGGTTGCATGCTTGTGAAGTTGAAATCCATGCCATGATCACAAAAAATATGTTTAATAGAATCAAGCCATTTCCATCTTAATTGTATATCATAATCATGAATGATAAACATTGCGTTAAGTAATAATTTGGGCCATCTGTGGGGGCCCATATCGTGCAGACGTGAGTAAAATTTAGCTTGGTAGACTCAATGGTATCCCAACCTAAATCGCCCAAGAGTGACATTGATGGTGTATTACGTGGGGCATTTAGAATTGATCTTGCCATTTGAAATTGAAGAGACGACAATCATATCGGTCGTCTGCTGATCTTCATCACAGGGTCAATGCGATACTACCGTGTTTACATAGACATTAGGATCAGTGAGAAACTCGAGAAGGTGCAGGCTAAATGCTTACGTCTTTTTAAATCAGACATTCAAATGGAATCTCTGCAAGAGAGGAGAGAAAGGACAGATCTTATCGACACCTACAAATTTATGCATGGACATTATAAAACTGACGCGATTAAGTTCTTCTCACTCCCCCACACACAATTAAGAGGTCATTCCAAAAAGCTATTTAAAAGACGTACAAGGACACAGCTCGCAGGGCACTTCTACTCTAATAGAGTGGTTGACCCATGGAACCGTTTACCAGAGTCGACCGTGTCTGCACCAACTGTGGCTACCTTCAAAAAGAAGCTGAGAGTCTTTCCTTAAGGATCAAAGGACTTAACTACCAAGTATACCAAGTATACCAAGTATACCAAACTGAACACTCATGGGTATCAATGTTACCACACAGAGAGCAGTGACACTTAAAAGTTTGAACGTCACTGCAAAGAATATCCTAAACCCTTGTTTCAGGCATCATGCGAACCGATCACGGCTTTACGCACGCATTTGCTTTACTAACAGCTACAAAGTTGACATCGGGGATCCACGGATAATGTATAGCATTAAAGGCTCCTCATAATAACTGGAGGCACTTCCATATATTTGTAGTACGCGTGTGTAAGGGTTTCACGAATCATGTGAACCGATCACGGCTTTTTTGCTTGCAGACTTCAACATGTTCAAAGTTGAAATTCGTTGCATGGATGGATCATGTGTTTATAGCAATATAGTCATACACCATGTATACGGTCTAAAGTTTAAAAAAATAGTAGGTCTATCCCGATTTAACAGTGGAGTAATTTTCAACTCAAGCGGTTTTAGAATGACGAAATGTTGTTTTGGAATGACATGACATATTTAAATGTTAATATATTTCAAATAAGCATCACCTGATCTTAGATGGTTTAAGATGAATTTGTCATCGCATAAGAGTTGCGTTTCCTGTACAATTAATTAGAGAAATTGTTTCAAATTTTGCTTTAAACTTCAGTGTTGGGTAAGGGTACAGAGTTTCACTAGTCTAATGGTCTATAACTAAGTGCTTGACGAGAGATTGGAATACATTGCAATTGTTGGCTAATGACGATGACGATCATTTCTCGAGCATGGTTCTTTTAAGGTTAAAACCCTCATGCCTAAAATCACTATATTTTACTAAATGCTGTTGTTCCCGATTTGAAAATCAAATGACATGAAAGGTCATCAACTTAAATCGAATGCCTGTGTTCCTTCTCTCTCTTGTTTTGAAAACAAAACCCAACAATATTCCAAAATGTCAAATTGTGTTCTTGCGCTAGATTTTTAAAAATAAAAGTTTTCTCAAATACAGTTTTGATGAGGAAACTTACACGTAATTTGACAATTTTCACCAACCTTGATTCGTTTGAGGCCTAGGCTTCATTGTGAGATGAGATAAGTGATTGCATCCATTTTCTCTTATAGGCGCATCCTATGTGTTATAAATTAAAATTTTAATTAAGTGACCTATATTTATTATTTTCAATTTGGTGCCCTACATATTCTTATTTATTGTTTATACGGTAGCAGTTCAATAAACTGCCTAATATGGCATCCGTTAATCTTTGGAAGTTCAATGACCATTGTAAAGATAGTCTCTCTTTGATAATTTTGTATCCCTATCCTGGTGTGACCTAGAGTGTCCTATTATACAGAAAGAAGTGAAATGAAATGATCCACTTTATCAACAACACCAACAATATAATGCGTGACAGCAAAATATTAAATCCAGATTCCTTAAATATGAATGAAACCGACATGAAAGAACTTAAAATTGCAATTCACAAGACAACACACAATAATAGTGTCATAAAAGTCTCGTTGATCACTAAAACCATCATGCTAACACTCACCTCTCTATTGCAGTGACCCACATAAATTTGTGTCAAACTAAGGCACTCTACACGAGGCTTAAAATCCCCCGAAATACATACGTCTATTTTAGCTGTCCAATTCTGCCAACTAAAAACGGTCCACCCCAAATCAGCTCGACCCGGGCGTGCTAGCCCATATAGACACCCCAAACATCTCGTCACTACTTCAACTCAACCCCTATCCGTTAGTCTTAAAGGCAGCCAGCGGCGGCGCCACAGGGGGGCAGGGGGGCAAGCCCCCCTATAGAAGGATGGGAAAAAGGAAAAAAGGGAAAGAAAGGAAAAAAGGGAAAGAAAAGAAAAGGGAAAGAAAAGAGGAAAGAAAGGAGGAAAGAAAAGAGGAAAGAAAAGAGGAAAGGAAGGAAAACAGAGGAGTGGTGTAGCTATCAGTGGTGTAGCCAGAGGGGGGGGGGGGGGGGCGAAGAGGGGGGGGGGGGGGCGAAGAGGGGGGGCGAAGAGGGGGGGGGGGCAATCGCCCCCCCCCCAATATTGACGTCGTGTCGGTTGAGATTGGCACTGTCGGTTCATTTGACCAGAGGAATCATGGAATTATGATGGTAAAAAGTACATAGATGCAAAATTTTCGCGCGCTACGCGCGTATATGTTACCCCGAAATGCATTATTCGTTGGAACAAGCTTGTTTACAGCCAAAATGTATCTCAATCATGCCAAATATAGGTGTAAAGTCAAAAAAATTCGCGCGCTACGCGCGCATATCTTTACTCATAACAATCTTGTCGGTTCATTTTATTTAGCGGCCCAATATCAATAACATAGCTACGCCACGGGAGCCTATAACATTTGAAGATGAAGATGATGAGTTGATAATGTTATAAATAAATTATAAAATGACCTAGCCCAACATAAAAAGAAATATTAACAATTTACTGTAACCAAAAATAACCTCAGCAGACGGGGACACGAATGGCCGTAAATGTTGAATCTCCTTTGGTGTTAATGTAAAAAAAGGATTTTAATGTTGGCACTAAATTATTTTCATCAGTATGCACAACTTCTTTCTTGCATATAACGAAACAGCTGTCTAATTTTGATAAAAAGCCAATATTGATTGGAAATGATGTGATAGCTTTTCAACCAAAAATCGGTCAAAAGTACACACCAAATCGCACCAAATGGGTTCGATAATTGAAAAAAGTTCTAACGCTGAGGGGGCACATCCGCCCTCAGACTCCCCCCTGTCCGCGCTAGCGCGGAGCGCGGTGCTTCGCACCTTGGTGCTTCGCACCTTGGTGCTTCGCACATCACTAACAAAAATGCATTTATATACAATATTTTGGGACGACCAATAGTTTGCCCCCCCCCCCTATGAAAATACCCTGGCGCCGCCCCTGCTTAAAGGTACTAGTATTGAATTACTTTTTTCTCCAATGAAAATCATGTCTTGATTTCAGATCGGTTCATGTTCCATTTACATTCACAACGTCTGACGTTGAATACAATTAAGTCCAGACAGATGTGTCTTGATGAAACTGTTCATAAACTCTAAATCCTCAATCCTCAGTGTACTAACAAGAAGTGTCAGCTCATGTTAGACGATTATTTAAATAATGGCACATGATCCTAAATCTATGACGACTGCTGGCCACCTATCTACAACAGATGTACTCCCGATTATTGTTCAATTCATAATTTGTTTTACTTTATTTATAAAACAGTCAGGTATAACGGAGAAATTAGAATCGACTCAATTTACATCCTGAAATAACCAGATAAATAGGAGTCACGTGTCCAGTAAATTTACTCGATTACATTTTTCTCCGTATTAAAACAATTTCTTCCTTCCAGAAAGGGGTTTTTGATTGAAAGAAAAATTGCAACATTATCCGAAACGTAGGGCGTGTTTGAGTGTTGCTGGGATGACTTCTTTAACAAATATTGTTGGTCTTTGGGTGACTAGCGAGGCTGAAAAAAGATGGAGGTGAAGGTCTTTAAAGCCTTACACACGTGTACGCCTATTCATTATCCGTGGATCCCCAAATGTCAACGTTGAGTCTGTAAGCAAAGCAAATGCGTGCGTAAAGCCGTGATCGGTTCGCATGATGCGTGAAAAGAAGGTCTTAGGCGGGGTCTTAGGTTACTCTCTGCAGTGACATTCAAACTTTTTAAGTGTCACTGCTCTCTGTGTGGTAACATTGATACCCATGTGTGTTCAGATTGTATCTAATCTCACTGATCCTAATGTCTATGTAAACACGGTAGTATCGCATGGATCCAGTGATGAGGATAACTACATTTGTGACATTGGCTATTTGAAAATCGACATTTGACATCGAACCTGGTAAAGATAAACACAAATGCGTTACATTTTTGACTTCTGGGAGAATCAAGGGAGAGTCAAGCATTTGAGCAATGTGTGAAATTCATTAACACATTTTCGCGTTATAAGCAATATATCGGTATAGTATAGGACATTGAGCCATGTTGAGCTATTTCAGAGTCGAGTTTTCAAGAACAGAAATAGTTTATCCTCTAACGTTTAACACTGGAGTTGTTCACGCGATATCATGTTGCGTTCACAAATACGCGCTGATGTCAATCTTAACTTGAGATTTGATGAAGTGCGTTAGATTTTTGACTTCTGGGAGAATCAAGGGAGAGTCAAGCATTTGAGCAATGTGTGAAATTCATTAACACATTTTCGCGTTATAAGCAATATAAAATCGGTATAGTATAGGACATTGAGCCATGTCGAGCTATTTCAGAGTCGAGTTTTCAAGAACAGAACTAGTTTATCCTCTAACGTTTAACACTGGAGTTGTTCACGCGATATCGTGTTGCGTTCACAAATACGCGCTGATGTCAATCTTAACTTGAGATTTGATGAAGTATTAACTCAGTTTAGCACAGGAAATATTGTATTTTTTTTTAAAATGTAAAATGTTTTTTATGCGCTTAATGTTGGCCCTACAATATATCCATATAATTCGCAAATTGCACAATTTCGGCGGCACTTGGCCCTAAAACTCGGCCCACTCATAACATTTGACCTAACACGTAAGGGCTCAAAATAAAGGAAATACCCGTGAAGTTTAGATTATATCAAAAATTCAAATGTAGATCCGTTGTTTTAACAACAGATTAAAGTTCTGGTTTTTATTTGGTAGGTAGGGGTTTATGTTTATATGTGTGTTTGTTTGGTTTGCTTTTGTTTATTTGTTTGTTTGTGTGTTGTAGTGTTTGTTTCATAAGCTGTTCCGTGTGGAAACAAACACGCGTTGTAGGTTCCCAAGCAGGACAAAGGCTAAAATAAAAGACGCAATTTTTTTTTATTTCAAAAGAATGAAAGTTTCTTCTTAGCTTATAGCTAAATGGCCATGGGTCAGCATCGCCTGGGTTAACACTGCACTGGTAATTTGACATATTAAAAACGACACGTCACCCACCTCACAACACCCTTATAAGGGATCACACCACAAAATAGGGCTCCATATGAATATGTACAAAAACACTGATATAAAACTCTGTTTTAGACCACTAAATTGCTAAGTTGGATCTTGTAGAGTGATTTTTTCTTAAAGATGATCACATTTTCTCACCAAAAAGATATTGGATATGACACTTGTCAGAAGACAGAGGAGAATCGGAACGTCGTGTATCAGACTGTGACCTTATCTTGAGAGGACGAAGAGGTAAAGGAATGATGATGGGTCATTCAGTTTAATACATTCTGTTGTATATACAACCTGCAAATTTGCTATAGCTTATCATGGTCGTTTTCATCTCTATCCCTTTGAGTGCTTAAAGGATTTACAGATTAGCATCAAAACCATAAAATATACTATGAATACTCAATGCAAAAAAATCGTACATAGGAGAAACATTTTCATTTACAATTTTGTTATTTTAAGTTCTCGAAAATGTCCTGAAATGTTCAAAGTTAAGGACAATCCCTAAAATAAATTAGTTGTACGCACGAAGCATCAAATAAAGGTTATTAAGGACAATACAAAGGGGAATACAATTACATGTACATTGACAGATATTAGGAAGATATGGCGAGGTATATAACAAACACAATATTGAGAAACACTACGATACAAACAAGGTAATCGTAAAAGAATTAACCTTTTCATTCTGTCTTTGTACTTTTATGAAAATGACAATGATTTCGCATTTACAATAAAGCATGCAAAGTGTTTATTTTCTAAATTATTTGTATTTTAGTTTCAGTTTGAGCCAAAATTGAAATGAATCTTGTGATGGTAAAAACTTAGAAACAAGATTGATTGAGAAAGGCCAACCATATGTTTACGTTATAAAACAGACCATTTCATGTTTCACGTGGTGCCTAAGTATTCCCATTAATAAGCTAATAGACATAAATAAGAATACAATATACAATGATAGCCATTATAATTATTATCAGTAATACTTGTTAATATAATTGCACTGTTCACTCTAAAGCTACCAGCAGAATGTTACTATACATGCTATAGGTTATTTTTAATTTAAACAGAACTTTTATTGACGGCCGTGGGTCAGGTGGTTGAAAATTGTCTTTCTATTTGTCTCTTATTTTTCCGCTGCTAGATTTTCAGGAAACCTGAGGAAAAGATCGCGGTCAGAGTGTTAGCAGACTCCGTAAACCTAGAAACGCAAATGTCACGACTTTATCACGATTATAACCAGATTCAACTGGATATTATATCGATTTTAACAATTATCAACATATCCGCGCTCTAAAGATACGGTTATATGAAGAAAGAAAATTCTTGCTCTTTTTTCACTTCTCATTTTAGCGATGGTCAGTCTAGGAGTAGAGGCCGGCTAAAGAAGTCAAATACATGTCTAGCTAAATCAGTTGGGAAATAGCACTTCGTTCTTGAACATTGTGTTCTTATGATTCTATAGGGAACATCTTACAAGATGAACATTAATCTAGGCGAGAGCGCTTAAACTAACAAAGTGTCTCTGCTGAGTTATTGTAAGGTATTCATCAGCACCTCGATCATTCGATAGTGTTCTTACAAAAACTGAACGCGAAATCCCAGCTCCAACGTGTCCCTATGATGGTTATAGCATATTGCGTGCATGCATAATTGATTGGTTGATTGTTTTATCCGTTAATTTTAATTAATAACAGGTTATTACAACACGTTAATCACAACTCGTTAATATTGCATCACTATTAAAGGGACCATGGATAGGCCTATACGTTTTATCCTTCAAACATATTATTTTGCCATGTAGCAATAATGATCAATTTCCCAGAATTTGATATAATATATAATATAAGAATCATGTTCATATAACGAATCCAGTAATGTGTCTAGACAAACAAAAAACGTTTTGTTTTATAAGACCACTAAGTATCAAATACCAAAACATAACGCAACGCGGATGAAATTATTAGAAAAGAAAAATTAATGGCTTCCACGAGGTTTACCTTAACTATGATACATTTAATTTCTAAAAACCCACTGGGATCTTATTTTTGATATTCTGTTTTGTTGTCTGAGTTTTGTCTGAGTACGAACGAAGTCTCGGTCCTATGTTACCAGTTGGGAAAAGTCTTCAATCACTAATGCATATTATCGTTTTGTTAATGCTCGTCAAGTGGTGTGATTGTTTATATAATTATGAGTTCCGTGTAGCTCCCGGTCAAGTGATTTTGATATTCAAATGCATTATCTGTGCAAGTTATTTTTATAAGGTATGTCTGCTCGTTCAGGTCGTATATGATTAACAGAGATGTGATTATAGAGTTACAATTTTTACAACGTTGGTGACGGATTAAAACCACTGATTTTTACCGTTAATTGCTACTATGCGTGATGTGCTCAATATTACGTAAATATCTAAAAGCGATAAGTTTGAGCATAGCGCGCGGACAAGTTTGCTATCTACTGAAGATAGTTTATAGAGGGCGGGTATCAGAATACCTGGCTAATCAGACTAGTCTCATGCCGTGGACAGTCACAGACGACTGTCGCTGGAGAGGATCTGTCTGTATCTGCATTTCATATTCTAGGCCAATCATATCCGTCGTCAGCTGATGTGGTAATATCTTCATCACAGGGTCAATGCGTTACTACCGTGTTTACATAGACATTAGGATCAGTGCGATACAATCTGAACACTCATGGGTCAATGTTACCACACAGAGAGCTGTGACCATGGTGACACTTAAAAGTTTGAAGTATGTTTATTAAATAAATATTGTTTTATAAGACCACCAAGTATCATTATACCGAAACGTAATGCAACGCGGATGAAATTAGAAGGAAAAAAAAAAAATCTTAATGGCTTCCACGAGGCTTTCCTTAACTATGATACATTTTTTTCTCTGAAAAACCCCACTGGGATCTTATTCTTGATATTTTGTTTTGTTGTCTGAGTACGTACGAAGTCTCGGTCCTTTGTTACCATTTGGGAACAATCTTCAATCACTAATGTATATTATCGTTTTGTTAATGCTCGTCCAGTGGTGTGATTGTTTTTATAATTATTAGTGCCGTGTAGCTCCCGGTCAAGTGATTTTGATATTCAAATGCATTATCTGTGCAAGTTATTTTTATAAGGCATGTCTGCTCGTTCAGGTCGTATATGATTAACACTTAAGGGGGGGGGGGGGTATGGGGTGGTCGGATTTCAAAATGTAGTTACTTTGCAAAAAATGAGATAAAAGCACCATGGAAACCTGCAATGTCTAAGCTTTAACATGCTTTTTATTTGAGCCAAATCGGACATTCGGTTCATATGTTATGAACAATTTAGTTTAAGGTGTTTCGATAATCGGAGGTGATTTGTATTCGTTTGTGCGTAGAAAACGCTCACCCTGTGTTTTTTAGCAAATTCACTTTAAATTACATTTAAATAAACCATTGTAACTTTCTATAGTTTTTTTGTGTAATAATATTAAAGTAAAACTGCGCATAATTATTCATCTAGTCTTTAGGTCAACGGCATTTCTTATGTATTTCTTTATTTTTTCTCACCCCGCTATATTTAAGCCCTTATATTTAAAAAATGCGATAAAAATCCTAATATACATGCGATTTTCGCCAAAATGGACTCAAAATGTGTCTAAATTCAAGCTTAACAATATATGAACAATTATTTTCATCTCAAATATCAATTTATAATTTTTAAAGCAATTTTAATATTTTTGAATATGTTTCGCTCGATATCTCAAAACAAGAAAACACGCAAACGTGCGAAACGACTACGAACGTAACTCAATAACGCAATGATGAAATTTTATGAAATTTGAAATTCATGTTGCAAATAAGTGGATCTGTGCTTTAATGAAGCCGGATTTTTTTTATTTCGGCCTCAAATTTGAATTACGTCGCAAAATTACGTGATTGGTCGGTTACCGGTTGCCATGGCAACCGTATCAAAATTCCGGCTCCATTAAAGCGTGCGGAATATCATTATACATCAATATCCTAAAAATGGGTACAATAGAAGTTTGCGTTATTGAGTTACACTTGTAGTCGTTTTTAGCCAATCAGAGCTCCTGTATGGTTACCATAGCAACCAGAACAAAAATAAAACCCCATAATTTTGAAGCGTCTTGTTATAAGCTATATTATGATATATAACACTTGTATATTGAGTTTTAGGAAAGTTGTGAAAATTGATTATCAATATTGGACTTAAAAACCCCATACTCCCCTCTTAACAGAGATGTGATTATAGAGTTACAATTTTTACAACGTTGGTGACGGATTAAAACCACTTAATTTTTTACCGTTAATTGCTATATATGCGTGATGTGCTCAATATTATGTAAATATCTCTCCTTGAATATAAAAGCGATAAGTTTGGGCATAGCGCGCGGACAAGTTTGCTATCTACTGAAGATAGTTTATAGAGGGCAGGTATCAGAATACCTGGCTAGTCACAGGCAACAGTCACAGACAACTGACGCTAGAGAGAGTATGTCTGAATCTGCATTTCATAGGGTTCTAGGCCAATTTATTTATTTATTTTATTTTTGAGACCGGGTTCGAGGCTGTGTATTCTTAAGGTCTTTATCAATTTAATTCTCGCCAGTTTGTCCGAGTCTATATATTATTTATTTATTTCATTATTTATTCGGAAAACGCTTTCAAAACAGTGGCACCCACCAACAGATGGTGGTGCATCCAACGAATATAAAGTAAGATACATCAAAAGATAGGAAAAAACAGTAATACAAACAAGAGCGATAAGAAATCATACACTCATGAAATCATGAGAATTATATAAGTTATATACATCGAGATGAGCTCATAGAGTCCTGACACGTGGAGCATGATATATTGATTAATGATCATTATTACTTAATAACACTGTCCTACATGACCATGCATGTTTTAAGTATGACTTACAAAAGACATCAAAATGTCTATCGATTAATGCATTGCATGAGTAATTATTTACCAACTGGGTGACAGACAAACAATTACTACCTAAAATTATACACAGTTTTGTATCATCATCACTTAGATTTAAAAAAATTCCATACATAAGAGAGATCTGCTTGACGAAGATTCATTTGTAAATTGTGAAGCTCATTGTCACGGATTGCACGTAATGACTTGCATAAAAGCATAAAATGTTTGATATCTTCGCAATCTCTATTACAGAGTAAACATATACCATAATTATCTACATCCCAAGAACTTAACCTACCATTGAGGGGATGTGTATTGGAACGAGCTTTAAACTTCAAACTAGCCCCATAAAAATCCAGCTTGTCTTTCAAATAATTTTCCAAATACGGATGCGTTTTAAACTGAACATAAAATCTTAAATTAAAGACGATTTACTACATATATTTTGATACCATCTAGAGTAATCTTGTTAATCGGGGGTTATTAGGTTGCATGCTTGAGAAGTTGAAATCCATGCCATGATCACATAAAATATGTTTAATAGAATCAAGCCATTTCCATCTTAATTGTATATCATAATCATGAATAATAAACATTGCGTTAAGTAATTATTTGGGCCATCTGTGGGGGCCCATATCGTGCAGACGTGAGTAAAATTTAGCTTTAAGCCTATTATGGGTAGACTCAATGGTATCCCAACCTAAATCGCCCAAGAGTGACATTGATGGTGTATTACGTGGGGCCTTTAGAATTGATCTTGCCATTTGAAATTGAAGAGACGACAATCATATCCGTCGTCTGCTGATCTTCATCACAGGGTCAATGCGATACTACCGTGTTTACATAGACATTAGGATCAGTGCGATGTGATACAAACTGAACACTCATGGGTATCAATGTTACCACACAGAGAGCAGTGACACTTAAAAGTTTGAACGTCTCTGCAAAGAATATCATAAACCCTTCGTTTCAGGCATCATGCGAACCGATCACGTCTTTACGCAAGCATTTGCTTTACTTACAGCTACAAAGTTGACATCGGGGATCCACGGATAATGTATAGCATTAAAGGCTCCTCATAATAACTGGAGGCACTTCCATATATTTGTAGTACGCGTGTGTAAGGGTTTCACGAATCATGTGAACCGATCACGGCTTTTTTGCTTGCAGACTTCAACATGTTCAAAGTTGAAATTCGTTGCATGGATGGATCATGTGTTTATAGCAATATAGTCATACACCATGTATACGGTCTAAAGTTTAAAAAAATAGTAGGTCTATCCCGATTTAACAGTGGAGTAATTTTCAACTCAAGCGGTTTTAGAATGACGAAATGTTGTTTTGGAATGACATGACATATTTAAATGTTAATATATTTCAAATAAGCATCACCTGATCTTAGATGGTTTAAGATGAATTTGTCATCGCATAAGAGTTGCGTTTCCTGTACAATTAATTAGAGAAATTGTTTCAAATTTTGCTTTAAACTTCAGTGTTGGGTAAGGGTACAGAGTTTCACTAGTCTAATGGTCTATAACTAAGTGCTTGACGAGAGATTGGAATACATTGCAATTGTTGGCTAATGACGATGACGATCATTTCTCGAGCATGGTTCTTTTAAGGTTAAAACCCTCATGCCTAAAATCACTATATTTTACTAAATGCTGTTGTTCCCGATTTGAAAATCAAATGACATGAAAGGTCATCAACTTAAATCGAATGCCTGTGTTCCTTCTCTCTCTTGTTTTGAAAACAAAACCCAACAATATTCCAAAATGTCAAATTGTGTTCTTGCGCTAGATTTTTAAAAATAAAAGTTTTCTCAAATACAGTTTTGATGAGGAAACTTACACGTAATTTGACAATTTTCACCAACCTTGATTCGTTTGAGGCCTAGGCTTCATTGTGAGATGAGATAAGTGATTGCATCCATTTTCTCTTATAGGTGCATCCTATGTGTTATAAATTAAAATTTTAATTAAGTGACCTATATTTATTATGTTCAATTTGGTGCCCTACATATTCTTATTTATTGTTTATACGGTAGCAGTTCAATAAACTGCCTAATATGGCATCCGTTAATCTTTGAAGTTCAATGACCATTGTAAAGATAGTCTCTCTTTGATAATTTTGTATCCCTATCCTGGTGTGACCTAGAGTGTCCTATTATACAGAAAGAAGTGAAATGAAATGATCCACTTTATCAACAACACCAACAATATAATGCGTGACAGCAAAATATTAAATCCAGATTCCTTAAATATGAATGAAACCGACATGAAAGAACTTAAAATTGCAATTCACAAGACAACACACAATAATAGTGTCATAAAAGTCTCGTTGATCACTAAAACCATCATGCGAACACTCACCTCTCTAGTGCAGTGACCCACATAAATTTGTGTCAAACTAAGGGCACTCTACACGAGACTTAACCCCCCCGAAATACATACGTCCAATTCTGCCAACTAAAAACGGTCCACCCAAAATCAGCTCGATCCAGGCGTTCTAGCCCATATAGACACCCCACACATCTCGCCACTACTTCAACTCAACCCCTATCCGGATCCGTTGGTCCTAAAGGTACTACATGTAGTATTGAATTACTTTAACAATTTTCCCCAATGGAAATCGTGTCTTGATTTCAGATCGGTTCATGTTCCATTTACATTCACAACGTAGAATACAATTAAGTCCAGACAGAATAGACTTGATGAAACTATTCATAAACTCTAAATCCTCAATCCTCAGTGCAACAAGAAGTGTCAGCTCATGTTAGACGATTATTTATTTTATAAATAATGGCAACATGATCCTAAATCTATGACGACTGCTGGCCACCTATCTACAACAGATGTACTCCCGATTATTGTTCAATTCATAATTGTTTTTTTATTTATAAAACAGTCAGGTATACGGAGAAATTATAATCTGAATTTACATCCTGAAATAACCAGATAAATAGGAGTCACGTGTCCAGTAAATGTACTCGATTACATTTTCTCCGTATTAAAACAATTTCTTCCTTCCGGAAAGGGTTTTTTGATTGAAAGAAAAATTGCAACATTATCCGAAACGTAGGGCGTGTTTGAGTGTTGCTGGGATGACTTCTTTAACAAATATTGTTGGTCTTTGGGTGACTAGCGAGGCTGAAAAGATGGAGGTGAAGGTCTTTAAAGCCTTACATACGCGTACTCCAATTATATGGAAGTGTACGGAAGAGATTTAGTGCCAGGCGGGTTGGGTTATGAACACACGAACACACGAACTCACGAACTCGTGCCAACAATCCCGAGTTCGTGAGTTCGTGACTTGTACACTTTGAAAATAAAGAAATAGTAAAGACATTTTGCCTTCAACTCACGAACTCATGAAACTCCTATTTATTTATAATTTAGCGAGTTGGTAAGTATTAGCAATCAAACCCAACCGCCTCTTTTCATGTAAATATCCTGAGTTCGTGAGTTCGTGAGTTGGTATGCTGCTAACACAACCGCCTGATTTTGTGGATATCGTGTGTTCGTGAGTTCGTGTGTTCATATGCTGCAAACACACCCGCCTGATTTTGGCACGAGTTCGTAACTTCGTGAGTTCGTGTGTTGTCAACACAAGCCTCAGAATTTTCAGCACGAGTTCGTGACTTCGTGACTTCGTGCGTTGCAAACACAACCGCCTGATTTTTGGCACGAGTTCGTGAGTTCGTGAGTTCGTGCGTTGCAAACACAACCGCCCGGCTTTTGGCACGAGTTCGTGAATTCGTGCGTTGCAAACACAACCGCCTGATTTTTGGCATGAGTTCGTGAGTTCGTGAGTTCGTGCGTTGCAAACACAACCGCCTGGCTTTTAGCACGAGTTCGTGACTTCGTGCGTTGCAAACACAACCGCCTGGCTTTTGGCACGAGTTCGTGACTTCGTGAGTTCGTGCGTTGCAAACACAACCGCCTGTTTTTAGCGCGAGTTCGTGACTTCGTGAATTGTAAAACATGCAGAACAAAGTTCTTCGGGTTTCCTTGATCCGGGGTTGAGGGGGTGGGGGGGGGGGGGGGATATACATCCATTTATCGTCATCACCAAGCAGGCCTTTCCAAATCGGTCCCTAACACTGACATGCAGCACGCGAGTGACTCGTTAAAACATAGATCTTAGGATCTATGATTAGTCTCATCGCGTCTCAAGCACGTTGTGTGGGCAATGCCAGGCGATGTCAGTCCAACGGCATGCACGCTTGACCAATAACAGTATAAAGCATGGTAAAAGGGGGAACTGACAACATTGTGTCAAGGACGCGACCGTGACCGCACCTATATATACACCGGCATGCCCAGCCTAAAATATGCCTTCGGTGTTCAGTTGCCCTGGGATATATTTAACCAGATTATATTTTAAATAAATAATATAGAGACTCGGACAAACTGGCGAGAATTAAATAAGATTATATTTTGATGGAAGGATTTCGTGAATGAGTTTGTTGGTTTACACTAATCATGTTAATAGCATCATTTCATAGCCTGTAAATTCATGAAATTAGTAAAATCATAAATACGTATACTCTGTATCTGTTATCTGTCGGATAAAAATACGACAAACTCCACATTTGGGATCATATTAAACGTCGCAGCGCGCTCTCATCTCTGACACCTACCAAGAGAGATGAGATTTCAGCTGAGATTTTGTTTTAAGGAATGTAATTCAACAAGTGGGGTTGCCGGTAGAATTAATGTCTGAAGGGCTTCCGAAGGGTTTGTGACTTTTCTATTTTCATGAAACCCACATGGAAATGATATTTGCTGTCATTCATAGATTTAACCATACCGTATTTATACCTCTATATATTATATAGTCTATGATTTAACTCTGGATTTAACAAAGTCAAGTTGTATAGGCATTACATACAGACTCATGTTCAAATGAAACCCCTTATTAAATGCCCCCCCCCCCCCCCAAAAAAAAGGAATGCACACTTCTCATTGGCATTTCTTTGTTAAACAACTCACGAAGTCACGAACTCGTGCCAAAAGCCAGGCGGTTGTGTTTGCAACGCACGAACTCACGAAGTCACGAACTCGTGCCAAAAATCAGGCGGTTGTGTTTGCAACGCGCGAAGTCACGAACTCGTGCCAAAAGCCAGGCGGTTGTGTTTGCAACGCACGAACTCACGAACTCACGAACTCATGCCAAAAATCAGGCGGTTGTGTTTGCAACGCACGAATTCACGAACTCGTGCCAAAAGCCAGGCGGTTGTGTTTGCAACGCACGAACTCACGAACTCACGAACTCGTGCCAAAAACCAGGCGGTTGTCATGGTTGTGTTAGCAACGCACGAAGTCACGAACTCGTGCTGAAAATTCTGAGGCTTGTGTTGACAACACACGAACGCACGAAGTTACGAACTCGTGCCAAAATCAGGCGGGTGTGTTTGCAGCATATGAACACACGAACTCACGAACACACGATATCCACAAAATCAGGCGGTTGTGTTAGCAGCATACCAACTCACGAACTCACGAACTCAGGATATTTACATGAAAAGAGGCGGTTGGGTTTGATTGCTAATACTAACCAACTCGCTAAATTAAAAATAAATAGGAGTTTCATGAGTTCGTGAGTTGAAGGCAAAATGTCTTTACTATTTCTTTATTTTCAAAGTGTACAAGTCACGAACTCACGAACTCGGGATTGTTGGCACGAGTTCGTGAGTTCGTGTGTTCATTAACCAAACCGCCTGGCACTAAATCTCTTCCGTAGGAAGTGTCTCCGGGAAGTTGATCTGTTAAGTGTATATCACGAGGAGCCTATACATTTATCCGTGGATCCCCGAATGTCAACGTTGAGTCTGTAAGCAAAGCAAATGCGTGCGTAAAGCCGTGATCGGTTCGCATGATGCGTGAAAAGAAGGGCTTAGGTTACTCTCTGCAGTGACATTCAAACTTTTTAAGTGTCACTGCTCTCTGTGTGGTAACATTGATACCCATGTGTGTTCAGATTGTATCACATCTCACTGATCCTAATGTCTATGTAAACACGGTAGTATCGCATGGATCCAGTGATTAGGATAACCACGTCTGTGACATTGGCTATTTGAAAATCGACATTTGACATCAAACCTGGTAAAGATAAACACAATTGCGTTACATTTTGTCTTCTGGGAGAATAATGGGAGAGTCAAGCATTTGAGCAATGTCTGAAATTCATTAACACATTTTCGCGTTATAAGCATTGGATCGGTATAGTATAGGACATTGAGCCATGTTGAGCTAGTTCAGAATCGAGTTTTCAAGAACAGAAATAGTTTATACTCTAACACTGGAGTTGTACACGCGATATCATGAGGCGTTCACCAAAATACGCGCTGATGTCAATCCCAACTTGAGATGAGATGAAGTATTAACTCAGTTTAGCACAGGAAATATTGTCAGGTTTTTTACAATGTAATGCGAAATGTTATGTTATGCGCTTAATTTTGGCCCTACAATATATTCATATAATGCACAAACTGCAGAATGCTTGATTTCGGCGGCACTTGGCCCTAGAAAATGTAAGGAAAAGTCGGCCCACTCATAACATTTGATCTAACACGTGTAAGGGCTCAAAATAAAGGAAATACCCGTGAAGTTTAGATTATATCAAAAATTCAAATGTAGATCCGTTGTTAATCTGTTCTTTTATTTGGTAGGTAGGGGTTTATGTTTGTTTGTTGTTTGTTTGTGTGTTTGTTTTGTTTGCTTTTGTTTATTTGTTTGTATATTTATTTGTTTGTTGGGGAGTTTGTTTGTGTGTTGTGGTGTTTGTTTCATAAGCTGTTCCGTGTGGAAACAAACCCGCGTTGTAGGTTCCCAAACAGGACAAAGGCTAAAATAAAAGACGCAGATTTTGATTTCAAAAGAATGAAAGTTTCTTCTTAGCATATAGCTCAATGGCCATGGGTCAGCATCGCCTGGGTTAACACTGCACTGGTCATTTAACATATCAAAAACGACACGTCACCTCAGAGCACCCTTAATTTGACGAGATCCTTCTTTTTTAGCATTCAAGAAATGTAAAAATACCATTGCACTTTTATGCATATTTTAGCCTTCTATAACCCGCCAAGTTCAGATGAAGTTCATCTTTGAATATCCACACTATTCAACTATTCAGCGTTAGACTGCCTCTCGCGATACATTGGCGTGAATTTAACGCCTGTACGCGGTGTCGCCTCGCGTCAATGACGTTGTCCCGACCATTGTTCAAAAGAGTAGAGTAGTCTTCGTTTACTGACGGCCAAAGGTCCATATAATATCAGGTTTGATACCCCTCTCAGTCTGCAGTTGTCACAGATTTTAATCCTTCACAATTTGGCATCCATTTCAAGATGTTGATAGCTTCATCTTGATGGTAGAGCTGTATATAAGCACTGATGCATTTTGCCGGGTGAGCAGTACTGTAGTGCCCGCGCCCATTTAACACTGACTATGCGATGATCAATTTATCCTCAGGGAGTTCGTGTTTGCTCCCAGTTAAAATGTGGTCGTCTGAGGTTTGATTTGTGTTGATTTTATGTTTTATGTAGGCTAGCATGTGATGGTCATGGTAATACTTAATCTTAACTTAAATTCAACTTCGTCTCGCTTATATTTAATCAACATCCACAACTTTCAAGGTTTACTTTTGCATGGTGGAGCACCAGTGTAGAGGGTCCCATGATATAAATGCATTACCTGCACGCGCGCACCGAAAGTCAACTTTGAAGTGTAAGCAAAGCAAATGCGTGCGTAAAGCCATGATCGGTTCGCATGATGCGTGAAAAGAAGGGCTTATAGGTTTCTCTCTGCAGGGACATTCAAACTTTTAAGTGTCACTGCTCTCTCTGTGTGGTAACATTGATACCCATGTGTGTTCAAATTGTATCACATCGCACTGTATCCTTATGTCTATGTAAACACAGTATAATCGCATGGGTCCAGTGATGATGATAAACACGTCTGTGACATTGGCTATTTACAAATCGACATTTGACATCGAACCTGATAAAGACAAACACTATGTGTTACATCTTGTCGTCTGGGAGAATCATGTGAGCGACGAGCATTCGTTCAATGTGTGAAATTCATTAACACATTTTCGTGTTAAGCATAAGATCGGTGTTGTATTGGACATTGAGCTATTTAGAGTCGAGTCTTCATAAAGCAACAGTTCATATTAGCAGGGGAGCACACATGGTTGTCGGTCCCGGTCTGCTGGCACAGGGAAATATACACCAAAATGAACTAATACAGTTAGATATTGGTGTTATTTTTAGAGAATTGAAAATTGCCAATGGAAAGCCAAGATTGGTACAATTTGGTCAGCACAATAATGCTAAATGGTCTTGTTGATTACGTCGAATGTGGCCGAATATCGGGCCAGTAATATCCCGACTGTTGGCTTTATGTTTGTAGCTGTTCAATACCAATATATTGTGCCCGCATTGGGCCAATTTAGGTTGCCAAAGTGATGCCAATATGAATATTGCCGATGGAAACTTGGAAAGCCAAGATTGGCACAGTATGGTTCAAAAATTAAGAATACCAATGCCAAGATTGCCAATGGGAAACCAATGTTGGGCCAATATACACATGCTATCTCATGATATTATGGGTAGGTCGATATCCTAATACAACTTACAATGACTTAGCCTTTCTGGACATCCATGCTAACGTGGATGTTAAATTGACCTTTGATCTCGATTTAGGGTCAAAGGTCACATGTGTTTCAATGGGACGTCAAAATCTAAATTCAACATTGTAACAAAATCAACCAGCTATTGACCATAAAACGTATGCCTATATCAGATTGTTGGTGTTAGTGTTTAGAACAAAATAGTTAATGACACTTTTGATCGTTGATCAATAGTTTGACCTATGACAAGTCGGCAAAAATAGGCAATTGTTCACAAATTCGGCAAAAATTCCAATTTGTTTATTCTTTATAAAAAAATATTGTAACTCAATAAGAATTGATAAACCATGTTATAAG
Source organism: Ophiura sarsii (assembly GCA_035610835.1). Taxonomy (NCBI): domain Eukaryota; kingdom Metazoa; phylum Echinodermata; class Ophiuroidea; order Amphilepidida; family Ophiuridae; genus Ophiura; species Ophiura sarsii. The sequence goes on along the minus strand of CM069442.1, from coordinate 48,191,730 downwards.
GTTGGTATATCAATGTACTTTACATTACAATACATTTTAAACATCATCGGTGTGCTGTTGCCTTGGCAACAGACTTTAATGATCTCCAAATACATCAAAAATATGTAAAATGAGAGTATATTTGGGACATAAATGGCGGTTGCCATGGAAACTAAACTGCCGGTAAATTTTACAATTCAACGGTCTTAAAATCAAAGTAGGTTTATTTAACAGCAGTAGTAGATGTATTCTGATCATCCAGAGACTCATAATATTTGTTAATGGTGATTACATATCATTTTAAAGCAAATTCATGAAAAATCGCCAATGGCCTATATTTGCCTACTTGTCATTTTCGAAAGGTCATTTGGTCAATAACTATTGATCAACAATCGAAGTTGTCATTAACTTTTTGTTCTAAACACTCAGCCTAACAATATATAGTATACTCTTTATGATCGATAGTCCGTTTTTAAAATGTTATGTTAAATTGACATTTTTATTCCCATTGAAACATACGTGACCTTTGAACCTAAATCGAGGTCAAAGGTCAATTTAACTTCCAAGTTGTCAAGGATGCCCACCTAGGTTGCATTCAAGGAAAATTATGGTAATATAAATGTGCGAGTCATTGATTTTATTCGTATGAATCACGGCAATGCCAGTGAAAATGTGCTGCCCTCTATTTCTAGTTCGCACCGGCATGAATAGGATGCAATGCGATATGTTATGCGCTTAATTTCGGCGGCCCCTAGAAAATGAAAGAAAAACTCTAACCACTCATAACATTTTATCTAACACGTAAGGGGCTCAAATAAAGGAAATACCCGTGAAATTTAGCGTATATCAAGAAATAAAATGTAGATCCGTTGTTAATTTATTTTTTGTAGGTAGGTCTAAGTGTTTGTTGGGGGTATATTTATTTGTTTGTTTGTATGTTTGTTTCATGAGCTGTTCCGCGAAGAAACAAACCCGCGTTGTAGGATCCCGACAGGACAAAGGCTAAAAGGTGCAGATTTTCGTTTCAAAAGAGCGAAAGATTTGTCTAAATTTATAACTAATTGGCTATGGGTCAGCATCACCATGGTTGACACTGGTCATTTGACATATTGAAAACAACACGTCACCTCGCATCACCTTTAAGTTATCTTTTAGCATTCAATAAATGTACAAAACATAACACTTTTTATGCATTTTTTATCTCTCTATAACCCGCGAATTTCAGATGAAGTTCATTTTTAAATATCCACGCTATTCTGCTATTCAGCGTTAGACTGTCTCTCGCGATACATTGGCGTGAATTTAACGCCTGCACGCGGTATCGCCTCGCGTCATTGACGTTGTCCTGACCATAGTTCAAAAGAGCACAGCATTATTCGTTCACTGACGGCCAGAGGTACATATAATATCAGATCGTATTCAACCTACCCCTCGGCAGTTGTCACAAGTCTTAATTCTCCATATTTTGGCATCCATTTCAAGATGTCGATCGCTTTCATTTTGATGGTAGAGCTGTTATACGCACTGATGCATTTTGCCGGGCGAGCAGAAGTGCCCATTTAACACTGACTACAAGATGATCATGATATCATCCTCAGGGAGTTCGTGTTTGTTCCCGGTCAAAATGTCATCGCACGGCTGTGACTCGGGAGTAATGTTTTTTCTCATAATCTTTACTGCACATTATTTGCACGTAATGTTTAGGCAATGGCAATTTTACTCGTCCAACATAAGACAATCGTGATAAACCTCGATTCAACAGAGCCATCTTCATGGCTCTACGAAGTCATTTTTCTTACATAAACCTTAGATTGCAATAAATAATGTAATTCTCATTCTTTATTCTTAATAAGAGGAATAGTAGCATATAGCCATCCCGCGAATCCATCAAACTGACCAAGCAAAGTAACTCCATCCAGTTGACTCCCTCCCCGTAAGAAACAGGTGTGGTATATTCAAGATAACATAAGCAAAGTAACTCCATCCAGTTGACTGTGTACCCACAAGAAACTAGTGTGGTATATTGCAGATAATAAACAGGTCAAAAGAAATAAGTCCCCCCTGGGAAATGTGAATTTTTCTGGACAACAGTTAGGCTCCTTAACCTGTTACAAAGTGTAAAATGTAGACTGAAATGTTACACATGTAATGTGCAATAAGGTTTCACCCAACAGTTAACCTTCACCTTGAAGTGCTGCCATTTATTAAATTTGATGACCAATAAAAAATGGCACTTTCTTGCATAGGGATTGGAAAAATTGATGTCATTTTAAATCCATGAAAACCTGTTTGGATACAAATGTGAAGGAACTGGTCATGGTTGAATGAATAACATCAATTGAAGGTGTAATAATCCCTTGGAGTACACTTCAGGTCCATACATTTCATCAATTTGTCCAATCCCTATGCAAGAAAGTGTCATTTTTTATTAGTCATCAAATTTAATAAATGGCAGCATTTCAAGGTGAAGGTTAACTGCTGGGTGAAACTTTATTTAACATTAAATGTGTAACATTTCAATCTACATTTTACATTTTGTAATAGGTTAAGGAGCCTAACTGTTTTCCAGAAAAATTCACATTTCCCAGGGGGGGGGGGGGGGCTTATTTCTTTTGACCTGTTTATAAACAAAGTAACTCCATCCACTTGACTATGAACCCACAATAAACAGGTATGGTACATTGCAGATAATATAAGCAAAGTAACTCCATCTAGTTGACTATGAACCCACAAGAAACAGGTGTGGTATATTGCAGATAATATAAGCAAAGTAACTCCATCCAGTTAACTATGAACCCACAATAAACAGGTGTGGTATATTGCAGATAATATAAACAAAGTTACTCTATCCAGTTGACTATAAACTGTCAAGAAACAGGTATTATATATTGCAGATAATATAAACAAAGTAACTCCATCCAGTTGACTATGAACTCACAAGACACAGGTGTGGTATATTGCAGATAATATAAGCAAGGTAATTCCATCCAGTTGACTATGAACCCATAATAAACAGGTATGATATATTGCAGATACTATAAACAAAAGTACCCCATAGTTGAAGATGAACTCACAAGAAACAGGTGTGGTATTGCAAATAATAAAAGCAGAGTAACTCCATCTAATTGACTATGAACCCATAATAAACAGGTGTGGTATATTGCAGATAATACAAGCAGAGTAACTCCATCCAGTTAACTATGAACCTACAATAAACAGGTGTGGTATATTGCAGATAATATAAGCAGAGTAACTCCATCTAGTTGACTATGAACCCATAATAAACAGGTGTGGTATATTGCAGATAATATAAGCAAGGTAACTCCATCTAGTTGACAATGAACCCACAATAAACAGGTGTGGTATATTGCAGATAATATAAACAAGGTAACTCCATCTAGTTGACTATGAACCCACAATAAACAGGTGTGGTATATTGCAGATAATATAAGCAAGGTAACTCCATCTAGTTGACTATGAACCCATAATAAACAGGTGTGGTATATTGCAGATAATATAACAAGGCAACTGCATTTAGTTGACTGTGAACTCACAAGAAATGTGTGGCATATTGCATATAACATAAGTAAAGTAATTCCACCCAGTTGACTATAAACTCACGGTTTACTGCAAATAATATAGGCAATGTAACTCCATCCAGTTGACTATGTACTCACAAGAAACAGGTATGATATATTGCAGATAATATAAGCAAGGTAACTCCATCCAGTTGACTATGAACCCACAATAAACAGGTGTGGTATATTGCAGATAATATAGGCAAAGTAACTCCATCCAGTTGACAGTGAACCCACAATAAAGAGGTGTGGTATATTGCAGATAATATAAGCAAGGTAACTCCATCCAGTTGACTATGAACCCATAATAAACAGGTGTGGTATATTGCAGATAATATAAGCAAGGTAACTCCATCTAGTTGACTATGAACCCACAATAAATAGGTGTGGTATATTGCAGATAATATAAGCAAGGTAACTCCATCTAGTTGACTATGAACCCATAATAAACAGGTGTGGTATATTGCAGATAATATAAGCAAGGTAACTCTATCTAGTTGACTATGAACCCACAATAAACAGGTGTGGTATATTGCAGATAATATAAGCAAAGTAACTCCATCCAGTTGACTATGAACCCACAATAAACAGGTGTGGTATATTGCAGATAATATAGGCAAAGTAACTCCATCCAGTTGACAGTGAACCCACAATAAAGAGGTGTGGTATATTGCAGATAATATAAGCAAGGTAACTCCATCCAGTTGACTATGAACCCATAATAAACAGGTGTGGTATTATACAGATACAACATACCGCTACGCGTCGGGAAGTAGACGCACTCATCCAACACCTCGGGGCCAGTAATTCACACTACCGATATAAACCATGTTGTATTTGTTTTACTATACATCATAAATATTCATCACGAAATTATAAAAACTTACAACTAAATCCGTCTCTGACAGTTCCGCGAAACGACCAGCAGCAGACGACGCCATTTTGCATGTTTTGACAACAACAAAATAACCATGCTCGTCGCCAGAATGCAAAGTTCTATACAATGTGACGTGTATACGTTTGTTGAACTGTTTCGTTCAGGGGATGAGACTGTTTCGTTCAGGGGGTGCGGTAGTTGCCTCCTAGGGGTGCGGTAGTACCCTTATTTTTTCCCCGCGTCTGCGTCTTTCCCGTACGCGAGGAAGTAGGCTAAATACTGAAGTGCGTAGCTAACGGAATAGACCAATAGGAAACCGCGATTAGCTAATGAATATTTATGATGTATAGTAAATTGCAGATAATATAAGCAAGGTAACTCCATCTAGTTAACTATGAACCTACAATAAACAGGTGCGGTATATTGCAGATAATATAAGCAAGGTAACTCCATATGAACTCACAAGAAACAGGTATGAGGTATTGCAGATAATATAAGCAAAGTAACTCCATCTAGTTGACTATGAACCCACAATAAAGAGGTGCGGTATATTGCAGATAATATGAGCAAAGTAACTCCATCTAGTTGACTATGAACCCATACTAAACAGGTGTGGTATATTGCAGATAATATAGGCAAAGTAACTCCATCCAGTTGACAGTGAACCCACAATAAAGAGGTGTGGTATATTGCAGATAATATAAGCAAGGTAACTCCATCTAGTTGACTATGAACCCACAATAAACAGGTGTGGTATATTGCAGATAATATAGGCAAAGTAACTCCATCCAGTTGACAGTGAACCCACAATAAAGAGGTGTGGTATATTGCAGATAATATAAGCAAGGTAACTCCATCCAGTTGACTATGAACCCATAATAATGAGGTGTGGTATATTGCAGATAATATAAGCAAGGTAACTCCATCTAGTTGACTATGAACCCATAATAAACAGGTGTGGTATATTGCAGATAATATAAGCAAGGTAACTCCATCTAGTTGACTATGAACCCACAATAAACAGGTGTGGTATATTGCAGATAATATAGGCAAAGTAACTCCATCCAGTTGACAGTGAACCCACAATAAAGAGGTGTGGTATATTGCAGATAATATAAGCAAGGTAACTCCATCCAGTTGACTATGAACCCATAATAAACAGGTGTGGTATATTGCAGATAATATAAGCAAGGTAACTCCATCCAGTTGACTATGAACCCACAATAAACAGGTGTGGTATATTGCAGATAATATAAGCAAGGTAACTCCATCTAGTTGACTATGAACCCATAATAAACAGGTGTGGTATATTGCAGATAATATAAGCAAAGTAACTCCATCTAGTTGACTATGAACCCACAATAAACAGGTGTGGTATATTGCAGATAATATAGGCAAAGTAACCCCATACAGTTGACAGTGAACCCACAATAAATAGGTGTGGTATATTGCAGATAATATAAGCAAGGTAATTCCATCTAGTTGACTATGAACCCATAATAAACAGGTGTGGTATATTGCAGATAATATAAGCAAGGTAACTCCATCTAGTTGACTATGAACCCATAATAAATAGGTGTGGTATATTGCAGATAATATAAGCAAGGTAACTCCATCCAGTTGACTATGAACCCACAATAAACAGGTGTGGTATATTGCAGATAATATAAGCAAGGTAACTCCATCTAGTTGACTATGAACCCATAATAAACAGGTGTGGTATATTGCAGATAATATAAGCAAAGTAACTCCATCTAGTTGACTATGAACCCACAATAAACAGGTGTGGTATATTGCAGATAATATAGGCAAAGTAACCCCATCCAGTTGACAGTGAACCCACAATAAATAGGTGTGGTATATTGCAGATAATATAAGCAAGGTAACTCCATCTAGTTGACTATGAACCCATAGTAAACAGGTGTGGTATATTGCAGATAATATAAGCAAGGTAACTCCATCTAGTTAACTATGAACCTACAATAAACAGGTGCGGTATATTGCAGATAATATAAGCAAGGTAACTCCATATGAACTCACAAGAAACAGGTATGAGGTATTGCAGATAATATAAGCAAAGTAACTCCATCTAGTTGACTATGAACCCACAATAAAGAGGTGCGGTATATTGCAGATAATATGAGCAAAGTAACACCATCTAGTTGACTATGAACCCATAGTAAACAGGTGTGGTATATTGTAGATAATATAAGCAGAGTAACACCATCTAGTTGACTATGAACCCACAATAAAGAGGTGTGGTATATTGTAGATAATATAAGCAAAATAACTCCATCCAGTTGACTATGAACCAATAATAAACAGGTGTGGTATACTGCAGATAATATATAAGCAAGGTAACTCCATCCAGAAGTCAACTGTTTATTTTTATTCGTTTATTTGTCTTTACTTACGATAAACATACCTGAATTTTGTAGGTACAAATTCAACTGATTTATGGTAAAATCAAGAAGCTGGTTTTACTTAATTAAGTGTATTTGCAATTGCTATATGCATGATATGGGTACAAAGTAAATTACGAATACTATAGGGCGATAGGGCGAAATAAGGTTAACGTTTGAAGGGTGCAATCTGTCATTTTTATGCTTATAGTAGTAGTAGTACCTGTTTCTTCAGTGTGATTACGTCAACTTACTGGCGTTGTTATTACAATTTTAACTGGCCGGTTGTAACTTTGCTTTATGTTATATTTCATTTCGTACGATAATGGTTTTTTTTGGAGTACTATACTCGTATGTGAACTAGCGTGGTGGCACAGAGCCACTGTGTTGGTGTACTTTGGTTGGTGGTTAATGTTTCTGCAATCATGCAATAACCAAACCTTTTTGTGGGTACAAATACCAATACGAAATCAACTGGAATTGAGTTGTTTTATGCTTATTTTATCTTACCTTTTAAATGATCCAGAGTATGTTTCACTCTGGTCTAATTTGATGTATATTCCTTCTCTCTATTCTTTTCTGGTTACAGTTTTAACTAAAATACTTAGTCCCAATATTATTAGTTTTTAGCCATTAATCGAAAAGGCTTTTCGCATTTCTACTGTCCTAACATACAATGGATTAATCGGTTAAGGTAACAATTATAAGTGTGGCGCTAGTGGCCTGTATAATGCGTAATAAGTGTATGCTACGAATATGATTCAGACTTAGGTCAGATTATTCCCAAATATTTATAGAATACAGAGTCAATACAATGATGCTTTTAGGCTTAGAGCAATTCTAACACACTTTATTACCACGCTTTGTGATACAGATTTTCTTTAACAACACCCGTACGGTCAATATCAACACAACAAGTAAGCTGGCGTACTTCCTAAGATAGACAATATTTAAATGGTAGAAATTGGATTTAATATAGCATTATAGCCATTAGTCAAATCTATAATATAGTTCATCAATTCATATTTGCACAACTTACTTAAATAAATACATAAATATAATGTAAAGTTCCTTCAGTTGAACACGACAATACCGCCCTTCAAAATTGTTTGGTAATTTACAACATGGTAGGGCAAGGGGGTTATATTCTCTAGAATAAGGAGGAACATAATTGCATTTAAACCATCAACCAACGTTTCGTATCGCACCCGGGGCCCTGTACGGCGGCCGACTGCATCTTGACCCGACACAAGTACTTGTTTGCACCATCTCTTCTGAAGCAGTGTGGAAAACATGAGCAAAGTACAAAGTCGGGAAAAAATATGGATATCGCTTGTCGTGTATATTTACGTATTGCCTTTGGGCAAACATTTGAACAGAACCTTGGTAGACGTCACGTGATATATTGAATGTTTTCCTACAGGGCAAACTACACCAGACAACTTTGTTTAAAAATTGATGACCGATTTCAAGATTCATGATCATAAACACACACATTTTGAAACAAAAGTGAACACTTGCACATGGATACCCATAATTATAAATTCATCATACACTTAACAGAAATTAGGTATTTTTTGAGTATGTTTTTATTTTTGGCAGTTAATACAGTCTAACCTTTTGGTCTATTTGGGTTGTGGTTCATGAATATTATAATTTACATAATAAATTAGTGCATATAGACTCGCTCTTTGGTCTATTAGCTCATTTGTGCTTTAGTAGCATTAGTAGTTTCACTATTTGATATAGTTTGTACCTGGTTCAGTACTAGTGGGCACACGGTATTGACACCGAATTCATTGGGGTTTAGTTTGTTATTTCAACTTGAACTTCATCCGTATCGTCGTATTATTTGCATAGAAAAAAAAATAAGGAATAACTTCGCGAATATTAGTCACAATACATATATGCCAAATATCACGCTATAAATAAACGTTTGCACAAAAACCAAACCGATGTTCAAATTCGTCTTTGTCACTGTGGTTTAGATATGACTTGAGTAAAGTTGAGTCCCCTTTTATTTTTATTCCCGGGTCTTTTATTTCGGCAGTGACACTTTCTCCAAGTGATATTGACTTCAGGGCTTTCAAAACAAACGGGACTAAGTTGTGTCAGAGAGTTTTGCATTGTCTGCGTATTCTCGTTAAGCACGCGTGGGTTTTCTATTGGCGTGAGAAAGTAAAGGGTGGTCGAAGTGTGAAACCAACCCACCAGCTTTTATTTCCACGCACGGCTATATATTAATCTCTTAACAAAGATATGAAGGTAATATGATAGCAAAATAATATTACAGAACCTAATTAGTATTCTCTTCGCTTTCTATTCGTACTCGTAACAACCGTTCATTTTTCACTTATGGTGATGTCTGAAGGGTTGATGCCCTGACTAATGGCAGCCATTAAGTTTAGTGATTAGAAATGTACTGTAGATATTATCCGTATAGTTAGCATAATGAATTATCAAATTATACATTTAGATTTAGATCATTGGACTATATGACGATATGGTTTTATTACTTCATGACGAGATGTGGTTATATATTCTTCGAAGTCTATACATCTAAAGGGTCCATAGGTCTATATACCATAACCAGATTAGCTTTCTTCAGTAGATAGCACAGTCCAAATCTATAGACCATAAACAGATGAGCTATAGTATATTTAATAGATAGCACAGTCCACATCTATAGACCACTAAAGAGATGAGCCTTTTTCAGTAGAAAGAGCAGTCCAAATATATCATAAACAGACGAACTGTCTCCAGTAGATAGCACAGTCCTAACCATAAACAGATGAGCTATCTTCAGTAGATAGCACAGTCCAAAGTCCACACACCATAAACAGATGAACTATCTTTAGCTTTAGAAGAAAAAATGAGAAAATCGTCCCTAGATTAGTGTCTTAATAATAAATCAAGCAATTTGGGCATATTTTACTCAAAAATAATTTTATTAGCTTGTCCCAAAAAAATTGGTCAGCATTTGTTTGGTCAACATGGATGCCAAAATGGATTCTCTGACCCAAATCCCTTCCAAAAATGTTTACTTTTATATGCATTTGATTAATAGTTTAATAATAACAGCACTCACAAACTTCCAAAAAAACTTCCTTGAGTCCCCCCTTAACAGATGAGCTATCTTCAGTTATATATAGCATAGTCCAAATCTAGAGACCATAAACAGATGAGATATCTTCAGTGAGTACCGTCCAAAATCTATATGTGCACCATAAATTGATGAGCTATATCTTTAATAGATAGCACAGTCCAATATACCGGGTGGTTCAAAAAAATGTTGACCCAAGTTCAAAGTAATTTTTCAACCACATTCAAAGGTTCAGAGAATTTGTGTTTACTAAGTCTAGCAGTAATGTTTTACAATTATCCTGTAAAGATGGCACGTTTAGCTTGTTTGGTTCTTCAGATATGATTCATTACAGAAAACATGTACAAAACTGACTTGTCCACGGAAGCGTCATTTAGTTTTTGTCTTAAACAAGACAGCATGCTCTAGTTTCAGAATTGAAAAGACCGCCCTGACAAAGTATCCCAATCTCTATGCTTATGTGCCATTTACATTCAACAAAGAAACGTAGATACGTATAGGTAGGTACCAGACAGATGTTTCAGATGTCTCCTTTTTTCTTTTTCTCCTATTTTTACAATTTGTGACCAATCGTGGGCAAGTCCACTTTGTGCATTCCATCTCTACTAAAGGACGCTCCCGTGGCCAAGGCAGTTTTGTGCATGCTTTCTGTAATGAACCATATCTGAAGAACCAACCAAGATAAATGAACCATTTTATCAGGATAATTTCAAACTTACTGCTTATAGACTAAGTAAACAGAAATTCTCTGAAACTTTAAATGTGGTTGAAAAATAACCTTGAACTTGAGTCAACTTTTTTTTGAACCACCCGGTATAGACCATAAACAGATAACTATCTTCAGTAGATAGCACAGTCTAACTATATACAGGGTGAGTGAAAAAAACCAAAACTCCAACAGTGGAAAGAAGCCATCTTGTTTTTAAAACCAAGTAGAAGTTTCAAAATGTTTAAACGTTATAATAATACCCTATTTGTTACTAACTTTGTGTGAAAAAATGAAGTAAATATCATTTTCCGTTTGCCTTTGGTGAACCTTTTTACCCATGCACCAATTTCACACGTTTGTCCACGAGATACCCAAAACATGCACAAGATAATGTGTCTCTCGTTCAAATTTGGAAACTTGAGTAAATTTGTGATGTAATTGGAATTTAATGCATCCTTTTTGTTTACACGTGAGTTAACATAATCAATTTACCTCACCCATGCTATGAATTGCTTATAATGTCCTAAATGTTAATGAAAAACTGAACCATTCCAATTTTTGGTTGGCGGGATAGTCAAATATAAAAATGCAATGTGTGCAATTTCAATTGAAAATCACTGTGTTCGTGGACAAACACGTAAATGGGGGTGTGCGGCAAAGAGGGTCACCAAAGACAAACGGAAAATGCGCTCGGCTTCATTTTTTCACACAAAGTTAGGAACAAATATGTCATAGTCTTGCAACGTTTACAAAATTTCAAAATTCAACTTGATTTGGAAAATAAAATGGATTCTTTCCACTATTGCAGTCTTTTTGACTCACCCTGTATAGCGCAGTTCAAATATATAGAGCATTAACAGATGAGCTATCTTCAGTAGATAGCACAGTCCAAAGCTAGGAACATAAACAGATGAGCTATCTTCAGTAGATAGCAAAGTCCAAATCTATAGACCATAAACAGATGAGCCTTCTTTAGTAGATAGCACAGTCCAAATAGACCATAAACAGATCTTCACTTAAAATACCGGTTTAACAGTCCCCAAACGTCTTGGGTACAAATTTAAAATAAAACATACCACGTATAGGCTTAAGCATTACAGTTAGATCAGGTTAATTAATGTTTGATTTAAAATATAAAATAAAAATTTGGAGTAAATAATTAATTATGTGTTTAGTACAGTGGGCACTTGATTTGAAGTTTAAAATAGGCCTAATGAGATAAGAGAAAGATGACCAAAGGCATAATCTAATTAATATTTTGGTGTAAACAAAGGGCTGACATATTAATAAGATTGTCGAATGGTCTGTTTTCTCTTCCATTCTATATTTTCTAACTGCAAACGAATTTGAAAGCATGAAAACCGCGAAGTATCATAATCGGTATTTGATTATTACAGAACAGCTGCAAATATATTATAGTTTGATATTTTGCGAAATGATGTAGAACCATCGAATATAAAATAGGTTTAAAGGTTCCAACCAGGTTATCAACAACCTATTTGGTCGATTAAATTGATCATGGTCTAATGGTTCTTGTGTCATGTTACAACTGTGTGCCATCAGGTGTAGAAAGCATCCTTTATATGACTCTTAAAAATACAATTATATTGATAGGAATATTAATATCATCGATAAGGCGCAAGGACAACCATTTATTACGATGGTCATTAATATTAGTAAAGCCGGACAGATCTCAATATGATGACCATGGGGTTAAGCAATTATTGTTATATATGCCTTACTTGTGGTTAATTTGTTGATCAGTAGTTTTTAATCAGTCAATTGTACATTCTTATTGAACATGAACATTTTCTTGGTAGTCAAACTGATATCTGTCACATTCGGCCAAAGAGCATTTCGGTCGCCATTTTACGCAATTAATAAAAAAACTGGGGCCACTAGCGCTAAGCTTGCTGTCGTGTTTGTAATGTTTGTTTGTTTGGAAAGGAACTCAAAACTCTGTTTAGATTCCCCCCAATTCATATGATAATTTTTAATATTCATTGGTAATTAATAGTTGTGTAAAAGGTTCTGTCTTTCTAACTTTGCTCCCACCCTGTATAACTCCGGGTATAACTCGGTTTGCCAACGAGAATTGACTTGTGAAAAGTTGTAACTGTATACGCACAGTTTTTACGCCCGATTATCTTTCAACAAAAACATCGTACTACGCATGCACTTAAAAACGCCAACCCCAATCGGCTAAAAGATTATGGCGATTCGATTGGCTACTACTTAAAGACCGGCAGTGTTCCTAGATATTTATCTCGACTCGTTAAACAGCATTATTAGGGAAACAAGTGCCTCATTACCATACAAAATACAATCGTTTATCTCTATTTGAGTAATGAATTGGCATTAAGTCAAATCGTTTATTGCGATACCACCCAGGTATTAAATGCTTGTTTATGGATCTACGAGTGTCGTTATCAAACTTACCAGTCCATTAAACTCCAAAGGTTCACTTGGAATATTATGGTATTACTAGCAGTGGTAGAACCGTAACAGCAGACAGCGTCAAATCAGGGAGAAATATTGTTTGACCAAGTTTGACTTTGTCTCGGAAATTGTATAATTAGAATGCAAAAAAGTGAAAATTGCAATTACGAAGTTTGATTTTTTTCAAGCAAAGGTAAGTGAATTACATTTTGGTGAACAATATTTATTTTTGCTTTCAGGACATGATTGCCGGTAAATATCTTAAAGTAAAAAATGTGAAGATGCGAGCTTTTGTTAAAAATGGAACATATTCATTCCTGACAATGACAAGTTTAATTAATATTATATTAAAAATTGATCAATCAATAACAAAAATCTAATTTTGAGTAATAGATTTCTACATTGTAAATACTAATTTGTAGGCTATGTTTTAATGTGACAAATATCCTTATATATACAACCTTGGTTTGTTTGCTCACTCATTTCTTTTGTATAGGCCTATTCATTGTGCTTACCTATTCATTTGTTTGTTTAATGATTTTTTTCTTATTGTTTGTCGTTTAATTGTTTTCATTGTTTTGACGTGTGGTTTTATGATATGTGTGGATTTTTAAAATTAAATTAGGTGAACTTTGAAATATCACTCAGCCTTATCTTCTATATTAGGTTATGCACAAATGTAAACAATATCTTCAGATTTCATTATTGAAAAGATAACGTCAATTCTCTAACTTTTTGTCTGCGAATATATACTTGCAATGTAGTGTATTTAGCTATTATACTATAGAGGAAAACGTGTACATGCAAATCTTATCTCATCACAATGGTAACTCACGGTCCATGTTCCCCATTACATAATCATTATAATATATAGCCTACTAACACCAAATACTATAGATATGTTATGTACACCTTACTGACTAAAAATACCTTATCTATATACCACGACCTCTGGGCCTGGACTAGACGGGTCTGATGCCATATTTAGATAGCGTTATAATGCTAACAGAAAAGGTTTTAGTATAATTGTATTTATCAATGAGCTATGATATCTTGTTTTTGTTCTGTTTCGGCGACTTATGGACTCGAGGTACTCGGAGTAAAGATCAACGTGTTAAGAATCTGATTTATGCCCATACTTAAGCGATACGTAGCGATACGTAGGCCTACATATGATTTTTATAAAAGTGGCTGTAAAACAATTCCCCATCCCTTTTGTGGCTTCTACCGTCATGACCGTGCAGTACTGTATTTAACGTTTTCAAATTTCTATCTCGCCCTTATCCTTGCCAAACCGGTGTTTAATATGGTAGATTTCAGGCATTTCATTTGAATAATAGCCGCAATCTGATAGTCTTCTTACTTTTCTAATGCCTTTTCAAAAAGCGCTCATCGGGTTTATATTACCAGGGCGGTGCCACTGTACACAAACTCCCATTGCCGAGATTGAAGCCTTTCTAAGAGGTACATTGCGCGCCCTCATTATGCAAGAGGTACATCGCGCGTCTCAATGTCCCTTATAAGTACTTTCGTGCTGTCTATCATAGCGTTGTCAAGAGAACGCTTCATCCCAAGAGGTACATCGCGCGTACTCACGCCCACATGCCCATATATGGGGAGGCTTCAATTTTGCGATTCGAATGTCCTCTCCCATTATATAAACTCCCTGATATTACACTTTTTGTTGTTGCTCTAGTTATGGTATAGCAAGTTAATAACAGCACACGTCATATGAACTGAGCAAAACAGAACAAAGCAATAAAGAATAGGAACACTATACAAAACAAAACAAAAACAAAAACAAAAAACGTGGCAAAAACAAAAACGAACAAACAAACAAACAACACCCCACACCCCAAACACAATCCAATCAACTAAACATGTCAATGGATCTCCAATACATTCCTCCTTAAAAATGTAAAACACAATCATTATCCATGTTATTGTTAACATGATTAAGATTGTCCCCAATTATTCTGACATATTACATGAATGAATCTGATTGCTGTAGATATACTTGTAAGCACAGTTTCAATCATGTTAATTCCGTAATATGATGATGGATGGAGCAGATACTTCCATGCAATAACTGAAACTGAATGTTTTATGCTTATACTCACATTGTTACTTTGTTCTGAAAAGGCAACCATTCTGGATTGAAAGAGTAAACATCCTAGTGGCTTTCTCTGTATGTTTGGATAGCCTCTATATTTTTTAGACGTTTCAGTCTACTTCAAATAATATCATGTTTAAATCAATAATCGATTCGGACATACTGTCCAAATGTACATTTAATGATTGAGTGTCTCTGTGCGCGCGTGATCTATTGACAAACTGTGAAATAGCTAATCATGTTTAACCATGTTTCCACAGCTGACTCATATTCAAACATTAAAGACCGTGGTTTATTGGTTTCTAATCTACTTATTCTTACATTATTTGGTCATGTTTGTGAACTATTATTGAAAGAGAACAACATTTGAATTCAATTGTACTGGTCTACGATAAATTATGTTGCTATGAATCAAAACTCGAACTTCGGGAAAGTCTATCACGCTTATGAATGAAACGCATTGATATGCAAGAAACCTTTGGATTTAGAACATGAAGTGTGCGTCTAACATGAACCAAGCGGTGATAATAATAGTAATACATAGTGTAACTTTAAGTCCTATAAACCAATACTTTTTGTTTTAAATCTAAGGTTCCAACCACACGTTCCAGGCAGTAGCGTGACCAGGGGAGGGAGAAGGGGCATTACCGACTACTTTTTTGTTAATATACATAGAATTTGTCATTTTATTTGGGACATTTGAGGGGGGGGGGGGGGGGGGGGGGGGGGGCTTCCGGCAGGGGAGGGTGGTATAGAGTAGACACTTAGAATAACCCATATCCATGATATGATGCAGAAACCAATTGGCCAAACATAAATGTCAGTTCCGTACCTATGCTCTGCTATGCTATTCCCCCTGAGTCACCCCTGTTTTCAAGAGGTTCGCTTGCACTTTGTAATCCCTATGTTGTTCATATATATTTTGTGTTTATTTCATGTCATCTAACTTGCATA
The DNA here is from genome assembly GCA_035610835.1 of Ophiura sarsii. Classification (NCBI taxonomy): domain Eukaryota; kingdom Metazoa; phylum Echinodermata; class Ophiuroidea; order Amphilepidida; family Ophiuridae; genus Ophiura; species Ophiura sarsii. The sequence continues at coordinate 48,175,576 of CM069442.1, read as the reverse complement.
CAATTATTTGGCTGATTGGTGTTATATTGTAATTGTTTCGAAAGGTAATGCCAAAGTAATAATGCTTACAGTATTAAAGTGCCCTGTCCCTCCTCATATAATATTTCGTGACACCTTTCACACAATTAAAATTTAAACAGGGGTATAAATACAGACTGAATCAAAACATTACGGGAGAACATATCCCAGGTACGATAATCCATTTCGGGAACATTTAGATGGTGATCATAATCAGGGATGACTAAAAGGGCTTCGTTAGCGCTAACCCTCAGGAAATGGTGCCCAGTAAAGTTAGTCGTGTTATAGAACTGGTCTCTTAACCGTGTAATAGAACTGTTACGGTCTCCTAATTATAACCTACACATCCTCCAAATGACTTGGTGTGTATAATTGGTTGGTAAGCCTATTTGTTACGTAACTTTACCATATCATACATACAACTATAGCCTAACTTGAGATGGAAACACGTACATGCTATACAAGTATACTCGACTCAGGCCTAAACCATATCATCTGTAATTTTATTCAGAGTCCTATAATTCTCTAGATTCAATAGCATTTTGAAGCACCATTTATTGTAACTATTATCATGATTATCACATTATGATCGATATGATCTCTGCAAAACATACAATTATGGCCGATATCGAATTCAAGAAGTGTCCTTCACTCCCATCTTACGGTACACAAGTGTTTACCGAGATAACTGATTATTATAAGAATTGTTATGACTCTTTGAGTTTTGGGTCTCGATTTTTAACGAAGAGATGTTATGTTTTTAAGAATTGCTATAGAAAATAATCAAATTTAAGGTTTAACAAAACGATGCAATCCATACAACTCTTGAATTATAGACGGACCACTAGGTTAAAGACCTATGTTTTGCACGGTGACAAAGGGGATCTGGTTTAAACGTCTCAAGAAAAAATACAATATCATTGTTTGAAGTTGTTAATAGTGGGTGCGGAATGCAAAGCGATAGTTTGGTAGTTTAAGCCACAGATAAAAGATTTTTTTAGTCATAAAGTCAACACAAGCGAAATCCAAAATAACTTTTTTTTGGTCAGCTCACCACCCAACGTGTAAACCGATCGATATGCCATGCACCTCCGTACAATACAAAACAAATAGAACTCATGGCTGACCATGCTAACAGTGCTATGGAGTTCATAATTTTTTTTTCATACAATTTTCCAAATTGAAAAATATAATTGAATATCGGGTTCATCGACCCTGCTATTTATTCGAATTCGGGATAGAGTGTGAAACGGGCGTGAACCCAGTGTTTACACCCCTTAACATAAGTAAAAGTATATGGTATAAGGGTGATAGCAAACAAAAGCAATTGATTTAAAGCTAATTTATCTGAAATTAAAGTGACACTTTACTGTTTTGTGTTAGTGTTAGGCTAGTGGACACTTAGAATGACCCATATCCATGATATCAGAAACCAATTGGCCATTCGATGTAAAGGTGGTGTTATATTCAGACTGGTATAATTTGTATGCCTATTCATAAGGAGTCTAACTAGTCATCAGTCTTCAAAATCAGAGGTATGTTTGTTTTTGTTTGTGGTTGTTGGCAATAGTTGTTTCGAGACCAAAAAAATTATGAGATTGGAATCGTTCAGAGTGATTATTTGATCAAAAATGTGGCTTTTGTTTGAGCTTAAGTTTCAATATAGATACTCTCACCTTTGCTCGATATGTTTCAAAAAATCGAGACAGGAATGAGATTGAAATCATTCAGAAATGTGGATATTTTATCTAAACATTTGGCTGCAGTTCAAGCTTACTTTACAATATAGAAACTTGGACAAATATCTGCAGATGGACAATTAACGCATGATTAAAAATACCACAAAGAAGCTATGGCGCGCGTAGAAAGACAATTCTCAGATGAGTGTAGAAAACATCTTCTATGTTACTTACTGGAGTTTGATATTATTTGTGACTTGGTTCGAAGATGTTCACAATTCGAGCAAAAAAGCAATTTTGTCCATCCGAAATTTGTTTAAAATAATGTTATTGATTATTTATAATACATTAGTTAGCCGACGTATAATGATACTGTATAAAGTAATGCACACGATGGTTGTGAAGGTTTGGCTAACCTTTATTTTACGTTTAGTTAATATGTTATGGTTCCAATGCCACGGTCAATTAAGCAAGGCAGTGTCTTAACATTCTTTCTGGTAGTTAAATCTAATAATTAGGCAATTAGTCCACATCAGTCATATTAATTAGCGAAGAAGATGCACGAGGATGATCAACAACTGACATTTTATCTTGATGATGACATATAGATGATGCTGATGATTTCGACGAACCTGAGGGGCTATACAACCATGCTCATTTCTACGTGCGTTTCAATATCGGAGTGCCTATTATGTAATTTACGGCCTTTGCCCTTTGAATATCCACTTCATCTCAATTTAGATAAATTAAATAGATTTATTTTGTTCAATTAACGCACGTTGATACAGGATCTCCTCCCGTTGCCAAAACATAAAAACGTTCCAATATAGCTGGATGTTGGAACAAAATTTGGTGTTCCAGTATCGACCAATACTAGAACAGTAAAATCGTACCAGTATCCCGAGCGATACTGGAAAATGTTAAGTACCAGATTGAACTAGATCTTGCTCCGGTCTAAGACCAGGCTACCTTGATTTTTCTTTGAGAAAATGATCCCTAGTAACCCCTTCTTGACCTTTGACCTGATTAAAATGATTGACTTATTTTCTTGGCTCATCAATCCAAACAAGATGCAACAAATCCGGTCCAAATCGGATCATGTCTTAAATTTTACCCCTTTAAAGTTCAATGACCCCTTTTGACCCCTTCTTGACCTTTGACCTGGTCAATATAATTGAATTATTTTCTTAGCTCATCAAATCAAACAAGATGCAACAAACCCGGTCAAAATCGAACCATGTCTTTACTTTTACCCCTGTAAAGTTCAATGACCCCTATTGACCCTTCGTGACCTTTGACCTGGTCAATTTGATTTATTTATTTTCTTTGCTCATCAATCCAAACAAGATGCAACAAACCCCGTCCAAATCGGAGCATGTCTTAACTTTTACCTCTGTAATGTTCAATGACCACTAGTGACCCCTTCTTGACCTTTGACCTGGTCAATATGATTGACTTATTTTCTTGGCTCATCAATCCAAACAAGATGCAACAAACCCGGTCCAAATCGGAGCATGTCTAAACTTTTACCCCTGTAAAGTTCAATGACCCCTAGTGACCCGGTATGACATGTCACTTTTAATCGCTGAACACCCTATATATGCATGGACCCAAGGAATCTTTTGACTAATTCTGATAATCATGGGTCATTTCCTCTTGAAAAAATAGCATTTTAAGTGACTGGAGTGAAAATTGACATTTTGACCCCTAGTGACCCCAAATGATTTTTAATTTAAAAAACCTTTCTTTTGTACATGCGTACGGTCAAAAGGAATATGTGGACCAATTTTGACGATCCTAGGTCATTTCACTAAATTGGAAATGCGTTTTAAGTAAAAATCACCTTTTGACCCCTAGTGACCCCTTGACCTTTGACCTGGTCAATATGGTTGACTTATTTTCTTGGCTCATCAAATTAAACAAGATGCAACAAACCCCGTCCAAATCGGAGCATGTCTTAACTTTTACCCCTGTAAAGTTCAATGACCCCTATTGACCCCGTATGACATGTCACTTTTAATCGCTGAACACCCTATATGTGCATGGACCTAAGAAATCTTTTGACCAATTCTGATAATCATGGGCCATTTTCTCTTGAATAAATAGCATTTTAAGTGACTGGAGTGAAAATTGACATTTTGACCCCTAGTGACCCCAAATGATTTTTAATTTAAAAAAACATCCTTTTGTACATGCGTACGGTCAAAAGGAATATGTGGACCAATTTTGACGATCCTAGGTCATTTCACTAAATTGGAAATGCGTTTTAAGTGAAAATCACCTTTTGACCCCTAGTGACCCCTTCTTGACCTTTGACCTGGTCAATATGATTGACTTATTTTCTTGGCTCATCAAATTAAACAAGATGCACCAAACCCCGTCCAAATCGGAGCATGTCTTAACTTTTACCCCTGTAAAGTTCAATGACCCCTAGTGACCCCGTATGACATGTCACTTTTAATCGCTGAACACCCTATATGTGCATGGACCCAAGGAATCTTTTGACCAATTCTGATAATCATGGGCCATTTTCTCTTGAATAAATAGCATTTTAAAAGTGACTAGAGTGAAAATTGACATTTTGACCCCTAGTGACCCCAAATGATTTTTATTTTTAAAAACCGTTCTTTTGTAAATGCGTACGGTCAAAAGGAATATGTGGACCAATTTTGACGATCCTAGGTCATTTCACTAAATTGGAAATGCGTTTTAAGTGAAAATCACCTTTTGACCCCTAGTGACCCCTGTGTGACCTTTGACCCCAAACTGTGAACACCCTATATGAAGGTTAGGTAGGGGGTTCTACTGACCAAGTTTGGTGATTGTAGCATGTAAACTGTAGAAAAAATAGCATTTTTAGATGGGTTTGAGGAAAGAAAGAAAGAAAGAAAGAAAGAAAGAAGATCAAGAAAGAAACGGCAGAGATACAGAACCTCGATTTTTGGAAAAAATCAAGGTAATGATGCTGGTGTAGGCCTACACCAGTATTAAACGATACTGGTATAACAGTATCTGGGACTTTAAGTAGACTTTTTCCATTCTGTGAATATGATTCACGGAGATACAGTCAATATTGGTTAATGAGGAGTCTGGGAGTCATTCAATTAAAAAAAAGAATTCGGGTGGGGAAAAAGATGGAATAACATAGCTTTAATTGCATTATAATGATTGCCAAATTAAGGGAATCTCATTTTGATATTTAGGGTCCATTTCAGTAATCCCTACAATTTGATTGTGCGAATGATATCGAGGATATCAGGAAAGATAAAGGAATTGGTGGTGCCGATTGAGATGAGTGATGATGAGCATTGTTGATCACAAAAAAGGGATATTAATTAATGAGGATGAAGGACGTACGGATGTAAGTGATGAATGACATTACGATATAGTAGTTAGAAATATTCCACATATAAAGGGAAGGAATATTCGAATGCATGGACATATTGTCCTGTTACAGATGCGTACAATTCCCATTGATTTGGAATTAAAGATAAAACAGATGTCCATAATGGAGATAAATCTTAACGTTGATATTGCCGCATGCAGCTTTTCTTTTAACAGAGAGCATATTTTGTTTTGATTTACTAGAAATAAATAATCTTAGATCTACCGCTTTAAAATAGCGTTTTTGAAAGTATAGGCCTTATTTATCTTTTAAGATAAAAAAGTGAAAATAACGGCCGCAATATTCTTTGATATTACTTTGCTTTAATCACAAATTTGACATTTGATACATTTGATAACTAATATTTTTGATTTGCAAGTAAGAACTTGCGTAGAGAGGGCATACACGTGATTCCCAGCAGCCTTCTTCAATTACATTGCATTGATTAACGTATAACACCTCAAATTGTGATATCGATAAACGATATATACCACTTTATGAAGTCAAGACGTATGGGCATAACAATCCTTATGTCGACTGACATAAAATCATTGCACATTGTTCCAAAATAACTGAGCCTAATCAATGCTGAATTTGTTGTGTTAACACATTTGTATAGATTCATATTAGCGTTTTTGAAAGTATAGGCCTTATTTATCTTTTAAGATAAAAAAAAGGGAAAATAACGGCCGCAATATTCTTTGATATAACTTTGCTTTAATCACAAATTTGACATTTGATACATTTGATAACTAATATTTTTGATTTGCAAGTAAGAACTTGCGTAAGAGAGGGCATACACGTGATTCCCAGCAGCCTTCTTTAATTACATTGCATTGATTAACGTATAACACCTCAAATTGTGATATCGATAAACGATATATACCACTTTATGAAGTCAAGACGTATGGGCATAACAATCCTTATGTCGACTGACATAAAATCATTGCACATTGTTCCAAAATAACTGAGCCTAATCAATGCTGACTTTGTTGTGTTAACACATTTGTATAGATTCATATTAGTAGTTTTTATATAAACCAATAAGAATAATAACAGCAATAACCTACTTCGCTTTCAATAATACAATAATCATCCGGCGGCAATGATTTGCTTATAATGCTTTTTGAAAGTTGTTTGTTTGTGCGCTGAGTAAAGTCACAGCAACAGTTTGTTTTGTGTTCCGTTTTGTGCTCAGATATAAAAGTCATTCAAATTGGCGCTCAAACACGGAGCACGAATAGTAAGTATGTCGCATTTGATCTCAAGTTCAACTTAAAGTCACCCCCATTGTTAGGTCTCAGAAAATAGACGAAAGTAACGCAATGTTCCTGGGAATGGTTACACGTAAACGTAGGCCTACTTGTAATAATCGGAGGAAACAAACGCGATTACAAACAAAAATTGATTAAAGAAATAATTAAATTAATTAGGCGTGGGAAATAAATATTACCAATCGGTAGCCATAACCAATCAATACGAAGAAAATGATCTATGATAGCACATCAATCAGTCGGGTTCAAAACAACTTGCCCCACCGATTTGTGAAAACCCCGGGTGAAAATCTTGGCTACACCACACTGTCATGACTGTCGTATGGAAAACTTAATCATCCGCCGGCAAAAAAAGCATTATACAACCAAAATGGGTACATGTAACGTAGTTATACTCACCCGCAAACCAATACGCGACTAACGCATATCATTTACCCGTCACGTAGGTCTACAGAAATCACACCTATTTAACAAATACATACAACAGCCATTATTATTTAAATGGGCCTTCCAAACGGTACAATAAAAGTGCGTATTGAATGTGCACCAAGTTCCTGGATGTGCGTCCAATATTCAAAAAATATTGCCGTCCAATATTTTGTGTGCTGCGCAGAAGATGTGCGCGTGATATGCGCAGAGAAGGTCAGTTCGGGCTAACTTATTTAGTTTTGATCAAAGTAAAGTAAAGACTCCACATCCAACCACCACAATCAGAACCATCCTCCCCACACACCCACCCCGACACACCTCCTCTCATCTCAACCTCCTCAACCATCGAACAACCACCATAACACGGGCCACAACCATGACAACCATCCCCACAAAATTAACTCACAGCCCATACCATTTTTGTAGCTAGTTCACTTCAGCCTACCCTTGATGTTGATCATTGATGTTTTTCGAACCAAACTTACCAACGAACAAACAATCCACACTTGCATCATGCAAGTTCGTTCCCCCCCCCCCCCCCCCCCTACATCCACGCGAAACTTTCAACCAATCACAGTGCATCATCACAGACCCTATTAATAGACAGCATGTCTACGAAACAAACGGTAAACGAATCAACAAGTGTTTGACAAACACTCCTGTTTAAATATCGACATCATCGAGTGCAATACGTCAACATGTCAAATGTTGGCATAGTCGTTGTCATATTGGTTTCCAATTTAGTAAACTATTTATATATGTTCCCAGCGAGTGGTATGTGAGTGGATGCTAGTAATATCCCACTCAATCCATATTGTGCCCATTGTAACGTGAAGGTTTCTATATTCGATAATTCAGATTTGTAAGTGTATTTCCTTCATACGATGTCCAATATACTTTTCTCTTGGATCGGAAGTAGGATGTAGCACGGATCACCGATTAACCCAACTGGACAATTTAATTTGGATCATAGACCTTTGGAGTGCGGTCGTGTGTAACATTTATATCTCTTGTCATGTAATAATGGAAGTGGTTATTCAACGTTATTGGGCGAATAGCTTCCTTTAGCCTTGACAGTGGTCAGTGGATTCAATGAACACAATCGAGATATACTACTATTATGAACTGCAAAGCATCAAAACAAACAATAATTCAACTATAATTCGATCTTCCTCTTCCTCTTTTCCATTAGAGCTTTCGACTGAACATCCACCATGCTTCCTCACCATCACTACCTCATCAGCCTGCCCATCACAATACTGGCGGTGCTTACGACGTGTGCCTTTACTAAACCAATTGTACAGTTTGAATATCATAACTACGAGGAGTTAACCTATGCAATGGAAAGTCTACATCAGATGTATCCGGACCTGTGTGATTTATACAGTATTGGACAATCAGTTGACGGTAGGTAGACTTTGAGATGGTAATTTGTAATACTTTCTATATTTTATATCTCAAATCGTGAATGGAATATATTTAATAGTAGAATCTTGGATGTTTAAGAATAGAAGACTATTTCGGAAACTCCACCACCACCCAAAGTAAATTTAGGTATCCCTTGACTGGATAGCTAGCATTTGATATAGCAGCAAACATCATATACATGTACATCTCAAAAAGGTTCAGCACAGAATGGGTGATGGTTAATGTGGTATTTCTTACACGGATTCTCATCATATGCATATTTGGAGTTTCTCTAAGATGCTCTACAGTATATCAACGCTTTCCACACGGCAGGCGTCTGCTGACGACAGTTCCAAAATGTCACAAAATATTTCAAAAATGTTAAAGCTATTGAATTCCATCACATCAATTATTGATTTCTATAAATACTTTTTTTATTTTTCTCCAGGCAGGGAATTATGGGTTTTGGTTATATCCGGCGCTTCGCCGGAACATCACACAGTGGGCGTACCAGAAGTAAAGTACATTGGAAATATGCACGGAAATGAGGTAAAGATGACTCAAGGGATAATATTATTAGTGTTATGGTGTAGTCTCTTTCACTTTCACGAGACAGTGATGTCAGTGCGTTATTCACCGACCGACATTGAATAAACGCGCGCGCGTCATCCTCCCGAGGCGTTAGTTACGTGTAGAAAGACGGACGCTATTTACGCGTGCGTAAAATGCTGCGCATGTATAGTTACTTTGCTGTCCACAGAGAAAGAGAGTTTAGCGTTAATAACAATTATGAAAATTGCTATGATATCTAATTTTCATCACACTTACTGTGATAAAAATACAAAACTTGGTCCCTATGTGAATAGTGGGAGATGAAAAGAGCCCAGTTAAGGTGTCACGATGCAGTCTATTTAACTTATACTATAATATTAATCATTCTAGTTACTAAATACTATTTAGGCCTATCTAGTTTTAATATTTCGCAGTTACAGTTGGACCCATCATGTACCACAGATTGTGGACTCTTTAACATTGCTTTATGGAGAACGATCCATATCCGGCCAGCGAATTTATTAATCGTAAACAACATTTGGCCAAACACTGTATACATGTATTATCAGTCTCATCATTTATACTGTACTATATTCCGTCAAGGTATCAACTGTTGATTACGGTAAATAATATCGCATCCGGCCACACGTTTGAATACTCAAGGGATGTAGTATTCTACACGATTTCATTTATTCATTGATCGATCACCACTAGTCAAATATTTAAGGACAAAACTTCCAAAAGGGAACAGGTTTATAACTAAATTTAATGTTTTTAAATTTGTAATGCCTTTATTTTATATGAACACCTAAAACCACAACGACCGTCCCTGCTTATTTTCTAGCCTGAGAAAAATGATCGAAATCAAGAAAATAATGAAACTTGATTGATTGAAGCCTGTTCTATCCCACATTAAAGGGGCACTAAGAGATGTGTTGGAGGATGCGCCCTCAATTATGATAAAAACTGGGATTAGTATATTTTTATAATTGTATTACATGTATGAACTTACACCTATAAGGATTAAGAAAAATCAGCCCTCTATGTACAAGAAAACGTCGATTTTAAAAATGCTCGTCCCGCGGGACGAGCATTTTACGTCCGACAGTATCCCCCTGCAGTACGCGTGATACATAACGCGAACCATATTTGCATAGAGGGCGTTTTTCAATAAATAGCGATGATATTGTTTTAATCAAGTTTTGCTGTGTTTTTGCTAGTAGAAACAACAGTAATGGCCATTTTTAATGTTCATCTTGAAATCTGAAGTAAATTTTTAAACATTTAAAATTTTCAACACCACTTAATGTGCCTTTAAACAAATACTTGAAGAGGTGCCGTATGTTTAATAGATTGCATTGTCATTTCCATTTGCAATGGGCGACAATTGGGTCACTTTATTTGTATTTCTGTAATATTTATTAAGTTAAATGACACTTAAATTTCAAACAATACCGCAGTTATTGATATCTGAATATATGAAATCATCTACAGGTTGTCATATGTTGAAAACACACGCAAGCTCTTTGTTGTTTTATGGTAGACTGGTTGATTTACGTGTTCACTGGTCTTTAGCGGGTAAATATTGGGTTGTTGAAAATAGTCATTGAAAATAGTGGCTGAACCAAAATAATATTTACTGTTTCCGATATTAAACAAAATACCCGAAGAACTATTGTTTTCCTTGGCGCCGGTTTAGGCAATAGAAAGGGAAGCATCTGTAGTTTTCTTGAAAAAAACTGAATAGCCGTGGTTAAATAGTCTGGACTAAACCCGTGTACATACCTGACTCGCTTTCATCTTTCTATTCTCAAATATAGAATAAATAGGTCTTAACTTTGCACAATAGTTTAATTTATTTGCGCAAATTTGTCAATTAGTGCAATGCATAGTTTGATAAAGGGGGCGACTGAGTGCCGCGACACATATGATGAGATGGCATCGAAAGGATGAATACAAATCATACTTACGACCTTTTTTAAAAGGAAGCTCTTTTCTCGGTTGAGTTAGAAAAAGAAGTGGAATAAAAGTAACGTGAGAGTTGATGAAAAAGATCATTAAATCAATCAAATACATTGAACAACATCAACAGACCGATTTAATTTGTATTGACTTCTCTGTGATAATATCCGCTTTTAAATTGCGGCGCGACCTGTCATATTTTATCCAGCTTTTGTCATGTTTGTCATGTCCTTACATTGTCAATGGCGTGCAACGACTACCATTTAAACAAAATCAACTGGCAATTATGCGTAAAGTATCAATATCTTACATTTAAAGCATGACTGGCATGGCCACAAATTCTGCTCACAGTTCAACACGAACTCAATAATTTTCGCCTAAATTTGTTCCCGAAAAGGTTTTTCCTTTTCAAATTATAGTATCGCTGATGACCAATGACGGGGCGGTAACCAATTACTATCATAGGCCTACAATAGATTCAAACTATGTTGGTATTGATGAATGAAGTCAATAATTGATGTCATTATCATTCCACTGCATCGTGATATTTTTCAAGATCAAACAATTGTCCTTGATATAACAAGTATTTCTTTTAATTCTCCGATGCAGGTAATTGGCCGAGAAATGCTGCTTCACTTCGCCGAAGAATTATTATATAAATATAGATTTGACGATGATATAACAAGATTTGTAGACAGGACACGGGTGCACATCTTACCATCCATGAACCCAGACGGTTTCGAGGACGCTGTTATGGGATGCACGGGGTTAGACGGAAGGTAAGATGGTTGTCCAATAATTTATTTATTTATTTATTTATTTATTCATGGCATACAAATGCCAGCAAAACAGCGTAGCTGATAACACTGGCTTACAAGTTACATATCATACATAGTAAAAATATAGAAAAAATATATATAATATTATAAACAGCTAACATTGATTTAAAAGACGAATGACATGGGATAGTTGAGTTGTAATATCTGCCAGTTCTTGTTTTGGGCTCCTGGTATAATAGAGGACACCTTCCAGCGACGGATTTGATTGATTGGGATATTGTGTAAATGATTGGGATATTGTTTTTACAAATTTTTAACCAACCTACGGTATGTGAAAATCTACAGCGATATGTATTATTGCTCTTATTTGTAAACGTAGTGCTATTATTGTTATGATTGTGTTAAGTGAAACTGCACCCTTTGAATTAACACAACATGTCTCCTCTACAATGTATTCATTGTATTTGGTGGTATATTTTTTTAAACACATGAGGGTATTCGTTTTGGGCCAAGTTGTATGCGGTAAAATAGACTGATCTTCGAAGGTTTTAATATTTTGCCTAAATTACATTTATACAACCACAGATATAACAGAAATGGGTACGACTTAAACAGGAATTTTCCCGGCTATTTTGAAGAGAACAATAATCCGATCCAAGTGGAAACACAAGCCATAATGGACTGGATCCAGAGTGAACCGTTTGTTCTTTCAGCAAATTTACACGGTGGCGCACTTCTAGCTAACTATCCATACGATAACTTGAGTCAAGGTATGTTCTGTTGATTTAGAGGGCAGCATTTCATTTGCTTGTTTGTGCCAAAATGTTTGATTATAGTTATAGCTCTCAAGACCTACCTATCCAAATCTGTGTCCTCCTCTGCTATTATTAGGTTTCGGTGAAGATACAGCACTGTTATGTGTTACAATGAAGTCGCGACAATAGCCAGCAAGGTTTGTGTGTCGTTCGCAAAATATGAACAGCATTGTATATACTTCGCTCGTCAAATGATGGTTCTACTACCATTAATTTCAATCATAATTTTCAAACCATGTACGATTGATATTTCTACTCTCTATACTTACAGGAGACAAAGACAAGATCAATGACACTTCCCCGTACAGTAAATCGCCTGACGATGACATATATCGTTTCTTGGCACTAGGATACTCACAGTCTCACCCAACTATGCATATATTGGAAAGTAATCAATGTGGCGGAACCTTTGAGGGTTTCAAAGATGGTATCACAAACGGAGCCGATTGGTATCCTTTAAATGGTGAGATAAGTTTGGCAATATTTCATATTAATACTTTTCTATATAGGTTTGATAAAACTTTTAGTTTCAAAAAACGTGTCAGAAAGGATGAAGTTTCGGAAGTCGGCAGAGTGCTACATCGTTATTGCTTTCAGGTTATCTAATTGTAAGTGCAGTTAACATAGTTTTACAGGAAAAACTGTTTTCTGTTTTATTGGAGTCGTGTATAGTCGCCGGATTATTCTCATTCTTATTTAGTTTATTGGTTATTTTTATCTTTTATCATAAAATAACGCAGTTTGTTAGATTTATTTCAATCAAACAACAACACATTTCCCCTTTATAAAATCGGCGAATCCAGCGAGCTGTTTACCAACCCTGCTTCGAATCAATCGCGTTCTTTAGCACACACGCACATGGCAACGCTGCGTTATCCGCACAACGTATACGCCGGCTACTTTGTGTAGGGCACGCTCGGATGAATTAAACCCTGCCCCAAACTATACACCATTGTCTCATAATGTATGGGCGTATCGGCTGAAAATCAGCGAAAAACTAATCAAATTGCCTGTCGACATCACAAACCACACCCACTATATAAGAATACACAGCAATACAGTTGTTACGTTTCCAATTTTAAGCGCGCATCTTTTGATAACCCGAGTGTCTGTTACCCGGGCACTTGTGATGATGAATTAATTGCAATCCGTATGTAATAATCATAGAGAAAATACTTGGGTTTAAATATTGTTTATGTAACCAAAAATACTGCGTAAATGTGCGTTAAGTACCATTCACATAATATTAACCTCAAACTGTATTTAAGATTGGTGAGCAATTCTGAATGGTGTCTTTTTGTCTTTTACAGGTGGCATGCAAGACTACAATTATATAAATATGGGCTGTATGGAGATCACATTAGAAATAGCTTGTTGTAAATACCCCGCAGAAGATACGATAGAAGCATACTGGTTTGAAAATAGAAAACCCTTATTGGAGTTTCTAAAACAAGCTCATAGAGGTGAGAGAATCGATGAGTTACTAAACCTCTCAAACAAAGTTCGTATATACTTTTCCAGCCACAAATCTTTCAAAAGCAAATATAGTGTGATTCTGGCATATTCAGATTGAGACCTCCCATATTCTCAAGCAAGTGGCTGGTTGAGCATTGAACCAACAAGTGATTGCTACAAATTGGAAAGATAACGCAATATGTAACAATGTCACGAGACATTTGAAAATTAGGCGTTAACTTATTAACTTGTTTGAGGAGTTTATAATATAGCAGATAAACATACGTAGCAATTGAACTGGATGTTATATATTGCAATTTTAAAGGTGGTATACTATTAGGTTCGACAGACACAGAGAAGAAATTTCAATATAGATAAGGCAAAAAAAGGTTTGTTTCCAGTAGCAAGCTTGAAAAGTCAAATGCGAAATGCGTTTTTTTATGTTTTTTTTGTGCTCAAATTCATAGTGGAGATTCACTTGAAATGGTTTTATTTAGTCAAATCTGTGCATTTTTTGTTACTCTTATGCTCGCTAAAATGTGATATTCGCCGCGGTTTTTCACTTTCGTGTTTGCCGTGAGTGGCCAATCGCCATCTTGAAACATGTTGGACACAATTTTGACAAAAGATGGCGCCCTAAAAAGATTTCCCCCGTTTTTTCTATAATTTTTTTATTTTTACAATGCGCAAGAATCCAGCGTCTCAGTGAAATGCGCGCGCTCTACTGGAAACAAACTTGCTTTTTGTTTGGCCTAACTTGACACTCATTAAAGAATGTTATGTAATGTGCCTGAGAAGCAAGTTAGGAATTTATTTGCGCTTGAGAAACTAGCTAGAAATTTATTTTTGCCTGAGAAACAAGTTAAGAATTTATTTGTGCTTGAGAAACTAGCTAGGAATTTATCTATGCCAGAGAAACAAGTTATGAATTTATTTGCGCTTGAGAAACTAGCTAGGAACTTATCTTTGCCTGAGGAACAAGTTAGGAATTTATAGTTGTGCTTGAGAAACTAGCTAAGAACTTATCTGTGCCTAAGAAGCAGAGGAATTTATAAGTTAGGAATTTATTTGCGCTTGAGAAAACTAGCTAGGAATTTAACTGTACCCGAGAAACTAGCTAGGAATTAACAATTGAGCCTGGGGAAACCTAGAACTTTATCTTTTCTTTGTATTTGAAAAGGGTTTAGCCTATCAGAGCACTAAGAATAGTCATTGCTACAACTATGGTTTAATTGGCCATTATATCACGAACTATCTGAAGTATAGGTAGGGCCAGCGACTTTATGAGCTAAGTTGATATATTCAAAACTATTCTTAAATCTTTTTTCACATGTTGTCAATAACGTATGGTCGTCTAAACTTCGAGACCTTATGTGTTCCCAAATCAAATGAATAACATTGATATATATAGAAAAACTGAATTTAATAATAAAAATATATGCCAATTTTATAATATGATTTGTCTATTTTTCAGGAGTAACGGGTATTGTTCGCGACATGTTTGGGCGTTCATTGCGTGACGTTAAAGTGAGCATAGTCGGACGAGATATTCCTTACCCGTTTTTGACTAATGCTAATGGCGAATATTGGAGAATATTACTACCGGGATTATACACAGTTATGGTAAGATTTCATCACTACGACCACATTCTATGAAGCTCATTATTATATCAGAAATATGTCCGATTCATTTATCGCAAAAATAGAAAGGAAATGTAAGTTCGAAATATACAACCTTGAGTTAGCAAGAAAACAAGATGTTCTACGTTTCTGTTATGGAAAGCTTTCGCAACTAACATTTTAGTAATAAGGATTAATAACAAAACATTAAGGTATAAAACTTAAACTAGTAGAAATGGCCAGTATGGGGCTCGAACCCATGACATTCGCGTTATTAGCACGACGCTCTAACCAACTGAGCTAACCGGCCACTACATATTAAGTGAAATGACATTTATTTTCTTGTTCGCAATACTGTTAAGAACAGGCATCATGTCCGATCCATATTATCGCAAAAACAGAAAGGAATTGTAGCTCGAAATATATAACCTTGAATAAGCAATGAAAACAAGATGTTCTACGTTTATGTTAACATGGTTATGGAAATCATTTTGGTTGGATTGATAACAACTTTGGAAAAGCGAAAATAAGAAAAATGACCAGTATGGGGCTCGAACCCATGACATTCGCGTTATTAGCACGACGCTCTAACCATCAGCTAACCGGCCACTACATATTAAGTGAAATGACGTTTATTTTCTGTTCGTAAAACTGTTAAGTAGGCTACTTGCATCATAAATGTCCGATCCATATTGTAGCAAATATGAAAAGGAATTCTAGCTCAAAATATACAACATTTAGTTAGCAATATAAAAACAAGATAATCTGTGTTTCTGTTCTAGAAAGCTTACGCAATTACCATTTTTGGTAGGGATGATAAAACAACATGACCACTTATACAAATCTATATATATTAATACTAGAAATGGCCAGTATGGGGCTGGACCCCATTACATTCGCGATATAAGCATGACGCTCTAACCAACTGAGCTAACTACATATAGTGAAATGACATTTATTGTTTTGATTGTAAAAGTGTTAAGAACAGGCATCATGATACATATTGTCGCAAACATAGTAAGGAATTGTGGCTACAACTATACAACGATGAGTTACCAATAAAACTAGACGTTCTATGTAATGTTTCTGTTCTGGAAAGCTTACGCTACTAATGTAACATTTTAAATTAAAAAAACCATATACAATTTAACACCAATAAAATAGGAGAAATGGCCAATGTGGTGCTCGAATGAACGACATTCGTGTTATTAGAACGACGCTCTAACCAACTGAGCTAAATACCGTGTTAAGAACATGCATCATAAATATGTCCGATTCATATCAATATTATCTCAAAAATAGAAAGGAATTGTAGCTCGAAATATATAACTTTGAGTAAGCAATAAAACAAGATTTTCTACGTTTCTGTTATGAAAAGCATACGCAACTAACATTTTGATGGTTTAACAATAACATATCTAAAACTAAAAATAGAAGAAATTACCAGTATGGGGGTCGAACCCATGACATTCGCGTTATTAGCACGACCCTCTAACCAACTGAGCTAACCGGCCACTACATATTTAATGAAATGACATTTATTTTCTTGCTCTTAATACTGTTAAGAACATGCATCATAAATATGTTCGATCCATATTATCGCGAAAATATAAAGGAATTGTATTCGAAATATATAACATTGAATTAGCAATAAAACAAGATGTTCTACGTTTCTGTTATGGAAATATTTACGTTAACGAAATTACGTTTATTTTCTGCTCGTAAAACTAGGACAAGCACTGTATACATTATGTCCGATCCAAACTATAGCAAAGATAGGAAGGAATTCTAGCTCAAAATATATAAAAACACGATAATCTATGTTTCTATACTGGAA
Organism: Ophiura sarsii; assembly: GCA_035610835.1. Lineage (NCBI taxonomy): Eukaryota > Metazoa > Echinodermata > Ophiuroidea > Amphilepidida > Ophiuridae > Ophiura > Ophiura sarsii. The sequence goes on along the minus strand of CM069442.1, from coordinate 48,158,364 downwards.
AGCTTTCGCAATTACCATTTTGGTATGGATGATAAAACAACATCAACACATCTAAATCAAAAAAAAATAGTAGAAATGACCAGTATGGGGCTCGAACCCATGACATTCGCGTTATTAGCACGACGCTCTAACCAACTGAGCTAACCGGCCACTACATATTTATTGAAATGACATTTATTTTCTTGTTCGTAATACTGTTAAGAACAGGCATCATAAATATGTCAGATCCATGCTATAGCAAAGATAGGAAGGAATTCTAACTCAAAATATATAAAAACACGATAATCTGTGTTCTATACTGGAAATCCATTATCGCAAAGATCGAAAGGAATTCTACCCCGAAATATATCTAAAAAGAAAGGAATTCTAGCTCAAAATATACAACATTGAGTCAGCAATATAAAAACAAGATAATCTGTGTTTCTGTTCTGGAAAGCTTACGCAATAACCATTTTGATTTTTGGACAAATCGAAAACAAAAAATGGTCAGTATGGGCTCGAACCCATGACATTCGCGTTATTAGCACGACGCTCTAAACTGAGCTAACCGGCCACTACATATGTAGTGAAATGACGTTTAATTTCTGCTCGTAAAACAGTTAATCACAAGCATCATAATTGTCCGATCCATATCATCGCAATGATAAAAAGGAATTCTAGCAACTACATAAATGACGTTTATATTTTGCTCGTAAAGCTGTTAAGCACATGCATCATAAATGTCCGATCCACTATCGCAAAGATTGAAATGAATTCTAACTCGAACTAGGCCTATATCTACAAAGAAAGGAAATCTTGCTCAAAATATACAACAATGAGTCAGAAATATAAAAATAAGATAATCTGTGTTCCTGTTCAGAAAATCTTACGCAATATCCATTTTGGTAGGGATTATAAAACAACATGTAAAATCTAAAACAAGAAAATGGTCAGTATGGGCTCGAACCCATGGCATTCGCGTTATTAGCACGACGCTCTAAACTGAGCTAACCGGCCTCTACATATTTAGTGAAATGACAATTATTTTCTGCTCGTAAAACTGTTAAAGGACAAGTATCATAAATGTCCCATCCATACTATAGCAAAGATAGGAAGGAATTCTAGATCAAAATATATAAAAACACAATAATCTGTTTCTATACTGGAAAGCTTTCGCACAAACCATTTTTGTAGGGATGATAAAACAACTTCAACAAATCTAAAACAAAAAAAATAGTAGAAATGGCCAGTATGGGGCTCGAACCCATGACATTCGCGTTATTAGCACGACGCTCTAACCAACTGAGCTAACCGGCCACTACATATTTAGTGAAATGACATTTATTTTCTTGTTCGTAATACTGTTAAGAACAGGCATCATAAATAAATGGGTCAAAAAAAGTAAGTCCCCCCTAAAATTAGATTACTTTTGATTACACAACTTCACACATAATTAAACGTTTCGAAAAGTTGAAACGATTATGAAAAGAAAAAACGCTTGGCTACCATTAGAAAGTGTTACATTTTCGATAGCATGTTTACTTTTCCCAAAACAGTCACATTTCCCCAAAATGATGTTTTCAAATATGTAGTGGCCGGTTAGCTCAGTTGGTTAGAGCGTCATACTAATATCGCGAATGTCATGGGTTCCAGCCCCATACTGGCAATTTCTACTAGTAATTACTATAGAATAGTATAAGTTGTCATGTTGTTTTATCATCCCTACCAAAAATGGTAATTGGGTAAGCTTTCCAGAAAAGAAACACAGATTATCTTGTTTTTATATTGCTGTCTCAATGTTGTATATTTTGAGCTAGAATTCCTTTCCTTTTTTGAAATATTTGAAAGGAGTGTTTGTTTTACCAGGGTCCTATTGCATAAAACTTCAGATTTTTTAAGTTTTAAACTCTTCTTAGGAAGATTTTTAAAAGAATTTGTGAGCTGATTTTCATGATATAACTGCTAGAGCAAACTTGGGCCTTCTCTATCATGTCTATGAACCTCAACTTGGGGGAAATGCTTAAAGATTCTTCTCAACCAGACATAAGAGCCCATAAGAAGATTTTATAATAACTCCTCATAAGTTCACTTAAGAATAACCTTCACTTTTATGCAATAGGAACTAGGACATCTTTCTGAATGGGAAGTGCAACCAATTTACAATAACCTTGGCGCTAAACTAAAAATGCTTCAAAGCTCATAGCTAACTGTTATGTTGGATGTTACTCTTTTGTCATGTGTTTGCGACAATTTGAGCGCGAGATGCAAGATAATTTCTGTAACACGTATCTTTTATTTGTTTCTTTTTCTATATAAACAGGTGGAGAAAGAAGGCTACCTCAGTCAAAAACAAGAAGTACTAGTCAACAATTATCTATACAATGTGGAGCAACTAGATTTTTATTTACAAGAAGGTTCGATATACAATGGAGGAGTGTCTCTTCAAAGAACAATTCCAAGCACAATTCTACTTTTATTCGGAGTCAAATTTTTATGTAGGATTTTGTTGTGACATTGATATTGACAACTGTCTTGTGTAATTTCAGTACTGCTAATTAAATAGGCCTGAACTTGTTTTGTAGAGAATCAACGCAGTGCATTGTATGGATCGAGCATATAATCGGCATTCTGATGGTAACCAATCAAAAGGTAATTTAAAAATGTTGCTTTAAACTGGATTGATTTTCCAACACTACCTCCTGTTGTTTAAGTCATCCAAGTTACAACTCGGCCTTAACATGCTTAAAATGGTCAGTCCGCATAAAGTTTGTACATGACGTCAGCACAATCATGTGCTCATGCGCACTTTGCAATGTACCTTTAGTGAGCATGCGTATTGTCTTCAAATGTCAGTGACAAAAAGTCTTAATCATATCAACCGCGTTAGCTTGTTCTCTACTATAGTTTAATCAATTTAAAATTGGTGAGAAATGTTCATGTTTTTATATCTCCGTACCCAAAGGTAATACAAGCGTACGCCCGCGATTAAGGCCACACGCACGCGGTATTGGTCGCCCGCACGCGTCACGCATACGATGCACAGTGCGCTAGTCATGGCGCTAATGCGAAGGCTTCGCTTATTTGGAACTGATCAAACTATAAGAGTGAAATGTATAACACCGTGCCTAATCTCACTGTCAACCAAAATCCAGTATTATCAATTCGTGATTTGTACATATCTGTGTGATTTTTAAAATTATTATGTGTATATAATGATCAAAGATGATTTATATAATAGGTTATGTGTTCATTTGTGCACAAATCTTCAAAAGATGTGATTATTGTGAATGACAAAATAATTCTTGTATTTATATATTCAACAAAAACAATACAAAGTATTGTATTCTATTTGAAATGATGTTTACATTACTGTTTTGATACTGTGTTAATAAAATCAGTATCGATGATTTAAACTCAGGAATATAAATAAAGCGGATTTTGACCTTTTCTTGCTAGGTGTACCTGGTGATAACATGTAGGAATACAGAGTAGAATTTAGAATGATATCCGGATCTTAATTCTTATGGAGTAGCTTTATGTTAGCGCTATTGATTGAAACGAATTGCACGGGCGGTTCCTTAAATTCAAACGAATACTGGAAAACACTCTGTTTTATTTCCACTTGAGGACCAGTGCCGACTACTTCATGATTTGATAATGGTTTTTAATTAAATAATTTGTGTATGTAGTGTAATGTGTGTACCCAGGATGTTCCAAACAAAAGTAAGGACACATGTGTTTATTGTTAGAACATTAATTAAAATATAATTGACTTGGCGCATACATTCTACCCATTGTTGGAAGGCATGCGTTCTTCCCATTGTTGGAAAGCATACATTCTTCTCATTGTTGGAAAGCATACATTCTTCCCATTGTTGGAAAGCACACATTCTTCCCATTGTTGGAAAGCACACATTCTTCCCATTGTTGGAAAGCATACACTTTTCCCATTGTTGGAAAGCATACATTCTTCCTATAGTTTGAAAGCATACATTCTTCCCCATTGTTGGAAAGCATACATTCTTCCCATTGTTGAAAGCATACATTCTTCCCAATGTTGGAAAGCATGCATTCTTCATATTTGGAAAGCATGCATTTCCCCTTTGATGGAAAACATACCTTCTTCCCAATGTTGAAAAGTACACATTCGTCCCATTGTTGGAAAGCATACATTCTTCCCAATGTTGGAAAGCATACGTTCTTCTTATTGTTGGAAGGTACACATTTTCCCTATTGTTGGATAGTATACATTCTTCCCAATGCTGGAAAGCATACATTATTCCTATTGTTGGAAAGCATACATTCTTCCCATAGTTTGAAAGCATACATTCTTCCCATTGTTGAAAGCATACATTCTTCCCAATGTTGGAAAGCATGCATTCTTCATATTTGGAAAGCATGCATTTTCCCCTTTGATGGAAAACCTACATTCTTCCCAATGTTGGAAAGTACACATTCGTTCCATTGTTGGAAAGCATACATTATTCCCAATTTTGGAAAGCATACATTATTCCCAATTTTGGAAAGCATACATTCTTCTTATTGTTGGAAAGTACACATTTTCCCTATTGTTTGATAGTAGGCCTATACATTCTTCCCAATGCTGGAAAGCATACATTATTCCTATTGTTGGAAAGCATACATTCTTCCCAATGTTGGAAACATACATTATTTCTATTGTTGGAAAGCATACATTTTCCCAATGTTGGAAAGCATACATTCTTCCCAAAGTTGGAAAGCATAAATTTTATTCCTATTGTTCGAAAGCATACATTATTTCCAATATTGGCAAAAGCATACATTCTTCCCGTTGTTGGAAAGCACACATTTGTTCCATTTGTGGCAATTTGCAAAAGCTCACGCCCCTGCATCTAGAAACTGGTTTATTCCATTGGTCAAAAGCTTATTTGTATAGACATATTTAGCATGTGAAGTTTATCAGACATTAAATAATCCAATACAAAAACTGTGACCATTATAATATTCTTCAAATATCATGTGAAAGTAATACATACCATTTCAAGAAAACGGCTTCTTAACAAAAAAGGTATAGTTTGAAAGCTTGAAGACCGGACTACGATATTGTCGTTACAAACAAAGATCAATTGTGGAATTTGGAGACATTAACGACGTAGGAATCTACCGATATATATAGGGTCGCTATTCCAGCACGACGTTGGAATCTACCTGTAATATAGGGTGCTATTCCAGCACGACGTAGGAATCTACCGGTAATATAGGGTGCTATTCCAGCACGACTTAGGAATCTACCGATAATATAGGGTTGCTATTCCAGCACAACAATTTATTCCATCATGTGAGGTTGGATTACATTAGGATAATCATTTTTGTTGCAAACTATGTATGTGTAATGTGCTATTTATTGATTGAAATAAATACTGAAATGATTAAAACGTGTCTTTATACCAATGAAATGCCTGGAGTGTTACTATTTTATTGTTTGATTAAACATAATATTTGAATATTATAACTAGCAAACAATGATAGCATTATACCCCTGTTTGCATGTTTTGATGAGTGAGAGAACTGTGGCTGTAAGAAAGTCATAACGGACTAATTTGAGCATGATATGACGGATACAGGCTTTCAATTTAGACGATACTGGAACACCCAGTACCGTTCGATACAGGTACAAAGTCAGTGTTCCAGACTTTCCCGCCATCGAAGATACTGATATGTCAGTTGATGTGTCTACTTCTGATTGATTGTCAATCTCAGTAACATTCGAGGATGAATAAGCGTGGATGGAGTTCTCAACTCGCACTTGGTCTACTACAGTAGCTTCATGCATAGATTAATTCAAAATTAGGACAACGCTATTTAATTGGACTCGTAATAGCTTTCGCCATGGATTCATTGCTTCTAGTTTTTACGAAAATTTCGTGTGTGTGGTAATATTGGCACATTTAAGAGTAGCGCTTACTTCCACCGTAGCTTCCACTTTACCAATTGAATTAGCGCCCTCTGTAGTCTGATCATCTCCAGAATTTTACTCGTACGAAAAAAGAAGTACGAAATCTTATGGAATCTTTCAGCATAGAACCGGTTGGCGCATACGTATGACTGTGTGTTAACCAGTAATTAATGCACTTGACAATTTCCACCATACCTCGGTATTTCTTTCATCACAGGAGTATGATTATCATTTTAATATCACCCAGTGGCGTATCCATTTGTCTTCCCGTTGTTGGAAAGCATACATTCTTCCCGTTGTTGGAAAGCGTACATTCTTCCCAATGTTGGAAAGCATACATTCTTCCCAATGTTGGAAAGCTTACATTTTTCCATTGTTGGAAAGCATACATTCTTCCCAATGTTGGAAAGCATACATTATTCCTATTGTTGAAAAGCACACATTCTTCCCATTGTTGGAAAGCATACATTCTTCCCATTGTTGGAAAGCATACATTCTTCCCATTGTTGGAAAGCATACATTCTTTCCATTGTTAGAAAGCATGCATTCTTCCCAATTTTGGAAAGCATACATTCTTCCCAAAGTTGGAAAGCATACATTCTTCCCATTGTTGGAAAGCATACATTCTTCCCATTGTTGGAAAGCATACATTCTTTCCATTGTTAGAAAGCATGCATTCCTCCCAATTTTGGAAAGCATACATTCTTCCCAATGTTGGAAAGTTTTTTTAGTTCTCATGTTTGAGCACCAGCCAATCAGAGCCATGAGGTCGAGATTACGAAGTGCGCACCAAGGATGACAGTTGTACCGTTTTGAAATGAGGTTGAGCTCGCGTACTTTACGCGAGCTCAACTTCGTGTGACGTGCGTCCAATGGAAATCATACCTTCTTCTCATTGTTGGAAAGCATACATTCTTCCGTTGTTGGAAAGCATACATTCTTCCCAATGTTGGAAAGCATACATTCTTTCCGTTGTTGGAAAGCATACATTCTTCCCAATGTTGGAAAGCATACATTCTTTCCATTGTTAGAAAGCATGCAATCTTCCCAATGTTAGAAAGCATACATTCTTCCCAACATTGGAACTCATACATTCTTCCCAATGTTGGGACTCATACATTCTTCCCAATGTTGGAAAGTATACATTCTTCCCAATGTTGGAAAGCATACAAAATCGTTCCATTGTTGGAAATAATAACAGCGAGGCAGATATCTACCGTAAGTTCCACTACTCAAACAAACATATTAAACAAGCCTCGACTCATATTCCAACTTAAAAAGCAAGGACATGAGCAGGTGCGGGAATCGATACTGGAACAGTAAAACAGTACCAGTATCGAGTGATACTGACAACTTTTATGTTCCAGTATTGTACGATACTGGTATACCAGTATCTGGGACCTTAAGTACACTTTTCCCTAAATTTGTCTCCAGACTTTCCGCAATTGAAGATACTGATATGTCATTAATTTCTGCAATTCTGATTGATTCAGTTACCTCCGAGGATGAATTAGCGTGGCTGGAGTTCTCAACTCTCACTTGTTTTACTAGTACAAGCTTCATGCATAGATGAACTCAAAATTGGGACACACCGCTATTTTAATTGGACTCGTAATGGTAATAGCTTTCGGCATGGTTTTGCATCTTGTTTTTACGAAAGTTTCGTGCGTGCGTTTCCACCGGCAACCGTGGACACACAACAGATTCTAACCATCTAACCGTGGACCTTTCGCCAACCGTGGACCGTCCACAGTTCTAGACTAGGTGAATGTGGCTGCAATTAACCCAAAAATGCATTTAAAAGCACGTTTAAATAAGGTCCTCAGTCACAGGTACCAATATCGTCCGCGGTTGGTAGATACAATTTTGTTAAAAAAAAGGTGAATAAAACATCCTCGTTATGTTGATTAAAATGTGATACACACCGTCCTCGGTTGGATAGTTCTAAACTACGTCCACGTTCGGAGGCGATTGCACGTGCGGTTGTGTGTGTGGTAATACTAGCACATTAATTTATGAGTAGCGCTTACTTCCACCCTAGGTTCCACTTTATCAATTGGATTAGCGCCCTCTGTAGTCTGATCATCTCCAGCATGTTACTTGTACACAAAAAAGAAGTACGAAATCTAATGGAATCTTTCAGCATAGAACCCGGTGGCACTTCACTTACGTATAACTGTGCATTAACCAGTAATTAATGAATTTGTCAATTTCCACAATACCTCGGTATTTTTTTCATCACAGGAAAATGATATTTCATTTTAATATCACCCAATGGCGTATCCAGGGGTGAGGGGCCTAACAAGCAATGCCCCCATAGATAAAAGAGTTTTAAAAAAATAAAGAAAGGAGGAAGAGGAAAAGAAGAAGGAAGAGGGGAGGTAGGGGAGGAGGAGGAAGGGTAGGGGCGTAGGCGGCGCAAAATGGGGGGTGGGGGGGGGGGGGGGTACGAGGTCACGTCCCCATAATTTTAATGTGGGGACGTTCTAAACGTTATACTGAACTTTTTTATTGTTAAAAATGACATGACATGGGGTAGTACTCTACGCAAATTAATGAAATAAATAGAAAAAATACAAAGAAATGTTCCCATTTTGTTTGCTCATACTAACATTTCGTGATTAAGTTTATGCGCAACATACCGTATCTGATTAACAGGTTTCCAAGATTCAGACATCTCCAGATTCAAATTAAAATGTGTTTTTGACATTGATGCTAATTAAATATGTACATAATACGCAAATTAGGTTATTTTACTTAATTGTTCTAAAAGTTGTTTGCGGTGAGGCTTCTGTTCTGTATCATTTGTCACCAAACCTGACTTCATTGATACAAACGTGGTGTTTTCATAGACATTTAAGTGAATTTGATATAAAGGGTTTTTATGCACTGTAGCGTCACCCTTGCACTCAAAAAAGGTTGAATGCAGGGGCGTAACTAAAGGATGGGGGGCATGGGGACCCGACCTTATGCCCTCCCCATCCTGATGCCCCCAAATAAACTAACAAACTCTGTATACACAAAAATAGTCTGTTATGCCCACCATGCTCACAGGACTGTCCCTCTCATTCATGCCCCCAAACGAATTTGGTTCGTCGATATTTGTACAGACTGTCGTTGTGTATGTATTGTATAAATTGTTGTTTTGGGCAAAGTGTATCTAAAATCTACACCATTTGACTGGTTGCAATTGCAATTTGTTGTAGGCCTATTATACTCCTTGAGTTTGATAAATTAGTAAGCTTTTGACATTCTTTTCTTATCACACAAGTCAGCGCAATCTTGTCACATTCAGAGACAAGATTGATTACGTTGAAAAAACTCATAAAACACAAATGTTTGTTACCTGTTTGCCACGCAAATCTTTCATTTGAGCAAATCTAGCCGCATATAATCTTAAGTTGAAAAATCTGAACACAAACCATTTTTAGACCAGGACAATTCAAGCTTCAACCTTGAGACTACAAGAAGCCAACAAAGCCACCACTCATTGATTGCATAGCTCTCATGCCCTGTTTAAACTTGATAACTGTCCTGACATGGGTCCTATGGCTGTATTATAGAGGGCATGTTCAGTTCGCAGTGCAACCTAAGTATTCGCCTATACAGCTTTCTCGTTCATGTTATAAAACAAAGTGTTAACATTATTATGTTAGATAATTAAAAGATCGTATACCCATCAAAAATACGTTATCGCAAATTGTTTGTGTGTTTTCTAATAACATTAAATGAAAACTCATCAAATTAAAATGGTTCTTCACACCAATGCAATACGCGGATGCAATGTTAGTATTGCATTAGATTGCCTCGGCGTGATTTATTTCAATTTAACATCTGACACACACTGATGGAATACTCGATATTAAAGAGACACTGAGAGGGAAATGTTTAACCCAAAGCGAGAGAAAAATGTAATATGACATGTTGACATTCCAGTGTATGTTTCGAACTCCACGTACGCTTTCGCTTAAAATAATGCTGTTTTAAATATCCAATGGGTGAACGGAATCAAAACCCAATTATAAGTCCACTCTCAACACGAAAATGTGTTAAACAACCATATTCATATACACTATAGTTTGATCAATTCCAAATTGGCGAGAAATATTCTGTTTTTATCTCTCCGCGCGCAAAATTAATCCAAGCGTACCCTTGCAGTTATGTCCACACGCACGAGGTTTTAGCAGCACTAGCGTCCTTCTGTATGCGATCGCTGCTAAAAGAAGGTTTTGCCAATTTAGAAATGATCGAACAATAGCAGCCACAAGTCTTAGAACACCTTGCCTGCTACAAATTGAGAGAAAACATTGGGAACCCATGAACTACTGTGTTAGGTATTTGGTATTCTAGGTTTACCAATTGATGAACAGTTCTTTTAAGTTTGTTTAAACATATCTGAGATATATTTCAGACATTATTAGTTTACAGGGAAAACATTCAATACAATATTCAGTGATTTAAATTTTCTCTTTGATAATATAAGTTAATTTAAAAGTATATATTAGCTTGACAACAATACTTAGTAATGATGAAATGAATATATCTTTGTAGTAGGCCCAGTTCATGTGGGTGCAATGAGAAAGTATAAGGAATTTGGTTGGTTTTCATTTAAAGGCCTCATATGAAAGTCGTGGTGTTAAAATAAAAAACCCTCCTAAATATTCCATTTTTAAAGATGAATTAAAAGATTAATATTTAATATCTGAGAAAGATTGAAGACTAGGGACAATTTTGGGATTAGTTTCACTTGAGTGAATCCATTGACAAACAGTTGTGAATGTTGTTTTGAAAAGAAGTCCAAATTGACACACTGCCTACCATTGGATTGTATTGACTATAATGAGCTTGATTAATTATTCATAAGCTATTTTCAATGGGAAATGTGTATGGGGATTCAACCAAGGCTCAATTTCATGGAATGGAATAAGCAGATGTTGCAGGAAATATGAATTCATTGATGTTCAACTCATAATAACATATTACAATCCAAATTTAATATCTGGGATGATTTTGACAACACAAACAATTGTCTTAAGACTTTTGGTTGTTAGTGTAGGTATCCACGAATAAAATCTTCTTTTTTATGCATTAATTGTAAAAGCATTATCTTTATTCATTCTCGGAATTCATTGACTGTGACGATAATGTTTGGCGATCTATCGATCGTTGTTAATACAAAATGGATGATATACACCTAGGCATACACAAGAAGTTCCTGATCAGGTGATATTATATCATTTCATCAAAATCTATAGTGAGATATGAGCCCACGCTGGTAATAAGGAGAAGAATAGCCCGAAGAATAGAGGCAATGTCAGACGACCAGCGACTCGACGAGAGACTAATCTCATGACTGAGAATGCCAGAATGTGAAGAAAAAAGTCAACTTTACCTGGCCAGGAACTCCCTGCCAGGAACTTCTTGGGTAAAGTGTAGTTTGGTGTTGAGTGGAGTGTAATTTACCCACCAAGTGTATTTCGTCGGCTATTCAAAAGCTACTAATTATGAAATTCCGCATCAGGGAAAACATAAACTTGTACATCTTGTGGTACACCTTTAACAGAGTCTATGAGACTGTGCTATGAAATAAGCATTATTTTTCTATGAACGTAAAGCAACAGGATTCAAGGATACCACAAGACTCTCATCATAGAACGACTTCAAGCCGGTGATATTTCATTTCAAAACACACTATGTTTATTTTCTCGACATTCGATATACTATAACAATACCATACGGTATACCAGTGACAGGGTATACTCATTTTACTCCCCGTCAATATTTTTCGACTGATTTATGGTATATTGGATATATTGGACTAGACAAATGAGATGTATTTACGGGTCTCGTGTCATCAATATGATCACGGATGTGTTATTATTTAAAGGTGCATTGAGAGATCCGGGAGATTGCTAACAAAAACAATTTAAATATCATTACGTGGTTTAGATAGATGACATGTAGAAACCCTGTCATGCAATTAATTTTTTAAAGAAATTAGTAAAACTGAAAATAAAAGACATATTCTCAGCCTTTTTGATGTCCTCTTAAAGATGTCCTTTTAAACTTCGCCTATTTGCCTCTACAGTAGAGTCTGTTCTGTTATATAGTTCTGTTATATGGTTGCGAAGCTTGGACCATCACTCCCAAGTTACAGAAAGAGCTCGATGGCTGCTACACCAGAATGCTGAGAGCAGTACTCAATGTCAACTGGAAACAACACATACCAAATACCCAATTGTATGGTGATCTCCCCAAAATAAGCCAGAAGATTCAGAAGAGACGGACAAGGTTTGCTGGCCACTGTTACAAAAGTGAAGAGCCAGTCTCCAAACTGGTGCACTGGACCCCCACTCATGGCAAACGAAAGCCAGGAAGACCTGCTCTGACATTCATTGACTTACTCAAGCAAGATACAGGATTGGAGACAAGTAACATAAAGACAGCACTGAAGGACCGTTAAGCGTGGAGAGCCATCGTAGATCGGGGACACCTCCCGGGCGGTTAAGCAAGTAAGCAAGCTTAAAGGTAGGTGTTCCGATTTCTAGCCCGAATTTTACCTTGATGTTTTTTATTCTACATGAAGGGTCATCCTAAAAATAGTCATATTCCAAAGTTTGAGTTGCATAACTCCAATGGTTCTTATTTTAGAAGCACAAGGTGACATGAAATTTGCCCATTGAATAATACACAAACTAGGCAGGTGGTTAACTACCTTTGGCACTGGCAGTAATTAACTGCATTTTGGCCTACAACGTCTAAATGGAACATATCTTGCGCCTAAGATTTTACAGAAATAATGAGAAATATATGGGGTTTCTTTTGATATCAAAAAAGGTTGATGTGAAAAAAGTGATCGGAACATCCACCTACCTTTAATGCTTTTTCACTTGTTTTCGTATCTTGATTAAAGATCACCAGTCACCACCATTGAATTCGGTAGATCATTACTTTGCTTCAGATAACAAGTCACGGGTGGTCTTCATGGTTATTTATGGTAAACATGAAACAAATTTGGTAGAAGCCATCTGTGGCTATTTAGATGAATTTGGTTAATTTGGATAGGATACCTACATCAAAATTAAACAATCTATCAATTCATGAATGTTACATGACAGATTGCAATTAAGCTCTAATACTTTCAGGTGGTTGTTGGTATATAAGCCTACCATGTGAAAACCTCCAATTTCTGGAAACAAATGAGATAAGAATATTACTTACTGATTAATGTTATACATGTACTAGGCTTATATCACAGATGAAAGTGTTTTTAATAATCATGTGATCATAATTAAAATTCGGGGAAAAGGTGTACGTTAGCGCCCAGATACTGGTACACCGGTATCGCACGATACTGGCACATGAAATTTGACAGTATCGCTCGATACTGGTTCAATTATATTGTTCCGGTATCGTCCGTCCGATACTGGAACATCAAATTGTGATCCAGTATCGAGCGATACTGGAACTTTTTTATGTTCCGGTAGTGATTTGTCCCAGTATTGAACGATACTGGTACATTATTGTGCTCCAGTATCGCTCGATACTGGAACATTTGATATAATGTGCCAGTATTGTCCGATACTGGAACACTGATTTTGTACAGTATCGAACGATACTGGGTGATCCAGTATCGGACGATACTAGTTTATTTCAGAATCTGGGACCCAACTTCGCGCCCTTGCCGGACGTGCTAATTGGATAGGACCGGCACAGTGACGTCATTTTGCACACCTGTTAGTCCACACCTGTTTTGAACAATGGTTTCTGTGGTTAAATTAATACCAGTTGATTTGTGGGAATTAAATGTTTGTATAGAATATCATAGATCCTTGAGAAGAAAGGACCAATAAGAATATATACTACAGGAGTTCGCCACAGACGAACGGGTCATACACCTGCTCACATGGTGCCAGACTGTATAGCGTAAATATGGAGAAATACTAACTGTGTCCAATTCCCGAGAGAACTGGATGATGCTAGTTTGTGGGAACTTCCTTTAAAATACCCTTTTACATTTTAATCACGCTCGAAGTCAATCATCGAACAGGTAATTTCCAATAAAGATTATAATATTAGTCTTGCACATGTGTGCGTATACTTTAAACTACATGATAATGGATAATCGAGGTCAGACAGACAGGAATCGAAGTACTAGGATACACGTTCACAAGTTCTTGTTAACAGTTGTACACCCAAATGTTGTAAACCAACATTTGATTCATTATTGCAAGTCGTCACAAAAAGTGGATCCGGTAGCGAATGACTACCCGATACTGGTTGGTTTTCCCATGGTATGGCTACAAATCAGTAGTGCCAAACAGACAAAAGGGAGGAAAAGACATATTTTTGTTAGAATTCAGCAAATTTGACACTTTTGTGGTTAAAGATGTTTTAACGCGCGTTTCCAAAGTAGCAGATCGTTGACTATGTAGGTAGATTGTAGTCAAAACATAAAAATAACAAAATATCTCGTGCTGCGCGTAATTAAAAAATCAATCTCTTTGTCATGTTTGTCGATAACCAATTTTCGCTCCCTTCTTACTTCCAAAGCCTAGACTCTCCATTACCAGTTTGGTCCAGGCTATTCAAATGGTAAATTCTCAGGAACCTGTGACTAAAAAGGACACAATGTCATGTTGAATTTTTAAAATTGTAATCAATTTACTTCAGAACTCAAGATGAACATTAATAATTGCCATTATGGTTGTTTCTACTAAAAAAACCACAACAAAACTTGATTAAAACAAATGTTTTAAATATTTTGGAATACCACCCTTAACCATGTAAAATGCTGATCGGGCCCGATCAGCATTTTTGATTCGACGTTTTGTTGTACAAAGAGGGCTGATTTTACTTAATCCTTATAGGTGTAAGTTCATACATGTAATACAATTGTAAAAATATATAAATCCCAGTTTTTATCATATATTTTTGTAATTGAGGGCGCTGCCTCCACCACATCTCTTAATGCCCCTTTAAGCGTGGAATTAGTCGGGTGTGTTATTTAATGATGGATGTTGAACCAAATACGAAAATGATTTTTTGAGAAAATCGCCTATGAAAAATTGCGATCTCTATGAAAGAGTCGGTAGACTATGCATCAAAATGCAATGACAAAGATATCCGTCCTATACTTCACACTAAAATACGTTCATTGGCGATTAATGTTATTACATAGTGACGGATGCTGAATTTTTGCTATACCTTATTCAGCATCCGTCGGTATGTGATACAACAGTAGGAAATTTTCGAATATCCGTCACATCGCCGTCCGTCACCTCTGATATAATTGCTTGAGTTTATTACATAGTGACAGATGTTGAGTCGGTAGCCAAAATTCGCCGCTTTGAACTGCCAATATTTTGTAACTTGAATTTCCTGTAATAACAATATCAATAAAAACTAATTTCATATTTCGTTTTCATCAGTAGCCTAATATAATACATTTAAGGTATTTGGTTAGAAATAGTATTTAAAATTCCGTCTTAACCCTAACCCCGGTTTAGGATTTTTGACCGGGATCACAATTTTCGAGGAAAAAACACCAACTAAATCTCCGGGAACCTGCCGGGATTCGATCCGGGGACCCTCCGTTCTCAGGCCCCACCTTCCAACCACTAAGCCACGGCCCTCAGCTACACATTCGTGCAGTATACTGCACTCATTATATAGGCTCGGTTGACTACGTCATCGAAAACCGACGGCGCATGCGTTTGGAGAGGGACTTTGGATTAGAATTTTTTAGCACTCAGGGGGGTTAGGGTTAAGACATATTTTAATATCTTTATGACAGAGGGTATAGCATCCATCACTATGGGAAACACCAAAGTCTTTGTTCTCAACGTACGTCAAAAATGGTCAAATGTGTAATTAAGATTATAAATTAACTAAGTAATCGTGAGCTTCGAAACCTGGTAAGTTTAGATAATTGATATCTTAGTACCTTTTCACTTAATTTTGTAAAAATGGTTCCAAAAAAAAATCAACATTCGTCGCTATGTAATACTCCCAACGAATTGTCTTGGAAACCTAGCATTAAATTGAAACTTTCTGTGTAGTCATACAACAAGATATCATTGGACTACAGGTCAGTGGACATTTTTTGGACAAATTTCGAAAACTATACTTCGCTCATCGAACTCTTTTCAGTGACGTTAGAGCCTATTCCAACTTTATAATCATGCGTATCAGTGATAACAATGCGCTGACAGTTGAAGCTATTTGTGTCTCGTATTAAAATCGACCAAAAGGAACCATCATAAAAGGCCGCGTAGTCTATAGCGCTGTCATGAAGTAACTCCTCAACAGTAATACATAACTCGACAATCACACTCCCAGAAACTAGTATCGATTTGAAAAGATGTACTGATTACCCAAGTGCTCGTGGGTTCGAGTTTAGGTCTAACAAAACAAGACACTGAATGAAACAATTGTATACAATACGTTTTTTATTGTTACGTAAATCGCGTCGGTGAATTCATGCAATAATTTTGTTCAAGTTGTTTGACGGATTTGAATTTCCACCGACGCGTTTTTTCTAAAGATAGTTTAATATATCATAATAGCACATACACCGCCGGTCCAGAGTTCCACAAATTTCACTTATAGTACAGCTTCAGAGTGCTTTTAATTTGACATCGTAAATAACCAACTTGGTGTGGGGGTGTGTGTGTGTTTAGTAGAAGATTGTTTATTTTATCAGTTTTGCTTGAATACAAAATTAAGAGTTAGAGGTGTCCAATAACACTGTGAAAGTGGTGTGTATGTGTATTGAGGTGTCCTACTGTGCAGGAGTTTGGATAGTACTGTCGATGAGTGCTATAAATTCCTTATAGCACTCGGCAGCTGCGCTGCCTCGTGCTATTATTAAGTCATACTAACATAATAGTATGAGAGACAATTTGTTGTCGCAACAGACTACTAGCACCAGTATTGAAATACTGAGTTTTTCAAAACTGCGAGTCATACAGGGGGAGCGAGACAGACATAGCACACGTTTTCTACAAAATTTCAATAGAGACGATCGTCCCTACTTCTCAACGTCTCTGATGGATGTGAGTACAACCAACGCAATCAAAGACAGATCCCGACACTCGCTCGTAAATTTGACGTTGATACCCTCACAGACGTCACTGCATCACGTTAGATGAACAAAGTGTATAATGGATGATTTTTAAAATTTAAGCTATAATGAAAGGTCGAAATGGAGGGTATATTATAGTAAAGCCGAAACGTGATCTGAACGTACGGATTATAGCAAACCTTTTAGAGTGGTGTCATCTTCCATTGTTACATTGATTGATTGTTCTGAAAGCAGCAAGTACATTGACTGAAGATATACGATAGACTTATTTCATTAAATTGTGAATAAAAATGAATGACTTCCTAGCCATATATAATGTTAGATGCATCAACAAAGACCAGTGAAAAAGTTTACGGTATAGACGCTTTAAAATAGGACGATGTGATGGTCAATATAACGCTCTATGTTTATACTGAATCATAATTCAAAACGTGTACAGTCAACACAATAAGTAACTGACCAGGTATTAAATGTGCTGATAACTCTAAAAGTGTAACTCCTACATACACATATTAAATTATTGCTGAACAATTTCTCTTTTGTAATCTGAGATATTGCACGCCAGGAGCTGCTAGGAATGGTTGATTATTGAATATTGAATTCAATCCTAAATGCAAGGTCAAGTCTGAATTTCATTTTCATATTTCTTTTCAACACGGGGAGAGTATGACAGGTAATTCGTGTGTGCCGTAATTTGAATTGAATATCATTTTATATTTGCTTGAGATTTTGAGGCTGTACACACGTTATAATGTACAGGCTGTCCCAAAATGATTAGTACCCATCGATGCCCAAAGTTCAATAAAAAATTGTCATCATCAAAATCAATGAGATTAGATCCGGTTTTTTTAAAATCATATTTGCTATACTGTAACCTTTCATTAGAATTTTAGATCATGAATATCGGACTTATGTTAATGAAGTTACACTCCATTGTGTAAGACATGGCGATTTCACCTTTTTGGCAAAGTGCAAAAAAAATGTGTTTTAAACAGCTTGTTTGAAAGAAACTAATACATTCTCTTAATCTCTTGTCTGCTAATATCTATGGTTCCTTTCTATTTTAAACTGCTGTTGTATCATATTGTTGTTTAAACCATTAACAGTCAGCTGTAGAACGAAGACCCGTTTCAATTGAGGTCGCTCTATTTAGTGACGCACTGCCGTCATTTTTTACACGGCGATTCATAAAGTGACGGAAGTCCGTCGCCCGTCGGAATACGAACAAAAAAACACTTTTCAATAGAGGGCGGGCTTGGGAACGGGACAGCGTTTCCAAGGGAACGGCCTCACGTCACAGTAATTTTCAAAAATCATAAAAAGCCGATTTTGCTGATTTTAAACAACGAAATAACTCTCTTATCACAGAGATAACCGTTACAAAGGCATCACTTCTGAATACTATTGGGCTTATATTTAATGTAAAAATTATCACATTTACCCTAAAAATTCTTAAAATTGTTGTAATCTCGTCTAATAAATGGTGGTCTCATCGCAGCAAACCGGTCAAAAATACATAATTTTAGCTTGTGTCGTGTGATGTTGGGGTCAAAGGTTAAATTAAATCATCGAACTGGATATCGCAAGGAGTTCTTGTACCTTATGCTGCCCTCAACTCGATGGATAGTTACTTTTTATGCAGATAATTGGGGGTAAAAGGCGAAAATTAAATAATTGCGCAAATTGACGGGTGTGCGTTACCTTGGTTACGTACACCCGTCGTTTTAGAGCGCCCTCAATTGAAACGGGGTCCCGTTCTACAGCTGACTGATTAATACTTCTTCATTTTGATTCAATTTGAAGAGTAAAAATGGATCGTCACGCATGAGCGACCCCAAGCTTTGTTTCTATAATGAGCTAGTTTTAAGGCTAAACTTGAGGGACATTTAAACAGGTAAAGTCGTGGTCATGGGTAATTAGCAGTGGCTTTAGACTTCTTTTTCATATTGGGGATGCAATTTCCTACAAACTTGGTACAAATGATAGAGTCCATTAGTGATTAACCTCATGAAATCCATTCTCAAATGTGTGAAAATGAAAGCTAAGCCACTAGTGATTCACCAAATACCACTTCATTTAGAAGTCCCTGAACACTTGTCAAATAAAACAATGCATGGGGTCACTCAAGTGTGACAAACTTCTTTTACCCATTAAATTGACTTTCGGAGAAGAATTATTAATGATTTGAACACCCATAACTAATAACATTTACAACAGAAAGACACACAAGATTATATTGAGTAGACAAGAGATTATGAGAATACACAAGTTTCTTTCAAACAAGCTGTAATAGCACACACATTTTTTAGCACTTTGTCAAAAAGGTGAAATCACCATGTTTTACATAATGGGTGTATCTTGAGTTTGATAAATCCGATATTCATGATCTAACATTCTAATGAAATAGTACAGTATGACAAAGATAATGTGAAAACAACGGACCTAATCCCATCGATTTTGAGGATGTCAAAAATGATTGAACGTTGGGCATCGATGGGTACTAATCATTTTGGGACAGCCTGTATTATTTGAGATGTTTCGGGATTAGCTCAGTGTTGCAAAATCGTATTTGAAGCACCGTTGCATATTTTTCAAATTACGAATGGATATGATATAAAATCGCATAATTATGTTTTAAAGATAATAAAAGTGTATGCATCTGACTGATTAATACAAGTCCAACTGAGATTTCCATGTGACATTATAAACATGATAGAGATATATGAAAGCTTAATTGCATACGGCATTATATTGTGATCGGTCCAGTGCCATGTGCACCGGTCGGAAATCTTTTGCTATTTACATTATGAATTGTATCCAGAGCCTTTTTCTAAGAATTGATATCAATGGATAGCTGACGAAAGCCAAAACACATTTGCGCTAGTTCTCGTGCTGAATAGAATTCGATTTGAAACTGATTTTGAATTCGCTTTAATACAGCGAGAGATAGCCTATATTCCCGCCCACGCCCAGTGCTGTTGAAAAAGGTGGTAATTAACGAGATAAACATAAATTTGCGCGCACTACGCGTGAATCTTTGTGCAACATTGTCATTAACGAGATCAAAACAATTTTTTGATTTTGAATGTATTTTCAAATTTCTGCGCGCTACGCGCGAATCTTCTTGCGACATTTATTTTGTAAGCAAAAAGAGGTATTCATGTTGAATGAATCTGAAATGATATCAATTGTGTGATGGTCCGGACCGTCAGCGTCGTAACGAGGAGCCAACTGGTCTTTGTCTACATCTAATAGTAAGGGGGGGGGGGGGGGGGTCAATAAAGTTTTTCAACTTGTTACTCTTGTTAGGGGGGGGGGGGGGGGGGTCAAAAAAGTTGTTCAATTTGTAAATTTGTCAACAAAATTTTGACACCGAAAATTTCAGTTGCCCAGCCCAGAAGTTACTGACTAGGTGATATTAGATCATTTCATTCATAATCTATACTGAGATATGAACCTACGCTGATAAGGAGAAGAATAGAGGGCAATATAAGACGACCAGCGACTCGACGAGAGACTAATCTTATGACTGAGATGTCAAAATACGAAGAAAAAAGTCAACTTCACCTGGCCAGGAACTTCTTGGGTTAGGTGTAGTTTGGTGTTGAGTGGAGTTTAATTTACCCAAGTGTAATTCGTCGGCTATTGAAAACATACTAATTATGAAATTCCGTATCAGGGAAAACATAAATTTGTATATACATCTTGGAGTACACCTTTAATGGACTCTATGAGACTGTACTATCAAATAAGCATTATTTTGTTATACATGTAAGCAACAGGATTCAAGGTAGCACAAGATTCTCATCATAGGACGTCTTCAAGCCTCACTGTTATTTCATTTCAAAACACACTATGTTTATTTTCTCAACATTCGATATACATTTCTTGATACCTTATTTTCTTAGTGAATTTGTCAACTAGAACCATTTTAAAAGAAAATGAGCTCCCATGCACCTCTCAAAAGTGACGGGAACGTTCTTTTATAGCGCAAATTCCAAAATGGCCGCCATAAAGGGGCCCAAAAATTCAAATGGCTTTAATTAAGCTAAGAAGCACACCAAATTGTTCGGCTGAGCACAAGGATTCCGAAAAAGTATAGTTTGCCTTACTTCCGATGTTTGGTTAACGGGTAAAACGTAAAAATGACTCTACTAAATACTCATGTTACTCCCCCGTAAATATTTTACGACTGATTTATGGTATATTGGATATATTGGATTAGTCACATGAGATATATTTACGGGTCTCGTGTCATCAATATGATCACGGATGTGTTATTATTTAAAGGTGAATTGAGATATCCGAGAAATTTCTAACTAAAATAAATTAAATATCATTACGTCATTTAGATAGATGACATGATTATGTAGAAACCCTGTCATGTAATAATTTGTTCAAGAAATCAGTAAAATGGAAAATAAAAGACATTTTCTCAGCCTCTCTGATGTCCTCTTAATGCTGTTTCAATTTTTTCTTATCTTGATTAAAGATCACTATCATTGAATCCGGGAGATCATTACTTTGCTTCAGATATCAAGTCACAGGTGGACTTCAAGGTTATTCATGGTAAACAAATTTTGTAGAAGCCATCTGTGCCCATTCAGAAGAAAGTTAATTTTTATATAATCTACATCAAAAATAAAAAAATATATCAAATTAAGATAGGATCTACATCAAAGTTAAACAATATCAAATTTTACATGACAGATTGTAATTTAAGCTCTATAATTTCAGGTGGTAGTTATATATAGTTGATTCGCAGACATTGGCCGATTTACCAAGAGGGGAGGCACTCGGATTTTAATGCATGGATAATACCTTGTCATCATCAGTGCCTGCATATAGGGTGAACAACTATTATTAAACCTAGTGACAGGTAACTTGCGGCTGAATTATCTGCATGCAAACAGGTGTTATCAATTGCCAGCGTATTTTCGATAAAGAAGATGTGTTGTTCTTCAGATAAATTGATTAAGGTATTCAGGTGGTCTTATAGTCAGAAATATATAAAATAGCGTTTATAATCCGTATCTTGGGGGTCAGGCCGTTTGGTGAACCCACTTTTCTGAACCCACCTGAACCAACTTTTTTATTTATTGAATATGTAGTAAATAATAATAAAGAATATCCTTTGAATTATGGTTTATATCTGTATCATTTACGTAGTAGGATAACAACAGTTTTTCTTAATAATTTATAAACATGATATCGAGCCGCGTGCGTATAGTCTCCAATGCGGTCGTTGTATAGAAAACAGTAAGAAGCCACCTGTTCCTAGTAAAGGCGGTCGATCCTGTAATACCAGGAGCGGAGTGCCCATCTCTCTTTCAAAGCGATAGGGCCAGACTCACTCCTTTTGTAATGTTGCTGTGTGGGGCTCGCTACACCTCCACAGCGAGTCTGCTACCTTCCCAGCACTGAAGAATGCCGGTACCCATTTAAATACACCTGGGTAGAGAGGAGTAATTGCGGTAAAGTGCCTTACTCAAGAGCACAACATGTTGACCACAGCGGGACTCGAACCCACAACCTTTAGATCATGAATCCAGTGCTCTACCCACTGCGCCACACATGCCCACCTGTTCCTACTTGTCGATATGGTCAAGGATTCTGATTTTCCCTCTCTGTCACAACGTACACACGAGGAGCTACACTATGCATGAAGCTATAGTACACTGTGGCAAAAGAGCTCACTGATACGATGTAGTATTAAATATCACCGGGGTTGGTTTAAGCTTTTTACGGCCCCAGCTATCATTTGTTTGGTTTAATTAACAATTCAATTCAATTATTGAAATGTTTAATTTTATGGTTAATAAAGTTATTTATTTATTTTAGTTGTTTATTTATTTATATATTCATTTACTGAATAATTAAATTATTTATTTATTCATTCATTCATTTTTCCATTTATTTGAAGCGATAATGAGTGTGGCTTCATCCTACATCTATTTCGGTTTACGCACTTGATCAGTGTTCATCATCTAGGCTGCAAAATCACCCACAACGTATTTTAAAAGCGTTCAATTGCACGTGGCTCATGTATTATGGTATCGATGCTCGTGTCCGGTTTCACGTGAGTGTCTTGCATAAGGGAGACCCTTATGTAAACACGTACTGTAGCATTTCCTCAGCTACACTGACATTATTTCACACAATGCACGAACGAGGCTGGGCATAAAATGCATTAAAAATAGGGGTTTACTAGCTATTTCTCCGAAATATTCAGGTATATTAGTTGTACTTGTTGCCCCATTACATAACTCAAATAAAAAGTGGGTAGTGGGTACAGGTGGGTTCAGAAAGTGGGTTCAGAAAAGTGGGTCCACCAAATGGCCTGACCCGTATCTTGGTTGATATTACGAAAAACTTATCTTTTTAATTTTAATGTTTCCTTTATTTCACGTGCAAAAATTTCAATGTTTATATCTTACTTTCGATGCCTTCATAAGCCTGTCATACGCATACCTAACAGAGTCACTTATTATAATCAAGAATGCTTTAATAGTTATTGTCCGATGACCAGTATCTGTATACAAACCCGGAGTCGTTTTTGGTGCTCGTAATAAAAATGGAAACTTGATTATTCACTAAAATGACAAACATAACATTTTTCTTTCGATGGATGATTTTTTCTTCTTGTGGTGACCGCTTCCAAAGAGATCACAATTTCAAGCTGTTGGATTAAGTATTTGGTTGGCATGATTGTAACGCTGCGTGATCAGCCCTATTCATAGGCCATACTATCATGAATAGCATTTGATTATGGAGCGCAAATAATAACTATCTATATCTATAAAGAGTACCGCAGTTTTCTCATTGTTCAAAATGGGTTCCTCTAACGCCCAATGGACGTGGTCCAAAATCGAAACCGATACGCCAGAGTTTATGAATCTACTATAGTATATAGGCATACATGAGTATGCATACATGTGTAAGCATTTCGTATATGTGAAAAGCCCCAATTTCTGAAGAAAAAAATGCGAAAAGAATATTCCTTACTGATTAATTTTATACATGTACTATTCAGCAACCTCTATACCTATGTTTCATTGACTACTCGAACATGTCTAAGGCATTAGACTGCGTTCAACATTCGA
Organism: Ophiura sarsii; assembly: GCA_035610835.1. NCBI lineage: Eukaryota > Metazoa > Echinodermata > Ophiuroidea > Amphilepidida > Ophiuridae > Ophiura > Ophiura sarsii. The sequence continues at coordinate 48,134,261 of CM069442.1, read as the reverse complement.
AGCTATGAACGGTGATGCTAGAAATGGGTTTATCTCCTCACATCACCGAGCTGATTAAACCCCCCTCTACACAGACCAAGAGGCTACAGTAAGAACATATAATGGCGACTGTGAGTGGTTCTCAATTGGGCAAGGTGTTCGTCAAGGTTGTATCCTGTCACCCTATCTACACAACATTTACGCAGAATACACAAGCTTTTGATGGATTTGAAGGTCAAATTTTAGTGGGAGGTCGCACAATTAACAATCTCCGATATGCTGAGAATACCACCCTGATAGCGAGAACTGGAGATTAACTTCAAAATCTAATACACAGAGTGGAAGCAGCCAGTGAGAAGTTTGAGCTCTTCCTGAATGTTAAGAAGACCAAAGTCATGATATGTGGAGATAACAGCAACCAACAAGTGACGGTCGACAACAATAAAGTAGATTGTGTTAACACCTTCAATTTCCTTGGATCACTCATACTTAAAGATGGTGAAAGCCCGGGGGAGATTAAAAGACACTGGTCATGGCTAAAACATCAGCAAGTGCCATATCAACCCTTTGGAAGAATAGACGAATCTCAAGGGCCACACAAGTACGCATTGTGAAGGCATTTATCTTTCCGGTTGCTACATGGATCTGAAACCTGGCCAGTGGGAATCGCGGATTAAAATAAAATATCAGGTTTTGAAATGTGGTGTTGGCGCAACAAATTTTTAGATACCAGATAGGTACCAAACTTCTCTGTGTAATAACATCATGCGCAACAAACTGCAATACGGTACTTTTGACACATTTCTAGACGAGAGGGTGACAACCTAGAAAAGGTGATAACCCAAGGAGCCGTCGAAGGAATTCGTAAACGTTACAGACCAAAACTCCGTTGGACTGATGGCATTAAGGAAGCAACAGGTGTATCTCTTATCTTTTAACATCGCATGTCACAAAATAGACAACGATATCGCTCCATCATCAATAGGGTCACTAAGAATCAAACATGATTCGTAGAACGACGACAACGGCTATATGATTAATGGAGAACCTCACAGATGAAAGTGTTTTAATCATGTGATAATTAAAATTCGCGCCCTTGCCGGACGTGCTGATTGGATAGGACCGGCACAGTGACGTCATTTTGCACACATGTTATGTTAGTTCACACTTGTTCTGATCATGGTTTCTGTGATTAATACTAGTCGATTTGTGGAAAGTAATTGTTTATATAGAATATACGAATACGTATAGTGCAGTTCTACTTTAAAGCTGAGAACCCATCTACAGGAGTTCGCCGCCACAGACGAACGGGTCATACACCTGCTCACATGATGGCAGATAGTATAGCGTAAAGATGGAGAAATACTAACCGTGACCAATATCCAAGAGAACTGGATGAGGCTAGTTTAATGGAACTCTCCTTTAAAATACTCTTCTTTTACCTATTAATCACGCTAGAAGTCAATCATCTAACGGGTAATTTACAATAAAGATAAGAATATTAGTCTATCATATAATGTCAGTCCTGCACATTCGAGGGTTGGGCGCCAGAAGGCCGTAACTCAATTTGTGGGCAAATTGATATTTTGGTACAAAAATATTCTATATAACCCAGATTTTCAGAACCATAAAGAGATAATTAGAAAAGCAAAATGCGAAAATGAAAATCGTACTTAACTATTCTTAGCATGCAATATCTCAAATTAAAGAGGTGAAATTTCAACTTTATAATTTCAATTTCATAATTTAATATGTTTATGGAAAATATGTTTATGGAGGAGTTATGGCGTTAGAGTTATCAGCAGCACATTTATTAACTGGTCAGTTATTTATTGTGTTGACTGTATAGAAATATGTAAATATATTGTATATATATTTTTTAATTTTCATTATTTGCAATTTTAAGTTTTTAACGAATTTTCGTGACAAACCAATAAACAGTATTTCATCTTGAACGATCGCAGAAGTGTTATTCAATTTGAATTGAATATGATTTTATATTTTCTTGATATTTTGAGGCTGTATACACATTATAATGTTTTATTTGAATTGTTTCGGGGTTAGCTCAGTGTTGCAAAATCGTATTTGAATCACCCTTGCATATTTTCCAAATTATGAATGGATATGATATAAAATTGCATAAATTTGTTTTAAAGATAAATAAAAGTACCATGTGCACCGGTCGGAAATCCTTTGCTATTTACATTATGAATTGTATCCAGAGCCTTTTTTTAAAGTAAGAATTGATATCAATGGATAGCTGACGAAAGCCAGAACATATTTGCGCTAGTTCTCGTGCTGATTTGAATTCGATTTGAATCTGATTTTGAATTCGCTTTAATACAGCGAGAGATTCCCGCCCGCGCCCAGTCAGTACTTACATTCATTGTGTGTAATTGGGTCATGATGTATACGATACACTGATACGTACAAGCGTGTGTGCTTAATCAGTTAGTTGGAATAGAAGACGAGGAGTCGACACATCTTACGCATTTGGCATATATAGAGCTCCATATAATGTGAAAGGGTTAAGAATGTCCTTTTGAGTGTAGCTACATATTTAGTGCACTTTTTGCTATCAAAAATGGAAAATATATACATGTATATACTTGTATTGATATTGTGTGTCACAATATGTGTCAATGCCAAACCACGGTTGTATATCGGAGGTTTGTTTTCTGTTTATCACAACCATACTGATATGGAAACAGGATCCAAAGGATATCATAGTCTGGTGGGAACACAAATGGCCTTGGAAGATATCAACAAACCTGAGTCAACCATTTTACCGGAATATGAACTAGTACTTCTTTACAATGACACCCAGGTAAGTAAATATCAGTAAGGAAATATCGGTAAAGATGACATGACTACTGCTAATTTAAAATGTCTTTACCCCTGACATGATTTGAGATTTCGACAGCTTTTTTAACAAACCTATCGTGACCCAATATTATCAGACATTGGAGTAATTCTTACTACTAAAGTAACATGAAGACAAATCAAAATGTATCACTGTGACCGTCAATAGCGTAGGCTAATGTATCGTTTTTCTATGGTGACACCTAACTAACCCTTCCTTAATCAAATGATATGAGGCGGAAAAACAGGTGAAACAATGTCGTCGATCTACAATTTTCGAATCAGACTTCTGTATGATGCCTCTTTAAACGTCATCCAAAAACACAAGTCTATTGCTTATCGTAGTTTTGTCTTTCATTAATCATATACATTTTCATTTCACATTTTAGGAGTATTTACTGTCTTTTCATTAAGAACGCTACATTAAACTAGTTGTCATCATAAACTGTTGATATGATATCCAATCCATTATAATTCTTGCAAGCATCTCCAGGTAAATTCATGCCGTTCATAATACCACCATGAAATGATGTTATGAAAATATCATTGGCTTTTAGTTAAAGGCGATCATGGTGTTCCTTCCCATACTATTTTAACACAGTATCAAAAGTGATTCTTTGAAGACTTACATTATTGTATCCCGCACCTGTATCACCCTGACATCGTTGTGTGAATACAAATGAATTTTCAACCGTGTTAAAGGGGTTGGGGAATTATGTACCGCAATTCAATTACACCTACTTCTGCGCACTATATAACAGTTAGTGTGTCTTTGCCTGATTAACCCTAACCCCGGCGGAGAGATTTTAGTTTGGATCGGGTGACAAATTGAGGGATTTTGAACAAACAAACCACCGCGGTCCGACTCGGATTCGATCCGCGGACCTTCCGCACGCCACATGCGCGCTCCTACACACTCAGTCAACCAGGTTTCAAGAAGGGGAAAACAACGCCTCTTTTTAACACAGAGCCTTATAGAAGATGCTGTCATCCGAGGTGCACCTGGAATTGGGAATCCTACACTATGTTCCTTTCACCCGGTTCTGATGCCCAGGCAGCAATTTGGTGCCCACATATTAGCTCGGTCGATGACGTCATTCAAATTAATGTGAAAGCATGCGCTTGGGGAGAGGATTTTGCGTAGTAATTCGTAGTATAGGATAGGGTTAATATTATTGTTAACATACTGACATTTTCGGCAGCAGTGGGGTGTAAATAATGTAATTATTGCAGTAATGTTAACGGAAAGGTGATAAGAATTTCAGCACATTGGACGGAAAGGATACGATCTGTAACAAGTAACCAGGACGGAGGAGGGGAACAGTTTCTGAAATCTTTTGTTGTTTACGTGTCTAGCACTTCTATTCTGTAAAAACGTTGAAGGTCCATTCTTGTTGATATGATTGATAAGGGAGCTACAAATATCATGTCTGGAAAGGGCGAAAACACACATAGCATTGCTATCAAATTAAAATGGAAGACATCTGCGAACATAATTAATGTTGGCAGGCTGCCAGAGGAGGGAACGACAATATGTGTTAAAATTCCATCACACGTTCACGACACATTAATTATATTGTTTGAGTGTTATAGATTGAGTTTATTTTAATCAAGTAGATTAACATCCTGAGATGATTGAAATCGGGGAAGATGTTATAAAATCTATCTTGGACTTATTAAACGCTTGTAGATATATCCACATCAGAAATGTTAAGCAATAAATATCTGTGCCAAATGTAGATAATCGTCAGCATAATGATACAGAATAATTATGATAATCAGGTATGTGACCCATGCAATACTAGTAAACAAATCCCTGCGGTCAATCCGTGGTCATTGTCAATATATAATGCCATTTAAATGGTTTTATCTTCAATTTACCATTTTAAGCGTACAGCCCGATATCACTTTACATTGACACACACCCTGGCATACCCTGGGCACACCACTTCCGGTTTTGTTCTGTTCTTTGAAACAAATTAACTGCACGTGATTTCATCAATGCAGAACTACAATTTATATATCTAATATATTTTTTCACCAATGAATAGACCACGAACAGTTATTATATCCGCGATTCTCGTCTTGCCGCAGGGTTTCGCTATTTCCTTTATCTGATACACGAGTGCTGCAACAATTCATAGCTTATACTATACGCAGTAATGAAAATACCCACGTGACTGCCTTCCCGGGGTAGACGATCACGTGTATCGCAGCTCTATTCGTAGTATTTCTAACAGTTTGTGAGCACTTTTTTTCTCGTTTTTTTATTTTGTACTTTTTACATTTGTGTGTTGGGGTGTAGAGGTGGGTGGGGGTGTGTTGGGGTGGGGGGGGGGGGGGGGGGGGGGGGTGGATGGGTGAATAAACCGAAGTACATGAACGATTGACAATTTACAATTGGTATTACAGGCGAAGTAGCCTACTTCAAATTTGTTTACCCGATTACAGACCCATCAACAAAACCTTCTGCCCTTTACTTATGGTTTGAAACTGATAATACCTTCAGATATGGCAGCTGCTAGGTAAAGTTCGATTCATTTCTGTAGGGTAAACGACAACTTGATCCTAAAATCCTGGATGAAATCCTCAAATTATCATAATGTTCTATGCTGACAAAGCCTATTGCCCCGACCTGTATGACATCAACTTCCAAGAGTGTAAAGTATTTCCGAAAAAAGCCATTTACTTCGACTTAAAATATCAAAAACCTGTCTCGCAGCCCCTTGAACTCATCATGTAATTTTCACGCTTCAACTATGACTGACATTTATCAATCTTTCGAGTTAGTATCGGAGATACTTGGAATTGCAATTTTTATTAATGAAAGTTATTTCACAATGCACACTAGTAATTGAATTACAAACAGTGCCTTTGATTTGATTCGATATTGCGCAGTCCATATTGTAACTATCGCACTGCATTTTACGCAATGTTAATAATGTGTTCATTCTGAATATATGGTATGTTGTTGATGTCTTATAGTCAATTTCCCGAACAAGGTTAAAGATATTGTTAAGGTAGAGACAAAAAAGATTATCTGTTCGTAAAGTGCTCAACAAAAGAAAGTCATTCACTTTGTGTATGTCCTATAGAGTGACTTCTATTTTTTTTTACCAAACAGGCTAGATAGACATTTGGATGAATCTTTTTGGCACAATTTGGTACCAATTTTGCCACAAAACAACAAAGATTAGCCATAATTAGCATCAGTTAATAACAAATCCGTGATGTTTCCAAATTCGCATATTCAATACACTACGCGGGAGAAAAGATCGAAGGTTACCAAGCACATATCCCGTATTTGTCCCGTATTGATCACTGCACATTTCTCCTGAGCGGGCTAATTCTAATTCAAACTGTCATGCATGGATAGTGTAGCATGTGTGATCGATATCCCCAGCGGTCATCCAGGCCATGCGCGTACAGTATGTTGAAAATGCGAATTGGAAACGTCACGGATTATTATGGTTTATCATTGTTGTTTTGTAGCAAGTTTGGTACCAAATTAAGCCTAAAATAGTCATCTAAATGTCCAACTAGCCTGTCTGGTCAAAACATAATTGGAAGTCACTCTATAGGACTTTCTTTTGCAGAGCACCTTATTTGACCGGTTCATATACAATCCAATTAACTCGCTATACATCTATAGTAAGTTTTAACATTTAATGTAGACGACGTATATTTAAACTATTTTTCTATAGCATGGATCAAAACATATGTTATTCTTGATCTGGATTTCATTAAATACCGTATGTTATCAGAATAGTATATAGTTATTACGAAACATTTAGGTTTTTGGCAAGACCAATATCAGGTAGATGAAAAACTTACGCTTTACCAAGCTGACAGTTTTGCTGGTCAACGACCAGCTTTATAGCTACTGATCGGCTGTTTATGTTTTGCCGGGAAACTGACCGGACGAGGCACAGAGGTCATTAACAGGGACTCGGGGTCTACGATCTCAGTCACGAACACGATCCACTGATTACGCCTTCCACCAACAAGGGCTTCACGAAACTGACCCCTCCCGGTCAGTTTCCCGGCTTTGAGAAAGCTGGTCGTTGACCAGCGAAACTGTCAGCTCGGAAAAACGGGTCAGCTTGCCTGATATTGGTCTTGCCAAAAACCTAAGTATTTCATGATTATCTACAGACCTGATGAATCTGTTTACGGAGTTATTACGAACGTTCAAGAAATTTATTTTAACATCAATTATTGCAAATGGTCTCGTTTTTACCATGTTTAAAGGCCACGACCTCATTGGCTTGTAAATGGATGTTTAGAGCTTGGTAAACATGAATTATGAACGTGTCAAGGAATCAATCAGGAAACTAATTTATCAGTGGTCTACGTGTACAAGAAACCTTTTAGTTGTTTAGGATAACGATAATAGTAACTTTGCAGCCAATATTCAAACTCGCTTTAAATTTTAAATCTACTTATCTTCTAATGATTTTAGCGAGGAACTATAATGTAGCATAGTATGTTTAAATTAGGGCAAGGTGATGAAATGGCTCTAGAAATTAATGATTCATGATGATAAATGGTGATACAAATGGTTGACTTGAAGCTTACTTCTATACACTATTGAAAATTGCATGATTTTGATTCAATTATCTAATTTTCAGTCCTGTGAATATACACGTTGGGGGAAAAGAACCCATGTGCAACCTCAGTAACAGACTAAAACCAAATGTTTGTATAAAACGTATAAACACAGGCTAATGGGAAAATGTTATCAAACAGATTGAACTAAATTTCATTTTGTAATTATCATGATTAGAATATCTTAAAATGTCACGCTTATTTTCCCTCTCGTTGATCGTTGATGGAGATATTCTATGACGTGAAAACGAAAGAGAAAATGAGCTTATTATTTTGGTTGAGTGTATTTTGTGTGTCAAGTCTTTCCATGATCTTATACGGGGGGGGGGGGGGGGGTAATTTCGCCCAAATCGTACATGGATGTGCCTGCCGGACTTCAAAAATTTGACTTTCTCTATACCTATTTTCGGGCCAATTTCCCACCTATTCAATATACCAATTTTGTTAGAAAAGCACCCAATTTTGCACAAATTGGGTGTTTTTTACAAAAAATGTCTCAAAATACACACAATTTATGCCAATTGGGCGCTTTGGTCTGTGATTTAGACACCCCATCGGTATACCAAATTTTGCGAAAAAGCACCCCAAAAGGCAGGCACATAAACGTATACCATTTCAATGTGAGAACCCCCCGCGATCTTATATCTCCAGGAATCTACGGCCGTTGCGATGAATGGATTATATGAGATGTTTTACAAACCACCAGTACGTATTGGAATGGTTGGACCAGTATTATCTTTCATAACGGTAGAAATAGCGGCTGTTACTGGATTGTGGCAGTTCCTACAGGTAAGCATGACAGAAATGATACTAGTAGGCGACAAACATATTCAACCTGTTCTACTGGCAAACGGACCTCTCAGATAAGGTCGGTAGGCATAATCGGTAGGTCTGTGTGTTTTCTCAAAATAAACTTCGTGAAAGTTTGGTGTTTTTCTATAATTTTCGAAATTTTCCAAATATTGTATACAAATTTCCTCACAAAAGAAAGTTTGAAAAAATCTATTAAAAAGAACGCCCCCCTAAAAAATATTGTAAACAATAAATATGGTAGGGCTTTGAATTTGAATTGATCCGAATCTGCAATTTCATGAGATCTGTTTCGATCAATGATGAAATCAATGTTGAGTCAACCGCAATTGTTCACCTTGACATTATCATGCAGCAAATTATTTTGCTATCCAAATTATACTAATCAATAGACCTATTACTAAATACATTACTAAATACATTACACTGCCGCGCAAGTATTTCTCCCCCTCTACAGCGATTTTACATTGAAATTTTGACTTGCTCGATAACATCACAATTGTAATGCTTTTAAATCATGAATTTGAATTTATTGGTATAATTGGGTCTGGTCTAATGGTTTAATAACTTGTCGACAACACAGTGATAACTTTTACAAGCTTCCAGGGGGAGAAATACTTTTGTGCGGCAGTGTATATCCACCAAACACATATCTTAGGGATGGGTGGCTACGTACTGCAAACATAGAACTTATGTAACGTCAAGTGTTCTGAGTGTTAGATTAGAGCTGTCGTTTCAACTCCCACTTGTAAAATTAAATGTTACAATAAATCGTGATGAGCACTATATATCGTGAATAAAATGTAATAACGATTTCAACTAACATAGCGTTATGGCATAGTATAATGTATGCTCTCGAGAATCATAAAGGTTCGTTTGCAATTTAACCGTGTATATTTGCCTACTCTTGTATTATATACTTTTTGTATTATAAGATCTGGTTGATTATAAATTTGAAACAGCGCTCTGCTTTACATTGTAGACGATACGAAATTGTCTTAAAAACCTCATAATAGATCATTTTGATCTTACTTATGGCTTCCTTAGTGCACTGTTTGTATACAGTCTATAGATAAACAAGGTCACGAACCAAGAAGTATTAAAAAACCTAATTTGTTGCAATACTTTTCCTCATACTCATACTCTGAAGTAGTAACGTGACGTCAGAGCGTATTCCTGTGAACGTATTATCGGGTACGTGATTAAAGAGTTGGATCAAGGACAACCCATAGCACGAATGTAGCGCCCACCACATGCTACATGGCACTGTATTAATACTGGGTGTCAAAGAAGATTCATTACCTCATGAATATGTATGTCAGATGTGGCCCAATGAAATGTCTCACAATCGCAAATACTGTACGCGGACGCAGGTATTTGAAACACAACAGATGACCGCGGCGCGAACCTTATTTGTCACAAGCGTACATCAATCAAAGCGCAGGAAACGTCGCGCACATCGCTGGCCCTGAACCTGTTTATTTTGTAACTACAATTTTTACTTTTACTGAGCAGATTTTGAATGGCGATAAAATATAAAATTATGAAATCTTACTGTGACAGAAACAGCATAGACCTACATTTGCTGTACCTTGTATTGTATTTATCATATTCATATGGTGGTGTTACACTACAGTGCCAAAATGGCTAAATGTTTAGGCTACTGAAGATTTCCCATGTTCCGATTTTGTCCGAAAATATATTTTAAAAAGCTTATTCAAAAGAGCATTCACCGGAGAATTCCTAGGCTAAATTCAAGTTCTTATGGTACGCTTCTTGGTGCTGATTCTACGCTGATTTTTTGCCCCTGCGTTTATTAAAATTTGCAGATATAAAATAAACTTAGGCCTATTCACATATTCTGACGAAAGGCGGTCAGTTAGTTTAAGCTGTCAATTCAGAATTGTATTAGTAAAAGCTTATAATCAATTCAATCAGTCCATGACTAGGTCGTCCATAACCATCGTCCATAACTTTAAATCTGGAGTGCAGACGATTTGCCCGGCTGAGTCCTTACTATGACTAGGCCTACGGTACAATAAATAGCGACGTAACTAGCAGAAAAAAGAAGAAGAAAAAGTCCGAAAATATTAAATGATAACAAGATTACAAGAAGCAAGTCAATGACACGCCATGATTTGCCGCACGGATCAGGGATAAGTTTTGATGCCTGCAATGCATTGACAGTGAAGAATTAACGGACTACGTTTTATGCAATCCCTATCATTACCGAATCAGGTCGAGACCAGTTTACGATCAGAGTTTACGATTCGGAAAGTTAGATTTAATTTAAGCCTAAACCTATCATCACGTTTTAGAAATCGAATGCCTTTTATTTACTGCTTTTAATTTAGTTTAGAAATATGTTTCGCTAGGCCTAGCCTAGCCTAGTCAAGCATTTTAACTTACCTGGTGAAGAAAAGGCTTTGTCAACCAAAACTGACCGTCGGAGAATATAATATTCCAATTTATATTCTCTTATATTTCCATCCCTGGTTTTTGTTACCGACAGGTTACAGAAAGTAGTTTGACATCTGGCTTCTCTCAACTTCCGAGTTCATGAATGCATGTGTGCCATTTTGAATGAGCTTATTATTATTAAAGTTTTATATTACAACCATACTTTGATACTAGCTAAGCATTTAGCTTGAAAAAGCCTAGGCCGTGGTCGAAGTAGTTACACTTACAGCATCTTTTTTTATTTAGGTTTTGATGAAGAATAAATACGATTACAGAAGCTTTAATTTAAACATGTTAAAAATTCATCCACAACAACAGTGTGGTCATTTTTCGTCCTTGACCTTGCTGAATAACCGTAGAGGCAGGCAACACTTACTTGGGCCCCTCAATCTGTTTACGACGGCTTCTCCCTTGACAACAGTCGTTGATTGGCTTATTTCGTAAGTGACACATCTCATTGATATTCATATAACCTTATATGGGGGTTGGGATGGGGATTCCCTGGGAATCGAATGGTTTGAATCATTATCGCCACAGGGAAGAGCATCTATTGTTTACAAATGTTAAATATAATCCCTCTCAGAATCTCCTTAAAATGAGTTCTAAAAGGAGAATTTGTATCCAATTATATAAAAATATTTGATAATGAATGAGGTTAAATACTTTGTACCGGCTGATTTTCGGTTATTGATGAAAATCAAAACAAATGGTTTCAGGACCGCGGAATTTCCCTCGGGGCTTCGCCCCTCGGGAAAATTCCTTGGGCCTAAAACCATTTGTTTTGATTTTCAACAATGACCTCAACACAGCCAGTACGCAGTATTTAACCTCTAAATATATTCGAACAAAGAAGGAGAGCTTAAAAGCAGTAGTGTAAATAGCACACCTTGGTTGCTGTTGTTTAGGACTAAACATTACATGAACCCTGACCTCCTTATTCACTGGCATATTTCTGACCAATCGTACACCGATCTTTGACAGGTCTCAGGTGCAGCTACGTCGCCAATATTATCGGATCGTGACAAATACCCGACGTTTTTTCGCACTATCGCATCTGCTGCAAAGCTTAATTTGGGCTACCTTCAGATTTTGAAAGAATTAAAGTGGAAACGAGTTGCCATATTGACAGAGGGTACCGAGCCACACACAAGTGTAAGTTATGCATTTTCAAACACGATTTATTTCAGTCCCAAAAGATCAAGAAAGCAACTGTATAGATTTTTACGAACAAGTTCGTGTATCCAATTATTGACAAGCGGAAACGTAATTAGATAACCATGATAACGACGTCTCGAGTTAGAAGTTATACATGCCTTTATTGAGTTTACCAGATTGATGTATGTATGACGATTATAGATTGTATTGGTGGGTGGATGGTGATCAGTGGGTTGACATTATCAAATATGGCGAACGTTGCTGTAATTGTCCCTACTTTACTCAACTCGAAATGTTACCGTTGGTCATTGTTGCATGCAATTTATTGGCGAATCATCTTGTCTTGCACTGTCGCACATCCTTTACACATCAGTAAAACACATTCAACATCTTATTATCCTAAGGCACTATCTGTTGATGCTTGTTGAATATCTGTTGACGACACAGGAAAAGATATAAAAATGGACCTAACCTTAATTACGCACTTTCTTAATTATTAATTTGTCAGGCATTTATTCTACGATGTCAATTACACCGGCCATTCGAACATAGTATTTTCGAAAAAGGGGTAGGTCGATAATCCCTGAATGTCTCATTCTGCTCTGGTAGAGACCCCGGAAAAGGTGTACTTTAGTTCCCAGTCTCAGATTCTTGACTGCACTCGTCCGGAACACCCAGTATCGATCGTTCGATACTGACGGTACAAAGTCAGTGTTCCAGTATCGGCCTAGTACTGGCACATACAACATAAGCTTCCTTGGGTTAGGCTACCCATCAACATTGGTTCAAAATAAACCAATCAAATTTAATCAATCTGCTGTGATTGATAATATTCAAATTATTGAGTAGAGAAACAAATCTAACAGATTTCTGTTTTGTTTTTAGGTATCGGCTGATTTACAGAGTCTTTTGTACCAGAATGATATTCGGGCTGTGGTTTATAAAAGCTTCACAACTGATCCGGCTGACACTATCAAGCTGATCAAGGTTAAATTAACAGTTGGTTATTATTATTTAAAAAAAGTACATTAGGTTTCAGGGATGCATAAACTACACTCTACGTGTAGTACAAACTGTCCCATGACATATGATTCAGTTTATTATTCAGACAAAGAGTTCATATACATCATACCTGTAGCCTAAACATGTACATCATTTGCGACAGAGGTTAAATAACTGACATTTATGTGTAATAATTTAATACACATAATAGCATCGCATTACTCCAGATTTCAGGTGTCCAGATGGTTTCTATTTCAATGGTCCAATATCCAAGATTTTAAATGTCCTTGAAAAGTTCATTCTCTTCGTTGGTCATCCGGGGCTACTGCCCCCTGTGCCGAGAAACTACCCAGAATTCACTGTGATTCCATGCCCCTTCCTACATGTGACGGGTTATGCACATGCGTTCACTTAATTTCTTAGCGATTTTCCCTATGCGAGTTTGTGTGACGTCATCCCGACCATGATAATTCGGACTATTTCGATCATCTTAATTAAACAAGAGACAGTTTCATTGCAGACTCGTTTAAGTCCAGAAATATCTCAACCCTCTCTTCAATGCGAGATGAATCTTTCCCTCACCGTTATATGCGCGCGTGGATGCATTTAAATATGCTTATTGCATGTATTGTACTTCTATTTACTAATTATGTATAAACAACATTCCTGCGATATAAAACAAATTATTCTTAATAATGTAACCAGATCTCGGTATAGTAGCCGATTTGGGTTACTTTTTTAAAGAATAAATGAGGACGTTGGTGATTGTCAGTTAATTAAAAGTCACTTCAACAATAGGTTTGGACTACTTGGCAATTAAATTTAGGTGTCGAAAAGCGGTTGTGGAGGTCGTAGTCGCGGACGGATGCACAACTTGAGAACTTGAATTCAATTTTAAATATTATAGTTTGAAACAATATTTAGTATTAACTGCACGTGGCTTTTGGCTTTGAACCGGTGATGTCTTTTTAATTAGAGTGTTAGGGGTCGATAAGTGGCGACGGCGGGTGGGGGGGGGGGGGCAGACGGTTGCAGAACGCAGAACTTGAATTCAACCTTAAATCTTCTGAAAATATTATTTTTGTCAACTCCACGTGACTTTGAACCTGCGTTGTATTTGAATTTAAAATCTACGGATATAAGCGGTGGCGGCGAACGGAACCGGGGGGGGGGGGGGGGGGGGGGGGTTGGAAGTATGTAGAACTTGAATTCAACCTTAAATATTTTGAACAGATTATTTGTGTCAACTCCACGTGACTTTGAACCTGCGATGTATTTGCATTTAAAGTCTAGTCTCAGATTGGTTTAAGCACTTGGTATAACCTGGAATAGGGTGTGTGCATTAGGGTGTTATGATGGCTTTACGATTTTATTTTAAATGAAGAGCTCCTAAGTAGTATGTGTATTATAGTGGATGTCCCTCTTTAAGGGGTTGTTAAAATATAAAATGTATCAAGCGCTGTAACGTATCAAAAATGCAATTTTTTACTTTTGGTCAAAAAATTAAAAACTAAAACTTATTATGATAAAAAACTCATTTCTAGATAAGATTTTTAGATGGTTTTGGTGCAATTCTGAGTTTGCTACGTTGTCCGCAAATTTTGGTTTAAAAAATAATGATTTTTTTTTGGGGGGGGGGGGGGGGGAAATTGTAAGAAATCTGCACTTAAAGGTAGATGTTCCGATTTTCAACTTGAAGTTTTTTATTCTACATGAAAGGTCATCCTTAAAAAAGTCGTGTTCCAAAGTTTGAGTTGCATAGCTCTAATGGTTCTTATTTTTTAGACGCACAAGATGCCGTGAACTGTACCCATTGAGTAGTACACAAACTATATCGGTGGTTAACCACCATTCGCGGTAATTCAACGCTATTTCATCGATTTCTCCGTCATTATACCGAATTAGGCAGTCAAATTTCATTATGAAAATCAGAAAAATATGAGCTTTCATATGATATGAAAAATGTCTGTATGTTTGAGAAAATTCAGTGCTATAAAAATGTGATCGGAACATATTCCCTTTAAGTGACATTTGATACCAAAAATGGATTATCTGACTCGTTTCCTTTCCATAAATGTATACTTTTATATACGCTCGTACATCACATTAATAGTTCAAAAGTTACAGCGCATGATAAATGTTATATTATTAGGGTTAACTCACCCCTTAATCAGATGCACATTTGGCACAATGTATGCACAAATCATTCTCTTAGAGAATTGTCAATCGTGATATGTAAGCTTGAGCAGCTTAATTGAATACCCTCGGGTGATATATGTTTCCCTTAATGATATCCTTAATGTATTGCGAAATATCACACTCGGATTTTAAAAATAATATTTTCCACTTATTCGCCTTTACAGGATGCGGATGTGCGAGTAATATTTGGTAATTTTTATGAAGGGACTGCTTACAAGGTATTTTGCAAAGTAAGTCATAAACCCATATTGCTTTATTGATTTCAATAAATGTAAAAGGGTTTGGTGCAATAGTATTTCAAATGTTTTATACAATTTACACGCATGAAATGGTTTCACATCCTTTTAAAAACACTTAAAATGGAACGAAACCAATAAAAGTATTTGAAGGTTTATTCTCAAAACTACTTGAAATATACCCATGTTGAAAAAGCTATAAGCTCTGAATTGTAAATGTGACATGTAATATCCGTTTTCCAAATTATGAACAACAGGTATACGTTGTTGTAACACTCCTTATTTTGACGATTTTGTTGGTTTAAAATGTACAAAGTACGTTAATAATAAAGATTCATAGAAAAATTCCAAATTTGAACTTACTGTTCCAGACAGTTTCGACGTCCGTTCGGATGTCTTTATCAATGGTGTATGACCGCTGATCCAGTGTTACCAGAAGATGTTGATTTTCTGGTGACGTCACGTGATGATTTTGATGACGTAATCCGGATCAAAGGGTCGTACAGGTGACTAAGTTGGTAGGCCCCCTCGTCGCCATTCATTAGGTGCTGTTTCATGTCATTATTGGCTTTTCGACGGATCCAAATGGATTCTCTGATCCATCTGGTATTTCTGGCGTCGTCCTCTGGTATTTCTGGCGTCGTCATCAAAATCATCACGTGACGTCACCAGAAAATCAACATCTTCTGGTAACACTGGATCAGCGGTCATACACCATTGATAAAGACATCCGAACGGACGTCGAAACTGTCTGGAACAGTAAGTTCAAATTTGGAATTTTTCTATGAATCTTTATTATTAATTTTCCTTGGATTCCTGATGAAATTATTCTCTGTACAAAGTACGTATTTTCGTACACTTTAATACATTTTCAATCTACAGGCTTACGAGTACGGCCTTTATGGACGTAAATATACATGGTTTATCAAAGGCCTTTTCCGAAACGAGTGGTGGATAAAATGGGCGGGAACCGATACTTGTACTACGGAGCAGGTACAGCAAGCATCAAATGGATATTTTTGCGCTACATACAGTGTGTTTGGCAGGTTGGAGCAGCCCACTGTCACTGGAATCGTAAGATTCGCTTTAATGTTTGTTCTTAACAGCAACATATACCGTAGATATTCGATATATAGACATAAAAGTCAACAGAGCCCAGTGATTATGTAGTGAGCGCCCTCTCTTGATAGTAATGTATACGTTTGTTGAACAAACACGAAATACGGAGATTTGCACCAGTTGTTGACATAATGATATAAATGGGACTCCTAATTGTCATGTGGAAATCAGCCCAGTTGGTAAGGCACTGGACTTTGAATCAAACATATATACAAGAAAACACCGAATCGTAAGTTCGATTCCCAGTAAATTCATTTTGGTCTTCTCATTGTCGTCATGATTTATCATACGGTACTTTGTTTTGTCCTTTTATGATCATTTCCTTTGTCTTTTTGTGCGTGTTTTTTTGTGGGGTGGGGTGTTTGTGTATGTTGGGTTTTGTTATAGTTTTAATTTTCAATTTTTGATGTATTTTGTTTGATTTGGGGACGGTGGTGATGTACTCTTTCTGAGGCTTTCTTTCATTCTTTCCACTATGTTCCTTCCTTATGATCAATTTTATTTCGAGACACACACATAGATTCAACAACAAAATACCGTCACCGTATTTAAAAGTCACTGATTTAATGACATCTGGGAAAATCTAGAACACGTTTCAACAAATACTTTTCATTTAAGCGGTATGTATTCGTGGTTCTGGTAGCGGCATGGTGTACATGGTGTAGGCCTATAGGTGTACAAGTCACAAGTAATGAAAATAGTCTCACTGAATACAACGTCATGCTCTACCACACATCACCATGTTAACAACGGAATAAATCTCATAATCCTCATTTGCATTGATTACTATGCCTTATCGCTGTTGTTCAAGCAAAGCGTTCTATAGATATGGAATCCACTTCACTCATCTGCTCATGCGTGCCCGTAACACAAAGGCTCTCGTTCTCCAAGTATTCGTTGTATATCAATTTTTAATGCACAACCTTCAATACACTTGTTACTGTTCAAAAAACATGTACTATGACTGAGCTGTACATAGTTGGGATAGTTAAACGAGTACCTCGTATTTTTAATCAAAGGTCATGGGTTTGAGTCCTACCACAGTTTTCTAATTATGAACTATGAACGAATCCCTTTTCTAAAACAAGGGAAAACACCAACAAAACATAATGTTTGAACGTGACCTAATAAATAAGAAATGAAGAAATGAAGTAATTAATGTGTATTTAGGGCTATTTATAATTAATTGATTGATAAATTATTAAATAAACAACAACAATTAAGAAAGTAAATACAAAATAAATAAATAACGTTAAATAAAATGAATATAAGTGAAAACCCCGAACAAATATGACAAACGTATAACGGAATAGATTTGTATTTACGTTAAACCCTAACAGAGCTCGTCCCTGACCCGACCGATATACGTATAAAACACAAGGAATATAAACCGCCACAAAGATTCGAACCTACGGCCTGCTGATTGCGAGTCTTAATCTCTACCAACTGAGCTATTTCAACTTTCCTGATATCCTCAGCGTTTTATACACAAATATAGTTATCATTCAACTATCGGGTTTTGCAACATTGGGTAATTGTTGTCTGATTTATTAGACTTAATTGTAATGATAAATGAATAACAAATACCGCACTTTGTTAAACGATTCTAGTTATTTATTTCGTTCGGCCTATAAATGTTTTGTTAAATAATATTAAAACTATTCGCGGTCAATTAAATGTACAATTTAACAAAACCCGTATTATTCCGCCCCCCTCTCCCCATTCCCAACGCAAAGGTTGCATTCATGCCCGCATTCATGACTCTACGCATTTTGCGAAACTTATTCACAGTCAGTCGTTATAGCGCGATCTACCTCTGGCCCGTCTTACTTTATAAGTATGAGGCAAAGGTTCCAACAGTTCTGACATGTTTAGACAATATTACTTTATATTATTAGCTTTCAGTGTGGGTGTGTTGTACATTTTAAATAAAATATACGTATCCAAATTCCCCCCAAATGACTCATTTTGGGTCGAATAACTCGATAGTTCACCACTAGTTCATTATTGATTGAAACGATAGGCGCCTCAATGAGTAGTCATGGCCGAGCGGTTAAGGCGTTAGACTATAAATCTATTGGATTCTCCCCGCCTCGGTTCGAATCTGCTGACCATCTTTTGTTACAACTTGAAAGCGATTTAGTGTCTGTGTATTGGAAAATTGCGTATATTTTTACTCCACACATTTTCATATGAATGTAATCGTCTTCCTCCAGAGTATCTTACTACATTATTTCCAAGATGTTTCACATTTTAATGTCGGAAACCTTATAGGCCTACATGTAACCTTTGACAATTTTACATTCCAATAAATGTGTTATTTCTTCATTGGGAGAAATTTGCTATGAAACACGAATGATGTGTGGTAATTGTACCGGTTTGTCGAAAGGAAGGAAATACTGTTTTTATATTAGAACTGTATTGTTATATCCCTTATCCTTTTTATTATCCGGAGTTCATGGGTTTTCATGGTAAAACACAGTTCTTATTTAAGCCCATGAGATGACTAGACCATGACAAAATGAGAAGGGTTTGAAAAAAGCCGCTCCTAAACTAATTAGTAGGCACTAAGCGCAGCACAGCCCACCGGAGTGTGTGTCTTCCGCAAGAAATCGTGCATGATTTACTTTCACAGTGAACGCTTTTTGTGTGCGTTAGAACGACTGACTGTACATGTAAATCCCTAGATCGAATGTACAGTCGAAGAAATTACATCAATAGAACCCACTTCACTCATGCGTGCCTGTAACAAAAGGTTCTCGTTTCTGTAGTATGCGTTGTTCAGATCAATTTAATGCACGACCTGCAATGCAAGTGTTACTGTTCAAAAATGACCTATACATTTGGCGGGTTATTTAAACGAGTATCCGTCATCATGTGTGTTGTTCACAGATTTAGATATCTGTGGTATTGTTCTTTTTTGAAAACAGACTTTAGTTCCCGCACATATGACCGACACATGGATAGCCGCTATTGCCAGTATTCACATCACATTATCTCAATCAATAACATTGGATAGATTACACACACAAAAAGCGAGTCATGTGACTTATATATGTCCAAGGCATCAGGGTTGAACCACTCCCAAAGAATTGGGATTGCCCAAAGGTGTGATATTGGGGTTTTCTGTCACGAGGAGGACAAAGAGAACATCCAATTGTACCTGAGTGTCCAATTATCTTATCCGATTTCGTATCGAATAATTTTGAAATTCCATGCTCTGTTTCCTATAATTGTATTGCTATTAAATGAATGTAGCTCCTTATCTACTTATAATAAAACAATAATAGGCCTAATAACCAAGGCCCCGACTAATAAAAATAAATAAAAATAACAAAACAAAAATGTTTTAAAAAAATAGAGAAATTGGGGACACAGGGAGAAAAATAAGAAGAAAAAGGGGAGAAACAGACAGAGAAGAAAAATGACTGTACTGAGTATCGAACTCATGATAAAGAGAGAATGTTCTAAAGTCCAGTGCCCTACCAACTCAGCTAATTTTCACACGACAATCGCGAGATCCATTTATATAATTATGTCAACAACTGGTCCAAATCTCCGTATTTCGTGTTTGTTCAACAAACGTATACATTACTATCAAGAGAGGGCGCTCACTACATAATCACTGGGCTCTGTTGACTTTTATGTCTATATATCGAATATCTACGGTATTCTGAATGCCATACGATACACCCAATTAACAGCATCTTCAATCAAGTAGGGGGAACAACTTACTTAAATATGCCACTGGTGTGAAAATGAGAACAATTATCGATATATTTAAAAGTCGATTCACATTTACCGCGCAGAGTGGTCGACATTTTGCGTAAGAGAAAAATGGCATACTTACAATTTTGACAATCGGTCAGCCATCAACCTAACTGTAGTACAACTGTACAACACACAACGAAGTCATTAGTGGAAGTCTATTTCATTGCTTTTTCATAATGCTCTAAGCAAGCTAAGGATCCTGATATGACATGCAGTATCTTAGTAATTGCAGTTTTTAATATTTTCATAGAAGGGGTCCTGGGTGATTAGTGTATGGGGTAGTTCATCACAGACATTTTCAACAACAAAAGGGGGAGTGGAAATCAAATTTCTGGGATGAACTACCCCATACACTACTTGGATGTGTTCCTACATGATTCCCACTGTTGATTCCTACTGCTGCCCTAAGATCATATGATATTATTTATCCGGGTTTTAGTAATTACTCTGATATTTGTCATACTAATTCTAGACACCCGGAGAATTTCGCAAGGCAGCGTCAGAGCGAATTGATTACAATATCACTATGGATGGTCAAGAATACATCGGCATTGGGTACGATGCTATGGTTGCTCTAGCACTAGCCCTCAATATTTCACAAGGGGAGCTTCCTCCAGGAGCATTAGAGAATTACCAGTATGGTGATACTGAGACAACAGAAGTGTTCAAAAGAAATCTTTATCAACTCAGTTTCGACGGTGTTTCGGTATTTAACCTTTTTTTTTTAATTACGTGGCAATTTCACAGAGACAATTATTTGAAAATACTTGAAAAACTGCTAAATGAAAGGCTTATCCTAAAATCAACCTAAAACATATATAATGAGATTCAGGCTGCGATTAAGTTTCTGATTTTGCAAGATCTCAATCATATCAACGGTCAATAGTTAAAATATGTTAAATTGAAAATGGTCTGATTTACATAAATAAGATATTGAAAATAGTCGAAAGGGTGCGTTGCATCACTCTGCTTAAAATCTTTAACTAAACATCTGCAAAATTCTAATTCTTCTTATTTTTAGTAGCAGTTAGTGATATAAAACACTTCCAAATCATAATTATTTTAAAGCCGCAATGGATCTTTACGATTTACGAAATTCAATCAAAGGTGTGCGAAACTCGGGAAGATACAAAAACCACGAATAAGAAAAGGAACCCGTGCGTAACTGGCAAATACCGATCAACATGACTTATATTGAATGTACGAGTCTATATGAACATCTATTTTGTCGAAGAATTACGCCTATTTCTCTGCAAAGAGAGTTTGTATAAGTGTACAATAGGCAACGTGTAAGTTCTAATATCTTTAACTTTACTTATGATTTTTTCTCAATTCAGGGCCATCTTACTTTCGGCGATGATGGCGGACGAATCGGGGATTATTTACTGAAGCAAAGTAAAAGTAAGATTGAAAGAAGTTTCAATGTATATAATCTTTATAGGATTAGAAATATTCTTGACGTGTATTTGAAAATATTTTTGGCAAATTTAAGGAACTGTTATAATACAAACTATATACTAAAAGTACTTTGTTCGTACATTTTTAAAGATGGTTTGTCATTATAAATGCATTTGAAGCAACGGGTTGTACATTTAAATATTTTTCTTTATATCAAATATGATTTTTGTTGATTGTCAGACGGTGTGGAGGAGGTGATTGGCACGTTTGATCCAGTTAATAGCAGTGTGGTTTGGCATTATCCGGAACACGTCATCTGGCAGTTTCATGGTAAATATGAGCATTAAGAGTTGTTATGTGATATTTGTAAAATCCACGTGAAAGAATTGTAAAAAGAACGAAGTCTTGAATGTACCGCAGAAATTGTGTGAAATAAATATTTGTAAAAAAGGAAAAATTAGTAACGTTAGTAAGAGGTCAAAACAATGAGAAATAAATATGACATGTACAAAATGGTGCAAACGTATTTATTTTAAAGCTGCAGACGTCTACATATAAAAAGTATCTCTGATTTTGACACTCGGTCAAGTATTCCGCATACCGTGACGTTTATCTTATCTATCTATATTTTATTAAAATTAGTGAACACATTAATTGATAATAACTTCCCTAATTGATCATATCAAGGATAAAGTCCCGTACCATTACGGCACCCTCTATTGCTTAGATTTGTTCAGACTGACAAATTGTCTGATATATTATCCACCTGTAAAATGGATAGATGTCCACAGCTTTTACAGCATGAATCTTTTTAAGTACATTTATTGATCATTTAACAGGAGGTTCACCACCACATGAGGGTGATGTCGTAATTACCGATCTTGTACATATCTCCCGCTCAATCTTCATACCTGTTTGTGTCGTCTGCACAATGGGGATTATCTTCGCCTGTTGTTTTATTTGCTTCAACATCATCAATCGAAAAGAAAGGTATGATTTAAAATAAACAACCTCGTTCGTCTCAATCAATTTCCAGCGTTTCATGTTACCCATTTGCAGATCACATGACGGTGCAACTTACATTGTGTTAATAGACATTTATTTTTGATACATTTGATTCCTCGTTCCACATGTCCCTTATGCAATTTCTTTTCAAACTGAAAATGTTTAGATTCTTAACAATATTTTCTAGGCCTTAAAACGATCATTTTACTCTAAATACATGTTTTATTTTTCATAGCTAACTGTTTTTAGTGATGAATTTCATCTATATTTAAATGCACGTACATTCAACTTACTGTTTACGCTACAGGCAAATAAAGATGTCCAGTCCAAATATAAACAACGTCATCGTGTTCGGCATCATTATAGCTTACGCATGCGTAGTATTACTTGGCATCGATAGTTCATTGGTTACTGAGGAAAAACTGTTAATCATATGCAAGGTTGGTGTCCTATAATTTCTGCATTTCTATGTCTATTCGATATAAGAGAGAATACATTGAGAAGATACGGTGTACTTTAGGTCCCAAAAAGGTGTACTTTAGGTCCCAGACTGGTAAACCAGTATCGTTCAATACGGGAACATAAAAGTTGCTAGTATCGGTTGATACTGGTACGATTTTACTGTTCCCGTATCGGAACATCAACTTGTGTTGCAGTATCGAGCGATACTGAATCATTGTTATGTTCCAGTATCGGGCGATACTGGTACACATGATACCAGTGAGATTTGTCACAGTATTGAACGATACTATTACATAATTATGTTCCAGTATCGATACTGGAACATCTTATATGTGCCAGTATCGGCCGATACTGGAACACTGATTTTGTACCAGTATAGAACGATACTGGGCGTTCCAGTATTAGACAATACTAGTACAGTCCAGAAACTGGGACGTAAAGTACTCCTTTTCCAGAAGATACTTAAAGATGAACATATTATTAACAGACAAAAGATTGGCTACGTTCGCTAGAACGCGCCGTGAGAATTCATCGTAACCACTGCCTGGTATGTTAAGATCGAACAAAACATGGACATATTTGCATACATATCATCGAATAGGAGATAATTAAATGTAAAAGGGAAACATGCACACTCTTACGAATCTAAAATGGTATCTGATGTGGTTATCGGATACCGGTATGTTATGTGCATGGCCATGGAATCCAAACCTTAAAATTATCATTTTAAGATGAGATAATAAATTGTATGTATCCATTTGTTGTTTCGACCATTCTATAGGTCCGCAACTGGCTTTATGTATTATCGTTTACCCTGGTTTTTGGTGGTATGTTCACAAAAATGTGGAGGGTTTATAGCATTGTGATTCATAACAAAACAAAACGTAAGGTAAGTAAATAATAACAAACAAATAAAAAGTTTCTTAACAATGATACTGAGTACCCTCACGTGTTCGAGAAAAACAGAAATTGAGAGTATCTTACTTGTGACATTTAGTGCACGTGGCCTCTGGTGCATATAGTATCCGCATGATGAATGTGAATGAGGTGACTGTGAGATCTAACCTAATTTAACATGATTATACATGGAACACTGCCTTCCGATTTAATTCAATTACCAAACTCTTTATAGCGATTTGTCGGTGCTCTTTCACGCAAGTGAAATTGCCATGGAGAGCTAAGTCTCGCAGGCATCAACGGTAGACGTGAATAGAATAATCGAAACGCGTATAGTTCCATTGGTAATCACCTATGACAGAATATCTCTATCGTTGATAAGAAGCAAAGTACTTCCCATTTTTTAATTTTTTTAAACCAATTCATCGATCTCTTCAATGGTTAGATGTAAATGTTGCTTTACAAATAACTTTGTGTATATTATACCATGATGTATTTCCTTGTAACCTGTTTTACTTAACCGTCTTTATAATTTGATCGCATAACTTTGTATGATTTAAGCGCGCAATAATCTTTGTTATCTAATTACATACATGTAATTGTGATTTATTGTACTTAACTCACAATGTAATTTAATTAACTAATCACATATCTTTCGTTTTAATTCAATTATATTATTTCTTTTTGTTAACTCACTTTGCACATAACTTATGCCGTAATGAATATATTGTTTGTAATTTAACCCCATTTTAACAAAAACACTTTTCGTTGCAACAGGTTATCAAAGATAGCCACCTGTTTCTCATTGTTGGTGTATTGCTGCTAATTGATATTGCCGTCCTACTACCTCGAGAGATAATACAACCGTACCAAATTGTACAGGTTATAAGACAAATCCCACAGGTTAGTTGTGCATCTTTAATATCGCTTGTGTATTTTACATGATAATTGCCTTGAACCGGATGTCACGATTCTGGTACATGTGATATAATTCAGCCGCACTAAATGGTCCAGGTGATTAGACAACTACCTCGGGTTAGTTGCGCAATTTTAAGATTTCTTGTGTATTTTACATGGTAATTGCCTTGAACCGGATGTAACGATTCTGGTACATGTGATATAAATACAGTGAAAGAGGATACAGCGTTGATATACAATATAAAAAAAAACCTTGCGAATTTGATTTCGAGAAAGAAATATAATGTCAGCACAGGACTTCGTAGGAAATTAAACTATGAGGAAATCCAAGGACATCTGTCACAATCGAATAGTAATGCAAGAACACCTTAAGGTGCGTTCATACTCGCGTCGTTGCGTATCGGTCGACGTCGACGGACAAAAGTTGACATTGCTTCAACTCGCGCACCGATATCCGTCGACGTCGGCCGATGCGCAACGACGTGAGTATGAACGCACCTTTATGCGACTGAAGATGTCACTTTATGCATTCCTGTGTCAGCATCTCAATCAGCCCTGGGACTTTGTTACAATTGCAATAATAATTTTATTTACAAATTGACAAAATCATTTGGATAAAATATGTTGTGCTATGTTGGACCCACCCATCAGGTTGTCGGTGTATTGACCAAAGGAAACAAAAACAAAAACAAAACTCATATCTGTCTTGCCATATTTACATACTAGCTATTTTGATGTGGACCAGGCGTGATATGCCCATAATATATCTAAAACGTTCTTTCTAATGCGAAGCTGCGAAATGAATATGCCGGGATCTAGAGTCAAAGTAACTAAAATAAGTTTCCGTGATTTTTTTCTATCTTTATTTTCACAAGGCAACAATCGCTTTGTTCTTGCTTAATCTTTTTTAAATAAGTATACGAGCAGTGATGACAAACAGTACACAACCGTCATTGTTAAAGTCTACAGCAAAAATTAGTAACTTAAGAAAAGTATAGAGTAATTGTACTGTACTTTCGCAGCACAGCCCATATTCGGTCTAACCATTCATCATGTTCATGGTCCAGACACTTCAACATAATGTTATCGTATATTACATTGCGCACTCACCATCACGTTTCAAACATTTTCCTATACAGACCGAAGACGATGTTGCTAATTTCATACAATATGAAGAACTTCGAGTGAATTGCCATGGTGAAAATAAATTTGTTTATCTCATGGCGTTTTTCATTTACAAGGCTATTATTGTTATTTTCGGCGTCTTCCTAACTTGGCAAACAAGGTAATAGTACGTTTCCTTGTGTTTTCTAACGGACCTTAATGCGACAATTTGATTTTGTTTATCTTTCCATGTAGTTCTGACCCTCAGGAATTCAAATTTCACAAAAATGCTCGGATTATACTGTGATGCATGTCAAACTGTTCCTAAGATCACAATGAGCAAGAAAGTTCATGGTTTTATATCCCCCGAACTTTAGTTTCCGAGATGTAGGGCAAAGGTCACCATTTTTCAGATTCTATTTACAGGGGTCAAATTCTAAAAATGCTCCGATATTAATGAGAATGGTCTCAAATTGTTCATATGGATATTATAACAAGCAACAATAGTTTGCCACAAATGCAAATTAAGCATCTATTAGTTTCAATAGGTCAAAGGTCTGCACATATTAGCCATAGCTTCCTGACCATTTACTGTTAATGGTACTTCTAGACACTGACCTTGCAGATATAGCAAACTATTCTTTTTATGACTCGTTGTAGCTATCAGAACAATTTGAGACTATTTTCATTAAATGGGGCATTTTTGAGAATTTGATCCCTGTACAAGAATTTGTAGAAAATGTAGCCCTTTGAACTAGTTTGCCCTATATCTCGTGGATATATAATCATTGACTTCCTTAGAGAAGCGTCCTTAGATGATTTTGGTGCAATTTCAGAATTTTTTACCAAAAACTGATTTTGCTACGTTTGCCGCAAACTTTGAGCCAAAAAAGTGCAGCATTTTTAGTGAAATTTGATACCAAAAATGGATTATCTAAAACTCAATTTCTTTCCATGTATTATTTTATTTGCATTACAATAATAGTTCAAAAAGTACAGCGCTTCAAAATGTCATGCTTTTTGGGTTAACAGCACCCTTAAGCTTATAATCTAAATATTTACTCTCTGTTCTTAGAAACATCACAGTTCCTGCTCTGAACGACAGTTACTACGTTGGTCTTGCTATCTATAACACCATTCTTTGCCTGGCTGTCAGTATTCCACTATCTATCATCAATACTCACTCAATCAAGATAACATATACATTGGTGTCTTCTTTAGTTCTCTTCTGTATCACCACCACATTATCAATGTTGTTTATACCAAAGGTAAGCAGATCAGACTTTGTCAGTTTATTATATATAGTAATAAATACGCCGCCTCGTGCTGTAAGGAATTAATAGCACTCCTGGACAGTACTATTAGTAATGATTTATGTGACAGGACTGTACTATTAGTTTGACTTTGGTTGAAGTAACATGTTGTATGACAGCTGCTTTACTATTACTTAATAGTGTTCTATTAATTTGACCTTCAAGTGCAGTACTTAAATTTGATGAGTTGACAGAAATGCTATTAATTTTACCTAAGCACATATTCACACCCCTTACACAGTAGGTACCTCTTACACAGTAGGACTACTTTTACTTCAATGCTGAGCTGCTCTGTTATGCGTTGAAAAATGTGTTATGAACATGCAGTTTAAGATGTGTGTATTGGGGTCATGCTATAGAATACCAAACAACATCATGACACATTTTGATCTAAAATGAAAGAGACATTATAATACATGGTACATTTTAATTACACTCATGTTTATTTATTGTATAATAAATGAAAGAGACATACCAGGTACATTTTAATAACACTCATTTTTTTATCAAAATGTTGATGGTATAGAATTGTTTACAAAGAATCGCTGGGGGTAATTATAACCAAAGAGAATTACAGTTTAGAAGTATGTTTACAAAGAATCGCAGGGGTAATTACCGTATAACCAAAGAGAATTACATTTGAGAAGCAAGACACCATTTTTGAAATGAATCATTAATTTTTGGTTGTGACACGCAACACTTTCCGCATTTCAAAATTGTATTATTTAACATTATAGATACAAAATATTGGGATGATAATATAAATCACAGGTAACTTTTCTCCATTTCAAATCAAATAGATCAAGACAATGACTTTTTTTGTTATAGACATTATTTTGGTTGTGACATGCAACACTTTCCTCATTTCAAAGTTATATTGTTTGACATTACAACTACAAATACTGGGATGGTACTATAAATCACGAGTAACTTCTCTCCATTTCAAATCAATAAAGACAATAACTTTTCTTGTTATATACATTATTTTGGTTGTAAAGCCTTCTAGTATTAATAGGTACGCGATTTGCCAACAGTTTAAAGAGATACTTTTCTGTAACACTCTTTATCGAGACATCTTGAAGACCTGACCTTTGTGCTACCAAGTACATGAACATTTTACCACCACCTTTCTTGTGACGGACAATGCAAATTAACTCAAACATGGTTGTCTCAGGATACCATACTAAACTGCTCACAAAAAGTATCGAAAACTTAGAAATGATCCAATATATAACGGCTCGAAAGGGTATGCATTAATCGAAGCAAATAACCAAGTACACAATATTGTTCTGCGTATTTTGACACCTCGATCGTTGAGATACGATGTTGCGGAGCGGAGTTATTGTCATTTCAATGATTGTGGGTCCAGTTTCAAAAGTGACACTCATCCCTATTGAAAAACACAAATCTGATCATTCTAAACAGTAATGCAAACCTCTTTCTATAGGATGATTGTCACTTTTGAAACTGGACCAACGACCATTGAAATGACAATAACTCCGCTCCGCAACATCGCATGTCATCGATCGTGGTGTCAAATTACGCAGAACAAAATTATGCACTTGGTTATTTGCTTCGATTAATGCATACCCTTTTGAACGGTTATATATTGGATCATTTCTAAGTGTTTCGATACTTTTTGTGAGCAGTTTATATAAATGCCTGCTGTTTTTGTGAAACATGCAGCCTTTGCCATAAGTTGTGGTTGGATATTCTATAATGTGTACACATTTTGATTGGCCATTAGTTTACCCGAGTAAGCTTTAGAATACCCTACCATTTGTATTCCTCACTGTGGTATAAGTGTATGGGTCGTTCTTTAAAAGTCCCCATTGAAGACATGCAGTGGTAGGGTATACTAAAGGAACTCCCTAATGGGGGTGGGGGCTTAATTAACAGCATAATACAAGCCTATAGGCCTACTTATAATATTTTTAAACTGCCTTAATATATTTAAGGGAATAGCTTATAGTCATCTTATACATAGTAGAGATAGGCAATGTTTAGCCCCAATTTAGATATGCTCCAGCTAAACTACGTGTTTTTTTCAAATTAAATTGAACAACAACAATATCAAATTGTTTAGTGAATGTTAATCTAATCTAGTGTCCTTTTCCTGTTTTTTATAACCTTCCAGGTTCGAGCAGTATACTGTAAAGAGAACGTGATTAATGACATCGCAAATGTAGGCAATCCTCAGCCAAATAGAGGGTTGATGTTCCACAGAGGTGCCAGCAACAACACCCCAGCGGAAGATGTGATACAAAATGGTGTTGGTGGAAATTTAAGTCCAAGTTACAAAATGTCGCATGTGGGATCAGTAGAATCCAATCTACAACTGCACTGTATTCCATCTGAAGTACCAATGTAACGACAGTCAGTGGGTGCATTCTCAGTGATACACGTATCATTGCGCATCAATACCAATATCTGTCTTTGATAGCGTATAAACACACACCCGCCATCAGTATGTGAAGATGAACCTTTTCGCGGGACAGACAGCTGCATGACAACTGATGATCTTGTTAAAGTTGTTACGGTCTCCATGGTCTCGTGGAAAGTGAAAATGAAAGTGGCAAACGCAAAAATCCTAGCGTTGAGATAAAAATGTTTGATTTTTATCATTATATTATTACTATTATTATAACAATTGTTAACACATACCAATATCCTTATGTACAGTTTGCTCTACCCCTTTCCATACAGGGGTGGGCGGTGTTTCGGTAATACAAACTACCAGGAGGAAACTATTACAGAAAAACAGGCCCAACGGTTGCTGGGAATCGAGCCCGGGTCCAATTGCGGAAGAGTCCAAGCCAATAACTGCAAGACCACGTACATTCTAATTGTAAAATATTGAAAAACCACTCAAAAAGAGTAAAATTCACTCTTTTCAAAGAGCCAAATGAGTGACTAATCGTTTTGAGTGAAGTTCACTCTTCCAAAAGAGTGAATTTGCTAGATCTTTTGGGAGAGTGAACTTCACTCTAAACGAATGGTCATTCCTTCTCCAAAAACCACTCCTCTTGAGCTGTTTTCCATTCTTTTACATTAATCAGGTTTATAGCCTAAAACAAAGTGGATTTGGTGAAGAAATAATTGAAATTTAGCGGTGAGTACATTTTATGCGTAGGTCATAATTTATAGCACTATACATACCAAAATAACGACAGCGCACGACTTTGAGTGAAAAAGAGCCAAGCTTGTATTGGCAGATGACATGGCAGCTCTATATGTTCGGCCTAATTACATGACCGTGTGTCTTCATCACCATGTATTGCTATAGTGCATCCATGTCGTCCTTGTGGCTCTCTAGATTTGGTCTGTACGTGCTATGAGATATGACCTACACATACAAGGTACTCACCGTTAAATATTTCGTCTATTTCTTCAACAAAAATGACAAATCCTCATTGTTTTAGCACTCCACACACGCGGACACGCAAGTAGCGTACACAATGACATTTGTGGCAGTTGGTAGGTCAACGTAAACTTAGGATTCCAAACTGGTTAATAATTGTATTTATTGCCGGTCGGAGTCATAATCTAGCCTTATTGTAGAACCCTATGTCTTATACCTAATCACAATACATACATGTACATATATTCAGGAAAGGCACTTAATATTGCCCAGAGATATTGATTATTATGACTTCTACATAATACCAAAGAGCCAACAACCACTATTTATTTTATAGGTTTTGAAGGGATTTGTATTTGTATATGTTCCGGCAACATTTCTCATATGCTATATGTTAAGGAGGGCTGAACGCCAGTTGCCAAATTTCAGAGGCTCATTTCTATACCAATAACTTACTGTCAAGAAGTTCAATTGAAAAATCTCTTTGCTTTTGAAATGCAAACATTGACGTTATGTAACATGTAAACGTAAAGGGAACGTATTAAGCGGTGTGCAATCTTAGGAATTCTATGGTGCAATCAATGTAGAATTTCACCTCTAATCACGAGACGTTACTGTAATGTTGAATGGATGGGGTGCGTGTACCAAACCAGTGATGCCTTCAACTGACAGAGGCGATGAATCCGGTGACTTTGTAATCGTAAACTGATGAAGCATGTATGTGAAGAATAGAAACAGTTCCATCTTGGCTAGGTTTTCACCCACACAAATTCTTCGTCCTGAAAAGTTTATTAAATAAATACGCCCATGTTAATTGTATTAATTATCGAATATTTGATTTTCAAATTACGTCAGTCAGTCGGAACAACATCGAAGTACGTGATTAAATCATTACCTGTAGAGCAGTTAATTAAGGGTTGTTGCTATCGTTGTCAATTTCCCGTGATTCAATCCGCGTATTTTACGCTCAGCACTTTGCATGTAATGTACGATCTATACACAAATCAAAATGATCAAATGAGAAGGGCCTAATGTGTTGGTTGGTTGAACATGTTAAAGTCGTTTTTCAAAGAAAATAAATTAGTCACCATTGTGAACCGTAGGCTTTATGCAATCACTTTCGAAACAATCGAATACAATTTTCTGCTTTTAGATCGTTTGATTTTTGACCAATTCATGCGGGGTCTTAGAAGTCAATTTTAGGGGTTCCTGAATTTAGTTCTTTCTACCATTTTTGGGTACATTACACTAACAGATTGTTATTTCTTAGGTAGAAACAGTAGATAAACTATACACAGATACAGGCAACTTGTGTGACCTAGATCTTTTGTATATTAAAGATACCATCTTATTTCTTAGTTTATTACATTGTATATGGTTTTCCGTAGCTTAACACTTTCCACGCAGCTATTAGTTTTACATGTGATATAGGCTACAAACAGATTTTTCAGAAACTTACCCAAATATTCAAAGACTTTAGAATTACTGAACCATACTAATGCATTTCTCTTAGTGATTCCAAATATGGTGATGAAGTTTAATGATTTTCACAGTTTTGAAAGATTTTTGTGAAATTCTGTAACAGTCGTTTGCAGACGACTGCCGCACAAATATCGAAAAAGTGTTGTTTCGGCGTAACATATGCACAAGGTACCTTAAATGATCTGAGATTTATGTTATCACTTTGCATTCACAAAATCCCATTTTGCTTCTTCATTCGAAGGTTAAATTTATCACAATTTCATCAACTTTTCCTACCATAATATTATATTATCCCCCAAAAGATCTCCTATATGTTGGTATGTGATGCATAACACTGCGAATCTTCGGATGTGGTGTTTATACATAATTATCAAAACAACATACGTACCAGTTGAAAAGGGAATAAGTTCCTCCCTTTGTTGTACATTCCCAAATTCGTCCAGAAACCGGTTTGGTCTAAATTCTGATGGCTCCTCCCATATTTCCGGGTCATTGTGTACGCCCCACAGATTGGATATCAGGTAAGCACCTTTGGGAATATAAAAGCCTTTGATGCTAGCTGCATTTGCCGCGCAATGCATGATACCAAGTGGCGCGATAGAATTTATGCGTTGTATTTCAAGAAGTACGGCTTCTGTGTATGGCAATCGAGGAGCATCCGAAAGCTGTGGAAAGCGATCTCGTCCCACGGTGTTGTCGATTTCTTGGTGGATCTTATATTGAATATCTGGGTATATCATCATGTACACGAGGCACCATCTCAGTGTAGTCGCAGTGGTTTCTGATCCTGCACCGAAAAGGTTCACCATTGTGGTAATGAGTGTTTCGCCGGTGAGTTGAGAAGAGTCGTGTTCATTCGGTGTCACTTCAGTCTCGTTTAGAAACACGTCGATGAAGTCTCTCGGGTTAGCAGGGTCATGGCTCGAACGATGTTCATCGACTATCTTGGTGATGAATACGGAGAGACTTTTGAAATTATCGGCGACAATCCCATGTTTCTGTGGCTGTAGATACCTTGCAAATGGAACAAATAACTGCGCTCCAGATGGTCCGAAAGATGCAGCTAGTTCACTGAGCATAAGCAAGAGTTGCTGAAATTGTTCGTTTGAGTATTCGTAACGTTCGCCGAAAATCACGGAGCATATTACATTGGACGTGGCGTTGCTGATGATATGTTGAGGATTAAATCCTGTTGTTTTCTGGAGAAGGAATTCATTTACTAGAGCTTTGGCTTCTGTTGATATCTGTTGTTCAAAACTTCTTTTACCGACTCCAAAGTCGCGCAATGTTCTCAGAGTAAATCGTCGCAGTTGCTTCCATGCTTCGCCAGACGCAAAGACAATACCTGTGAAATAATCAATTAACGTTATTTGATTTGTATGAATGAAACTGGTTTCTAACCGTTAAGGAATCGTTTCCATACCTCGAAGTGCGACTGCTCTTCTTTACTCAATTCCATCACATGCCCGCCCCTATGTTCACTCTAAAAAACCTCTTTAAATAATTATTAAAGCTTTGACGCCGGGAATCCATAACAAGTAGGCTAAACAGGTTTAGACGAGTAAGCAACGCCGAACGACATACGACTGAGCTGTTTAACATGTTCAAGTACCCCGTTTATCATGTTTATTAAACAACTTATTTAAACAGTTTACTTGAACACCTCTAGCTCTAGTTGTTTAAAACTTTTAAATAGCGTTTTTCAGGGTATAGTTTAGGGTTGTGTAACATCCTCTTTTCACAACCCACAATAATTTGCGTAGCTAAGTAGGGTAATATTTTACGTCATCTATGCTTAATCATCGTAAAACGTTACGACTTGTATGCACGATTTGCCTACAATAAATTGCAAAAACGCTATAAAAAGAAACGTGATTTTTTAGATTTCGACAGTCCGAATTCTTATTGAGACACAGCTAAAATCGTGGGAGGAAACGGGTAAAATTGATTCTAACTAAGACCAATTTTCCTAACTTCATATAATTTACAACCCAAAACTATAGGAGGTGGTTATTATATAAAATGCTGTGTTGAATGTGATCCTTAACTTAATCGTTTTCTAAGTGCCTCGGTTCTCTATTACAGAAATAATTAAAGATAATTAATTATCTCTTCTAATTAGGAAACAAGAAAACAAATTTCCAAATTCGATGGTTAACCTGACCGAGATATCTGGACAACCATTGAACTTAGTACCTGTTCCAACAAGACCGAATGGTGCGCTGATGCGTAGTCAGTATTATTTATCATAACATTCATGGTATTGAACATAATCTACTAAACTTGATACCAATTTAGTTGTTTAAAGTCAAAGTTCAAGTAATTGCCAAATGGCAGACTTTGCACAAGTTGTTTAAAGGAACCAATCGTTGTGTAAATAATAAAACATACGGTACGTCATGTATTCGTACAAGCGTTGTGTTAGGTTTGTTATTTATACGGAATAACAATGCATGTCTTAACACTATCTGCCTCTAAGAAGAGCGTACCATGTGGTGATTCATAGGTCCTCAGATCAACTTTGCAAAAAAACCAGTGATACATTATCATACCATAGCCAAATTTTAAAATTCCTAATATGGGCCCCTCACAAGTATCCGTGTCAGCTGGGCGGCCCCTTACCGTCTTAAAGAAAAACAACAGAGTCCAACACGGTGAACAATCAGCAAAAAATGTCAACGGCCGCATTGATTTTTTTTGGTCACCGGGTTCATACCGGATCCTCACCGGCCTGGAACCGGGCTCATACCACCTCCTCACCAGGTCCTCACCGGCCAGAACGCCGGGGTACCGGCCGAACTGCCTTGATATGTCATCAAACCGCCCTCTATAAGCTGAGCGCTCAAGCTCGCCGCTTCACTCACATTCCGGGAATCTCTGTATTACTCACATGTATCCGTGTGAGCTGGCCGGCCCCTTACCGTGTGACAAATTGGTGCAGACGACGGCACACGGTGAGGACACACGGTGGGTCGTTTATCATCCGTTGAACACGTTGCCGGGGACATTGCCGGCCATCCGCGCACGGCAGGAATTTTGAGCATGTTTAAAACTCCTGCCGGGTGAGTAAAAGCGGTGTCGGACGGTGAGAGCCCGGTTTGAGGACGGTAAAAAGACGGCGGACCCGTTTCGCGCTCTTTGCAGGGCGGTGATGGTAGGCGGCCTCCTTACCGTCTAATAGAAACTCAACAGAGTCCAAACAATCAGTAAAAAATGTCAACGGGTGCATTGATTTTTGTTGGTGGTCACCGAGTCCATACCGTTATATACCGGGTATATGCGGGTCCTCACCGGCCTAGCCTGGTACCGGGCTCACCGTCCTCATACGTTGCTAGCTTACCGTTCTCACCGGGTGCATAACATCTCCTCACCGCCGGGGTCCTCGGTCCATACCGCTCTACACCGGGTCTGTACCGGGTTCTCACCGGCCTCATACAGGTCTAGCTTACCGTTCTCACCGTGTCCTCACCGTGTGCATACAACCCACATACCGGTTCCTAACCGGTCGGAACGCCTGGGTACCGGCCAAAACGTCTTTATTACATCATCAAACCGCCTTTTTCAAGCTGAGCGCTCAAGCTCGCCGCTTCATTTGCATTCCGGAATTCGTACGACCAACATCTATAATACAACATGCCTGCCGGGAGTCCGTTCCGCGAACGGTTACCAGGCTGCATGCGGCCGTTCGCAGCCCGTCGCTAAGATGGTCGACGTCCACCACCGTCCATCACCGCCCTGCGAACGGGCGCGAAACGGGTGCGAAACGGGTGCGCTGTCCTTATACCGTCCTACCGGGCTCTCATCGTTCGCCGCCGCTTTTACTCACCCGCCAGGAGTTTTGAGCATGTTCAATCTCCGATGGCCGGCAAAGTCCCCTGAACGTGTTCAACGGACGGGAAACGGCCCACCGTGTGTGCCGCGTCCGCACAATTTTTTCACACGGTACGGGGTCGCCCTTCTCACACGGATACATGTGAGGGGCCCATTACAATTTTGTTTCGGTCGTAAAAAACACCGACATTTCAGGGGAAAATCTCAGTAAAACGATTACTACGTTCCCCATAAGTATAACTATGCGCGCCTTGCACATCCCAACGGAAGAAAACATATTTTGAAACCTCCAGTTGGGTATAAATAGCAAAAGTGAAGCAAAATCGTTGGGATCTCGTTGGCGCGTCACATTACGCTGACCTTGAATCCGTGACGAACAGCGCCCTCTGCAGTTTTCAAGCCCTTATAATTGGATGCGCCAATAAGATCCCATTAAATGAACAAGTTCATATTATGGAAGAGCTCAGAGCCTTTAACAAATCCAAAAGTTTTTATTTAAACAACTGGATATAATTTTCCTAGGTGTCTTAAAATGGCGCAAAACGGTAAAATTTGACCTTTGACATTGATTATCTCCGTTGTCCGTGCGCCAACCATATCCCAACAATGTTTCCTTTTGAATCTGTTAAAGGCTCTGATTTCTTTCAACGGCAGAGTGCGCTGTTCGTCACGGGTTCAACGTAAGCGTAATGTGACGCGCCAACGAGATCCCAACGATTTTGATTACTAATTTTAAATTAGCTAACATTAAAGCACCTGGTCCGAAACTTTTTGTGTTAGTCGTAAACATAGTTAACAGAGGGGTTTGAATGGTTCACCATACCAATTTCCGTCAAATCAACTTTCTGCAAACACACCTTATTGGATAACCATTTTCTTCCCTTCAGTTTTGATTATTATTTAGTAGGTAAAAAAGTAGAGATTATAATGTTAAACATTGACAACTGAGCTTACCTGGCTTTAGGTTTATATCATCTAAGATCACAGGATAAGGCCGATCATTGAGATTTGGATTCCGAAACGCTTCTTTGATCTCATCATAACCATTGAGTATAACAAAGATACTTCCAAATATATCCAGTCTAAAAATCTTCCCATATTTGTCGGCAAATCCGCTAAAAAGTCGACGTGGATTGAATCCATAGCGGCACAGAGCAACGGCTATGATTGGCAGGCAGCCTAATGCAGGTAAACTCCACGGACCTGGGGGTAGGTTAGCAGGAACATGACGTCGTTGTTTGATACACGAGAATAGTAGCAGGAACACAGCGATACAGGCCAGCAGAAGTGGTAAATTGAGGTAATTTAGCGGGTAAATATGAAGTAACTCAGATTGCCCCATCTTCATTGCGTTGTTGCAGCAGGTATATGGTTGTTAATTCCCACGGTTGTAATAACGGCTAAACTCGTGACTAATGTATGACTGGTAAACACCATATTAAACTCTGCATTATACATGTTATTGTGAGATAATGTTGATCTGGATGACCCGAGGTCAGTGTAAAGTACATGACGAGGGAGTAACAATCTACGATTATCACACCATAATAATTAATTATTAAAGACTTAAGGGGGCTGTGGACTCTCAGGTACAGCCTCCGTAAAACTGCCGTAACTTCTTCAATATTCATTTAATCTTTATAAACGTATACAGTTTTTTGCACGAAAGGGTTCAATTAATCCAACCATGATAATGAAATTGACCATTTTGGAAAAAATTATAAAAAACACGTTTTTTGACCCATTTTAGGTTCTGCAGAGATAACTCAAAATATATTTTGTCAAATTTTGTCATACTAGTTTTATGTTAATCCTGATAACATTCTCTAGGAGCGTTTTTTTTTTTTAATATCTTATTTATTTTTTGAGTTAGAGACCAAAAAGTGCCCAAAAATGTGATTTGTTCCCAAAAATGTTAACTTTCATGATTTTGGCGGTAAAAATCACATTTGTTGGCACTTTTTGATTTCTTTAATGAGATATTGATTGATTAAATACAAATTCGAAACGATTTTTTCTTCTTCACAATTTAAAAACAGAAACTACCTGGTATTGCCTTTAAAGGGACATTAAGTGGTGTTGAAAATTATAAATGTTTAAAAATTTACTTTACATTACAAATTGCCATTATTGTTGTTTCTACAAAAACACAGCAAAACTTGATTAAAACAATATCATCGCTATTTATTGAAAAACGCCCTCTATGCAAATATGGTTCGCGTTATGCATCACGCGTACTGCAGGGAGATACTGCCGGACGTAAAATGCTCGTCGCGGCTGTACGAGCATTTTTGAATCGACGTTTTCTTGTACAAAGAGGGCTGATTTTTCTTAATCCTTATAGGTGTAAGTTCATATATGTAATACAATTATAAAAATATACTAATCCCAGTTTTATATCATAATTGAGGGCGCAGCCTCCAACACATCTCTTAGTGCCCCTTTAAATGCATGAAAACTGATGTTGTCGCCACGTTTAACAAATGTTATTTACCTGACAATCTTAATATTATATAAGATTTGAAAAAAGTTGTTGATATTTTCGGTAAAATGAAGAAAAAGAAAATAAAACCATGAAAAATCAACCGTATCTTCACGTTCGATAAGCCGAAGAGAA
Source organism: Ophiura sarsii (assembly GCA_035610835.1). Taxonomy (NCBI): domain Eukaryota; kingdom Metazoa; phylum Echinodermata; class Ophiuroidea; order Amphilepidida; family Ophiuridae; genus Ophiura; species Ophiura sarsii. Next base: position 48,095,672 of record CM069442.1, on the reverse strand, counting down.
ACGTTGGAGAGGCATGTATTTTGGAATGTGTTATTTTTTTCAAGTCAAAATATTTAAGAACAATGCATTTGGATTGGCAATGATGATTATTTTCAAGACTATTATGAGACTTGTGAGAACCTGTAATCTATATCAAAATTAATATTATTTTAGCTTCAATGAAAATGATGGCGCCTAGACATGTATATAGGCCTATTCATCAATAAGTCCCACATTTGTTTGTACATTTGTCACTATTTTTAAAGTAGGAACATTCTTAGGCTATCATATCATACCAACCTAAACTAAAACAAATGGGTGACAGGTACACATCATGCATTTCGAAAGTATTAAGAATGTAATTGTATTCCTTATCTTCTGGAGTATTATATTCAATCACTATATACGGCTGAGTGCACCAATGGCGATAAACCATAAATATGAGGAATAGCGCTACCGCGCTAGTAAGCAAGGGTCGCATTATGACGCGTCTGCACGTCCTAGACCTCTCACTTTCGAATAGTGACGCGTCAGATTTCAAATTGGAAAGCCTTGCGGGTCCCGATCAAAATTGAAGGGACCCCTCACATTTGACGATGTATGGAAATGGAAACCTTAAGAAATTCTGTAAATTACATATCCATCCTTTGCTCACAATATAAATTCAATAAAAACTGTCCTCATCATCGATCATACCCTTCGACCCCTAACTAACCAAACCATAAGTCATCGACTCATAGTGTGGCCTCTAATTTTTCTAAATTAGTTTCGTCCATTTTCAAATACCCATACTTCGGGACCTCTCATTTTCTTGAGGGACCCCTTAAATTTGTTTTTTGAAGTCCTACGGGGTCCCGAAAAATTTCATGGGACCTCTCACATTTTTGATCCAGTGCTATCCCTACTAGTAAGTGAGAGGATAAGTCATCATAACTTTGAGAGCGCCAAACCGGAGTAAGCTACTAGGCTATTAAATCTAAATCTTATACCTGTCCAGACCCAAGAGTAAGTTGGAGCATAACGTTATACTGCTGGAACTATCGATGCTAAATAGTTTACAAGGTAAGCTGACATAGTTATGTCGATGAAATAGGTGACATTAATCAAAACATTTGCTTGGATTAATTGAACACTCAAGTCAAATCAATTATTTATCAAGCAATAATATACATAATTATATTGATAGAAGTTAAATAAAGTAATCAAGAGATAAATGATAGGTAAATAAATAGACAAATAAATAAAATATAAACGCACGGACCTTTAGGCCTATAAGTTATAAACAATTGACATAAAATTATGATACTGGTATAGAAGCAATCTTCTTGCAGAGTGTTCAATGCGATGCAGAGCGAAATATAAGTTAAACCATTTGGAACGGTAGTTGCTACTCCGAGTTTCACGCTTATGCGATAATTGTTTGCAATTCCGTGTAAAAAATACCGGGAAAGTCGTTGGTCATTGCGGACATGGGAAATTAGTTGGTTATTGCGGACATGGTTGTAGATGCCAGTATTGCGAACGTGATTGTAATTAGGTTATGCCTCTGGAACAATTCGTATGTCAGAACTTGCTTTCATGGCGGCACTTGGAAACAAGCTCAGATCTTTTGTTGAGGAGTCTACTTTTGTCGCCGTTGATGATGTACAGCTTCTCCGCGATGCAAGTACGCACCGCTCGGATCCGTTGACGTATGCACGCGCTCGGGTGGGATAGATCATTTGATGGTGAATGGTTGGTTCTCTTCTTTAGCTGATACGCGTGTCTTGAGAGCTCAGTGCTGTGTTGGTGTTTTTCACTTCTGAAGGACTGCATGTGGTTGTAGTATCTCAGCTTGAAGGGAGGTTCCGTGTTGATGATATATTAATCCATCATCAAGTTTAAAACAGTAAAAATGTAAAGAATTAATAAGGAATACACGGGGATCGAACCCGTGTTTGTCGATTGCCAGTGACATGGGCAACATAAGCACGCCACAGAGATCGACGAGTGTATCTGTGATAGTTTTATTACTTAACCATTGATCCATTTATTTACAACAAATGGATTTTTATCGTGACATTTATGCCATTTTATACCATATTTGTATGTTACTCTCGCACAAAATGGGTTTGTAATGTAATTATATGATTATAGTCCTTATTTTGTTAAAGAACGGTAACAAACTCGACTGGACGTGGTGTGACGTGTTGCATTATTCATGTTATTTAAATCAACGTTTGACGTACGACTGACGACACATTTTTATAATTCTACGGAACACCATTCGGGACATTGTGATTGTTGTTCGATACGTGTACACATGTTTCACGCTTGCGACAACATTTTTGAAGTGGGACGATGTTAATTTATTTGGACATTTACCTCGTCTGTCAATATTCTGTACTTATTTTCCAGATTTGCTCTTAAAATTATATCGCTAGTCATTTACGCTGTATTTCGGGCATAAGTACTAGCGAGGTAGCTTACATCGCTCGTAAGTTAAGCCAGTTTGGTGCACTCGGCCGATATGTATTTATACAAATGTTGTCGTATGAAATGAAGTTGTTTATAATTCAAAAATCACTTAATAATCAAATTCCTTACATTGAATTCAATCATTATTCATTTATTTTTTATTTCATCATCTTTATCATAATAATATAAAGAAGCAAACACGCAAACCCAAGAACATCTAGGGCCTATGCTGACCCCAGGTATGGGAGTTACATAACACAAGAACATAAACGGAATTTATAAACAAAAACAACAAAATGAAAAACTATCATGGCGGCACAAAAAATCTAAATGAGCTCCTGGATGTTCCACTCCGGCTCATGTCTGGCATTGTAGATGGAATATGAAGAGGTAAGAACGGATTTTGAAATTTTGTTTTTGAGTTCAGAATTGCTATAATAAGCATGATTGATTATCTATTTCTTTGTATTTAAACATTTTCTAAAATCATAACATTAATGTAATAAAAAAATCATACTTTTTTGTCCACTAAATTTATCTCACAACTCGTATTTTAAAAACCCTGCTAATGTAGGTAATATTATGGGCGAGGCGTACTATTTTATAAAGCTTGAAGAATAGTTGATACTACAATAATTAAATCTTAGTTAATTGAGTTTTGAAAGTGCGTGAAACCGTGAAGTACTTATCTTTAAAAAGTGTTAATTGCGGGGTTTTCATACACGGGTTTTTCGATAGGGATAATTGGCTACAAAATATATATTAAATATGAAAACCTAGCAAATTTGATTTCAAGGACGAAATTTAATATCAGTACAAAGATCTACCCCTTCCCATATGATACGGGGTGGGCGGTGTTTCGGTAATAAAAAAAACTACCAAGAGGAAACTATTACAGAAAAACCGACCCCATTGCGTGAGAGTCCAAGCCAATAACTGCAAGACCACGTCGGCAGGCTCATCAAAACAAAGATTTTCATCGCCATATACAGGCTTTCATGATTATGCAATGAGATTTGAGGCAGTTGGTAGGTCAACGTTAAACTAAACTAAATTTAGGATTCCACACCAGTTAATAATTTTAGTCCTTGCCAGTCGGAGTCGTATTTTGGCCTTACTGTAGAACCCGCTGCCCTATACCTAATCGCAGTGGTCAGGAAAGATTGATTATATTACTATTACATAATACCAAAAGTGCAAAAAAGATATATTTTATTTAGTTTATTTTTTAGGTGTTAAAGGGATTTGTAATTGCATATGTTCCAGCAACATTTCTCATATCTGTTAAATAGGGCTGAACCCCAATTGTCAAATGTCAGAGGCTTATTTCTCGGAACTTTTTAGGGTTAACCTGTCATGTTTGTACTTCAAAGTTCACATACATCATGAACTTTGAGAAGAATTTTCAGTTGACAAATCTAGTCGCTTTTTAAATGGCAACATTTACGCCTTGTAACCTTCATTTTGTATGAAAACGTACACGCTTAGAAATGGGTGTCAACTTTTGCTGGGTACAAAAGAAATATGTAGTTTTTAACCCAATATTGTGCTAAACATCGATTTCGTAAAATAACTTTTTACACATGCAATAGTTTACTATTGAATTCCGAGTTTTACACTCTGGAAGTGTAGACAAGGGCTCGTAATTGGGAAAAACATAATTTTACACCATCAAAGTGTAAGCTTCATCGTAGTCTCGTGTCCAGACTCCATTTTACATGACAGAAAGTGAATGTAAAGGAAGCTCCTGCGCGATGTACACTCTCAGTAGTAAAAAACTGCACAATGTTGAGCGAAAATCCCATGCGGTCCATGACAAAAGTGTCAAGCACTTTAGCTTAAATGTGCAAAGAATGTGCATAATGCAGTGTAAAGTGTTACACAACAAAAGGGTAAATTGCCTACACAGCATTATTGGGTAAAGGAAATTTACCCAATTTAAGTGTACCAAAATGACAGTGTTGGGTAAAACCTCTACACAACCCCGGTTGTGTAAAGTGTTACACATAATTGGGTCAAAATAGGGAACAGGGTCGTTTGGGTGTAAAAATGTACCCAACGATATTGTGTCAATGTTTTAAACTATGTGTTGTGTAAGACTCTACACAACCACTGTTATGTACATTTTTACTCAACAAACAACCATGTTTCTTTTTTTACCACATTGAAGTGCAGTATTTTATCGAACATTGCTTATTTTTTTCTAAGAGTGTATAGGGGACGTATTAAGCGGTGTGCAATCTTAGAAATTCTATGGTGCAATCAATGTAGAATTTCACCTCTAATCACGAGACGTTACTGTAATGTTGAATGGATGGGGTGCGTAGACAAAACCATTGATGCCTTCAACTGACAGAGGTGATGAATCCTGTGACTTTGTAATCGTAAACTGATGAAGCAGGTGTGTGAAGAACAGAAACAGTTCCATCTTGGCTAGGTTTTCACCCAAACAAATTCTTCGTCCTGAAAAGTTTATTAAATAAATTCATTTATTAATTGTCGAATTGATTTTCAAATTCCCACAGTCAGTCCTGAACAACATTCTATTGTGAACCGTAGGCTTCATGCAATCATTTTCAAAACAACTGAATACAATTTTCTGCCTGGAGATCGTTTAATTTTTGAACAATTCATGCGGGCTCTTAGAAATCAAAAAGTCAATTTTAGTTCGTATGAAGAGTTATCGTTAAGTGCTTTTTACCATTTCAGGGTACATACGAGCGTACATACACTAACAGATTGTTATTTCTTCGGTGGAGACAGTAATAAAAAGTTGTGTAACCTTAATCTTTTGTAAATTAAAGATACCATCTTATTTCTTAGTTTATTATTTGGTTTTCTGTAGCGGCTATTTGTTTTACCATTATACAAAACAAAAATTTTCAGGAACTTTTCCAAATATTCAAAGATCGCTGTATTGTATTTGTGTATGTTGATATTGTTGATGTTTGTAAATTTTTGTTATATATGGAAATAAATGATGATGATGATGATGATGATGATGATGATGATGATGATGATGATGATGATGATGATGATGATGATGATGATGATGATGATGATGATGATGATGATGATGATGATGATGATGATGATGATGATGATGATGATGATGATGATGATGATGATGATGATGATGATGATGATGATGATGATGATGATGATGATGATGATGATGATGATGATGATGATGATGATGATGATGATGATGAAGATGATGAAGATGATGATGAGACTTATATCTAGAATTACTAAACCACTACTAGGCATGTTTGTACGTACTTTAATGCATTTCTCATGGTGATTCTATATTGGTGATGAAGATCAATAAATTTTGACAGTTTTGAAAGATTTTGTGAAATTTTGGAACAGTCGTCTGCAGACTGCCGTGTGGAAAACTTCAAAACATGCAAATATCGTGCTATGTCGGAATGACATATGAATAATGTACCTTAAAATAATGATCTGAGATGTGTCACTTTGCATTCACAAAATCTCATTTTTTTCGAAGGCTAAAATTCTGATGTGGTGTTTTACATAACTATCAAGACAACATACGTACCAGTTGAAAAGGGAATAAGTTCCTCCCTTTGTTGTACATTCCCAAATTCGTCCAGAAACCGGTTTGGTCTAAATTCTGATGGCTCGTCCCATATTTCCGGGTCGTTGTGTACGCCCCACAGATTGGCTATCAGGTATGCACCTTTGGGAATATAAAAACCTTTGATGGTAGCTGCATTCGCCGCGCAGTGTATGACACCAAGCGGCGCGATAGAACTAATGCGTTGTATTTCAAGAAGTACGGCTTCTGTGTATGGCAATCGAGGAGCATCCGAAAGCTGTGGGCAGCGATCTCGTCCCACGGTGTTGTCGATTTCTTGATGGATCTTATATTGGATATCTGGGTATATCATCATGTACACGAAGCCCCATCTAAGCGTAGTCGCGGTGGATTCTGATCCTGCACCGAAAAGGTTCAACATTGTGGTAACGAGTGTGTCGCCGGTGAGTTGAGAAGAGTCGTCGTGTTCATTTGGTGTCACTTCAGTCTCGTTTAAAAACACATCGATGAAGTCTTTCGGGTTAGCAGGGTCATGGCTCGAACGATGTTCATCGATTATCTTGTTGATGAACACGGAGATACTTTTGAAATTATCGGCGACAATTTCGTGTGCCTTTGGCTGTAGATACCTTGCATATGGAATAAATAACTGCGCTCCAGATGGTCCGAAAGATTTCGCTAGTTCGCTGAGCATACGCAAGAGTTGCTGAAATTCTTCGTCCGAGTATTCGTAACGCTTGCCAAAAAGCACGGAACATATTACATTGGACGTGGCGTTGCTGAGGAAATGATGGGGATTAAATCCCGTTGTTTTCTGGAGAATGAATTCATTTACTAGAGCTTTGGCTTCTGTTGATATCTGTTGTTCAAAACTTCTTTTACCTACTCCAAATTGGCGCAGCGTACTCAGCGTAAAACGTCTCAGTTGTTTCCATGCTTCCCCAGACGCAAAGGCGACACCTATAAAATAAACAATTACACTTATTTGGTTTGTATGAATGAAACAGGTTTCTAGCCTAAGAATCTGTTCCCTATTTCGAGTGCGACTGTTCATCTTTATACTCAATTCCATCACATGCCCGCCCCTATGTACACTGCAAAAAGGTGGTTTAATAACCGGAACATTCAGAAAGGCTTTGACACCGGTGTAGTAAGAAGACATAGTCCCTGGAGCCATATTCCGCACTGTACAGTAAAGTATAGTTTGGTATAGGATAGGATTACTCACGCAACACTAATTTCACGCTTCATTCCTTGTATGTCAAATGGAGGCCAGACTATGGTTCCAGGAAGACCATGGCTCCTTTCGAACCCAGGAATCCAATACAAGTAAGCTAGACAACATTAAACGAGTAGGCCGAACGACGTACAACATACTCAAACTTTTCTACTTGTAAAGGGTGATCAAGTACCCTACATAAACAACTTAATTAAACAGTTTAGCAGGGTCCTTGAACATTTAAAAAACTTTTAAATAGCGTGATTCAGTGTATAGTTTGGGGTTGAACATAATCCTTTTTCACAACCCATAATGCTTTGCGTAGCTAAGTATAGGGTAGTAATGTTACGTTATCTACTCTTATAATTGCAAAGCGTTGCGACTTGTATGCACGATAGGCTTACAAGAAATTGTAAAAAGACATTGTAAAAATAAACGTGATTTTTAGTTTTCGCCATTCCGAATTCTTACTGAGACACAGCTAAAATCCCCATTGGGAGGCAACGGGTAACATTTATTCTAACTAAAAGAATTCAAGCCTGTTTGTCCTTGTCTATATATTATTTAAAAGAATGATCTCATGGAACTTATATGAGGCGGTTAGTATTGGTAACACTCGCTGGCAAGCTCAGAATCTTCACATTAAAATTGTGAACTAATAATCAACCCTGTTTAATTGCTATTCAAATTACGCGCGAGTATACACCTAACACAACAATTTCAAGACCAGTTAAGTTAAGAAGATTCTTGCAATATTTTTCATATTTTTTCATAAAAACAACTTAAAATGAAATATCGTTCTTAAGTTCTTTCTTAATAGGAACTCTTCTTAACTTACAAACTTAAGATTAATCTTAAGTTGACCTTTATGAAATAGGACAACCCTGAGAAATAAGAAACCCTGAGATAAACATTAAACGACTACATTTCCTCTCCACAATATTTATAAGAATTGTGTGGATATTTTTAAGTTATGATGCCTTTTAAGTAACGCCGCCTACGGGGGAGAGGTTTTTTATATGGGATGTCAGTGATTTATATTTATAACACTGTCTGCTATCGAAACCGATCAGGTATGTACGGATGAATGGTGAGCTGTGATTAATTTCACAAATGTTTCACACAGATTGTCACTGCTGAGCACATACTATAGGCAATAATTATGCTGGTTCCATGACCCTGGATTCACGCTCTGTTATTACACAACGTTGTAGTTGAGGTGACGCATCGAATACCAACTGCGTGTGAACATGGTGAAGTCTGGCGCTCTCGCAGTTCGCAGACACGGTGTATTGTATTCCAATCAGCGAATTTGTTATTGTTCTAAGCTTAATTCTGGCACTGACCGATTTTATTGTGGATTACTTTATGCCATTTCATGAACATGCATGATTAATTTTTGAGCCAGCAAATGAATGTGATGACAATACTTGAAGGCATATTATGTGATCTTTTCCAAATAGCGCCCTCTATCGTTGACTTTTACTATGAAAGCAGATTTTCTTGCAGATTTGCATTTATGATCATAAATCAAATTTTACTCTAAATTCACTCTCAAACCATGATTTTGAGGTAATTAGGAATCGTATCGCTCTGTAACTTGGAATATATTTATGATTTATGATCAGAAAGGTAAATCTTCAAGAAAACCTGCTTCCAATTTATTTTCGAGGATTGAGGGCATCTCATGGAAAAGATCACATAATATACCTTTAAGCGTACCTGTATCTATGGATGAGTTGTTTGGAGCCCATTGATGTCGGAAACAAGCACAGGCAATGATATCCGATTGAAAATTACTTTTACAGTCAGCTCCGGAGCGAGAGCCTGTTACTCTTATGGGCGCTAAAATTGACGGGTGTGCGTCTCAGCGGTAACGTGTACACGTCAATCTGTAATATCTTAACCAATTGAGGGCAGCCTAAATTCTTCGCAGCAGCTAGTCCGATGATTTTATCTCACTCTTGACCCTAAAATCTCACTGTACAGGTTGAAATTACACTTTTTGAGGCTACATACTGCGATGAGACTACCATTTTCTGGCGAGTTTATACCATTTTAATGAATTTCTAGGGTAAGTTTGATAATTTTGACGTTAAATATAAGCCTTGTAGTATTATATAGTGAAGAATTGTTTAACATTATCTTAAAGATAAGAGTCATTTTGAAAATTACTGCGACGGGAGGCCGTTCCCTTGGAATAGTAGTCCATTTCCCAAGCCCGCCCTCTATTAAAAGTCCTGTTCCTAAGTCCGCCTTGTATTGAAATATGGAACTTATTCGTCACCTAGCCGAAGACAGACTCCCGTCACTTAATGCCGCCGCCGTGTTAAAATTGACGGCAGTGCGTCACTAAATGGCTCACCCTCAAGCCGAGCGCGCTCTCGTTCCGGAGCAGACTGTTTAATGCAACCTTGTTCGGTTGGTATCATAACATTAAAAGTGGCCCCATTGTTATGAATGAGGTTTCATATTGAGGAGAGGAAGCTTGTTTAATGTAGGCCTGTATCTCAGGTTTTTTTATACTGATTACTGAATTTAAATTAGGTAACATTAAAGCACCTGATCCTAAACTTTTTGTGTTAGGCGTAAACAGAGGGGTTTGCATGGTTCACCATTTAAACCTCATCAATTTCCGCCAAATAATTTCAACAGGTTCCGACGAACTTTTCTGCAAACTCACCTAATTGTGCAACCATTTCATTCCCCTCAGTTACAATTATTATTTAGTAGGTAAATGAGAGATTCTGAGTTTCCCAGAGCGTGCAAACACTAGCCTATTGCAAACTTTTACAAAAAATGAAGTGGTTTGAAATTGAAAGTAAAACTAGATTAAAACTAGATCACCTCCCAAATGAGTTGCTGGTGTTCGGGATCACCCTGTACGTACAACAGTATACAAAATGTAGATAACAGCTGAAAAGCACAACATTTCAGCCCTGACTTGATTAAAAATACATGAACATACCAATGCCCACAGGCCATACATAACCATGTTAAAGCATTGACAACTGAGCTTACCTGGCTTTAGGTTTATTTTATCTAAGATCGCAAGATGTGGCCGATCATTGAGATTTGGATTTCGAAACGCTTCTTTGATCTCATCATAACCATTGAGTATAACAAAGACATTTCCAAATATATCAAGTCTAAAAATCTTTCCATATTTGTCGGCAAATCCGCTAAGAATTTGACGTGGATTGAATCCATATCGGCACAGGGCAACGGCTAGGATTGGTAGGCAGCCTAATGCAGGTAAACCCCACGGACCTGGGGGTAGATTAACAGGAACATGACGTCGTTGTTTGATACACGATAATAGTAGCAGGAGCACAGCGATACAGGCCAGCAGAAGTGGTAAATGGAGGTAATTTAGCGGGTAAATATGAAGTAACCCAGATTGTCCCATTTTCATTGCGTTGTTGCTACTTCCACTGTTGTACAGCGGCTAACCCCGTGACTGAACAGATCACTGGTAAACACCGAATTGACGTCTACATTATTTTGAGATAATGTTGATCTGGATAACCCGAGGTCAGTGTAAGTACGTGACGTGAATATAACGATTCTAGGACTTATTGATATTGATAAATAAACGGCCGAGTGCACCAAACTGGCGTAACGTACGAGCGATGTAAGCTACCTCGCTAGTACTTGGTCGTGTGCCACAAATTGGAACCCCGTATTTTGAGGAGGTGTGACATTTTTACACTCTTAATGATGTTTATATTATCACCGTTTCTATATTTCTCGTCATAAAATAACCAATTTTGTGTCATTACAAAGCACAATAAATATTCTTTCCATACCATCCACAAAATAATGTCTTAATTATTTCAGTTTTAATTAGGAGCAAATAATAAATCAACGGGTGCTTGGGGAGGAGGGGGAGGAACCGGAGGAAGAGAATTGAGGAGCCATTCCCATACACACACACACAGCGCCGATCTCTAGACAAGCTATGAAATACTTCATTCACTTCACTTATTGATTATCAATAATAGGCCTACATGCTGTGTGGAATGTCAGAGAGATTGGGCTGTGAGGAGTGTTGGGAGGAGGAGGAATCGCAGAAGATGATAAGCTAATCTCACAGACACGCAATGAAACTACATTCACATCACTCATTGACGATACATGCTAGATATGTCAGCGAGGTTGGCTGTTGTGTACCGATTAGTAGTATACCGATTTATTTATTTATACTGATAAAATTTACACTAGTGCATAATCTTAAAATAAATTAACCACTTCATGGAGTGAAACAGTATAAATATTTATAAGTACGTGTGGTATGTTTACTTTGCTATAACCACCAGACAAATGACAGCATACAAATTACAAGGTATGCATGCACGCTCTACTGCATGCATGCCGAGTGAGTTCAAAAAGCCCGCGTGTGCATGCGCGCAATCGTGAAATTTGTCCAGAATTTGTGACATCTTTATCAATTACAAAAGTACTTACATTGCATCTTGCACAATTACCGATACCGAATACTAATTGATTTTACCCATCTCAAACATTTTATACGTCAGTAAAATGAAGAAAATAGATTGTTTTCAAAAATAAGCGCTCCGTTATCGCATGTGCTTTATTTTGTAACACCCTGTGTATGATGTTATTGGCCATATTAAATTTAGTATGTATATCAAAAAAGGCAACATTTCTAATTGTAACATGATCATTTCATGTGTCTTTTATTTCATTTCATTATTATTGCTTTCATCAAAATAAAATCAAAAAGTAAAGAAACGCGTGGATTGAGGACTCGATCATACATGTGCATTTCGCTTGTGACACCCTGTATAATATGGTAATTATTGGTCATATGTTTGTGTTTGGTGCAATATTATTACAAAACGTCATTTTTGTAAAATTGATTATGACACTAAATTATGATAACAGTTAACTTTATTTCAGAAATACGTTTTCACATACTTATATTTTTACAAATTTTGACCACCCTGTATAAGGTATCCTTCATAACTAAAGACAAAGGTGGCAAATTTTTCTTTGTAATACTAGTGTATACGTTTAAATTATGCAGCTTAATAAATTATAATTTTATCTTCAAGGTATGTAAATGACCAGTGAAAATTTTGTATTTTTAGTGCATTTCTTGATGTTTGCACCCTATATATTATCTACCCACCCTGTATAATGACCTTGATATTGTCTTTGTGAGATTTGGAAATTTGTATGCTTTCAGGAAATGTATACTTTCCTTGTACTCCTATGTATAGTTTTAATGCTATAAATGTTTTCAGCAAAATCCATGTGATTTTTCCATTTTTAGCATATGTCACACAAAGGGGTCCCAACTCAAGGCACACGACCACTTATGCTCTAACCACAGCATAACCTACTAGCGATGTAATTTTGAGAGCAAAACTGGAGAATAAGAACGGAATATATATTTTATAACTTGATGGTTTTGTAGAATAATGTAACCTCATTTTTGTGTCAATTGTTTATAAATGTTCATGCGTTTAGGCCTATATGTTATTTATTTTTCTATTTATGTATCTATTATATATCTCTTGATTGCTTCATTTAACTTCTATCTATATAATGATGTATATTATTGCTTGATAAATAATTAATTTGACTTGAGTGTTCAATTAATCCAAGCAAATGTTTCATCGACATACTACATGCATGTCAGCGTACACCTTGCAAACTATTTTGCATCGATAGTTGCAGCGGTATAACGTTATGCTCCAACTTACTCTTGGGTCTGGACAGGTAGGCCTATATATAAGATTTAGCGTAAATTAATCGGTGTTTAGCCTAGTAGCTTACTCCGGTTTGGCGCTCTCAAAATTATGACTTACCGATTACTTACTACGAGGTAGCGCCATTCCTAAGATACTCGTCATTGGTGCACTCGGCCGAAATGTTAATATTTAATATGAACACCTAGCGTTTAGGCATGCTGATGTTGTCAAGAAATATTCGTTGAGGGAAAGCGTAACATATAAGATACCACTACTGATACCGATATCAAATTTAATTGAACAACAACAATATCAAATTATTTAGTGACATGTTATTAATCTGATCTGGGGTCTTTTCCTGTTTTCTATACCCTTCCATGTTCGACTAGTATACTGTTAAGATTATTTGATTAATAATATAATAATAATGATGATAACACTAACCTTAAGGGGAATAAGTACATGAGATTAACTAACAATAACATTCATTTACATAAATTAATTAATTATGCTAATTTATTCAAATATTCACAAAATTTGCATAATTTGTACGACGGGCTGTCTTTAGTCACTGTTAGAGACAGCCCGTCGTACAAATTATGCAAATTTATTGAATATTTGAATACATTTGCATAATTAATTAGCTCATGAATAGTAATTTACTTTGTTATTTATAACGGAATAAAGCGCATTATTGTTTATGAAAGAAATTACGTTTAGGGGAACCATTATTTTCGCCCTAACGTAATAATGAATGAATAACAAAAACCTCGTTCCCCCTAATGTACCTGTTAGTAGGATATTCATAATAATAATAATAACACTAATAATAATAATAATAATAATAATAATACATAATAATAATAATAATAATAAAACACATTTATAAAGCGTACCACACGGGGAGTCACAGTACGCTGTACAAACATTTTGTAAGAACTCTCAAAACATCTAAAAATTATACCCACTAAAAACCTTTATATACGAGGGTCATTCAATTAGTTCTACCTCCTACCTCATAACTTTCTTATTATATAAGCCAGTCTTATGAAATATCACACAATTGTAGCTTGGAACCTCAGCTACAAATTCATTGTACATTGATCTGAGTACTGGTTGTACTTTTCTAGATGTGCAGTGAATACCAACCTTACATTTAGTGTGACGGAAACGGATGTAAAATAGCAAAAAAATCGCCAAAGTGCTTTTCATTTGGCCTATTGTAAGAAGCAAAACATACCTATCGGTCAATCATAACCGTTACATATCTCTTAAACAGACCATAAACATTGAATGTGACTGATTTTTTTGGAAAGATTATGTCCTCTGATTAACCAGAACCAGATCGGGACAACCATAAGTTTACCCCTTCCCTAGAGCCCCCTGCAAAAGGCATATTCAACTCTCATGAGAACCAAGTGATTTTCAATATGCCGGACTAAATAGAGGAATTACAATTCTCCTATCATTTACTACCTGATTGACTATTCTGAAGGTGGCACATAATGAAAACTCAAAAGTGACTATTATGTTAAAGATTTAACGTCGAGGCATCCCTGTGGCTTGAGTTGTAACAACGTAAATTATACTGATTATCAGTATTCCAGTTTGCCAAAGGCATAGCAATACATTTGCGTTGATATTACACTATTTGCGAGCCTATAAGAGTTAATATTGCTTACAATCTCATTCAAACATGATATACTATACTTTTATCTGATAACATTAATTGATTTCCATTTTCAGTATTAAAATCATGCTATTATATTAAACCATATAATACAGAAAACCCACCGAAAAACATGCATTTATTTTTAAGGTAATTTTCCGTTTCCGTTGTCCAAAATCTCTCTCCGGATTTGACCGCATCATATGAAAAGTAAAACAGATATCGATTATCATTTAATATAAATGTGTAGCTATGATTCAGAGCTATAATTATGACAAATGTCATGAGGCTGACATTCTTATTAGCAATGTTATGAGGGAGGAGGTAGAACTTATTGAATGACCCTCGTACACACAAGTAAAATACCAAAACAGAATAATATACATAAAAAAGTGCTATTAAGAACACACACATTATAATATACAGGAGAAAGCAAAATGTTGATAAAAATCAAAAATGAGATCAAGCAATGATTTGAGGTGGTTTTTTTTAAAATTGCGAGTGAATAAGCATTCATTATTCCTTACTTGAATGTTAATTTATAGTTTTGGTTATTTTTGTATGTTTTGTGTCTTGTGATTTTCTTCTGGTGACCCATAATTCCTTTCTGGGAACGCCGTTCCCGCCTTCCCGTGGATTTCATAGCCCTGCAATCTTAGGAATTCTATGGTGCAATCAATGTAGAATTTCACTCTAATCACGAGACGTTACTGTAATGTTGAATGGATCAGGTGCGTAGATCAAGCCACCGTGGCCTTCAACTGACAGAGGCGCTGAATCTGGTGACTTTGTAATCGTAAACTGATGAAGCATGTGCGTGAAGAACAGAAACAGTTCCATCTTGGCTAGGTTTTCACCCAAACAAATTCTTCGCCCTGGAAAGATTATTGAATAAATACATCCATGTTAATTGTTTCAATTGTCGAATATTTTATTTTCAAATTCCGTCAGTCAGTCCTGAACAACATCGAAGTACATGATTAAAATCATTATCTGTGGAGTAGTTACGGGTTGTTGCTATCGTTGTCAATTGTACGTGATTCAATCCGCGTATTTTACGCTCAGCACTTTGCATGAAATGTAAATACACAAATTAAAATGATCAATATTAATGAAAAATAGGCCAAGAACTTACATTTTCTAAATGCAAACCACAAGTAATTAACTTATTATTGAAAATTGACGTTAAGAATCGAAACCCAGACGATGCATAATACAGAGTGAATTAAAATACATTGTGAACGATTTGACCTTGATGCGTGCATTGAACCATGGAATTGTTGTTATTTGTATAATGCATCATTAATCTAGGTTATCCTCCCAATAGATGAAAGTAATCGGCTGATAACTAAGCAAACTGTGATAAGTTGTGTAAGCTGACTGCTTTTTCGCCATTCCAATGGGATTTACACACAGCAAATTGGTTTTGCTAAAATGGTCATTATCATCACATCAATTGTCAAAATGTTCCTGAAATATTAATTCTTTAACTCTGGGATAAGCAGTTAATCTTCTGATACCAAAGTGTCAAATGAAAAGATAAATCTGAATACCTGCATCAGTGACTGGTGATGCTAGCCAACCTTCAAGAAGTGGAGGCACGTGTCAGAGCCGAAGTGACATCCCTGCGCCGCTACGGTGCTCCATATCATCATGCTGCAGTAATATTCATGTTAACTGTGTAAATCCCATTGGAATGGCGAAAAACGCGGACAGTTTCCAAAACGTGTCGCAGTTTG
The DNA here is from genome assembly GCA_035610835.1 of Ophiura sarsii. Classification (NCBI taxonomy): domain Eukaryota; kingdom Metazoa; phylum Echinodermata; class Ophiuroidea; order Amphilepidida; family Ophiuridae; genus Ophiura; species Ophiura sarsii. The sequence goes on along the minus strand of CM069442.1, from coordinate 48,079,327 downwards.
CTTATTTTTCAGTCGATTACTTTCATATTTGTTTTCAATGCACGCATCAAGGTTAAATGGTCGTTTCAAATCGTGCACAATGTTTTTATTCATCATGTACATGACAAATGATTATTATTGGTTGGTATTGCAAAGAGTTGTGGGTAAATATATGCGAAAGTAAATTATGTGAAGGGCCTTATTTGCTGGTTGGATGAAGTCGTTTTTCAAAGAAAATAAATGTGTCATTATTCCGAACCGTATAGGCTTCATGTAATTAAATAAAATATTGTTCGTAGCTGTTTTGCTATTTACGATGGTCTTATAATGTATGGGCTGTACCATATTTGGAGTCGGCGGCTATACACGACGACACACTCACTATATAAGAATTGTCATTATAGCTTCACGCAATACGACTCGTAATTTTCAAAATAATCGTAGACGATTTTCCTGCTTGAAGATCGTCTAATTTTTGACAAACTTTAAACACGTGGAATATATTTCATACGGGTTCGTATAAATCATAAAGTCAATTCTAAGGGTTTCCTAAATTTGCGTTGGCATTTCAGATGTTCGTATATGAAGGGTCATCTTAAGGTACCTTTTACCATTTCTTGGTACATTGCACTAACAAATTGTTATTGCTTAGTTGGAGACAGTAGAAACACTATACACAGATATACGAGGGGTGTCAATAAGTTTTTGAAATCTCCCAGAAGTGAAGGAGCTATAACGATGAAATTTTGTCAGTGTAATCACTGGTCCTTAAAAATATTATGGTGCAAAATTGGTCTCAAAAGTATGTTTACTTTTATACAGGTGGCGCTAGATGCCAAGGCCATGTAAATCAATGACGTCTTCCAAACGGTGTTGTGTACATGGTAAATGATAATGGTCCAATAACTGATCATTGTAGGACGTCTTCAAGAGGAGCATGAGGCTTAGAAGGCTTAGACATTTTGTCATTTACAGAGATAAATTGAGACCTACGAGTGACAAATGACAACATTTCTAAGCCTCATACTAATATCATTTACCGTGTACACAGCGTAGTTAGAAGACGTCATTGATTGATATGGCCTAGGCATTTAGCGCCACCTCTATAAAAATAAACATACTTACTTATGAGACCATTTTTGCACCATAATGTTTTTAAGGACCAGTGATTACACTGACAAGATTTCATCGATATAGCTCCTTCACTTCTTGGAGATTTCAAAAACTTGTTGACACCCCCTCGTACAGGCAACTTGTGTGACCTGGATCTTTTGTATATTAAAGCAACTATCTTTATTTCTTAGTTTATTACATTGTGTATGGTTTTCCGTAGCGTTTAACACTTTCCACGCACCTATTAGTTTTACCATATACAAAACAGATTTTTCAGAAACTTTCCCAAATTTCAAAGGCTTATCTCTAAAATTACAGAACCAATACTAGGCATGTTTGTACTTCCTTTAATGCATTCCTCATGGTGATTCCACATATGGTAATGAAGTTCAATAATGTTGAAAGTTTTGACAGATTTTGTAACATTTTGTAAAAGTCGTTTGCAGACGACTGCCGCGTGGAAAGCGTTAAAGCATACACATATCGAAAAAGTGTTGTTTCGGCATGACATATGCATAATGTACCTTAAATGATCTGAGATTTATGTTGTCACTATATGCATTCACAAATCCCATTTTATAACCATCATGACCATGCGAATCTTCGAATGTGGTGTTAATATACATTACAATCAAGATAATATACCTAATGTACATGCGTACCTGTTGAAAAAGGAATGAGTTCCTCCCTTTGTTGTACACCCCCAAATTCGTCCAGAAACCGGTTTGGTCTAAATTCTGATGGCTCCTCCCATATTGCCAGGTCATTGTGTACGGCCGATAGATTGGACACCAAGTACGCACCTTTGGGAATATAAAAGCCTTTGATGTTAGCTGCATTCGCTGCGCGGTGCATTATACCAAACGGCGCGATAGAACTAATGCGTTGAATTTCAAGAAGTACGGCTTCTGTGTATGGTAATCGAGGAGCATCCGAAAGCTTCGGGAATCGATTTCGTCCCACTATGGTATCGATTTCTTTATGGATCTTACACTGGATATCTGGGTATATCATCATGTATACAAGGCACCATCTTAGTGTAGTTGCGGTGGTTTCTGATCCTGCACCGAAAAGGTTCACCACTGTGGTAACGAGTGTGTCGCTGGTGAGTTGAGAAGAGTCGTCGTGTTCATTGGGTGTCACTTCAGTCTCGTTTAGAAATACGTCGATGAAGTCTTTCGGGTTAGCAGGGTCAAGTCTCAAACGATGTTCATCGACTATCTGGTTGATGAATACGGAGATACTTGTGAAAATATCGACGAGATTTGCATGTGTCTGTGGCTGTAGATATCGTACAAATGGAATAAATAACCGCGCTCCAGATGGACCAAAAAGTATAACTAGTTCGTTGAGCAAATGCAAGAGTTGCTGAAATTGTTCGTCCGAGTATTCGTAACGCTTGCCAAAAATCACGGAGCATATTACATTGGACGTTGCGTTGCTGATGAGATGTTGAGGATTAAACCCCGCTGTTTTCTGGAGAAGGAATTCATTTACTAGAGCTTTGGCTTCTGTTGATATCTGTTGTTCAAAACTTCTTTTACCGACACCTAAGTCGCGCAATGTTCTCAGAGTAAATCGTCGTAGTTGTTTCCCTGCCTCCCCAGACGCAAAGGCAACACCTGTTAAATAATAAATTAACGTTATTTGGTTTGTATGAATGAACTATTCTTTTCTCATGTCTGAAGGCTGACAGCAAAATTGTTAACTTTATTTGTTGGGAGTAGCTGTTTTTAATAATAATTCAACCAGCATGCTTATATAGGCTTTTTAAGCCTTGTCCGAGCAATTTGCTTGAGTCTGGTCCCAAGCGTGTGTCTGTACGGACCGACCGTGTAAACAAACAAACAAACAAACAAACACCCCAACAAACTGGTTTCTAACTATCGTTTCCATATTTCGAGTGCGACTGTTCATATTTATACCTAATAACATCAAATGCCCGCCCCTGTGTACACTGCAAAATAGGTTGTTTAAATAATTAGTAAATTAGAAATTTCAACGCCTGGAATCCATATCAACAACTAGGCTAGACAGGTTTAAACGCCATATGACCGAAGTGTGATTTTCTTTTTTCTCCGGCACTTACAAACATCGCTATCAGATTTAGTCAACATAAATTATGCAAATATAGGTAACTGGCGGCGCTATTTACTTCATTATGTGACGTCATGCTTGTTTTCAAGAAATTCCAAAACTAATAGTTCGACATAGAGACTTCTCTCCTTTCCAAGCTTTTTATTGGATAAAGAAAGTGAGCTGACGCAATATCTGTTCAATTTTTTCTGTGCAATACTGAATCAGGGGTGTGCCACTGAGCTTGCCGATCGGAGGCCACTTTTAAATTAAAATTTGGTCGGCATAGAACTGGTGGCGCTATACCGATCAGGCGTGATTGTAGCAGACGACACGACGCTGGCCACGCGTCTCTCAGACGACCCAATATGGCAACGGGAGTGCACTATTTTGAATTATTTTTAACAGTCATCCGCCCGGTTAACGATGAAAATTCTTCTAATTATGATGAATTTGTCAAAATGATAAGATTAACATTCGCGATTACGTGTTATTCATTACGTATTCAACATTTAGGTTTCGCGTGGCCACCGTCGTCTGTGTAAATCCACAGCGCCCTCAAACCTATGCCGACCAAATATTACGTTAAACCTGGTTAAACATTGTTAAACGCGTTTAAACGCCGGTCACCGACCAGGGATAGCACTGGATCCAAAATGTGAGAGGTCCCATGACATTTTTCAGGACCCCGTAGGACTTCAAAAAACAAATTTAAGGGGTCCCCCAAGAAAATGAGGGGTCCTGAAGTTTGGGTATTTTAAAAAAAATACTTTTTTACGGGCAGTTTTAATGGATTTATATTGTGAGCAAAGGATGGATATGTAATTTACAGAATTTCTTGAGGTTTCCATTTCCACATATCGTCAAATTTAAGGGGTCCCTTCAATTTTGATCGGGACCCGCAAGTCTTTCCAATTTGAAACCTGACGCGTCACTATTAGAAAGTGAGAGGTCTAGGAAGCGCAGACGCGTCAGAATGCGACCCCTGTCACCGACACATTCCGATGATTACCATAATTTATGTAAATATGCAAAAGGGACCGTTTTCGCTACGTACGTTAGTATAGGACTTTCCTATCCCAAAATTAATAGTATCCCTGACTGAATTTTGTGGGTAAAGTTAAAGTATTACAGTTTGATGCCAAATGTGTCATGCTCCGTGTACGTGTATGCCGCGTCGCGACCAGTGCGATTTTGAGTCAAGTTTTATGTTTCCATGGCATAGTGGATCATCGCGATCGGGCATGATGAACTCTGTGCACGTGTCGTTCATCCAATTTGTTAAATAGAATTGATAATAAAATGAAATGTTCATGATTGTCTTGATTCAAATCAGATTATTGTAAATTGAAAGAGTAACATCAAAGCAAATGGGTCTTTATTGTCTAATTAATAACTTGATTTGACTTTTTTACCAGGGAAATTTTCCAATGCGACGCTACTTAATAATTAATATATTTGACCCAAGCCGTAGGGTATGATAACAAACAAAATGTTTAAATACATGTTTAGGGTATGAACAACAGTTTTAAGCTCGCCTCCTTTCGCGTTACACACGGATTTTGGCTTTCGCGACATGATTTTAACTTTACACATTTATATTTGCTTGTATACCCCCCTGAGGTGGTAAAAGCATACATTTTCTGAAGGGAAATTGCATGAGGAAACCAAATATGTGATTTAAATTATAGTACGTCCAAGAACTAAAATGGTATGATCGGAAATGTTCGGAAAAATATCAGAGTTTTTTAATTTTTAATTTGAGATCCATATACTTTTATACCTACCCCTATCATTATTTACTTGAATTCCTCATGAAATTACCATTAGATGATATATAATTGTCAAAGTTACTACTTCGGTATGGTAATTATACCGGCTACTGAATATCTCCATTTTTTATTTTATACATTTTAGAATTTTCAGGAATATTTGTTTAAGGATGAACCCTTCTCTGCATTTCTGAGTTCCTCTAGTTACAAGCTTTCCAAAAATGTATACTTTTGCTATCATAGGTTGAACACTTTTTCTGTTATAGTCATTTTTATAAATCCGGTAAATTGAGGCTGATTTTTCATGGTGACTGTGTAGCGAATAGGAAGAAAGCTGATGATCATGGTCTTATCCATAATTAATTAGTTGTTACAAATAGTTAGTTGACAAGTCTGTTGAACCATATACTTAAAGACTACTAAATATCCTTTAAAATGGGACCAGAATGGTGTTTGTAACATTAGGGGATGACTTAGTTATTGTAAAAATAACAAAGCATGGGATTATCCCCATTGAGTTTGTACAGGCGGCACCCTTCCAGCGGCACCCCTTCCGGCGGCACCCCTGGTCCCCAAACTTCAAACATCTGTATCTCCATTTCTGTATTAGCTATCCCAATGCCATTTTTCAGGCAGTTTGTTATTAGGGCTTTAAAATGATACCAAATTTGTTGAGATAGCTTTTGTGGTTTTAAAAATATTTGAGGAATATGACAGAATGAGACTAAAAATGTAACGGCACCACCCTATTGGGAGGCGAGTTCATAACGCGTGACCAATTACAAGTTTCAGGTCACGGATATAAATAAAAATATAATTACAAGTCCTGAGTAAATAAACATAAAATTACACGTCCTGGGTAAATATATAATAACAAGTCCTGGCTTGATTTAATTTCGATAATGGATACGATGACCGCGGAGTGGAATTTTAAATAGTATCGGAATTCCAAGGCCAACGTTTTAGACTCGTACAAGTAAATGTTATTCCATGAGTGCCCGTGAGCATGGTGAGGGCACGAATGGAACAACATGCTTAACATGTACTTGACATAATTTAACAAATGATAGACACACAATTTGTTTTAAGGCAGCTATTATTACAGTCCCTGAGAATAACCTATTTGTAACAGCTTCATTTCGTGCCGTAGCCCAGGTATTCCATGTCCTGGTTGCATAGTTAGTGTTTTTCATTGTGTTGATTGGATACGTTGCTGTACATCTAGAGCTTCCTTGCTTAAAAACTTGAATCTGTTACTAGTATCCATGATTGCATGTTCACATATGGACTGCCTTAGCTAGTTTGTGATGTGCTGGTCTTATCCACAGTGAACAACCCCTGAAGGTAACAGTATTCACTATAAACAGTTGAACAACCTTTAGCCCACTAGATACCATTTTACTACATATGTTTCATGTTTCATAATTTTGTTAAGTGTAATTGAACGCTCTATAAGGGCCTCCCAAGAAGGTGACATTGTTAATAGACCCATGATAAAAACAACTATTTTATGACGATACCTTGATTAATGAGGGCTCATGTTTCTCTTGGTTTGTGACTAGCCACCCTGGACTACCATAATAAATACACACTTAACTGGAAAATGTCATATTTAACCCTTCTTTCAGTTGGTCCATATAGGTTGAACCTTGACAAGGAATCATTATTAACTACTTATTTTTTAAGTGTGTATATTTACAGGATTTTTGGCCAGACATATCTGTCTGTCATCACTGCTTCTGCCCTTGTCTGGTGGTTGATCTGGCTAAGTTTGTAATTACTCTATCACTTAATTTCTCTGGTATAAATTGTATGTGGAATTTTTGTTTTTGAGTAGGGTATTTAACATGTTTAAGTAGTGTCTGTTTTTGACATCAATTCAGGTACAGTGAATCGTGTACAAGTTGAATATGTCCAATTTTTCCACTGTAAACAAGGTGTCTCTAGAGCTGAAATCATAACCTTGAGCGTACAACATGTCATACCTAGATTGTTCATCAGTCTGTAAATGTTCTTATAGGTTATTTAACATTGTTGACAAACCCCCCCCCCCCCCCTCCCCAACCCATCCATACAAATCAACGTTATGGGTTTCCTGTACTATTTTTAGACGTGGTTTTTGGTTTTTGGGTGTTTTTCCTTTATATTATGAGAAGGAAAAAAATACACTATTAACACTATTATCAGTATTTCCCTGGTATTTCGGCATAAAGCAGATTTCTTTGTCAACCTCTTTCAGTTCTCATGACCTTTAACTCACTAATCGAAAATAGTGACGAAATTGCACTCTTGTGAAAAGTGAAAAACCAAACCATATATTTACTTCCTATTCCCGTAAATGGTTACAAAACATACCTCTTTCTCTAGACCACCCTATTCCATTTTAATGGAAGTTTTATATACTACTATAGTGGTCTGGTTAGCTTACGGGCTGGAGAAGTGTGATACACTTTTAGTGATTAAACACCATTGAAAGTGTATGCATGCTAATCTAGACTTGAGCGAACCAATCACACAATCAGAATCCTTGTCGTCTGACGATTGCGTTAAGCATGAAACTCGAGTAACGACTCCCTTTCTCGGAAGGTCTAAACTTTAAACTTTTACTACTAATAATATATAGAATTGCTAGGAGTTTCATGACGCATGAATAATCACGAGTTTATCACCCATTTATATAGCTTTTTAAGCAACGTAGTGCACCCAATAAGATGGCTAAGATGTTTCTGTCAGTTTTTTAAAAACAAATGAAGCACATTTCGTTCAACTAGAAAACCAGGACCGTACAAATGTGGGTTAATGTAATGAAATATAAACGTATTTACTGTTCCAAATTACGTTTCCTATCAAATGTTGACATAAATATCATTGCATTTTATCGTCATATATTCATATTGTATTTCATAGGCCTATGCATTGGAAAGCTTATACTTCTTTCCAATGATACCGCAATCGTATGAATCACTTGTTCCAGTGCTTAGCCACTTGATTCAGAAGCTTTGAGAATGTGGGGAGGTCTCATTTAGTTACATTGACAACTAGTGTAGAGAGATGCTCTGTTGACTTTTGAGTGCAAAATAGTGTTGATTTTGGCACTTTCATATTGAGACCTCTCTATATTCTCAAGCAAGTGGCTAAGCACTGGAATAAGTGATTGCTACAAATCAGATATCGTTGGAAAGAGGAGCACATAAGCTTTTCATTGATATGAAACACATTATGAATATCATGAAATTACGAACAAATAGCGATTGAAAAATAATTCCAAACTTTTTTGAGCAGTTTATATGAATGTTTAGTTTAAAATTCTTATTTTTAAATATTAAATTATAATATACCAACACCCACAGGTACAATACCAGGGACAGTGGGGCACATTTTTTGGTTCCTGAAGCTGAAGGTCAGCAGTGCAATTCATTTTTCTTTACTGGTATTCGGGAATGGAACTTGCTACCAACTCATGTTTACATCCAAAAACTCTCGGGCAGTTCAAAAAGGCAGTAAAAAGTCACTTTCTATCTTGATTTTTCATCCGTTTTTTATATGCAGTTGTTCCAGAAAAAGGTTTTTTTTATGATGTTTTGCTGTGTGCTGTTTTAATATTTTAAGGACCCCAATGGAAATAAGCCCTTTTCACTTTAGGGATTTCTTGGGCTATCCTTGGCATTATATAGTTTCTTTTATAAATATGTTGTGTAAATTGTTTTAATTTTTAAGATTTGTATATTTATCTGATGTATTGTGTCTCTGTGTTTTGATATACCAAATAAAATCAAACTAAACTAAACGTCTTTCACAGTAATCCACAGTAATTATGAATAATTATGAATTTGTCAGATTAGAGATTGTGGTGAGGTGATATGCCATATTTATAAATCAAATGGCTCTTTTTCGAGTCTGCAAATAACTTTTTATTTTGCTATTTTGTTAATGAAAATTTGTCATCACCACTAAATACAGTTTACTGATAATTATACAATACACGTTCGGCTATATATAGCCACGTTGTATTGCACGTTGTGGGGGCACGGCACTAAATAAACCGCCCATTGGATTACATGTAAATTAGGGCTAAAAGAGTCGCTATTTTGGGCCCTTAGTAACCATTTTTGGAATGTCTCGAATGCTTTATTCTAATAAACAAACATTAAAATTTCATAAAATTGTCAAGAAGTGTTACACTTTCCAATTAGATTTTACTATACGATCATTTAAACAGCGCCACCCCTATTTTCAGACCGGACGCTCGCCTTCTAACCGCCTCCAATCGCGTACGTGTTCATCCACGTGATAAACTTTCGATACAATCGAAAACCAATATTTTGCAATATCCTGATCAAAGTACAAGAGATTATCTTTCATTTAAAATATGAAATGCTACCCTCACGCCAAACTGATTCCCAAAGGACCCCATTAATCACAATATCGTTTTTTGTTTTTGCCGGAACTTACTACCATTACACAAAACGAGGAGTGATTTAGTGCTGTGCGCCCTTGTATAGGTCAACACAAAGGATAAGCCTTGCATTGGTAGAAGTCATTTGGGCAGAATATTGGCATGGCAAAAGGTCAGGCATTTCATTATGTGGGTTTCACCAAGCACTACACGCTTATAAATGGTGTCAAATTTTGCTGGGTACAAACGAAATGTGTAGTTTTTAACCCAATATTGTGCTAAACATTGATTTCGTAAAATAACTTTTTACACATACAATAGTTTACTATTGAATTCCGAGTTTTACACTCTGGAAGTAAACCACAACACTTTACGATGGTAAAACGGCCACAACTAAATAATTGGGTAATCCAGTACTCATTTGAGGTTGGGTACAGTTTAACCCAGCGACAGGGTTATATTTTTACTCCAGGAAGGTGTAATTCGTTTACACAACATATCGGTGTACAAGTTTGACCCTTTTTGGGGTAAGGTTTACCCAATTTGAAGGGAGTACTAGTTTTACTCAAAAGTTGTGTTACTTTTTACACAGAAAAGGAGTATACTTTTTTACACGATGCATAGTTGTGGTGTTCTTTACCCATTTTAGAGATATTGAATTTACACCATATCTGGAGTTAAAAAAATTAATCAAACTCAAAGCAATCATATTTAGCTATAATGGGTGACAAAACGGTTAAGATTTCTTGCAGCAGGCAGGCCTTGAAAGACTTAATCCAGGATTTTGATACCAATGCCCGTCGGCCAAAACATTATTGTATTAATATGAACATAGGGCCTACCTGGTTTTAGGTTGAGTTCATCAAAGAAAACCGGATGAGGCCGATCATTGAGATTTGGATTCCGAAACGCCTCTTTGATCTCATCATAACCATTGAGTATAACAAAGATACTTCCAAATATATCCAGTCTAAACATCTTCCCATATTTGTCGGCAAATCCGCTAAGAATTCGACGTGGATTGAATCCATATCGGCACAGGGCAACGGCTATGATTGGTAGGCAGCCTAATGCAGGTAAACCCCACGGACCTGGGGGTAGGTTAGCAGGAACATGACGTCGTTGTTTGATACACGATAGTAGCAGGAACACAGCGATACAGGTCAGCAGAAGTGGTAAATTAAGGTAATTTAGCGGGTAAATATGTGATAACTCAGATTGCTCCATCTTCATTGCGTTGTTGTTACTTCACACTGCTGTATCCGTGACTTTGTGGATCTCGTGGTTAACACCGAATAAGGGATACTATTAAATTTGGGAAAGTCCTATACTACACGTATGTAGAAAACAGGTCCCGTTTGCATTAATTAAAAAATGCAACAGCGCCATTTTATAGTTACAATCGGAATGACAGGAATTCATAGACTTGCATCCAGTCCGTAGGACACAAACAATGACAGTATGGTGTAAAGTGAGAAAATTAATTCAAATACATAAAAAAACAAATGACACGTGAAGTATCTGATATTTCAGGCTTGTAAAAATCGCCCAGCACGTACGTTTTATCATAACTTTCAAAACTGCAATAAAACTGCAATCCTTTTTTTTTGGGGGGGGGGGGGGGGGGATTTTCCAACAATTCCGTGTAAACTTCAATTAAGTCGTCGCTGTTCTGACATACCGGCACATCACAACAGAAATAAGTAAAGTGATGTGCCGGTATGTCAGAACAGCGACGAAGTCTATACCTAAAGCAGACGACACAAACAGCGCCACCTAAAATATTAGTACAGCCAAAGTTAAACTTACAGTAACTTTAGATCAGCAAGTTGAGTCGCATACCCCTGGCCGAATTAATGTCTACGATTCACACCAAAATACTCCATAAAAGTCATGGTTTACCGCGTATAGAGAAAGGGAAATGCAACAATAGCATTGACCTTTATCATTCAAAAATGCACCTTTGTCAGCGTTCGCGTTAAGTGGTTGCCCGGTTGCCCGGGACACCCAAAATTAGCACCGGGCAACCAACATGTACTTATTTGGTTGCCCGGTGGGCAACCAATTTTTTTACAAGAAGTGAAACACTTAACACATGCATTTAAATATTTTACAGAACGGGCAACCAAAAAATCTGCCGGGCACCCATAATTTCCTGCTTGGTTGCTCGGCGGGCAACCAAATATTTTTCCTTAATTCGGACGCTGACCTTTGCATGTTAGTGTGAATTGGACCAGAGAGAATCAAAAGAAATTACTCGTATGTTTATTCAACAGGGTACTACACGCTTAGAAATGAGTGTCAAATTTTGCTGGGTACAAAAGAAATGTGTAGTTATTATCCCAATATTATGCTAAACATCGATTTCGTAAAACAACTTTTTACACATGCAATAGTTTACTATTGAATTCCGAGTTTTACACTATGGAAGTGTAGAAAAGTGCCCGTAATTGGGTAAAACATGATTTGACACCATGAAAGTGTAAGATTCATCGTATTCTCGTGTCCAGACTCCAGACTCCATTTTATATGACAGAAAGCGGATGTGAAGGAGGCTACTGCGCGATGTACACTCTCAGTAGTAAAAAACAGCACAATGTTGAGCGAAAATACCATGTGGTCTATGACAAAAGTGTCAAGCACTTTGATGAAAGCAGGCTGTAGCGACTATGTCCACTGTTGCTAGAACCATATACACTCTCAGAACAAAGGTTAAAATCTTTAACCATGTTGGTTACAATTTTAACCAACGGGAGGTTACCAGGTGAACCACACAATTGGTTGGTTAAAACTGTAACCAACAGCTGTTGGTTAAACTTTGACCTGTGGTTGGTTACAACTTACAAATTTTAATCATTTGTTGGTTAATATGTTTTGACCAACAGTGGTTGGTTAAACTTTAACCTGTGGTTGGTTACAATTTTTAATCATTTGTTGGTTAATATGTTTTAACCAACAGTAGTTGGTTAAAAAATGTTGGTTAAACTTCTTTCTTTTTTTTGCTAAACTTTAACCCATACAACATTACAATATTGATGTTTCATTGGCCCGATATTGGCTTTCAATATTGGTGCCAACCCGTGGCCAGGACCAACAAGGGACTGGACAAGGCGCAAGATCCTAGCTACGAGGCCGGGAAGCGATAACTTGAAACAGCGGCCGCAATTTTTAGACCACGTCAGAATTTGTATATGAAATCAATCGTGTTATTTCCCGCCCCTGGTATAATGTGCCCATTATTGGAACAAAATTGGTTGCCAACATAATGCCAATTGACATGATTGAAGAGCGCCAATGTAAAACCAATATTGGTCCAATATTAGTTGGCAACATGATGCCAATTGAAGAGCGCCAATGTAAATACCAGGGGGGTGGGGAGAATAACACGATTGATTTCATATACAAATTCTGACGTGGTCTAAATAATATGCGCACAATATTTTCCTCGCCAATGAAATTCTTTGGCGGGAGTCTTGTTATGACCTATTGTTGGTTACAATTATGATGCCTTAACCAACGTTGAATAAACCAAAAATTAACTAGAGCGGTTCTCGGCTTTCGCGGTTCTCGGCTTTCGCTGTTTTTGGGTTTATGGTTTGAGATTTTGAACAAAACCTGACTGGGCCCTGTTAGTGAATAGATTTGGTTGGTGTCATAGTATTATTTGGGAAGAATGAAGGATATTGTAATGGAATTGGAGTTAAATTGTTTTGAAATTATTCATATAAATGCTATCTTTGAGGATTATTCAGTAAGTGTTACCTCTTACTTCACAAATTTGCGATTATACAAGCCAATTGATGAAATTTTGGATGATTGAAGTTTTAAATGTCATCTATAAAATCATAGTAGATCGGTCTGAATACTCATTGTACTTTTTGGGATATGCAGTAAAACTAAACTTCCATTTAGTGTGACGGAAACAGGTAAAAAACAGCCAAATGTTTCTTAAGTGCCATGTATTGGCCAATTCTAAAAACAAAATGTACCTATTGGTCAATTACAATCATGGTAAGTTCCAAATATCTCTTGAACAGGATTTAAACAATACAAGCGAATGATTTCTCAGATTTCTTGGTGGAAAATGCCTTCTAATTAGCCAGAACCAGACCAGGACAAGCATCAAGTATAACCCTACCCTAGAGAATCACTGCAAAAGTCATATTTGCTTGTAATAGGAACTAAGAGGTCTTCACTATACAGGAATAAATGGATATATTTTAAGTTTCTCGAAAATATATATTTTCTATCATTGTCTACCTGATTATCTATTCTAAATATAAATAAATATTCTAGCATATAAGGAAAAATAGTGAAGTTAACATTGGACGCAGCAATCGGGCTTTCTATGTACCAACTGAATATTTGTTTTTTAGTATGCTAAATAAACGCGTGTCATTTCATTTGAGTTGATACTATAATATTTTCAAGCTAAAAAGGTTCATATTGCCTTCAATCTGATTTATACATGATAGTATAAAGTTATATTCAGAAATCATGTATTGTTTTGTATTTTCAGTTTTTAAATCGGGTGGTTATACCTGAGCATACGATACGGAGAGAAAACGAAAAAACATGTATTTATGTTTGGGGTAATTGTCTGTGTCTGTTGTCCAAAATTTCTCTCTGGCTTTGATTGCATCATGACAAAAGTGAAAGAGGTATCAATTAGCATTTGTTATAAATGTGCAGCTATGATTCAGATTTATAATCATGACAAATGTAGTGGTGCTGATATTCATATTAGCGATGTTATGTGTGTGGAGGTAGAACTTTTGTAGTTTGATTGGACAAGAAATAATGGGACAATATCTGTAGGATATAAACAAAGTGTATGATGTTCTTTTGCTGAGCAATGTTTATTATGCACACATACAACATTTTTACTATTAAAATATTTGTATTTTGTTCATTAAAAATGACATTGCAAGGATATATCAACTCTGTGATTATTATGGAGTGCTATAGTTTAGTCAGTTCCAAATTGGCGAAAACTGTTTACCTAAGTGAATGAATTCGGAAGAGTAAGCTTTCTAACGCTTGCATCTTTTTTGTCTTGTTTCCAAAAAGCGTTCTTATAGTCTAGAATTACTTGTTTGCACGGATTGATAATAGTCAAATATATCTTGCTCTGTTGGAACTAATTAAACTATAGCTTATAAACATATTCTAAATCATTCTGTTTACATGAACAATATTGCAATTGAAAACAATTTTTATACTACAAGTAAAACAAATGATGAAGGTATATTATGTGATCTTTCCAGGGAATGCCCTCAACATCGAATACAAAAAATGGAAGCAGTTTTCCTTGTGGATTTACATTTCTGATCATAAATTGTACATACATGCCAAGTTACAGGGCGATACGATTCTACTTTCTAAAAAAAATAGAGGGCGCTCTCTGGAAAATATCACATAATATACCTTTAATATTGTAGTCAAATTGTCACGATGGACCACAGTCATGCTTAACACCAGTTGATAAGTTAAGTTCTGTATAATAGCATAGATAGAATGTTGTTTTTTATTTGTAGATGGTTATGTTTTATGACGGTTTGGGATTTCACAGGCACTGTAACTGGCATTTCTAAAATGACAACCCCCTCCCCCCCCCCCCCCAAAAAAAAAAAATCAAAAAGTTGTGTAGGCCTAGGCGCATAGACCTACGCGGCGTAGCTCATTTCACATACTAATGCGGGCACGCTTCTGAGACAGTCTATTTTCTTTGTTTGGGTTGAAAAAACCATGACCATATACAGTTGAATAGACAGTCAAATTGAATTGGATTTTGTTACTCATAATTAAGTGATTACAATAAATGCAATGTTGGAATTACTTTATGCTAGAGGATTGAGATTGTTTTAATAATCATGTTTGGTAACGATATATAATGTTTGTCTACATATTGGTAGGGTTTGTCTGTTTTTTGGAATCTTTAAGGCGAAATTTGTGGGTAGTTATTTAAAATGTGTGTCTTTTGTGGTTCGAAGCAAAATGAAGATCGAACTGTGAGAAATGACAATTTAAAGTGTGTGATCATATTTTTAGGCTCTTTAAAATGTTATTTATTACTGCAAAGAACATTAGCAAATTTAAATTTGAGGATTGGAATAAAATTGTGAGGAAGGAATTGAAATTAAAATCAAGGGTAGGGCAATATAAAAAAACTCTTGCAGGGTTATATTCTAAATAGCCACAATTATGCTTCGATTGCTTCAAAAGTTTAACAGAGCAATCAGTATAATTTAGATGTGTGTTTTGTAATATTAAATTCAGTGTTTTAACGGTACAATTTTAGGAATTGTGATCAAGTATGAAATGCTTTTTAGTGTGAAATTTGGTTCACAGATTCTGTTGAGCCGTACATATTGCCATTGTATTTGCCATTTCTGTTCAAGTTGTGGTAAATTGAAGCTCTTTCTTGCTAGTTATTGTTATTGCTTTAATTGATCAAATCTGCCAGATTCTAAATATAAATAAACATAATTGCATTCAAAGTTGCAAAGCTTCATACAGAGCATAATTAAGTGTAAACTCCTAGTAGGGTTGTTGGCAATGTAAGTACAGGGGAGAAAATGGGTCAAAATTTACAAAGGACATCATTAATTAATCATCATTGTGTGAAATGTAAAACATGATTATTTAATTTGAAGTAGTAGTACTAATGGTTCCCTGGCGGATGCATGTAGGGTAACTTTTAAATATAATTGTGTTAATTTGCATATCGTTCATATATGAGTTCTTGTTTAGTAGTAGGTTCCATGCTGCCATCAGGGGTAGCTCAGGTAGTTTATCAATGCTGTTATCAGGAGTAGCTCATGTAGTTTATCTATGCCAGTATCAGGGTAGCCTAGGTAGTTTATCAATTGTGCCATCAGTGGTAGCCCTGGAAGTTTCTCAATGATGCTATCAGGGGTAGCTCAATTAGTTTATTAATGCTACTATCAGGGGTAGCTCAGGTAGTTTATCAATGCTGCTATCAGGGGTAGCTCAGGTAGTTTATCAATTCTGCCATCAGTGGTAGACCTGGAAGTGTCTCAATGATGCTATCAGGGGTAGCTCAATTAGTTTAATAATGCTACTATCAGGGGTAGCTCAGGTAGTTTATCAATGCTGCTATCAGGGGTAGCTCAGGTAGTTTATCATTGCTGCTATCAGGAGTAGCCCAGGTAGTTTATCAATGCTGGTACCAGGGGTTGCCCAGGTTGTTTTTCAATGCTGCTATCAAGAGTAGCCCAGCTACTAGTAGTTTATCAATGCTGCTATCAGGGGTAGCTCAGGTAGTTTATCAATGCTGCTATCAGGAGTAGCCCAGGTAGTTTATCAATGGTGGTACCAGGGGTTGCCCAGGTTGTTTTTCAATGCTGCCATCAAGAGTAACTGAGGTAGTTCATCAATGCTACTATCAGGGTAGCTCAGGTAGTTTGTCAATGCTGGTACCAGGGATAGCCCAGGTTGTTTATCAATGCTGCTATCAAGGGTAGCTCAAGTAGTTTATCAATGCTCCCATCAGGGGTAGCTCATATAATATATCAATGCTGCTGCCAGGGGTACCTTACGTAGTTTAGCAATGCTGCCATCATGGGTAGCTCAGGTAGTTATCAATTCTGTTATCAGGGGTAACTCATGTAGTTGATCAATACTGCTAGCAGGAGTAGCTGAGGTAGTTTATCAATGCTAGTACCAGGGGTAGCCCAGGTAGTTTATCAATGCTGTTATCAGGAGTATCTCATGTAGTTTATATATGCCAGTATCAGGGGTAGCCTAGGAATTTATCAATTCTGTCTACCATCAGTGTGGTAGCCCTGGAAGTTTCTCAATGATGCTATCAGGGTTAGCTCAATACGTTTAGCAATGCTGTTATCCGGGGTAGCTGAAGTAGTTTATCAATGCTGCTATCAGGGGTAGCTGAGGTAGTTTATCAATGCTGCTATCATGGGTAGCTGAGGTAGTTTATCAATGCTGCTATCAGGGGTAGCTCAGGTAATCAAGTAGTTTAGCAATGCTGCCATCAGGGGTAGCTCAGGTAGTTATTAATGCTGCCATCAGGGGTAGCTCATATAGTTTATCAATGCTGCTATCAGGAGTAGCTGAGGTAGTGTATCAATACTGCTATCAAGGGTAGCCCAGGTAGTTTATCAGTGCTGCCAACAGGGGTAGCTCAAGTAGTTTATCAATGCTCCCATCAGGGGTAGCACAGGTAATGTATCAATGCTGTCGTCAGAGGTAGCTTTCGTAGTTTAGCAATGCTGCCATCATGGGTAGCTGAGGTAGTTATCAATTCTGCTATCATGGGTAACTCAGGTAGTTTATCAATTCTGCTATCATGGGTAACTCAGGTAGTTTATCAATTCTGCTATCATGGGTAACTCAGGTAGTTTATCAATGCTGCCATCAGGGGTAGCTCAGTTAGTTATTAATGCTGCCATCAGGGGTAGCTCATATAGTGTATCAATGCTGCTATCAGGAGTAGCTGAGGGAGTGTATCAATGCTGCTATCAAGGGTAGCCCAGGTAGTTTGTCAATGCTGCCTACAGGGGTAGCTCAAGTAGTTTTTCAATGCTCCCATCAGGGGTAGCTCAGGTAATTTATCAATGCTGTCATCAGGGGTAGCTTACGTAGTTTAGCAATGCTGCCATTATGGGTAGCTCAGGTAGTTATCAATTCTGCTATCAGGGGTAACTCAGGTAGTTTATCAATACTGCTAGCAGGAGTAGCTGAGGTAGTTTATCAATGCTAGTACCAGGGGTAGACCAGGTAGTTTATCAATGCTGCCATCAGGGGTAGGTCAGGTAGTTTATCAATGCTGTTATCAGGAGTATCTCATGTAGTTTATATATGCCAGTATCAGGGGTAGCCAAGGAATTTATCAATTCTGCCATCAGTGGTAGCCCTGGAAGTTTCTCAATGATGCTATCAGAGTTAGCTCAATAAGTTTAGCAATGCTGTTATCCGGGGTAGCTGAAGTAGTTTATCAATGCTGCTATCAGGGGTAGCTGAGGTAGTTTATCAATGCTGCTATCAGGGGTAGCTGAGGTAGTTTATCAATGCTGCTATCAGGGGTAACTCAGGTAGTTTATCAATACTGCCAGCAGGAGTAGCTGAGGTAGTTTATCAATGCTGCTATCAGGAGTAGCTTAGGTAGATAATCAATGCTGGTACCAGGGGTTGCCCAGGTTGTTTTTCAATGCTGCTATCAAGAGTAGCCCAGGTAGTTTATCAATGCTGCCATCAGGGGTAGATCAAGTCGTTTAGCAATGCTGCCATCACCATAGGTAGTTATTAATGCTGCCATCAGGGGTAGCTCATGTAGTGTATCAATGCTGCTATCAGGAGTAGCTGAGGTAGTGTATCAATGCTGCTATCAAGGGTAGCCCAGGTAGTTTGTCAATGCTGCCAACAGGGGTAGCTCAAGTAGTTTATCAATGCTCCCATCAGGGGTAGCTCAGGTAATGTGTACACACATTTATTGTAAAACAGTAGGCCTTGACAACAATGATGACTGGATTGAGGAAAAAAACCCAGTTCTGAGACCTATTTTATTTAGTGAGAAAGCCAGTTCTCTTATCGAGAAAAACAGTATTTAACCTATTTTTGGCCTATCAATAAAAAACTCAGTTAAGTTAATTTCAGAATTTCTAAGACTATTATTCTTATACCAGGGAGGTGTAATAATAAAAATTAGTATAAATAACATCTCTCTGCTTATACTATAGGCCTTCAAATTATTAATTGCTGTGCTACATTGTAACATAATAGGCCTATACTACGTAGATACGGCATATGAGTGCACCCCACCCCCCCCCCCCCCCCCCCCCGGCAAGAATGGCTGTACCTTCCCGTGCGCGATGACAATAGTAATTAATTTCAAGTGCGCCCCCCCCCCGGGCCAAAATGGTGATAGCTTCATAATTTTTAAAGTACTTTACAAATTGATACAATCAGTGTTGCTATACCCATGCGCCCAACTGTACGCCAACTTGGCAAATACGGCCGATAAAATATTAAATACTTATGAAAAACGTAAAATAATATAACATCATAAAATACGGAAACAATACACAGAAGTATACAGAGTTGTAAATGTTAATAACAATCATAAAGATCGAAATTACTGTTTCAAGAACGCATGCAAACCGTTTTTCCTCTATGTTGGGCGCGTTTTGTGTAAGAGTAAATATCGTCAGACTATTGACTACAATCGATACAATCAGTGTTGCTATACTCATGCGCCCAACTGTACGCTAAACTTGGCGAATTCGGCTATAAAATACAATTATGAAAAATGAAATAAATGATCAAATATGCAATATTATTTCAGAATCATACATACCTAAATTAAATATGATAGCTGTGCGTGCAGAGCAGCCCATCTCTGCCTATGAATGTTTTTCAAGAACGCATGCAGACCCGCTTTCCCGCGGTATTGGGCGCATTTTCTGGTGTGTAGTAAATTCGGTAAGCCATACCGATTCGTCAGCTAGATTTACCTGTCAATTGATGAGCCACAATAAAACCGCTCAAGTGCGTATTTCGCCGACGATAATGACCGTACTTGGTCAATATTCTCACGGAACTATGAATGGGCTAACATGCCGCTATTGTCTTCAACTTCAAGTGTTATATTGGCTTTATGGTTTCTAACATTCCATGTAATTTATTTGTAAAGCTGAATATTCCATTAGACTTTAAGGGGGTGATGGTTGTAGAATAAAATACCAGCAAAAAACTTCGCATAAATACCGATAAAAAAAACCCCCAAACTTTGCCCACCCAACCCAAAAGATATACCATGGCAGGTAGTAAGCTCGTAATTCTTACTACATGTACAACCTGCCATGGAATGGACCGGGGAATGGATATTAGACTCGCCTTGAGGCTAATAAAAATTCCACCTGAACCCAACATCCAACAGTCCCACAACTTAGAATAATGGTGAATCCCTAATATAGTGTAAACCGGGGCCTGGTACCGAGGTTAATATACACCTAGCACATAAAGTCCCTGACCAGGTGCTTTGAGGTTGGCTAATTCAAAATATATAATCGGTACCAAAAATCTGAGATATATATTGAATGTGCAAATTTCTTCTCCGCAGTTTGATACCTCATTCAACAAAATCGAATGGATACTTTTA
This sequence comes from Ophiura sarsii, assembly GCA_035610835.1. Taxonomy (NCBI): domain Eukaryota; kingdom Metazoa; phylum Echinodermata; class Ophiuroidea; order Amphilepidida; family Ophiuridae; genus Ophiura; species Ophiura sarsii. The sequence goes on along the minus strand of CM069442.1, from coordinate 48,058,851 downwards.
AAGTTATGGCGATTTCAATGACCGCGCATAACAACAGCAAAGTTGCACTAGGTATTCATTGAATTGTGTGTGATTACTGTCATAACTGACACACACATCAATGATTTCCTATACCTAGTGCAACTTTGCTGTTGTTATGCACGGTCATTGAAATCGCCATAACTTTAAAAGTATCCATTCGATTTTGTTGAATGAGGTATCAAACTGCGGAGAAGAAATTTCCTCATTTAAAGTATATCTCAGATTTTGGGTACCGATTGTATATTTTGAATTAGCCAACCTCAAAGCACCTGGTCAGGGACTTTATGTGCTAGGTGTAGGTCACACCCCCTGTGTTTAGAGTTATTGGACTGCGCAAATTCTCAGCTTCAAGGTCGATGCCTGTTTTATGATGACCTCGAAACTAACAGCCAAAGTTCACCTTCGGCATACCTTAACGCACGCACAGCGACGTGTAATAGAGGAGATTACAATATTATTGGACTGCGCAAATTCTCAGCTTCAAGGTCGATGCCTGTTTTATGATGACCTCGAAACTAACAGCCAAAGTTCACCTTCGGCATACCTTAACGCACGCACAGCGACGTGTAATAGAGGAGATGACAATATTTTCCCGACATTTCTTGATTAAGTCCCAACGATACGAACTTATATACGGATTACAGCTTTGTCATAATCGCGTCTGTCTAATAAAGTTCTCTATCGATCAACCATAGCACACTTGACAGTGCAGTGATAGTGACCTTAGTCAAATGAACGAGTATGTTGGGACATTTCTTCCGGCATGAGCTGATCATCGAATTCAATACTGGGGGCCCAGTAATTATATTTTTACTCTTTAACCAACGCAGTATTAAAAGTAATTTTTAACCAACGCTTCATTTTTAACCAATGTTGAATACTTTTTAACCAACATTCTTTTAACCCATGGTTATTTAATACCTGTTCTGAGAGTGTACTAGGGTCAATAACCCGGTATTGTGTTAGTGCAGGGAAATAGCAACCAGTTTGATGGCCTGAGGTCAGACTACCATATTCTGGTCCGGTAAAGCGAGCAAAACACTGCTTGTTGTGTTCATATTAATTGCGGCACCATATCGGTTATGTTATTTTGCAGTATCCAGCCTTGGCGGACGACGGCATATCGGTCAGAAACTTCTAGTGCAGGTACAGGACCTGAGGACCTTATCCCGGCTTTTTGTAGGTAAAATGTGATATGATTTATACATGTATAGTCTTGTAGAATAAAAGAATAGTCTTATGGGAGTGAAGTAGTGACAGATCTGGTCTGAGATCTAGGCCATACCTATTGCGAATATAATAATCGTATAAGCTTATTATATACGCAAATAGTACAGGACTATTACAGCTACTTCACTCCTAATAAATTGTCTTAAAATGACTATAACATGTATAAACATATCACAATTTCCAAATCCGGGATTTCTTGCTGGAGGCAGGCCTTGAAGACTTTCTTCAAGGCCTGCCTCCAGCAAGACAGCTTTGACCGTTGTCACCCGCCATAGCTTAAAATGGGTAAAAATATGCATAATGTAGCGTAAAGTGCTACACAACAAAAGGGTAAATTGCCTACACAGCATTATTGGGTAAAGGAAATTTACCCAATTTTTGTGTACCAAAATGACACAAGTGTTGGGTAAAACCTCTATACAACCCCGGTTGTGTAAAGTGTTACACATAATTGGGTCAAAATAGGGAACATGGTCGTTTTGGGGTAAACATTTACCCAACGATATTGTGTCAAAGTTTTAAAGTTTGTTACATCATCAACTACTTCGTTAACTCAGTCGATTACGGCGTTCGCAAGTGTTATTGCTCTAAAGTTCTAAACGGTCAAGTCTACGAAAATAAGATGAACAGATGATTTCAGTTTGGCAAAATTTCGCATGTTCTGTCATTTTCTGTGTAGAAAGCCGAGTTACCGATCGATGTAACTATTGGCCAGTCGAGGTAAAGTATACTAGCCGTGCGTGTGGTGTCGCGGGAGCACATTATTATCAAGGTCAATCTTTCAACGGTTTGCCGACGTCGGCAACCTGACCTTTACACATCGGTCTCCCTTAAGATAATATAGCATTATAATTTACTAGTTTCATTATATTTATGCTTTTTTTCATGCCAATCTCAACATTTACCAACTAATTTCAGCCATTTATTTCTATCTTGTCATATTTAGTCATATAAAATAGTTTATATTAACATAAAATTGCGAAAGAAGATTAGAATGCAAATATGACACCCAAAATGGCTTAAAATATTATATACCTGCATTTTTTTTAAATTAATTTATGTGTACCAAAATGACACACAAGTATTGGGTTAAACCTCTACACAACCCCGGTTGTCTAAAGTGTTACACATAATTGGGAAATGGTCGTTTTGGGGTAAACATTTACCCAACGATATTGTGACAAAGTGTTAAACTTTGTTGGGTAAAATTTAGCTATTTGATGGGTAAAATGTTCACTATGTGTTGTGTTAGACTCTACAAAATCACTGTTGTGTACATTTTTACCCAACAAACAACCATGTGCCTTTTTTACCATCGTGAAGTGTAGTATTTTACCAAACATTGCTTAATATTTACTAAGAGTTTTAGTCTGTTGCGACAATAAATTGTCTCTCATGTTATATATATATTAAACTAGTATCTTTAGAAAAAACGCGTCGGTGGCAATTGAAATTCTTCAAACATTTTGAACAACTAAAATTATTGCCTGAATTCACCGACGCGATTTACGTTTCACTCGGTGTTTTATTATACTTAACCTCGAACCCAAGAGCAATCGGGACAATGAGTGCATCTTTTCAGATGCGGAAGATAAGATATCTGAGTCAGGTACACGTCTGGTGATCTTCTTTCATATTGCTCTCCACACTTAGCTATAGCTCTGGCGTCTGCAGCATTCGGCCCTTTTGTGTATATGTAACGAGTGACAAACATTTTCAAATCACCGAGAAATTCTTGTGTTGAAAAGAGCTCCGTACCACATTATGCGAGAAAATGGTGCTCTTTAGAGTAGGAGATGCTTTTCGCTTCTTGCCTTGCCTTGCCCATACATACACACCCAGTAAGAACATGCAGTGGTATAGTGGATGCAGCCATATCCTCATCACACAAACACCTAGCACTGACCAGATTGCATTTGCGTTTCACAAACAGGAATCATAAGGTTTTCTGAGCAACATTATGGTGCTTCAACATATATAGTTGTTGGTGTCCATTACACGACAAGGCCCGCTTAGCAGCGCTATAAATTGCTGCCCTAAAAACCGGCACCAAATTTAAGTAGTTTAAACGCATGAGCGTGGATGTAATTTGCAACATAATGGAAACTCACCCATGCAGTTAGCAAGAAGTAATGCTCGTACACGCCCCGAATTTAAATATACAACCAGAAAATCCTCTAGTAGTAATTGATAACAATAGGTTTACCAGACCGAATTAATAGCGCTCCTAAGTGGGCAATTTATGTCATGTTCAGTGTCGAGAACGACAGTCAGTGTCGAGAACGACAGCCTCATCATAACCATCTGACCGAAGTGTGTTGTATACATGATATGATGAACATGGCGGTCTGCCTCTTTTGGGAGGCAGGTAAGGTCTGACATATGCTGATCTATGGTGAGGTTTTTGGCAGGGCTGCCCATTACACAGTAGATGAGCTCGATGTTGGCTTTCGCGACTGTCTGTTTGAATTCCTCTTATGTAGGAATGCTTGAAGACGGTCCTTATTTTCAGGCTAACCAAGAAGAGCATGGCAATATCTGCTGAAGGTAAATGTATCCTCTTACTTCATTAAGCAAACACAGTATCCTCTAACGTCATGGATCAAACACAGTATCCAGTCAAAAAGGGAAGGCAAATATCCTGAACTCTCAAGTCAGTCTTCACAAATGAATCAGGTCTTTCCATGTCTCAGCCAGCAGCCAGACTTATCCTGACATCGAACCGCTTGAGATTGTCACCGAAGGTATCCTTAAATTTCTTCAGGACCTCAACACGAACAAAGCATCTGGACCAGATGAGATCCCTAATACTCAAAGAGTGTACAGGCTGTCCCAAAATGAATAGAACCCATCGATGTCCAAAGTTCAATGATTTTTTTGTCATCATCAAAATCGATGAGATAAGGTCCGTTGTATTTACATCATCTTTGTCATACTGTTCTATCTTATTAGAAATTTAGATCATGAATATCGGATTTATCAAACTCAAGATACACTCCATTATATAAAAACATGGTGATTTCACCTTTTTGACAAAGTGCTAAAAATGTGTGTGCTATTACAGCTTGTTTGAAGAAACGTGTATTCTCATAATCTCTTGTCTACTCAATATAATCTTGTGTGTCTTTCTGTGGTAACTGTTATTAGTTATAGGTGTTCAAATCATTAATAATTCTTCTCCTTAATTCAATTACCGGGGGAAAGAAATTTGTCACACTTGAGTGACCCCATGCATTGTTTTATTTGACAAGTGTTTAGGGACTTCTAAATGAAGTGGTATTTGGTGAATCACCAGTGGCTTAGATTTCATTTTCACATTGGAGAATGAATTTCGTGACAAGACATTTTTACCAAGTAGGAAATTACATCCCCAATATGAAAAAGAAGTCTGATGGGGCCCTCACATGTATCCGTGTGAGCTGGGCGGCCCCTTACCGTGTGAAAAATAGGTGCGGACGGCGGCACACACGGTGGGCCGTTTCTCGTCCGTTAAACACGTTCAGGGGACTTTGCCGGCCACTGGAGTTTTGAACATGCTCAAAACTCCTGGCGGGTGAGTAAAAGCGGCGGCGAACGATGAGAGCCCGGTATGAGGACGGTATAAGGACGGCACACCCGTTTCGCACCCGTTTCGCACCCGTTCGCAGGGCGGTGATGGACGGTGGTGGACGTCGACCATCTTAGCGACGGGCTGCGAACGGCCGCATGCAGCCTGGTAACCGTTCGCGGAACGGACTCTCAGCAGGCATATTGTATTATAGATGTTGGTCGTGCGAATTCCGGAATGCAAATGAAGCGGCGAGCTTGAGCGCTCAGCTTAAAAAGGGTGGTTTGATGATGTAATCAAGACATTTCGGCCGGTACCCAGGCGTTCCAACCGGTTATGAACCGGTATGGAGGTGGTATGCACACGGTAAGGACACGGTGAGAACGGTAAGCTAGACCTGTAAAGGCCGGTGAGCCCGGTACCAGGTCGGTGAGAACCCGGTACAGACCCGGTGTAGAGCGGTATGGACCGAGGACCCGGTGAGGAGGTGTTATGCACCCGGTGAGAACGGTAAGCTAGCAAAATATGAGGACGGTGAGCCCGGTACCAGGCCGGTGAGGACCCCGCATAGACCCGGTATATATCTGTATGGACCCGGTGACCACCAACAAAAAAACAATGCGCCTGTTGACATTTTTAACTGATTGTTTGGACTCTGTTGTTTTTCTATTAGACGGTAAGGTGGCCGCGTACCTCCACCGCCCTGCGAACGAGCGCGAAACGGGTCCGCCGTCTTTTTACCGTCCTCAAACCGGGCTCTCACCGTCCGCCGCCGCTTTTACTCACCCGGCAGGAGTTTTGAACATGCTCAAACTTCCTGCCGGGCGCGGATGGCCGGCAATGTCCCCGGCAACGTGTTCAACGGACGGGAAACGGCCCACCGTGTGACATCACCGTGTGCCACCGTCTGCACCAATTTGTCACACGGTAATGGGCCGGCCAGCTCACACGGATACATGTGAGTACAAATGTATTTTACAGAGATTCCCGGAATGTGAGCGAAGCGGCGAGCTTGAGCGCTCAGCTTATACAGGGCAGTTTGATGACGTTATCAAGGCGGTTCGGTCGGTACCCAAGCGTTTCGGCCGGTGAGGACCTGGTGATGAGGTGGTATGAGCCCGGTTCCAGACCGATAAGGACCCGGTATAGAACAGTATGAACCCGGTGACAAAAAAAAATCAATGCGGCCGTTGACATTTTTTGCTGATTGTTCACCGTGTTGGACTCTGTTGTTTTTCTATAAGACGGTAAGGGGCCGCCCAGCTCACACGGATACATGTGAGGGCCCCATGAGCCACTGCTAATTACCCATGACCACGTCTTTACCTGTTTAGATGTCCCTCAAGTTAAGCCTCAAACTAGCTCATTATAGAAACAAAGCTTGGGGTCGCTCATGCGTGAAGATCCATTTTTACTCTTCAAATTGAATCAAAATGAAGAAGTATCGACGGCTTGAACAACAATATGATACAACAGCAATTTTAAAATTGAAAGGAACCAAAGGTATTAGCAGACAAGAATGTATTAGTTTGTTTCAAACAAGCTGTTTAAAAACACATTTTTGTGCACTTTGCCAAAAAGGTGAAATCACCATGTCTTACACAACGGAGTGTAACTTCATTAAAATAAGTCCGATATTCATGATCTAAAATTCTAATGAAAGGGTACAGTATAGCAAATATGATAGAAAACAACGGATCTAATCTCATTGATTTTGATGATGAAAAAATTTATTGAACTTTGGGCATCGATGGGTACTAATTATTTTGGACAGCCTGTAGTGCTGAAATGGCTCCTCTCCTTTCAGCCCTTTTCAACCAATCAATCCGCTCTGGTGAGCTCCTAGATGACTGGACCACAGCTAACGTGACACCCGAGGCAATCCTAGTAATTACCGGCCAATGTCCTTGACTTCAGTTGTATGTAAACTTCTTGAGCACGTTCTTCATCGTCACATCATGTATAATCTTGAGCGCCACCAAATGCTATCAGACACCCAACATGGATTTAGGAAGAAAAAAGGATGCGACACTCGACTCCTTATCACGGTCAATGATATAGCCAAATCTATCGAAAAAGGGAAACAAATTGATGGCGTATTTTTGGAATTCTCCAAGGCTTTTTTGACAGAGTACCGCATCAGAGACTTCTCTGGATTTCATTTTTTTTAACCACACGCTCTCAGAGAGTCGTCCTTGGAGGTGTGAGCTTTACATCAGCTAATGTCACACAAGGGACGGTCCTGGGCCCTTTACTTTTTCTGTATGTCAATGATATACCGTCTTATATTTTATCAAAGAAAAGGCTTTTAGCAGACGATGGATTATTATATGGTGAAATAAATTCAATCTCCGATACTGCCGCTCTCCAACAAGATCTCGACTCCTTATGCAGATGGGAGAAAGAATGGGAAATGAAATACAACGTGGGTTAATGCTTCATTATGCACATGTCAACCAAAAAGTCACCAATATTTCATAGCTACAAAATCAATGGGAAACCTCTACTGGCAATCCCCAACAACCAATATCTCGGCCTCATATTCAGTAGTGACTGCAGATGGTTATCGCATATAAACAAAGTCACAACCAGTGCCAAGCAGACCATCGGCGTCATCCGACGTAATTTGAAGTCGTGTAGCAGCGAGGTAAAATCACATCTGTATCAATCACTAGTATGCCCACACCTAGAATATGATGTATGCGGATGAGCACCTTACACAGCCGCAGAGTCAACACAACTAGAGAGCATCCAGAGGTACGCCGCCAGGATGTGTTGCAATAACTACACAAGACAGGGAAGCGTCAGTAATACGCTCACAAATCTCGACTGGCCACCGCTTGAAACCAGAAGGACTCATATTTATGGGCGGCCAAATACGCCAAAAGGGTACAAAATGTGAAAGGTAGTGTAGAAATGCAAAAGGTAGTGTAGAAATGTAAAAGGTAGTGTAGAAATGTAAAAGGTAGAAAATGTGAAAGGTAGTGTATCAAATGTAAAAGGTAGAAAATGTGAAAGGTAGTGTAGAAATGTAAAAGGTAGTTTAGAAAAAGCGATCGGTACGATTTAGTTAACATGTGCAAATTTCCAGATATGTGCGCTTTGGTTGAGAGGCACAAATGCCGCGAGGTACTTATTCTCCGCGATGTACGTATTCTTCGCAAGGGGTACAAATTCGTCGCGAGGTACAAATTGAAATAGGTAGAAAAATTGAATTACGTGAGTAATTTGTACACTACCTTTTACATTTTGTACCCTTTTGGCGTATTTGGCCGCCCATAAGGGCGACCAAATACGCCAAAAGGGTACAAATTCGTCGCGAGGTACAAATTGAAATAGGTAGAAAAATTGAAATACGTGAGTAGTACGGATAGAATTATATATACGACAGGAATTGGTCGTTTAAGTTTGTATTCGTTTAGGAGTGTCATCAGGGTTACATCAGGGGTTGGCACTTTGCTTGACACAGTTGTTTTAGGTTTTTGGGTGTTCAAGGGGATGTTTAAGGGGGTGTTCAATGGGGTGTTCAAGGGGTGTTCAAAAAAACTGTGTCAAGCAAAGTGCCAACCCCCTGATGTAACCCTGATGACACTCCTAAACGAATACAAACTTAAACGACCAATTCCTGTCGTATATATAATTCTATCCGTACTACTCACGTATTTCAATTTTTCTACCTATTTCAATTTGTACCTCGCGATGAATTTGTACCCTTTTGGCGTATTTGACCGCCCTTATGGGCGGCCAAATAGGCCAAAAGGGTACAAAATGTAAAAGGTAGTGTACAAATTACTCACGTAATTCAATTTTTCTACCTATTTCAATTTGTACCTCGCGACGAATTTGCACCCCTTGCGAAGAATACGTACATCGCGGAGAATAAGTACCTCGCGGCATTTGTACCTCTCAACCAAAGCGCACATATCTGGAAATTTGCACATGTTAATTTAATCGTACCGATCGCTTTTTCTAAACTACCTTTTACATTTCTACACTACCTTTCACATTTTTGTGCACTATACCTTTTACATTTCTACACTACCTTTCACATTTTCTACCTTTTACATTTCTGCACTACCTTTTACATTTTATACACTACCTTTTGCATTTCTACACCATCTTTTACACTTCTACACTACCTTTCACATTTTATAACACTACCTTTTGCATTTCTACACTTCCTTTCATATTTTATACCACTACCTTTTGCATTTTTACACTACCTAACACATTTTGTACCCTTTTGGCGTATTTGGCCGCCCATACATATTCGCACCAACATGATGTACAGAATAACTCACGACCAAGACGACATCGACGTAAACGCCAACATGATCCCCCAAAAAAGACAGCACCGCCGTTCTCACAATTTTTTATACCAACGTGTCTTCTCTAAAAGCAAGATATTCTGCACAAGTTTTTTCCCCAGCTCACTCTTCCACACTGGTACAGCCATCTACTATCATCAGCAAGCCGGCGCTCAACCAGTTCAAAAACACCACTATCGACTTCCTAAGCAACAAAACTCCAGCCGGTATCTAAACAAAATCTAGCTCTGCGCTTCGTCAACTGTAGCGGGATGCGGGTTTTACCGTTTTGCTGGAGTATAAGCCTTACAGATACAGATACAGAACACATTACGGATCGACTTATTTTTCAGGCGCACTAGTCGTTTACTGTCATTGACTGAGAAGCCCTGATCATAAGAATCATTTATCAAAATAAATCTCTCTGCATTCTTGTGCCGTTATTATAACATACTGCATAAGTTTCTTAGCATAGTCATCCCAGGTTTACATGCTGCCATCCACCTTTTCCTTCACTTGTATGGTACCCATGAGACCCAAATCAATACTTGACTATACGTTAGGCTCTGGTAGTAATGTGCAATTCAGGATTTGCTGAAGTTTGCTCTTGTGTTTTACGCATTGTTTCAATTGCATTAAAGATGGAAAGGCATTCGTCTGTGACTCGATGCTGCATGACATCTTCAAGGCGTAAGGCACCGATCAACTAATCCACAGAATGCTGCAGAAGCCAGTGCTACAAGTTGGAGAGAAATGAAACTCATCTATAATGATTCCTACAAGTTCAACGGGGTAAACGAAGAGTAGCATCAGAAGCGACGATAGCAGCGATGATGACAAAAGTGACTCTAGCTGTTGGTATACCTGGAATCGAGCAGCGATAGTGAATCGTCATAGACAGTTTAACAAACTCTTATCTGTGCAGTTGTCAAGTATGGGCTCTAATTAATCTAATGGGTACCTTGAATTTCCAAAGATTTCATTATTACATCACATAAAGTCATACATGAGTAGATTATTTCCAAATGAATAGGAGCATTCCATATAATGTATATAGGACCCACGACCATTTTAAAGCTATTGTCGTGATGGGTGCTTCAGTGGCCACAACAATTTTCATGCCACAATGAGTAGGAAAAATACCTAATTATCTGTCTATTTAGTTTCAGGTATACAATGGTTAGTATTTCAAGATGGCCGACAGCGTAGATTCTTAAAGGTCAATGCAGTCAACCAATGTAATATACCCTCATTCCAGTTGAATTTTCCTGTCAACATGGTCAACGTTGATATAAAAAGAAACTGTTTCGTTAATTTAGGTCCTATAATACAACAAACAAATTGCAACATTTTATTTTCAATATGGCCGCCAGCTGCCATCTTAACTTTCGAGGTCCACACCAGTCTCAAAATGCTACAGTCAACTTAGCAATTGCTCTAGCATGCCAAAATTAATACTAGCAAAATACATCTTATTTGTCATTCTAAATTGTCCGGGTGAAGATACGTATATTACATTATTATCCCATTTACAAGACGACATTGGCAGCCATATCTTGGGTTTAGAGGTCAAGAGGGTATTAAAATGCAACATCACTCCAACAGATTTGATGTGTTACAACTAATGAGAAATGACACCTCATAGGTCATCATCGCTCATCTGGTTCCCGAGAGATAACTTTTTAGGTATTTCAAAATGGCTGCCGGTAGCCAACCTGGATTTTGAGGTCCAGACTGTCTCAAAATGCCACAATCACATTTTCCAAACGATTTTTTATGCCAAAATTAGTAGGAAAATAAACCTTATTTGTCATTATACATAATCTGTGCAAAGATTATTACGTTTTCACAATTTCGAGACGACATTGGCAGCCATCTTGGATTTAGAGGTCAAGAGGGTACCTAAATGCAATAAACCTCACTCCAACTGATTTGGTTTGCTACAATTAGTGGCAAATGACACCTGATTTGTCATTATCGCCCATTTGGTTCCAGGGAAATCAATATTTAGGTAATTCAAAATGGTGGCGGCGGCCATTTTGAAAACGCCCTCTAAAAACGTTGGCCGTCACCGTCACGTGTATAGAAGCTATTTTTTATTAAAATTAGTCCATCTTGCCAAATGCATAAAGAAAAAAAGGTATCCTACATTTGGTCACGAATCTCATGGAAATTAAGTTCTCTCTCCCTACACATTCTCTGAAAAAATTGAGAGTGAGTAAGTCGTTTTTAATTGGATATAATGTACATTGTATGAACAGTGAAGGGCGATATAATATAATAACGGTTTGGTTGAAATTAGCATTGCCGGCTTCCGATGATATGATGATATTCAGGGTGTGTTGGAGACGCACTCTTCGTAGGACTGACAACTAGCAACATACGGTGTTCTTAGTGTTGTTTCGCGAACATTCATTTGAAGTTGCAAACGAAAAAAATCCTTGTTGTGATCAATGGCAGATTGTTGTCAGTACATTATTACTATTTTTATAATCATTTTTGAAACACATACCGACCCATATCTTTATGTACAGTTTGCAGTTTCATGCTCATTTTACTTTTACCCTGCCCATACCGGGGAGGGGGTCGATAAAAGAAACAACCAGGATGAAACTATGACAAAAAGACCGACTCATACGGTGCCGGGAAGTGATCCCGAGTGCACTTGCGCCGGGAAGTGATCCAGAGTGCACTTGCGTGAGAGTCCAAGTCAAATTGACCGCAATACCAGGTAGTCGCGCTGCTCATAACGAAGTGTTTCGTCACCATTTTGGCTGTCATGATTTATACAATGGTATTTTGTAATTCAATGGTGAATAATTGAACTCAATTTAGAAGTTGTTTTAGTACAATCAATTTGAAATTTCACCTCTAATCACGAGATGTTACCGTAATGTTAAATGGATGAGGGGCGTTAATCACACCACCGAGTCCTTCCACTGACAGAGGTGATGAATCCGGTGACTTTGTAATCGTAAACTGATGAAGCATGTGTGTGAAGAACAGAAACAGCTCCATCTTGGCTAGGTTTTCACCCAAACAAATTCTTCGTCCTGAAAAGTTTATTAAATAAACATACACATATTAATAGTATTAATCAGGTAATTGTCTCATATATTTGATTTTCAAATTTTGCAGTGAGTCAGTCCTGACCAATACCTAAGTACGCTATCAAATTAATTACAATACATGTAGATCAGTTAGATGTTTTTGTTTTTACGTGAATGCATCCGCTAATGTTACGCTTAGCACTTTGCATGGTATATGCAAAAATCAAGCCATAAAATGATCGATATTAATGAAAAAGGGATGCGAACTTCAAATGTTAAACATGTTAAAGGTCAAAACACAAGTCATTAACTTATTATTACAGATTGGCGTTAAAGGGACACAAAGTAGTGTTGGATTATTTTTATTTAAATTAATTTACTTCAGAATTCAAGATGAACATTAAAAATTACCATTATTGTTGTTGCTACTCACAAAAACACAGCAAAACTTGATTAAAACAATACCATCGCTATTTATTGAAACTTTTCTTAAAACGCCCTCTATGTGAATGGTTGGCATTATGTATCATGCATACTGCAGGGGGACACTGTCTGATCGCGGCTCGATCAGCATTTTTGAATCGACGTTTTGTTGTACAAAGAGGGCTGATTTTTCTTAATCCTTATAGGTGTAAGTTCATACATGTAATACAATTGTAAAAATAAGCTAATTCCAGTTTTTATCATAATTGAGGGCGCAGCCTCCAATACATCTGTTAGTGTCCCTTAAGTGTCATAATTCCTAGAAGTTTATGCCTTAGGTAAACAACCCAAGCAATGCATCTATGATAATACATGCCAAACGATTGTAAGTAGGTATTTGGTGTAATATGTTGGAAGGTTGAGTTTGTTTGACAAAGAAAAAAAGATGTTATTATTATGACCCGTATAGGCTTAACAAAATAACTTTCCAAAAACACAAGACAATTTTCTGCACGGAGATCGTTTGATTTTCGACCCATATTAACCACTTCCCAGCTAAATACGTCGAAAATAAATAAACAAAGAGTCAGTTCCCTGAAATTGTGTGGACATTCAGATGTTCATAAATTGTGACGTGTTATCTTCCTTTTACGATTCATGGGTACTTAACAGATTGGTATTTCGTAGTTTATTATATGGTTTTTCCGTAGCTTTTAGCAAAGAAATATCGAAACATGGTTGGTTCGGCAATGTATCTCAAATGATCTGAGTTACCTTTTATGAGCAGGCTATCACAAAGGCTATCAGCCTAGTCGTAGGTACTATGTTCAGGCTATGTTGCTATTTATTGTAATCAATCATTCACAAAATCCCGCTTTGCTACTGCATTCGAAGGCATAATTGTATCAAGACAACATACGTACCAGTTGAAAAAGGAATGAGTTCATCCTTTTTTTTCACATCCCCAAATTCGTCCAGAAATCGGTTTGGTCTAAATTCTGATGGCTCCTCCCATATTTCCGGGTCATTGTGTACGGCCCACAGATTGGATATCAGGTATGCACATTTGGGAATATAAAAGCCTTTGATGTTAGCTGCATTCGCCGCGCGGTGCATGATACCAAACTGTAAAACAGAGGTAATGCGTTGTATTTCAAGAAGTACGGCTTCTGTGTATGGCAATCGAGGAGCATCCGAAAGCTGTGGGTAGCGATCTCGTCCCACGGTGTTGTCGATTTCTTTATGGATCTTATACTGGATATCTGGATATATCATCATGTATACAAGGCACCATCTCAGTGTAGTCGCGGTGGTTTCTGATCCTGCACCGAAAAGATTCACCACTGTGGTAACGAGTGTGTCGCCGGTGAGATGAGAACAGTCGTGGTCATTTGGGGTCGTTTCAGTTTCGTTTAGAAACACGTCGATGAAGTCTTTTGGATTAGCAGGTTCATGGTTAACACGATGTTCATCGACTATCTTGGTGATAAATACAGAGAGACTTTTGAAATTATCGGTGACGATCCCGTGTGTCTTCGGCTGTAGATATCTTACAAAGGGAACGAATAAATGCGCTCCAGATGGTCCGACAAGTTTGACCTGTTCGCTGAGCATACACAAGAGTTGCTGAAATTGTTTGTCAGAGTATTCGTAACGCTTGCCGAGAATCACGGAGCATATTACATTGGACGCGGCGTTGCTAAGGAAATGATGTGGATTAAAGCTCTTTGTTTTCTGGATAAGGAATTCATTTACTAGAGCTTTGGCTTCTGTTGATATCTGGTGTTCAAAACTTCTTTTATCGACGCCAAAGTCGTGTAGCGTACTCAGCGTAAATCGTCGCAGTTGCTTCCATGCTTCCCCAGACGCAACGGCAACACCTGTAAATAAGCGATTAAAGTTATTTGGTTTGTATGAATGAAATCGGTTTCTAACCTTTAAAAATTCTTTGCCATATTTCGAGTGCAACTGTTCTTCTTTATATCCGATGCCCTCCCGTTCACTGCAAAAATAGTTATCAAATAACTAGAAACGCTTCGACAGCGGAAATCCATAACAAGTAGGCTATAGACGAGTTTAATAGTAGCCTAATGGGAGAGGAAATTCGAATCGCAAAAATGTGAAAAGATGTACCTCACAAAATGGAGGCGCTATCTTGACAACGCCATGATTGACAGCACGAAAGTCCTTATAAGGGACATTGAGACGCGAAATGTACCTCACAAAACGAGGGCGCTATCACACTAGAGGCTTCAATATCTGCAATGGGAAGTCTGTATTAGTGGCACTGGCCTGGTTTAATCATGTAGGCCGTCGGATGACTCTATTGGTCGAGTTTGCGTCAAATATGTAGCTCGACTAATAACGTCATCCGACAACATACTCGAATCTCTCTTGTAAAGGTTGATTACAACTTTCCGATAACCCGTTGTTCATGTACCCTGTTTAAACAATTTAATCTAAACGTGTGTTTTATATAGCAGGGTTCTTGAACAATTCCACTTGTTTAAAACTTTTAAATAGAGTTTTCACAGTGTACAGTTTGGGGTTGTGTAAAATCACCTTGTCACAATGTCCACAATGCTTTGCGTAGCTATAGAGTAGTAATGTTACGTCATCGACATCGAATCGTGGCTCGAATAATATGAAATACTGTGTTGCATGAGATCCAGAAATAATTAAAAGATAATCCTTTTTTCTATTACTAATCGATCATTCGATGGTGAACCTAAACGAGATATCTGGAAAACCATTGAACTTAATTCTTGTCCCAAACACAAAATATACAAGACCGACTGATATACCTTGATGACGTCGTATTCAGTATTATGATTTTACATAGCATTATTTTGTTCTTAACATAATCTACTAAACTTGATACCGATTCAGTGTGATTAAAGTCAAATTTCAACAAATGGCTGACTTTGCACAACATGTTAAAAGGAATATCAATCGAAATGTAAATAATAAAACCTGAGGTGTGTCACGTATTCGTACAATCGTTGTGTTACTGTTAGTTTTGTTTTGTTTTTACACGAAATAACAATAGGCCTACATGTCTTAAATTTAACACGCTAGAATAGAATTCCCTTACGTGACATTAAGAAATCCGTAAAGGTATGATCACGTTTATGTCACGTTTTAAAAATGGAGAGTAAACAAGGGGGAAATTAGATCGAATGTTCTAAAATATTATTCTTTCTGACTGGTGAAATGAGACAAAGTTTATGTTTTAAAGAAAGAGGCTGTATTAACACTATCTACAAATTAATAGACATAATACAAAATAAAATTAAAAAAAGACATGGACCACTTGCCCATCATTAGTGTAACTGATCCAATTATGTTCAAAGGGTTAAATACATGTACACCGGAATCAGTGAATGACAACACAGAAATTATGCACATATGTCGATACAAACATATTTACACAATATTTAACGTGTAAAAACGATATATATCTCACAAAACCCAGATTTTATATGATTTTCATGGTTAATGTGTAATTAGCAGTGATACTCGATAATCACGATAAAGCAACAACAAAAATTATGATTCAAGTAAATGTTTACCGATTTGCGATGGTAAGAACCCCATATCTGTTTCATATATAACAATTTGTTTTTAATTATTTAATGTAAGTATAGTATCATTTAGTACTTAACTGCAAACGATCTTGATAATGATCAAGCTTTAAATCATGTCATTGGGGGAAGTGGTTTAATATGACCATGTTAACCCAATGGTTTAATTTCACACAGAAAGCATGCAGTGAATCAAAATACATGAATGCTAATTCTTCATTACAAATAACTTTACAGGCAGGTCATATACGATATCGTTCATAATGCCCAGGGTTTAAACCATTATAAAGTAATTTCATGTAATATCGGAATTATTCATCAATAGCAGAAAATGTGACATACGGAATAAAATGCTCAAAAATATCTAAGCCAAAAAAAAGATTTCTTCACATTCTATGCAATTTACTGTAAATTTGTCACCAAAATATTTCAAAACCTGCTATTATTTGTCATGATAGTATGTTTGTTGTTAGCCATTACAATGTTTTCTGTAAATCAGCAAGCATCTTTGAATTAACAGGTTTTAGGGCGCTTGTGTCCTACAATTAGACGAGGGCCTTCAATTCAATTAAGATAGGCACTTTATAATGTGCAAAAAACTAGTAACTTGACTGAATTCATGCTCATGATCATTATTTAGTTCGTAGCATTTTATGAATAATACTATTTATTGCTAATCCAAACCGCCAATGTCCAAAGTTAGCAACATAACAACATAACTCGCCATTACTCTCTGTGAATTTGCAATCATTTTTTAAAAATGTTTTAACTTAAAAGTTACTCTAAACTTGTTAATGTTGTCATGTAGAAAGTAAAGATATGACAAGTTTCAAAATAACTCATCGTTACTGTTCAAAAGAAGGCAGGATAACCATTACAAAACCCTTCGTTTACGCCACTTACCCCATGGACCACTTACCAATCCTCCCCTACATTGTAAATATGAGGTATATCAAAACCCAACACGATTTGAAGGGAAAATGACATACTGTTCTATGCAGCCCGGTAACCATTTAAACCTCATCCGTGTCAACATGCATATGTAATTGGAAATTCGATTTATTTTTTCCCTTCATTTTTAGTTATTTTTAATTATTTAGGGTAATAGAATATTTCATACCAATATAGGAAATAACTGTAACGAGAAAACATGTTTACAAGCTATTACAAAATGTGGTTTGAAAGTGAAACTAGATCACCTCCAAAATGAGTTGTTGGTGTTCGGGAACACCCTGTACAACAGTATGTACACACAAAATCTATATAGCGACTGTATCGGTTCCAAGTATTAGCCCTATTTAATTAAAACATAAATACATGTACATACCAATGCCCATCGGGCCATACATAATCATGTTAAAACGTTGAAAATGGAACATACCTGGTTTTAGGTTGAGTTCATCAAAGATCACAGGATGTGGCCGATCATTGAGATTTGGATTCCGAAACGCTTCTTTGATCTCATCATAACCATTGAGTATTACAATGATACGTCCAAATATATCCAGTTTAAAAATCTTCCCATATTTGTCGGCAAATCCGATAAGAATTCGACGTGGATTGAATCCATATCGGCACAGGGCAACGGCTAGGATTGGTAGGCAGCCTAATACAGGTAAACCCCACGGACCCGGGGGTAGGTTAGCAGGAGCATGACGTCGTTGTTTGAAACACGATAATAGTAGCAGGAACACAGCGATACAGGCCAGTAGAAGTGGTAAATTGAGGTAATTTAGCGGGTAGATATGAAATAACTCAGACTGCCCCATCTTCATTGCGTTGTTGCAGGTCTATGTTTGTTGTTGTTACTTCCTATGCCCAACTTACTTCCTATTCCCACAGTATATTACGGCTAACGGGCTAACCCCGTGACTGTATGGATCATTATTGGTAGAAAATGTTGATCTGGATGACCCGAGGTCAGTGAAAAGTACATGACGATAAAGTAAACAAGTCACGAGTATCGCATTGACTGACTGCCTCATTTTGTAGGCATTGCAACCCGAATATTAATTTAGTGTTTTAAAGAGGATTCGTACCCAGACTTAACTCATTCTTTTCTTTCATGAATTTTGATTGGATAAATAAAAATTCGAAACTATTCATTTTGTCTCGTATGATGAATAAAATAGTTTATAAACTATTTGAAACTGTTTGTACATTTGTCACTTATTTACAAGTAAGAAAATGCTTCGGCCATTATCACGCCAATCTAAACTGAAAACAAATCTGTGAACTGTACAAATGCGTTTCAAAAGCATTAACAATGTAATTTAATCTTTTGGAGTAGTAATCTACAGAGCTCCTAATATGGGGTACGACGCCAATGGGGATATTTACATTTATTATCCAAAACTGTCCCTGTTATTTCTACATTGGAGCTATATTATCAGAGTTTCCATAATAGTAAACTACGATTGATTGTGTAGGATGCAAAGGATAAAGTTTATGGGAAGCTTATTCTAAACACACGAGCAAGAACACCTAATATAAAGTGACAAGTATCATGAGGAAACCTTCACAGTATAAAGTATAACCTTAAATCATCGATCGCTGTAAGACAGCTTTACGGTGACACAAGAAACTATTCAAGAAGACATGAGCTACAGATCACCAAATATAAACATCATAAAGTGGCAATTAGTATACCATGAGGAAACCTTCACATTTAAGTACGACCTTAAATCGTCGATCGCTGCAAGAAAGCTTGCAACGGTGACATGGAAAGCTCGGAACACATTAGAAGGAAATATAAACACCAATATAAAGTGACAAAGTACCTTCACAGTGACTTAAATCATCGATCGCTGCAAGAAAGCTTACAACCGTGACACGGGAAGCTAAAAAATCATGAAATATATCAAGCGCTGTAACTTTTGAACTACTAATGTGATGTATATAAAGGTATACATTTTTGGAAAGGAAATGAGTCGGAGAATCCATTTATGGTATCAAATTTCACTAAAAATGCTTAAATGATTTTTGAATTTTGACCAAATAATGACGTTGTTGGCGGTTGGCCCACAATTTGCTGTCAACGTAGCAAAATCAGTTTTTGAAAGAGAGCAGGAACACCAAATATAAAGTGACAAGTATCATGAGGAAACCTTCACAGTTTAAAATACAACCGTTAAATCATCGATCGCTGTATGAAAGCTTATAACGGTGACACGGGAAGCTTATTCGGAACACATGAGCAGGAACACCAAATATTAAGTGACAAGTACCATGAGGAAACCTTCACAGTGGAAAGTACGACATTAAACAGTTGATCGCTGCAAGAAAGCTGACAACGGTGACACGGGAACATATGATCGAGAAGGAATACCAAATAAAGTGACAAATTGCCATGAGCACATGAAAAATCCTTCACAGAGAGAGTACTGACAGTGACCTGAAATCACAGATCACTGAACACAAAGTAGAATAGAAGTGAAATTTGACGGATCAAAAGTAGTATGATTTTCCGCATACGAAACTCGAAATACCAATTTCGCGAGTCGTTTTGGATTCGCTGACCATCAAGACATATCTTATGAGTGGCGTTATACTACGAAGTGCGTCATCAATGCAGGTGACAATATAGGAAAACAACCATAAAACACACCCCCGCCATTACGACAAATGGGAAAGGCACACCCACTGAATATAGTTTCCCCAAGTAGAGTCGATCATTGTCCGCTATCATGGTTAGAACAGTTAAATGGTTAACGCATTCTCACAAAGGATTAGATCGTCATAGTATGACCTACATCGTAACTTTGCAATAATATAAGCCAGTTTATGAACTATTCCACTTGTAGCTTTGAATTTCAGCTATAAATCCATTGGTGTGACTACTGGTTGTACTTTTCTGGAGATGCAGTGTAAACCGAATATCGTTTAGCGTGACGGGAACGGATGTAAAACAGTAAAATATCTCTTAAGTGCAGATCATTTGGCCCATTCTAAGAGACAAAACGTACACATCGGTCAAGTATAATATTGTTCTAAATGTCAGAATCTCTAACAGACTATCAACAATAAAATTGACTGATTTGTTAGGAAAAATAAACCCTCTGATAAGCCAGAACTAGATCAGGACAACCATTACGTTTAACCCTCTCCTTATGAACACGCAAGTCATATTTGTTTTTAATATGAACTGAGAAATCTTCAACTAACAGGACTAACTGAAAAGGATTCAAAGTCTCTCCGAGCGATGATTTTCTGCTATTGACTATCTGATAAATAAAACTCATATAATAAAGTGACTATCATGTTAACGATTTTAACATACGAGGCATTTACGTGGCATTGCTTGTAAGAACGAATTTGAGCGATTAGCAATGTCTGAATATAGTTTGGATTTTGTAAGGTTTATTTAAATTAGGCTGGCTCACACCATGACGGAGAGGGGTCAACGGCAAGCTACGGTAAGCTGCGAATTGCAATTTTGAATTTCCCGCCAATCATCGTGTGTTGCCGTCAGTTGTCGCTGACGAATCCGCTAGCCACCGCAGACGGCCGAAATTATCAGTCGCGACCGTCGGCAAATTTTCAGCATGTTGAAAATGTTGTGACGGCAAAAAAATCGTTGTGATTTCGTTGGGGACCGCAACCCTCATTTCCTTTACGTTTCCAATGCCGTGCGAGGCCGTATCTAGTCGTTTTGAGGTTGTCACAATTTCGTTGGTAGTCGTTGTTAACGACTATTGACGGCTAAACAACGGCAAGTGACGTCATATCTCGAACCCTGACGACACATTGCGGCAAGTAACGAAATTGTAACGACCTTGGTGCGACGATGGATTGCGAATTTGGCCGGAGGGTGACGGGTGGTGACTGTTGATGGCGGGTCGTTTGCGAGTACCTGCGGCATTGCAACGGTCATCTGCGATGGGTTACGATTTTGTAACGATTTTAAACCTTTAGTTAGTAGATTCTTCTCCAGCCCAGTACAGCGTATGTCTGAGTGGATGACCAGAACGTTGTGAAGAGTGGGAACGCCAAATCGACTATTTATACGACCCGCCCACACACATCGTCATCGTCGCCGCAACCCACCCTCACTAGCCGTTCCTTGCCGCCAGCCAATCCGCTGCCAGCCGGCTGACCTCGTTCCTTGTTGCCGGGCTCCGTCGAGGCATCGTCACTCGCCGCTCAGACAACGTCCGATTTTGGTCCCTAGACTCCGTTCCCTGCCGCAGCCATTCGTCCCTTACCGTCGTGTTGTCGCTGAAGGTCGTTCCCACCCGTCAGCGAATCTAGCTTTCCCCTTTTGCCGTCGTTTTGCCGCCAACATTTTGTGATTTTCACGTCCGTCGCCCTCCGTTGGTTATCTACCGCTACTATGTGAGCCAGTTAATAAGTGATTTGTTTTTGCAGACTTTCTTTTCAATGATATCATTCTACATCAAACATATCGTCATGAAACTATCGATCACATCCAGAATGACAATTCGTTGATGTGCACAACCCAGTGGCGGCACTTCAGAGAGTGGGGGTGTTGCCCCTCACTTTGCCCCCCCCCCCCCCCCCCCCCCCAAAAAAAAAATCAATTTAGTTAAAATTATAAAAAATAGACAATTTTAGCATAAAAAAGCAATTTCTTTCCGCGCTGTGCACACATTTTCTTACTAAATTAGGTTAAATTCGAGAAAATGTTAACAATTTTAGCATAAAACAGTAAGGGATCTGAAACTTCGCAGTAGATTAATTAACAGTATACCGGTAAATGAAATACATGCTAAAGGTTATTAAAAAATATCAAGCCATTAATTTTTAATGATTTTTGCAATATTTGGAAATTCTAATGAAATGTGCAAAAATTGCCACTATGTGTGTGTGAATGTTGGCGGGCAGACCTGTTGTGCATGCACCCCGACATGTCTAGTAATATGTATAAAGGTTACAGCGTGATAACGCGGGGCATAACTTCTATTATTTTATCGAAGCTTTGCGATATTTATATTGATTTATTATTAATTAGGGATTAAAAATGTCCAGGCCAGTTCACCGCTCGCTAGCCTAGTGGTTGAGAGACATGTTTTGAGATGCAGAGGTCCATGGTTCGATTCCCACTAGGACCACTTTTTCAACTGATTTATTTCCTTTGTAAAAGTTAGAGTTAGGGTTAGAGTCCACAAAGTGTCAAGTTCCTTTCTATAGACAACCCCGGGTAGACAGTCATGTGGGTATTCCATTGCTGCATATTGATATCCTTGTCAGATTTACCAAATCAAAATCATGTGAAATGCCCTCAGAAAAATCTTAAATTTAACACACGATCTGCGTACATCACAATATGACATGTATTGATATTCAAACAGCCTCTACATTCAATGAAATCATTTTAAGGGTTTTCTGGCGTTCTAAGTAAATTTTCTTATTTCCAATCACAACTCCGAAAATAGCAATTACTGTAAATGTGATATATAAAAACTGCAGTGTATTATCACTTTTTGAGCGCACTATACATGTACACGTTTGGTAATAATATAAGTTCTGATTAAAGGGGTATTCAAGGATGATTGTAGGCGGTGGAAAATGTTTTGCTTCAAAACACATGTTTCGATCATGTGTGTAAAGAAATAAATTAAGAGCTTAAAATACATTACATTTTTTTGGCTCATTTGGCTATATTATAGCGCCTTCAATAATTCAAATGATATTACTCTGTTCTGACTGAACATGCTGAACTGATCAAATCATGATGGAAACGGCGGTTGGAAATACTTTCCTGAGGACATGACATAATATTTTGCAAGGGATTCTGTTGCACAAAAGCACAAATGGAAACTAAAGTTCTAATAATATAACTTGAAAAAAATCAAAATACTCGAAATTGATTAAAATTGGGAGCGTAATGTCAATTGTATCACTAAGTATCCCTTTTGTGAAACCAAAAGCCAATTTGTGACAATTTGGCAACATCCGGGGATTCAGTTGTGTCTGAGTATATTGTAATTAAAGTGGACGGTATTATTGTTCTTACAAATGTGGAAAATGTAAAATGTCGAATCAACAGAAAAAATAGTACGGTGTATGAACACACTTAATAAATTCCGGTCAGAAGGAGGTCGGACGGGCTGAAAATGAGTGATGACGGCAGTGATGTATAAATGATGATATGATGGGCGTAGCACTTTTTGATGATTTTATTCAATTTTAAGAAATATACTTCAAGCATTCCAGACATTTCAAAATATTTTCACTACAAAGACTGTTTTTCAGTATCTCTACATCAAACGTGTGCAACCTGCGGCCCGCGGGCCACATGCGGCCCGCCGGCCTCTAATCTGCGGCCCGCGAAGCAATTCCAAAATTCCCTAAGTTACACAAATGGCAGATTGATTTAGTGGTGTGCTCCCTTATAATTAGTAGGTGACGCGCTGCATTTAGTAAATATAGCTCGAGTCGTGATTGTGTGTTAAAATCCCTGGTTAAAATGGCGCTTGCAGTAGCAACAGTGAGTAAAAAGAGGAAATTACACGAAGAGAAGCGGGTATTCAATGAGCATTTTTTATTCCTAAGCTTCCCCTCCCCCTATTACCCCTCCTCCGGACGTGTTTTGGAATGTTTGACAATCACTGCGGCCCGTGAATGGATCTCAAAATCACAATGCGGCCCGGGTGGTAGAAAAGGTTGCACATGCTTGATCTACATGTACCGATTAATTCAATGGGCAGTGATGGTCTGTACTGGTAATGCGCGTGCACAACCGAACATTGATTCGATGCACGACACGTCATTTGTCAAAGTCTCTGTCTCATCGAAGACGTCTTTGGTCTCATCTCTCTAGTTCCATAAGGTTATTCGTCACTTGTCGCTATTGGAATACTTCCTGTTCGTGTGATTTGTGTGGATTAGTCACGATCACATAGGGATAAGTAAACATGGGCTTGAACCACTTGTACATGAACCATGTTATGGGCTCGATGATGCACGTGATGGTGTCAATTATGTGTCTCGTCTGCTTATCGTCTGTGACGAAAAGTGCAAAGCAACAGCCGGTAAAGCCTCGACTGTATATCGGTGGGTTGTTCTCTTCCAATCACAACGTTTCGAATGATTTGATCACGGGTTCCAAAGGATATCATAGTTTGGTGGGAACACAAATGGCCTTGGAAGATATCAACAAGCCTGAATCCACCATTTTGCCGCAATATGAGCTGGTACTTCTTTACAATGACACGCACGTAAGTTATTATATTTTGTCAAAGTATAACAATTGTGTTACGTTCCAACTGATAGTATAAATTGTAACATTAATATTTAAAAAAATGATCAACAGCACTCGAAATGTTTTCATATCATTATGGTTTTATGTTTTCTTGCTATAGTGAAATAGCTATCCAATAAATGCTGTTCCATTCAAACCGGTAGTATAAACTGTAACATAAATAAAATATATGATCAAAAGCGCTAGAAATGTTTGTATATCATTATGATTTATGTTGTCTTGTATAGCTACCAAATAAATATTGTTCCGTTCAAACAGGTAGTATAAATTGTAACATTGATTAAAAATATTATCAAAAGCACTAGAAACGTGTTCATATCATTATCATCTTGCAAGGAGAATAGCTATCAAATAAATACTGTTCCGTTCAAACCGGTGGTATAAATTGTAATAATAAAACATATTATCAAAAGCCCTAGTGCAAAGCCGAAGTAAATAGTGTACCAGTAATGCATTTTCTGCTACAGCTATTTCCATCCCGATCGAATTCAGGTACAATAGAAGGGAAACAGTTGCCTATTTCATAAAAACTAAATTGCTTCTGGTAGCCGATAATTACTTAATTACACTTAGAAACATTATGGCAACTTTGATTGTTTTTAACGGAGACATTAATGTAATTGTTTTATTTTTATTGCTACACTACAGTCTGTGCACTTGTCCAACTAGAAGAAATGTGAACTCCTTGTGGAATCCCAAATCTAGTTAACAGTATACAAACTGTTACAAATCTTATTTGTAGAGGTTTGATATGCCCATGGTCTAGGTTTTTTTAATCTTTTCATGGCGTATCGTTTCAGGTGCGTTTCCCTCTCATCGTTTACTATAGGAGGTTTCAAAAAAGATTACATATGACAGATATTTCCCCCTATTTGCATAATGACAAGCACACACACATGGTAAATCGAAAAACTTGATGCGTGCATTGAACCGTGGAATTTTTGTTATATGTATAATGCGCTATTAATCTAGTTTATCCTCCCCAAAGATGAAAGTAATCGACTGATAAATAAGCAAACTGTGATAAGTTTTGTAAACTGACTGCGTTTTTTGCCATTCCAATGGGATTCACACACAGTAATTGGTTTTGCTAAATAATGGTCATTATAATCACATCAATTGTCAACAGTTTCCTGAAATAATAATTCCTTAACTCTGGGATAAGCAGTTAATCTTCTGATACCAAAGTGTCAAATGAAAAGACAAATCTGAATACCTGTATCAGTGACTGGTGATGCTAGCCAACCTTCAAGAAGTGGAGGCACGTGTCAGAGCCGAAGTGACATCCCTGCGCCGCTACGGTGCTCCATATCATCATGCTGCAGTAATATTCATGTTAACTGTGTAAATCCCATTGGAATGGCGAAAAACGCGGACAGTTTCCAAAACGTGTCGCAGTTTGTTTATTTTTGAGTCGATTACTTTCACTTTTTGGGAGGATAAACTAGATTAACAACGCTTTATAACAAACAACACAAAATCCAATGCACGCATCAAGGTCAAATGGTCGTTTCAAATCGTGCACAATGTGTTTTTTTATTCACCCTGCAATGTTAAAATTAATGAAGAATAAGTAAGAGTTAATAATAAATGTCATACTAGCCCAAGATCATTGATTATACTATATATGGTTCATTCTTACCATAATTAATGAAAGAAGTTAGCCAATTCAAATATTGTTCACCACTTATGTTAAACATTCTCTACTATAATTATAGTGGTGAACTTATGTAGTTCATTATCCTATTTATAATTCTTACCACTTATGTTTTTATATTTTGTTCCTGATGAAGGATGGTATATCCACTTGAAACGTCGGTCTTTATTGTTACGTTATATGTTTGTTGTTTTATTGCACAGCAATTTGTATTGCTTGACCCAGTGCATTTCCGTGTGTTATTGTTATTTGTTATTTCTCTGTTTTATCGCGTTATTCTCCCTTGTTATTGCCTGTTTCCCCACACCCAGTTGGTATATCTTGCTTTTATTCTCTTTGCACATTGTAACAGTAAAGCAGACATACCTTCTATCTCTTACATTTCTTTAGATTTTTGTTGTGGGGTGTGTGCTGGGGTGTGTGTGTGATTTGGGAGAGAGAATCTTTGCACGAATTGAAGCATAATGTATCTGAAATTAACGACACAATCCAACTGTCACGAGTCACGACTCACGCGGAGCCTACTACTTTGACATTTAGTGAATTTTTTTATTATTATTATTTTTTTTAATTTTTTTTGACTTTTGGACATTTTTTATTCTCCTTCATACAAATATATACATGATGTTAATGATTCATGTTATCTTTAAATAACATCACAAAAATGTTACATAACAGAAACAGCAGTATATGTTATATTATACAAATATATCTTCATACTAACATTTTTATTTTATGACAGTTTATCATGGAAGTTAAATAACTTTACGCGTTCTTAATTCTGAATCGAAGAGAAATAGCAAATTTGGGTGGTTACCATATCTGAATTTACTTATACAGAGTTTAGCAAACAGCACCACATAGTTGATGAGATTGTTGTCAGAGTTATTGAATTTTTGTGCCCCCAAAATAAGACTTTCAACATTAAATTACAAGTATTACAAATATTAGATGACTCTTTACCCATTTTGTGTTACAAAATTTTCGTCGAATAGATGTTGTGAAGAATTTTCCAATTAAGTGTAATTAACCTTACTTCATGCGTGCATTTTAGTAAGCATGCATTAATGTTGGGGTCTTACATATGCATCGCCATTCACGACTATAGTTCAATCAGTTCCAAATTGGCGAGAAATATGCGGTTTTTATCTATCCGCGTACAAAAGTAATCCAAGTGCACGCGCGCGATTTTGGCTTATATCAGAGATATGAAATAAAGCATAAAAATGTATATTTCATACACAATACCTACACCACTGGCTCTATAATTCCCACGTCACTCACTTGAAATCTCTGTATCAATAAGTAACCTCAATAATTTAATTTGATAACCAAAACGTAATGTAGGATTGAATAGAAATTTGATAGACTGATTCTTGTAAAAGGATGCTTATTGCTTGTCTGTAATAGCCAACTTTTTCAAAAGTGCTGTTGTGAGTACACATTAATTTCATCTCATACTGCATCAGAGAAGGCTTCGGTATAATAATGCTACTTAGGGAAGTGCCAAGGTCAGATCACATCACAGTTCGTACTGCCATGGTTAAAAGGACGCTCACACTCTGGGTTGCTAGCCAAATCCAGTTCTCTTTGGAATTTGAACGAGCATTCATTGCCACCCGGAACCCGGGGGGGGGGGGGGGTACTTTCGCCAAAATCGTACGTGGATGTGCCTACCGGACTTCGAAAATGTGACTTTCCCTATACCTATTTTTTGGCTAATTTCCCACCCATCAATATACCAATTTTGTAAGAAAAGCACCCAATTTTGCACAAATTGGGTGCTTTTTCCAAAAAAGCCTCAAAATACACCCAATTTATGCCAATTGGGCGCTTTGGTCTGTGATGAAAACCACCCCATCGCTAAATCAATTTTTGCGAAAAGGCACCCCAAAAGGGAGGCACATACGTATACCATATCAATGTGAGAACCCCCCCCCCCCCCCCCCCCCCCCGGGACCCGGAATTGTAAACCTCATAACAGAATGTTGCAAGACTGAATTCATTTTTACACTGTTTGTTGCCAGGGATTTTGTTGTCAGCATACTTGTTAAAATGGAAAATAGAAGTCCATTTATTCTCAATGGCGCTGTAATTCCATCTGTTTCCATCTTTTAAAATTGCTTAGTGCCAATTAGTTTTCAGTATATAACGAAAATAGGTTTCTGAATCGATGTGTTATTTTAACAAATTTTTCGTTTCACCGTGATCTAATAACGTCGGAATTATTATTGCTAGTATTCATTGTATTGCCTCGACGCTAAAGCGTGAATACCATCCATGTACATGTACATTTGTGGTTATAAACATCGGCATCGATGGAACTATTTTGACGCTCCTGATGACTACTCCAACGACCAAATTACAACAATTACAACACTTATTCAAATTGAGATCCGGATATTTGGAGAATTAAGGTAAAAACAAACTGGTACCCATCGGTTTTTTCGGTTCAATTTACGCAAACGTTCGATATTTTGGAGAAAAACATCTGCAATGCTAGAAATGCTGATACCAAAATAAAATAAAATTTACTTCATCAAAACATTCATTAAGGTTAAATTGTTGTATTGTGGGAAAATTGAAATCGTTTTGAACAATTGGCAATCTATGAAGCGCCGGTTTCCGTTACAACTGACGCTCATGGCATCACGCAACGTAATAACGACAAATTAGTCGAAGAGCAATTTCACTTTCAAAATTTAATAACTGTCGTCATTTCAGGCAAAAGATAAGTGTAATATTTATTAAGCTTTAGTTAGTTGTAGTAGCGACCGACGTTTCGTCTCTTAAAAGGGAGGTACGGACAATATTTCAGGTATAAGTAAACATTGCCCCGTGTTCATCAAGAAGGAGCCGATTCGATCTCTGGAGCTGCGTAGGCAATTTACATATGTTGCTGCGTTGGGCAAGAGGACAAGATCAATAACAGATGATTGCGTAATGTTAAAAATTAAGATAACTTTTATGTGCAATATTCTGTTGAACTTTGTTTTAAATTACAAAGAATGGATTCATTACGGCAAAGGTTATGTGCAAAGTGATTTCACACAAAAATGGTAATATAATTGAATTAAAACGATGTGTTTTGAACTAACCACCCAAAGAGGGTGGCGGCGTTGCATTTTTGGTGACGGATCATAGGCTACATCTCTCTCTCTACTCAACAACTAAATGTGCTATGGTTTAGGTGTCATTTGAAAGCCTATTTATCTAGCTACATTGTGTGAATAAATCAGGTATTTCTATGACTGTTTGGCTGAGATATGATTGATTATATTCAAAAGTCAGGGATGGAGGCGGTGGCGGTGGCGCTGTGTACAACGCTCAATTTACAATAACTCCTCATCTCTGTATGGTACAAACATGATTTTGCTCTCATTTTATAGATTGTTTTATATTCTATAAGTTTCTGTTTCAACAAACGTGTCAACTATTACGTAACAATTGTAATCACGAATCGATTGCATTGTCCTTGGCTTTTTCCCTATTCACTACACAGTAAACTTGCCCTAATTCATCGGTTTTACATACATTACTATAACATAAAAAGTATACAACCAATGATAGCAAAATTATACATTTTTGGAAAGCTCTCAAATAGGGGAATTCAAACATGCCGTTTAAATCAGGGTAGGGTGAATAGCCAAAAAATATATGTGTAAACTCTAATAAGTATGAAATGTAAATGTTTGTGCTCATTCACTTCCCGATATAGTATATTACAACAAGTTACCCTTGACAACCATTATGTTCTGATGGGTAAATTGCATGAGGAACTAATATGCCCGGTAAAATGATGATTGGGATAGGAATAAAAAAAATATTGAGCTTTAATCAAAATATTCTTTGAACATTCTTAATCACAACATGTTACCATTAGGTCCTATGCAAATTCCAATAGCATATTTAGATTTCTTGTGAGATTACCGTTCAGAAAAGATATACTTTTTATGGGGTATAACAAGTAGTTATTGCGATATGCTAATTCGAATCTCAGATGGTGTAAAACGTAAAAATCTGTAGATGCAACGGTAAGGGTGGCGAGTTAAAAACACATGGCCTTATAAAGCTGGCTCATACTATGACGGAGAGGTGTCAACGGCAAGCTAAGGTAAGCTGCGGATTGTAATTTCGAATTTCCCGCCAATCATCGTGTGTTGCCGTCAGTTGTCGCTGACGAATCCGCTAGCCACCTCAGACGGCCGAAATTATCAGTCGCGTCCGTCGGCAAATTTTCAGCATGTTGAAAATGTTGTGGTGGCAAAAAAATCGTTGTGATTCCGTTCAGATTTCGTTGGAGACCGCAACCCTCATTTCCTTTATGTTTCCATGCCGTGCGAGGCCGTATCTAGTTGCTTTGAGGTCGTCAAAATTTCGTTGGTATAGTAGTTTAAACAACGGTCGGCTAAACAACGGCAAGCAAGTGACTTCACATCTCGAACCCTGACGACACATTGCGGCAAGTAACGAAATTGTAACGACCTTGGTGCAACGATGGACTGCGAATTTTGGCCGGAGGGTGACGGGTGATGACTGTTGATGGCGGGTCGTGTGCGAGTACCTGCGGCATTGCAACGGTGATCTGCGATAGGTTACGATTTTGTAACGATGGTGCACGATTTTAAACTTTTAGTTAGTAGATTCTTCTCCAGCCCAGTACCATAAACAGGCGCGTGCCCAGGGGGGGGGGCTTTGGGGGGCTCGAGCCCCCCGGGTCCCCAGAGGGTTAAAAAAAAAAAGAGGGGAGAAAAGGGAGGGGAGGAGAGGAGGAGGGGAGGGGAGAAGAGGAGGAGGGGAGGAGGAGAGGAGGAAGGGAGGGGGAGGAGGAGCCCGGGGGGCACTGACATTGGAAAAGGGTATAGATATAATAAGGTATGTGCCGCGCTGAAGACCCCCTTTCTCACCCTCTACTGCTAGCTCTTATGACCCCCCCCCCCCTTTTTGAGCCTGCATCAGCTCTTAAGACCCCATTTTGATTTTTGATTGAAAATTTTTGCGTTTTTAAGCCAAAAAAAAATCGCAAAATTGGCATTCTTGCTAATCAAAATTGAACTATAGGCCAGTTCTCAAGACCTACTTTTTTGAAAAAAATCAGTTCCTAAGACCCTATTTTGAAACATTGAAACTAATTCGCGCAAAAAGCGCGAATTAGTTTCAATGTTTAACTATTCAACAGTGGCGTCGCCAGAGAGGGGTGGCGAGGGGGGCCAATATTGACGTCGTGTCGGTTGAGATTGGCACTGTCGGTTCATTTGACCACAGAATTCATGGAATTATGATAGTCAAAAGTACACAGATGAAAAATTTTCGCGCGCTACGCTCGCATAATGTGTCCCCAAAATGCAACAATCTTTGTTACAAGCTTGTTTAGAGCCAAAATGTACCTCGATCGTGCCAAAAATAGGTATAAAGTCGAAAAATTTCGCGCGCTACGCGCGCATTTCTTGGCTCACAATGGGCCATAATTATACGCCATTTTCTCGCTTATAAAGCAACTGGTTGCTTCAACTTTGCAGTCTGTATGAAGATTATGGTCTTGGCTTTCCTGTAAACAACAAAAAAATATGCAGAAAAAGAGATATGCACCGTCGAAGATACGCATGTTTGTAGATTGCCCAGGCCTAGCCTAGGTATAAGCAATTCTAATCAATTATTTGAAGTCTCTAAATGACTATAAAATCATAAAAAATTGGTCAAAGAAGAAAATTTGCACTGATATTGTTTGATAATCTTCATTTAATAATCATCCGATCAAAAGTTTGGCCAACAACACTACTTTTGAAGCATTTTTATATTCACTTAAAGGAGTGTCATCCCAACCAATTCAACAGGCCTTTCGTGGATTTTTCCATTGTGAATCCTATATGATTGCTGTTCGACACATTACACACGTTTGACGCTTGCGACAACTTTTATGAAGTGGGATGATGTTAACTTATTTGGATATTACCTCGCTAGTCACTATTCCGTTATTACTCTCTAGTTTTGCTCTCAAAATAACATCGCTATATTAATTTACGCTGTAGTGAGGGCATAAGTACTAGCGAGGTAGCATACATCGCTCGTAAGTTACGCCAGTTTGGTGCACTGGGCCGATATGAGCAAACTTGGATGGAATCGAATGCGGTTTTCTTCCAAATAACTAATTCGACTTCATTTTGGTGTTTAAAATAATATATTCTTACATTTATTTAGGTAGTTATGCTCACGTACCTAAAGTCACATTGTAATTTTTACCGTATTATTACCTAAAGTGGTAAGTTACAAATGATACCACCATAAATCTATCGCTTTAATGTTCTGTATTCACAATAATATAATATTAGTTTATATGATTGCAAATCTCCTACATGTTGGATTATTTTATATTGTCATAAAATATTCCTCTCGTCCATCAGTCACCCGACCCTCATTTTCACTCAGAACTCCGAATCCTCAACCTCCACGGCCTTTCCTATGGTATTCTTTTCATTATAGCTGACCTACAACATGTTTACAATCAAAATATATAGTATGCTTGTATCTATTTACTTCATATTCAGAATTCTGTGCATCTGTATGTTTTGGTACGAGTAGGCTGGATAGGATAGGAATATGAATAAGCGCTAGATGTTCACTTTTATGGGTATCATAAACATTTGACATCATATTTGAGAAATTCAGTGTTGGATTTCTTTTTCATTTTAATCTAAAAGCATGATATATGTGGCAAAATCGCATTCATTTCATGTTCATGCACATGCTAATGATATATCGATTTGGTTTAAATTTGGCGAGGAATATTTTATATGTACCTAATAAAAATGATGCTTTTGTGGGGATTCTTAAATCACATTCATTGATAATGACCCCAATCAACATACCGGGTGTATCAAAACACCCTTTCAATCGGTAAAATAAAGTAATTCAAGCGTAACTAGATGTAATCTTAAATTATTTTGAAAAATTTGCCTCGACTACTGTGAACAAGGAATACGCGATGTCCATCATCTTATATATTCCTTTCTTGCTAAAAGTGTTGACACTACTTGAAATTGTTTAATAAAAAATCAATGGCTATTTTTACAATGGTTACTATGACATTATGCACTAATGCGAAATATGGGGTATGCATTGTGCTCGAACGATTCGTTCTTCTTGTGCTTTCGCGATAATATTGTGCATAGTGTTGTCTCTGTATTACCAAGTGTATAATGTTTCGTTTCAAGTGAAGAAAGTCAAAGTTGTAGTCGTAGTTAAGTGTTTTAACGTTAAAAACGTTAAACATATAAGTGTGTGTATGTGGTGGGGGGGGGGGGGGGGGGCATTTTGCCATTTTAAGTCCTTTGGAGTCTTTTATAGGTATTCTAATAAGTGACGTTTAATTAAAAGTGTTCGATGTATTAAGAAAACGTTTTATGTATCATATATTACCTTGATTCATGTTAAGAGTGTCAATACAGACTGAGTCAAAAAAAAACCTATAACATGGTTATAATGTTTCTATTTTTGTATATATTGGACTAATAATCATGATAATGTCTGAACCTTATGCCGTTTACCGCATTACAATTAGTTTTCCTACCCGGGGATATGTCCACTTTAGTATCACGGTTTAAAATCAGGTTGGACCATTTTATAGTGTGAGTCAAAACGAAGTTGTACTGGAATGAATATATTTTTCCAGAAAGACCAAACCAAAGCTATGAAGCACGTATTCAATGAGCATATTAATCAGCTCATATGAAAAAAGAATAACTGAAATCGGTCCTTCCTATCAACAGTTATGCCTGTTGAATAAAAGAACTCATTTTGGGAGCTGTCCACGAATTGCTAACTCCTTTGAAATTATCCAGTTAAGTGACGATTAGTTTTTTTGGCTCACACTGTAGAGCTATTTCCAAGAAACGATCTGGTATAAACTGGATCATAGCTCTAGATTCTTGTCAAACGAAAGGCCATGTTCATGAATAGAGGATGAAATAATCAAGGATTAAGAAATCAATTTCTCCAACTGCTCCCAACCTGACGAAAAAAACACATAGTGAAAATGGTAAAAGTCTTAGAGCGATCAAGATTGCTTGTATAAGACCTCTGTTCATTTTCTCGCATTTTTTTTCTTTTTCTATTGATTTTTTATTTTTTGAAACTTGCAACACATTAAGACATTTTACAGATACAGAGAGAATACAAAAATACAGAGAAATACAAATGCATATATAATACACTCAAAAAACAAAAATGTATCCCAAAGCGACACATGGTGATATACAATCATAAAATGTATCCATATGTGAATAACGGTGGTATACAAACGCTCTAATGTGTATCCACATTATTCAGGGCTGTCAACTCTCCCGCATTAGGCGGGAGTCTCCCGTCTAGACACTATTTCTCCCGCACTCCCGCCTAGCATATATAAACTCCCGCCTCAAAAATAAATCAAATAAAGAAAAGGGAAAGAAAAGAAAAGGGAAAGAAAAGAAAAGGGAAAGAAAAGAAAAGGGAAAGAAAAGAAAAGGGAAAGAAAAGAAAAGGGAAAGAAAAGAAAAGGGAAAGAAAAGAAAAGGGAAAGAAAAGAAAAGGGAAAGAAAAGAAAAGGGAAAGAAAAGAAAAGGGAAAGAAAAGAAAAGGGAAAGAAAAGAAAAGAAAAGGGATAAAAAGAAAAGGGGAAAAAAAGAAAAGGGAAAGAAAAGAAAAGGGAAAGAAAAGCATTTATGTCTTTACTTAAAATTTGCGATTTGCGATTCATTGCTTCATTGGCGTCAGTCTCTCAAAGTGTCCACATTTTGGATAAATCTTTAAAGTCTTTAACTTGTGTTCCTAGCATCCAAATGACACCATCTAACATTTTAAACCTTTAAACCAATTTTCGAACCCATTTGGTGCGATTTGGTATGTACTTTTGAGCAATATTTTAATGAAAAGCTATCACTTTATTTCCGATCAGTATTGGCTTTTTATATAGGCCAATGCCAGAAAGAAGTTATACTATTATAGTTACCTCCAGAATATCAGACGTACGTACGTGTATGTATCCCGACCAACTTCCAATAAACTCCAAACGTTCTTATGTCCCTCGCATGCCTCCCCTCCCGCCTTGTCGTACACCCCTTCCCCACCCTTTTCTTTTTGCTTTTCGTTTGTCCCCTCTTCTTCCTCTCTCTCCTTTTTTCCCTTTTTTTCCTTTTTCCGTTTTTTTTATGGGGGTGGGGGTGGGGGGGGGGGGGGCGGGCCCGTAGGACTCCCCCTATATATTCGCGCCTGACCATGTTAACCATGAAGTGTGTATTGCAGCGTTGATCACCACTGAGCGCATTACGGTTCCGTTCGCTGTAAGTTCTGAGATTTTACTGACCACGGCTATGGAGCAGTATCCGCGGTTACAAATCAAGTTTTTCCCCTCCCAACTCTTTGAGTTATTGCACCAGCTGTTAGTGCCTACGGCGCTTTGGGTACCTGCTCGGGCAGTTCGGACCGACCAACTACGCTGGTTTTGACTAGGGTGTTTGGTAGGAAGGCCATCACACTAGTGGGGGTCATTGTGAAATTTAATCAATGCAGGTTTTTTTAGATTCATGATTTAAAGTACAAAAAATGAATACAGTGAATACGGTGACAAACGCTACCGCTAAGCGGTTGAGTGTTGTAGACTACAGTGCAACAGAGCATAAATTTCCAAAAGTGCATGTTATTGTAATTACGCTCTAATTCATAAAGTAACATAATATAAGACAAGGAGACAATATCATATTATAAAATACAGCTTGGTGATTTAATGTCATAGAAAAAAAATGGTTTGACTATATTTGCATATGATTAGCATATTAAAAAAGAAATACATTAACATTTTGCTTTTTGGAATTTTCAGCAAAAACTATAAATGCTATTAACCCCAAAGTTACAGGAAATGAAGTTCCCGTCATTGCCGACAATACTGTCTGAGAAAAAGTTCACATTTATCTTTACTTTTAACAAAAACCCAAAATATGTCTTAATTAAGCTTAATTAATGACCAAACTCGTTGAAATTATTAAGTAATACTGTGTATCCAAACCAGACTTGCATGGTATCAAATTAAAGGTAAAGATGTGCTTAAAAGAATGGGCTGAGCAGATAATTTAATATTCCTTTAGTATTTAAAATATCGTCCTCCAAACATTTAGTATCTAAAAAGAGTAAAAAACACATGTAACCACTATTTCATACAACTGTACACAGACTTGGCAAAAGTCTATTAATACTTGTGCAGCCATGCACGAAAACAATGGAAGGAATATTCAAGGACATGCCCATGCTAAGGGACCAGTGGTTTAAAATTCGCGCTAGAAGAAATTTGAAATACAATTCGCCAGTGTGCAGTCATAATGGTGTGTGTTACTTTAGGTGACCGTGTGCTGACATGCATGGGTGTACAAACGGGTATCGTGTTAAAGGCCTGCACTAAGTCTAGATAAAAAAGAAATGTTTAAATAGTCAAGGCCATGAAAGGAAGTAGGTAGTAGCTGGTTGGATTAGCGTGTATGGATAACCAAGTATTGGCCAATCCGAAATCAGGTTTAATAAGAAATGTAACAATGCTGATAATCATACAAGGACACGAAATACTACTTTAAAACAAAGCTGTTTTAATTATATATGATACACATACTTAGGATTGAAATGTTCATTGTTGTACAACAATCAGGAGGCACTATATTTATAATTCAATATTTGGAAATTTATGCTCTGTTGCACTGTAGTATGTTCAGCCCTCCAGAAAGAATCTTACGTAAGAGACTCGATCGGACAACGTTGAATCTGGTCAGAACGAGGCAGATCTCCCCATTATTTTCCTATAGGTTGTCAAATGGGTCCACTAATGAGTGATTTGTTTGCTTATAGTGACGACCCATTCATGTTTATGCTCCTGTACGTAGTGGAAGACGGTGGGAAGGGACCAGAAACGATTTGAAGACTGCAATCAGAATGAGGGACCTGAGTAACATTATCATGATTATTGGGCCTCCCGCCCCCAACCCTTGATCTTTATGAAAACTCCCCGTGTTTAAAGTGTCCATTTGAACAATGTTTGGTAGGTAATCTGATTCATATTAATGTAATTAGAATATTAGACTCTGCTAGCTCGGGATGAACAGCACTCGCATGCGGTCCATTACAAATCTCGAGTGGTGTACCAAACGGCCACACGTTACGCACCGATTTAAAGTCAAGGTGCTTCATAAAATACAATTCGATTGTCTTACAGTGGGCGTGCGAATTGGACTGCTTTCCCATTATTCTAGGATTGTCTTCAAGAAAGGCGTAAATAAACATGGATTTGTACAACCTTGACTACGCTGTAACAATAATCGTGATTTAAACTTAATTACTTTCAGTAACATAATGCCGTAGAAATGATAATATGATTTCAGAATGCAATCCTCGTACGAAATGCGCTGACTAATAGAAAACACAATATTATTCATGAAATCCATTAGCGACTATACAATGTCTTATACAACAGATCTTTTGCTGTTGCAGCTCCTCGTCTCTGGTATTAACTTCCTATCCACATAAAAACTGCAAAAACTGTTACAATCTTCCAAAACTGTTGAAAACACATATGATGTCTGAGACTTTTTGAAATAATTAAGTCGTTTTATTGTTGTTGTTTATCGTTTTTTGTTTATATTGTATTTTGTATGTTTGTGCCTTGAGCGCTCTTATTTAGAGTGGATAAGTGCCTTGTCACTATTATTATTATTATTATAATGTAGACTGGTAAATAATACAACAGCTCCCGAGAATCGCGTGTAATTTATTGTAACTTATTCTTTCATATGACTTTGTTGATAAGGCGTTTATTTAAACCCTTTAAGCCCTATTAGAACGCCTGAGCGTTCCTGGCAAATAAAGAAATACTTAAATACCAAAATGTTTTCATCACCTAAAATCCATAGATATCAAGATTATCAAATTTGGTATAATTTTAAAGCTTACAATCTCCTCTTTAATTAACAATTGATGATGTTCGTATAACATGGTAACTGTTAATTCCATAGCAATAAATCATAAGAGGTGACAGTTGAAAACCTGACAGCTAAAATGTTGGCGGTAAATGAAAAACAGTGTGAATAGTTTTTTGGAGGTAAGCCAGTTAACATTGTATTTCATATCAAGCACGTTTACAAACAACAAAAGTTAATCGCCACACAAAACCTCTCGCAAAGATTAACAGTAAATGGAAAGGTGTTGGGTTTGTTTGTTGTTGTTGTTGTTGTTGTTTTTTTGGGAAGGGGTGTGAATAAATTATGATTACTGATGAATTCCAATGGATGTACTTCTACTACTTAATTCCAACTATTACGTAATATATTGCTATGATATAATATAGGATGTGAACAGTAATTATAAAGCTTATTGCACTTGGAAAAAATATCTGCGAACATCGTTAACCATAATCGTGATAATATAACGTCTATGCAAGGGTAGTCCCCTGCCGGTACATCGGTCGGTGTGTATATTGGGAAAAGGTTTTCGGTGACATTGGACGAACTTTAATATTTGAGGCAGATATTATAGCGCTGGCAAATAATTGCTAAGGAGAATACGCCTTTAGCGAGAGAAAAATAATTACTGAGACGGTCACATTTTTTGGATACTAGTAATAACTAAAACATAGCAAATTACCTTAAACGGGTTTATGAGATAATTATGTGAAAATGAACACCGTATTAAAACCTGATCGACTTTTATCGTAAGCTTATGCAAATTTCTTATTTCAAAACATTCAATTGAAATAAATGTAATGGCTAATTTCAAGAAGAGTTCTCTTGTTAATTACATTGTGTTAAGTTGTATGAGTGCCCGATTGGGTCTGTGAAAGATCGGCTTTATAAATCAATATTATATTAGTGTTGCATTTTAAGGTCTACCTATTCTTTCCAATCTATAACACGGGTTATCAAACCGTTTATAATTCCCGCCAAGTGTGCACAAATTTGGGCTATTTCAGGGAAGGTGTCCCCCAGCAATAATGGCCGCCAAAGAGGCGTAGGAATGCATGGAGATGGATTTGTGTATAGGGATCTTATCGGCGTCTCAGTGAAGACTGAAATACCAGAACAAAATATGTACTTTATTTTCGTTACTCAAGAAATAGTTCGAAAACAAGACCTTGGTTGTGACCAACCAAGGTAAAAACACCTTTAAAACAGTATGTGTGCAATTATTAATTGGTTAAATTATTGTTACAACTTACCCGAACTACAGGGTACATTGCTACACATGTGCGGGGTTTGAAGTATGCCGTCTGAAGAAAATACTTTTTTTTACAATTGTTTGTAACAACTATACCCGGTCTTCCTTTATCCTTATCAACATGAATCTGTTATCCCATTTGTAGAAACCAGTCATGTAACAAAGGGGTCAAAGTTCAAAGAAGATTCCATTTAGTTCATTCGATATGTGTTTAGTTCTTGGGATACAATATGTATATTCAGAGGTCAACAACTTATTGGATTTTATGTTTAATCTCACATCACATCATATCACTGTCGATCTAAATGTGTTAATGAATGTGCGAACTGCGAACCCTATTTTCTGATGTCATTTAGGCGAACGATCCTTTTGTTCTTTTTACTCCATCATCCAAGAATTGCCATGGAATATTCTGAAAAATTGACAAATTGAAAAATTGAAAATGCAGGAAAATCCCTGATTTAAACATTTCTGTGAGCCGACGTAGAAGGACACATAGTACCCTCGAGCCACAGTCCTGTACAGTTAAGGATAGGTTGGTACACATGGTATAGGGCACTCATCTCTACACGCAGCACTAGTTTCACGTTTCATTCCGTGTATATATATATATCTATGGAGACCGGACTATGGCTCCAGGGAGACCATGGCTCCTTTCACACCGGCATCAAGTACATTCGATTCAATCAATCGAGTTAGAAATGGAGAAATAGTACAACGTAATACTAGACTTAAATTAAAAAGGCATTTACTCTGCAAATCGATGCAACATTGGACGTTATTCTCCTGATATGAGTGACTATGTACACCGCAATATTTTCGAAAAATCGAGGGCGCTTTTCCATATGCGGTTGGAAAAAACCACTGCCTGTGAGCATTATTCATCATATATAATTCTGTCATTTAGATACACGACTAAAGGGGCGCTCACCGTCACTAAACGCTCTGTACACATTGATTGAAAGTTGAAAATCGCGGTGACATATTCCCCCGATGCTTACTTGACTATCAAGTTTCTGATTCATTTTGGAATATTTCTTCAATTATTGGAGATTATTTTCTCTCCCGTAACATTTATCTTTGATCGTCAGCAACATGGTATTTTCTCCTCTTATCAGACATATGATACTTAATACTATACTGGTAATGGTATTGCGTGAGGGCCATTGTAGCAGTAACAAGACAAAGTTGTACGTCGGTGGGTTATTTTCCATGCACACTGACATTAGGACAGGAACCAAAGGTTACCATTCGCTGACCGGATCAGAAATGGCTGTGGAAGATATCAACAGATTGGATTCCATTTTACCTGATCACGAAATTATTTTGCTGGTTTCTGATACTAAGGTTAGTGTATTTCCATCATTATCCGGTAAATACGCCATACACAACAATTTACTGACCAGGTGCTATTATTATGCATCTTTTTTTCCAAATCGTAAAATCTGATCTTGCGCATTCTTGTAAAATATCTTATTCA
This sequence comes from Ophiura sarsii, assembly GCA_035610835.1. Taxonomy (NCBI): domain Eukaryota; kingdom Metazoa; phylum Echinodermata; class Ophiuroidea; order Amphilepidida; family Ophiuridae; genus Ophiura; species Ophiura sarsii. Next base: position 48,018,104 of record CM069442.1, on the reverse strand, counting down.
AATAAAAATGATAAGATCGTTTATAAATTATTTTCGCTCGTTGAACAAGACGCGATGAAAGAAAATATTTGCGCCAAATCAAATGTTCATAATACTATGCAGTTTGTCACGGTGACACATTGTCACGGTGACAATGTACACCTACCTAGCAACAAATGTCCCGGACCAGGTGCTTTGAGGTTGGCTAATTCAAAATAGATAATCGGTACCAAAAATCTCAGATATACATTTTTTGAGCAAATTTCTTCTCCGCAGTTTGATAACTTATTCAACAAAATCGAATGGATACTTTTAAAGTTATGACGATTTTAATGACCGCGCATAACAACAGCAAAGTTGCACTACAAATCAATGGTTACCATCATAATCTGATAATGGTTAAAATGAGACTATATTCTATATAGTATACAAATAAAACATGGTATAGAGAGAAGTAGTGTAAATTACTGGTGGTACGTGTTGGGAAGTAAACGCAATCATCAAACACCAAGGGCCAGTAATTTACACTACTTACCATTATGTGTTTGCTATACTTCATAAACATTGCAATGAAGGCCTTTAACGGATATTCTTGAACAGCTAAGAATGTTTAGGCAATTCTAATTGGTTCTCAAAGAAATCGGCGACATTTTTATCAGACAACACGGCGTACATTAATGAGCGTCACCACCCTCGCGCTGCGTGGTATCTAAAGTTTTCTTCCATAACGCGCACTTCTGCAATGCGTCTACCAGTGGCGTAGCGCAGGGGGGGCAAATGCCTCCCCCTGACGGGAAAAACCCATTTGTGCCCCCGCCCCCAAAACCCATTTGTGCCCCCGCCCCCCACCCCTCTAAAAAAAATATAATAAGGGGAAAAAAAAGAAAATAAGGAAAAAAATGATAAATAGTCAAATATAACCCAGATATAGCCCAAATAGTGAAATAATAAGGCAAAATTGTACATATAGTACATGTACTGTGCGATTTTTTTTTTGACTTTTGACCGTGCGAAATTTTTTGACCTTTGGGCAATTTAAAGCACACCTACACGACCCCGTACACGACGATCCGGCCTTGCACTTACATTAAATTGAAAAAAGTATCAAAAAGTGCCAAAGCGCAAAGCCAAACGTAGACCTTAAAAAGGTCTCCAACGGCGTGTTCCCACATAGAACGAATTCCCGAGTATTCTAGACTATAGTTCAGTTCCAAATTGGCGAGAAATATTCTGTTTTTATCTCTCCGCGAGCGCGCTTAAGTAATCCAAGCGTATAAGCGCGATTTTGGTATACGCAAGCGTCACGCATACAATGACACTGCGACATTGTGCGTCATATTGTAATCTGAAATGTAAAAAGTCACGAAATATTCTTGGGCGAAGTCTTGATCACACGTGTGAAGCGACCCGAAAATCCGAATTTCGTGTTTTTGCACACTATAAAGGCGTGTGCTTTGCGAAATCAAAATTACTGAAAAACTGGAACCGTCGATCATATATGAAATAGTGATAATGTTGAAGAAAACAAAAAGAGGAAGATTCTACAAAAAGAATAAATATCCCAAGTAAGGAGGGGGAAGCCAGGAGAAGCGATTGAACAATGGGTTTATAACACGCGTTTCAATGGGAGCGACTATGGTGGTGTGTACCCTCAACAATAATCCCCATGGACTATAATGAAAGAAGACACAATGTCAATGTCAATTTCAATCTCAATGTCAACTTCAATGTGGAAAACAGGAGTATCCAATTAACTTTAACCAGAATGATATAAATAAACGTAGAGCAGTATTAGAGTGGGCGATGCGATGTTGAGGATTGAGGTATTGATTCGTTCTTGTTGGGAGACCTTGCGTTTCTAGGTGTTAGTGATATGTCCCAGTAGTTAAAATCATTATTTCATTTTTATTTTAAGAATAGCTTTACATCTTAAACGGTCATGGGAGATAGGATTTGACATATTTTGGAGGCCAAAGCGCTGTTGAGGATTACAGAGATAGCAGATATGTGGGAAATATAATGACATCCTTGACCTTCGTTATATTTTATACTGTGCTCACAAAAGGAACTTACCAGGTAATAAATATGAACATTACTAAAACTATTTCAGCTCCAACGTAAAACTATGAAATTATTTATTATATTGTGAAGATAGTTCTACTCTTTTACACGTGAAGGTTGACTAAATATTAAAAGAGCTACGTGTCCAAAACACATAGGTATGTGTTCAAAACTCACATGTGTCCAAAACACATAGCTTATTCAATCTTTCAATCTACCTATTGATATACCGAGGCTGGGTGTTGCAAAAGCAAAAATTGCAAAACATTGAAATTGTACTTTGATTTAGTTTTTGGATACATGACTCTGTTAACATCCAATCTTCACGTGTAATATCTCAAGTAAAATAGAAGAAATATTCTCACAACGTTATAATTAAACATTCTTACGTTGGAGCTATTACATGTAGTTTTGGAGTTATGAACATATATATTACCTGGTAAGATAATCTTTTGAGCACTGCATTAAGCAGTTTGCGTAAACAACAGACAATATCTCAGTCTCAATCATTTTGAAGAATAATAGGTATATTAAATCACCAGTTTGCGGTTTTATTTTATTTTCATATGTAATCTTATAAGACGGGGTTGGTAAGATAATGCATTAAGCTGACGTACAGGGGAATTCTCTACGGGTAACCTAATACCAACGTCTGTTTACATAACATCCGAAGTTAGTTGGTTGGTATAAACTAAATAATGCTCACAATAATAATTGAGCCAGATCAATCAACCAATGAATTTCCCCTCTCATATTTCTCTCAAATGCCACACTCACATCCTAAATCATCTAGACAAGTTCCACTAGTCCCCAAGAGTCGTCCTACGCCGGCTGAGCTTAAATTACCCCAAATGCAAAGCGGGTCTCCTCTTGGGGACTGGTTCGATTACAGGGTTTTTTCTATGCTGGTTCCCTGCACCCTGGATCCCCGGGCCAACTCATCCATAGGTGCAGGTACAGGCTTCGCAATCCCCGGCCGTAAACGCCTCTTCACCACATTACATTGTCGCTCTGTTATGGCATAAGGTAAATGACGATCAACACACTGTAGCTGAGATACCGCATCGAACGCTAAATGCATTGTCGGGCTGCCTTAGCTACGGCGCGATGGGGAACGCGCTATGACATGCGTGAGAAGTCCGGCGCTGTGGTGAGCGCACACGTGTAGTTTGTGCCAATCAGCAGATTTGTTATCATTCTAAGCGTGAAGCTGGCTTGATCGAATTTATTTGTGGATCTATTTTTCGTTATTCATGATTATGCATGACTTTTATGCCAGCAAATCACTGGGGTGGCATAATTGGCACGTACCTGCATCTATGGATAAGTTGTGTGGAGCCCATTGATGCAGGGAACCAGCATAGTTTTTTTCGTGCAGGACTTTTTGTAACAGAATTCTTGACACACTGAATTATTCATGAGTCATGGTGTAAAAGACTTAAATAACGCTAGTTTAATAACGGAATATTGGACCGGTTTATTCATCACATCGTGATAGTGGTTATTGCGTGTTGTGTTGTGTCATGTTGTTAAGTTGTCGTTTCTTGTTTGTATAGAGTTCGCTGCTTATTTGTATACAGTTGCTGAATGTAGTCATACACAGTATGTGGACACTACAGCCCTCCCTTCCCTTAGAATTTGTGTGTGTAACATGTATTGGCCCAAAGACATTTTAAGAAAACGTTGTCTAAATAAAGTGTTGCATTAAAACGTACAACAATAGGATTGGGCAAGTCCGTTGTCAAAACATGTACGTGTTCGTGTCTGAATGGACGGGTTAGGCAATATAATCATTGAGATTATATTATATAATCGTTGAAGTGCAAAGGCCGCAAGGCGGTCTAAGGTTTCGTCTGGGGCGCCGCACCTCTGGTATGATTTCACCTTGTATGCCTTCATCTCCACTCCTGTATGCATCATCTTCATCGCTTTCTCCACTCCCGTATGTGTCCCCATCGCTAATGTCATTCCTTTCTCCTGTGTGTTTATCGCCTACAACCATTCTAGGTATCTCAGTTTTGAAGTGGGATATATCCCTAGTGACTTTGTGATTGTTACTTTGGGCCGTCACTTGTGAGCCTTTACGTTGGATCACAATGTATGGTTTGGGGTTGTAAAAGGGCTTTAGTTTACCTTTCACTTGACTCTTCACTAGGACTGTGTCACCTTGCATTAAATCTGAGAACTTGGTCTTCCTCCGTTCGTCCGCATATGTTTTAATAGCAGTTTTGGCTCTGTCATCATTTTCGTGGCCTTGATGCGCTAATTGTATGACCTGCTCTTCGAGGGATTGTGGAATCATAATGGTATCTCCTTTAAGAACGATACCATCTTCAGTTACCGATAATTCATTTCTCACGCTCCAATAGCACCTGTATGCATCCTTTAGTACGTACATGCTGTTTGTACGGTGATGTTGTACAACTAGTTGTAATGATGTGTCGTTTTTTGTTGCCTGCTGTATGTCACTGAGGGTCAGTGCATGTGTTAGAGGATTTACCCGGCTTGGATTCTGGATCTGGATGCCGAGACATATAGTCCGCGGGGTTATCTTTTCCAGGGTGGTAAATGACTAGCATGGCGTGTTCTTGGAGCTTTAACAGCCAACTCTTTATGCGTGCTGATGGGTTGGCCTGAGGTTTCTTGAATATTGGGACTAACGGTTTGTGATCCGTTACCACGGTGAATTTATGGCCGAAAATGTACAGGTGGAATCGGTGTATGGCCCATGCAATGGCAAGAGCTTCTCTCTCAATTTGGCTGTATCTAGCTTCCACTGGGCTGAGTGAACGGCTTGCATAGCACACATTCTTCTTGTTTCCTTACTCATCTTCTTGGACTCGAATTGCCCCAAGACCAAAAGGACTGGCATCTACCCATACTTCAGTACTGGGGCAATTGACGTCAAAATACGCCATCACTGTGTCCCTCGATAAAGCTTGTTTCAGTTTGGTTAATGCATTTTCTTGTTCGTCAGTCCACACAAATGGTGTGTTTTTCCCGTAAGCCTGCGTGAGGGTTCCGTGATGGTTGCCACATCAGGAATAAATCTGGCACTGAAGTCGCCATCCCTAATAGACTTCTTATCTCTGCAGCACTAGATGGAGGGGACGCGTTCTTCAGAGCTTCAACCTTTTGAGGGTCAGCATGGTCAGGGGAGACTCCTTTCTCTCCAAAGATGAGGCCAAAGAATTCAATGCGTGTCTTGTTGTACTGACATTTTTCACCGTTTAGTGTGAGTCCTTTGTCTGTCAATCGCTGTAATAGTTGGTTGAGTCTTTTGTCATGTTCACTTTGTGAAGGGGCATGTAGGAGAATGTCATCCGATATATTCAAGACTCCAGGTATTCCTTGAATGGTCTGTCTGATGGTGGCTTGAAACACCTCACTTGCGGATGATATCCCAAAATTAAGGCGCTTATATCTCTTGAGGCCAACGTGAGTGGCAAATGTTGTAATATATCTGCACTCCGGTGTGATCTCTAATTGATGATATCCTGACTTAAGATTCAGTTTTGAAAACTTCTTGGATCCATTTAGCTCAGAAATGATCTCGTCAATTGTTGGCGTATCATGGCGTTCGCGCTTGATTGCGGTATTCGCTTCCCGCATATCAATACACAAACGAATGTCGTCTGGATTGTGAGGCTTTGGAACTACTACCAGTGGTGATACCCATGGTGTTGGGCCTGTAGCATCTTCTATGATGTCATTTTCTTCCAACTCCTGGAGCTTAGCTTCTATTTGTTTCCTGAAATGGAATGGACCTCAGGATATTTCTCCTGTATGCTTCCTGAAGCAGTTTTCTCCTGTATGCGTTCTACTCTATATTTGAATTAGACTCTGCTGTGTTTATTTTCACCAGGTTAAGTTCTTCATATGTGTTTTTAGATAGGAGGCAATTAGCTTCCCCCTTTGACTACATACACGTTTGCAACTGTGAACTTCTTAATGGTTTCAATTCGTGCTTTGAATTTGCCTATGATTGGCAGCGGTGTCTTGCTGTAGTATGGTGTCAAGATTATGTTTGTACACTTTAACTGTATTTTGTGTTTTGGTGTCTGTTTATCTCGTATTTTTTGAATGTTACCTCGTCTATGAGATTCTGCGAACAACCAGTGTCAGCACATACACGCACTGGTGTGTTTTCGATGTGTACGGTTGTATTACTGCTAGCACTGATCGTGTTTACTGACGTCTCATTCACGTTTGAGTGCTTATCAACATGTGTAGAATTATGTTGTTCAACAAGAAACATATAGTTGGCATCGCCCTCATCAGTATCATTGTTTTTATCATTCTGTTCAACAGACTTTACCCGACCTCGGGATCCCCCGGAGCGAACATTGTCACCGGTTCGTTTACCTGAATCGCATGTATGCTTAACTTGTTCCTCCGCACGCTTTCTTGAGAGACAAACCCGTGCAATATTAAAGCAAACCATCGCTGATTTGAATCTGCCTATCCACTTGATCCATCTGGTACATAGACTTGCTTGGTCCTCATGTGGGTCGAACGGTGGGAGCTGTGGCATCGCCATTATAGTCAATTATAGTTATATTCGGCGAGTTGAACAATACTCGATAGCCGAGTTGTGTTTGGGCGAGCTGAACTATGGGCGATACCAAACTTACAAGATAAAACGATTTGTGCCGAGTCCGATGCATCATAGACGGTGAATCACCGTCTATGGATGCATCGATGTGCCGTGAAAACACACAGTAGAATCACGGCGTGCTACAAACTTTTATCTTCGTCGCCAGTGTAAAAGACTTGAATAACGCTAGTTTAATAGCGGAATATTGGACCGGTTTATTCATCACATCGTGATAGTGGTTATTGCGTGTTGTGTTGTTAAGTTGTCGTTGCTTGTTTGTATAGAGTTCGTTGCTTATTTGTATACTTGCTGAATGTAGTCATACGCAGTATGTGGACACTACACATGGTAATTCGATACGCAATTTTCGTTACACTGGTCGTATGTCCACATGAACGCTACTCCATCGATACGCCATCGCTACGCGGTGTAACTTACACTCAATATGTAACCTCGCTGCTTACTGCCCTGCCGGAGTAAAAATTGAGTAGACAGCGCCACGTACGTTGACCTTTCCATTCAAACCTCGCGAAATCTTAAAAATCACTCGGTATCAAAATGGCTCCATCGAGTTTTCGAATTTTCGTAATATGACTGAAGCGGTATTTGGTGAATTTTAAAGGAGTTGTTAATGCATATTGCATAATGACTAATTATCTCCAAAATGTGGTTGAGGGTAAGCAAACAAGGCTTGTCTTATTGGCATATATAACTTATAAAAACAATAAAAATATATATTAGAAGCTTGACTCAGAAAAAAGGTAGTAAACAGGTAGAAATGGGTAGTAAAATTGAATTTACTGTATGTGTAGACAGGCTTCATTTTTTACTGTTTAGGTGTACGAAATTTGCCAGAAATCCAGCGTTAGTGAAAGTTGGTTGACATGTAGAAATGTAAATGAAAATACCTTTAAGTATAGTCGTTAAGATTAAAACGCATAACCACGGGACAATGGCATGCTATATAGTGGTTTGGATGAGTTTCGTAGTATTAAATAAAATAATAAAATATCACAACAATAAGTTACAAAAGCAAAACTTTAGAAAAGTATCTAACAATTAATCTTGGCATGCTTAGGGTGTAACATTCAAGTTACCCTCAATGTTTAAAAAAATAATACTGCGGTTTAATTACACATTGAAAATACCGTCTATCTTTACCTGGGAGCTCAAATTAAAAGGTATAACCATGGCAGGTTTCACAAGGCTGACATTATGCACTATAGCAAATTTGAAATTAGTCTCGTTGTAATAAATTAAGTGAATGCAAAAGATTAAGTTAAAAATGCCGTAAAATAAAGATACAACCGCAAGACAAAACAGTATCATAAATTCATTTCTAGAACATGTAGAAAGTGAAAATCTTATTACACATTCGATGTCATTTATTATGAAGTCTACGGTTTTAATCAATTACGGTACAGCGCATGCGAAATTTTAGATCAAAATCATGTTGTTAAATTGATTATTTCTTTGTCTCGCAGTTGATTTTTGTGAAGAGATAACTAAATTGATAAGGTACGTTGCTTCATCTTCATTCTTAGATACATACACAGTACACACGACGTGTCAAGGTTATTTCATCTCTGTATTTTAGTGTGCCTCAAAACTGCAGGGACAGATTGTGCAGATTCTGAAATATTAATTATAGCCAATGTCATGTTATCATATAAAATCATGAACTTAATGTTTTCAGAAGTCCCCTGGTTTTTGTGATACTAGATAGCACACTGTTAAAATATTAGTATAAAGTTTTATACAGCACTGTTAAGACAAGAACAAAATATGTAGTTTATGGATTAAGTTTGTGTACATGGTGTAAGGGGCCTTGCCCTTACCATGCTTACAAGTAGAGGGAAGCTCGGGGAAAGAGCGGGGAAAGCGCGATCCTTTTTTCTATATTGTTAAAAGGAGTGACAAAGGATCGGTGAGTAACACCTCACTGACCCATTCAGTCACACATACGGCGATCAGGCCTTGCGCTTGGGTTGCGCTGAAAAGGGTATCAAAGCGCCAAGCAAACGCGTAAGAACCGATTGGGGACGCAGTGGACACTGGCTAGAGCGGGAGAGGGTCCCCATGTAACACGCAGGAAGAGCGCGGAATAAACTGCTCAAAATTGTCATTTTTTTAAAACAAGGTAGCTCTTAGTTGGCTCGTATCCCGCTTATCACATTTTCACGGTGCTCCTCACTGCGCTTCCTCTAACTGTAAACATTTTGAGTGCTTTAATCATGGATCATTGTTATTCTCTCTGTATCTACTATTTATATATGCTTGTTAATCTAAAACCCTTCGTGCACTCGCTCTGTACTTTCCGCGCCGACGCAGATAACGTAATGAAAACGTGTTGAGAAGGTACTAGATACGCAGACAGCGACTTATAAGCGCAATACAAGCGCTGTCTTGATCGCAGCAGAGCGTAAACAAGCGCGGCGCTTTGTATGGCGCTCGAAGGCGATCATGGGGACCCTACCCCGATCTACAATCAAGGAAAATAATAGTTGGCACACTTGACGCAACTTATTACAACTATCCCTGTGCTCGCAATTGAGATCAGACTTGAGACATAGCACTGTTTAATAGAAAGCAAAAGTCTCCTCCTTTCTTATTATTAAACATTTGTCTTCAAGTGTGAAAACCTGCATTCTGTAAAATGAAAGAAAAAATAACAATTGAAAAATGATGATTAGCAAATTAAAAATGTATGTAGCTTATAACTTCGCATCAATGTGCGGTGATTTGATATTAAACACGTAGGTTGCCCGCCGAGAACATAATTATCTGCCTACAGCTGGAATGTTTTCTGATTGTATGCAATTACCCCACATTTTTTTCTCTATAAACACAGTCATTCATCTACTTTCCCCATTATCTACGCCCACATGAAATTTCATTCTACAATCAACCAGTAACTTTGTGATATTGATTGTTTTCAATCATTTTTGTTTAATAGCTCCTATTATATCATGATAGGCCTGATTTCAACCATGTGATAGTTTTTACTATCATTATGGCTGGAAAAGAATCATGTGATATCATGATATAAAACAAATATTGAATGCCTTTTGTTTGTGCAATAGTAAAACTATATCACTCGGTCCAATTTGGATTATTCCATTACACTCGGCTTCGCCTCGTGCAATGGAAAAATCCAAATTTGACCTTGTGATATAGTTTTTACTATCACACGCTCAGGCATTCAATATTTGTATACTATTAAATGATGACATTGAATTTTTGTTCTCTTTATTTTGAGATATTGCACGTGAAGATTGACTGCATAGTAACAAAGATATGTGTCAACAACAACAAAGTCCGTTTTTCATCTTAGCATACATTTGGGTTTTTTCTACAAACAGCCTCGATGTAGCAATAGGTAGATTATTGATCAACAAGTAGCGACAACTTACAGATCGATAGTAAGTTGAGGATCGGGGATGCTTCAATTGATCAATGCGGTCCATATACATACCTGTCACACTATCCCTGCGTGTTCAAAACACAAAAGCGAAATTAACAATTTGTCTCATTCTGTTATTCATTCTATGGCGTTCTTAATTGTAAAGCGATCTTCGTGAACGATATTCCCAATGGACCCACGTCACATGAGGTTGAGCTCGCGTAAAGTACGCGAGCTCAACCTCATTTCAAAACGGAGCAAAGGTCATCCGTGGTGCGCACTACGTAATCTCGACCTCACGGCTCTGATTGGTTGGTGCTCAAACGTGAGAACTGAAAACTCGTGAATAAACATGAGCCTATTCACGCACCATCACGCCCCACTGCGTCGGTGGTTACGGCGCAGCGGGACGATCGTTAAAAAGGCTTCAGTTTAAATTTGTCCAGTCAGGTGCTTTGGTGTTGTTGGTTGGCAGTATTTTGTGAGTTCAAGCATGCGTGCGCAGCCTGTGGTCAGGAGATTATGTGCCGTAGATCCAAAAGATGAAAAATTAATGTACAATGTTGTAATTTAATATTTTAAGTTGGAACTTTGTTTTTAGAGTTATGAGCATATTTATCAGCTCTGGTCAGATGCTTTTTGAGCACTGTATATTATCCTACTAGGCATTTTCTCCTCCTACGTCTATTTTTTATCTTCCTTGAGATTTATCTGCCTATAAATGGACAATTAAGTCGGTTTAAATGTCAGTTTAAATGGAAAATTACGCCTAAATGGAGAATTTAAAGTCTGTGTGTAATGTCCCTTTACACTTTATTACATGTATTTCAAGTTGGTGAATGGACATGTGGTCAGGTGCAATTTAAAAAAAAAGAGCGGGACTATTCACTCTTTTGGAAGAGTGACTTCCACTCGAAAAGAGCTGTCCCTCCTAGAGCTCCAAGAGGAGTGAAGAATTCACTCTTTTTGAGTGTTTTTTCACTCTTTTGCATTTAGAGAGTAGTAGACCTGATAATCATATCTCACGACCGATTGGACCCAATATAAATCAGATACATACGGTAATTTCGTGAATACTCAAACAGGGGAACTGCCGAATTCGTGAATACTCAAACAGGGGAACTGCCGAATTTCAGTGGTAGACTACAAAGGAGCCGACGATCAATTCCGGGTCTTTATTTTGCGAAACACACATGCATAACATTACACTTAACCAATTCAACGCGCTATACTGACTTGCCGTAACTGCGTGTGCTGAAGAATTATTCACGTCACTGTCATACACTGTAGAACCACTACTGCATTCTTCACGATTCGAGTGATGATTTTAGACAACGTATTTTGTGAAATGATACTCTGATATGATTTCAACTAACATACCAGTTTATATTTCAAACTAGAATTGAAGTCAAAACATAATCCAAAATCTTGAAGAAATAGCCTGTATTATATTGTAACCGAAATACCGCATGTCATCGTGTCTGCAAATTGTAAATTTAAATCATCACGATTGGTCAAATTAGGTCACATGTTTTTTCAGAAATCGCTCCTGGACAACGAGTAAAAACTTTCGCTCCAGTATAGAGTGAATTCTAAACCGATCAGAAAAAATCGCTTTCACAAAGAGTGAACTTCACTTAAAACAAGCGACTTGTGCCAATAAACAACAGTCACTCCAAGATATCGAGCTGTATTTGGGGCCACTCTGACCAGAGTGAAAATTCAAAGATGAACGAGTTGATATTATACTATTTCCAGAGTTAATATTGCTTACAATCTTATTTATACATGCTAGGCAATGGAAACAAATACCTCCATTTTAATACGGGCTCGACCTTCCCATTATGTACGTGCAAACCGCGGCGCTCTGCGCTCAAGGACGACCGTGGGCACCCTCTCACGTCCTAGCCAGTATCCACGTACCGCGTCACCGATCGGTTCTGGGAGACCTAATGCGTTTGGCTCGGCGTCAATTGCTCGGCGTTTTGATAATTTGTCGGTGCAATGCAAGCGCCGGACTGATCGCAACATAATTTGAATGGAGGTTAGCCGATTTTGGACAGTTTTCCGCGTTTTCCTGCGTCTTCTTATTCATATTTTGATACTTTTTCAGCGCAATGCAAGCGCTGCTATCCTGATCGCCGTAAGTGTGACAGGGGCATAAGTCTTCAAATTGAATTATAATGAAGAATTGTTAAAAAATACAAATGAACCAAAAAAAGATATTAGTAGACAAGAGATTAAGACAGTATTGTTATTTCTGTCAAACAAGTTTAAAGGTGTATATTCCGATCACCTTTTTTTTGGCTATGATTTTTTTTTTCACATCAAGATATTTTGATATCAGAAGAATTCCCATATTTTTCTCATTATGTCTGTAAAATCTTAGGGGCCAGAAATGTATAGGCTAAAATGTGGTGAATTACTGCCAAAAGTGGTTAAACACCTGCCAGTTTGTGTACTTCTCAATGAGCAAATTTCTTGTGACCTTGTGCTTCTAAAATAAGAACTATTGGAGTTATACAACTCAAATTTGGAATGCATGAATTTTTAAGGATTTATATATATATAATTAATTACAACAAAGCATAGTTCAGAAATGTGGCTTTTATCTTTCGGGTGCACTTGTTTAAGTGCCAAATTAAATTGTTCATGTCGTCACGCAAGTAATCAGAATCTTGTCTAAAATATTACTCAGGAATGAACTCGTAAAAACATGGGATGCAAGTGAAGACTATCACTGGTGGTGCGACTTGAATTCTCGTGGGATTTGTAATCCAAGAAAGGTTTTATGTATCTTATCACTTACAGGGTAACAAACGTTGATCACTGTTGATAATATAGGTTTGCATTCTCGGTGTGTTCCGTTGAAACACGGGAAATGTCTTGGGATTTTATCATTCACTTTAAAGAGATATAAATAAAATAGATCCTGCAATACTAAATAATAATCTCCTGGTCTGTAGCCTTAGTACAAATACTTTACAAGTGGATAGTAAAGGTTATTTATTTCATAGACTTTAAAACAATTTAGGGTCAATATGATAATTTGATAAAGACAGGAAGCTGATACTTAGAAAAAGTAACTTACCAGCTAATACATATGCCCATATCTCCAATACTATAGCTCCTTCGTAAACATTTTAAATGGTATTACAAAAAGTTTCTTCTCTTTAATTTGAAATATTACACGTAAAGGTTGACTGAATATTAACAAGCTATACAGGGTGACCCAAAAAAATGTTAACACTCCGGGCACATAAGATATCTTAAAAGGACAGGAACACACAGGTCTAATCTTGATGTATTATGAAAGCTGAGTAAATAAGCTTTCATTTGCATTTGCGTTTCAATTGGTTATTTAGAACGGGAGATATGCTTCAGCAAACATGAGGAAGCAAAATCGGCTTGGTCCAATCCTCTCAGTATGAAAGTAAAGCTTTTAAAATGCACGAAGCAAGAAGCAACATGATTAAGTCACACACACACAAATCAGTTAATCTCTTCTTTGTTCTTTTCAACGCATTCTTTCGATTCTTTTCAAGCTTAAAAGACATAAATAAATATATTCCACATAAATTATTTTGTATTGAGTTCAAGTTCTATACTCTTTTTCCATGTGCAATGGGTAGCTGTCAGTAAAGCAGTCTTTATTTAATTGGATGGACCATTTCAACAAAGAACATGAAATGTTTCAATCTCAATTTTAAGGACTGCTTTACGTCATCAGATGTGTAATATCGGCACTATACCCACAGCAGGGATGTTTATGTTTATTGACAGAGTGTCGGACCGATGCTGACTTTGAATAACACCCAAGTATCCCCATGTACCCACCCATCATCAGCAGACATGTGAAACACTATAGTGAAAAGTCATCCGCAGAGTTTCCTACTTTTCTACATACCCCAATGAATAAATCATACTTAGCATTCTGATGACCATTTATCTGATTTTCGCGTTTCTGTGTGTTTCCTCCAGGAATCTACGGCCGTTGCGATGAATGGATTATATGAGATGTTCTACAAACCACCAGTACGTATTGGAATGGTCGGACCAGTATTATCTTTCATAACGGTAGAAATAGCGGCTGTTACTGGATTGTGGCAGTTCTTACAGGTAAGCATGGTAGAACTATTCTTTCCCCTCATAAATATTCATGAATTAATCATTCCAATTCATTGGCTAATTTGATACACCAAGATACTTTTTTTCCCATTGGAATAATTGCGATTATTTCACCTTAGAGTCACGGTGAAAGCGGTTGTGTCATATGTCATATTCACATTTTGTAGTCAACATTTGCATTATAAAAAAGATCACACTGGAAATTTAAACTAGTCAGACACAGGCTGGACTATAACTTTAAACTAGTCGAGCAGGTTAGTCAAGCCTGCTGGACTAGCTTAAACTAGTCAAGCAGGTTAGTCAAGCCTGCTGGATAGGTTATGACCAACTTGACTAGCTTAAGGTTAGTCCGGCTCAGCCTGACTAGCTTGATTTGTTCTGCTGGACTAGTCTGTGGCTGGACTAGCTTTATATTAGACAAGCTGACTTGACTAGCTTTAGGTTAGTCAAGCTGGCTGGACTAGCTTTAGGTTTGTCAAGGCACTGAGATAAAATATCAATGGCGGCATGCAGATAAGACGTACTTCATCGCCGGTCCGGTTTTGCTAGCCAATCCAGTCGTAATTTGCCGTAGTTATTTCATTGTGTGGCCATATTGTGTACATCATAGTGTTTGCCAACATCTGTAGACTATTTTATGCTACATTTTGTTTGGAATAATGACTCGGAGTAGGAAAAAACTAACTGTAAAGAACTACGGTAGCGCGGGCATCTCGAACGATAACATGTAGCGGGGTTTGTAAAGGATTTTATCGTTACAAACTTCACAAAACGGCCATCTTTGGCACACATATTGGTATGGATATAAGATACAAGAATTTCTCAAGACGCAAAAAAATGGACCCATAATTCGGCTAAAATCTGCATTTTGGGGGAAAAAAGAACTTTTTAATGATTTTACTCTATATGATCTACAAAGTAATTTCCTGAATGCACAAACAATTTTGAAATTAGTAGACAGTTTTGAAATTAAGAAATTATCAAATGTCCATGGTCAAAAACAACACACATAATAGCAGAATTACATCTTAAACTTGTCGTATCTCGATTTCTATCTCGAGTAAATTAATGTATATATTTCAAGACTATTCACATTCAAATTATACAATCATGCTGTACATTTACTGTTGGAGACATTGCTCATGTGTGTAGGACTCGCATGTGACGTCAAAATAATCTTTAACGACATACTTGAGTTCTGAGCTTCAATTTAGATGCATCGTCTTTTCTCACTTTTGCTGAATCCATCTGCCTCTTGAAATCCGTGATGGCAACTTCTGGTGGGTTATTGATGCTTGCATCGCTACAGGGGGTATATAGTATTCGAGTCCGGTAGTGTGGGGCTTACCATGGAAGTATCAGGCTCAAGTTCGAATGTAGCCAAGTTCCTAATAATTCCGGGATTATCAGCGGATGGGTGTTGAACAAGAGTAATACTTGTCCCATGGAAAGAACCTTTGCAGAAGGATCGTAATCCAAATTGTCTTTTTCTTCAACTACGGGTAAGCCTTTTCGTAGATTAGATGGACATACGACATTTACCATCTCATACTACTTGGACATAGAGATAGCAAGAGAATTCTCAAGTTGATGTACCCGGTTATACGATATACCAATCCCTAACTTTGCAAATTGATCTATACCAGGGTTTTATTTCAAAATTGCCGCCAACTCACAAGTTGTCGGTAAACCTGAGAGGACACCATGTGCTGCCATTTTTTTGAAATTTGCTATTTTATAAATCCCGTCATTTTGGAGTAAATGTTGAAGTCGAAATGCATTAGTTGCTTTTATATTATATATCATCAATGTTTATACTTCAACTTAAACATTAAAAACAATAACATAATACCCGATGTTTAGCATTTGATTATTATGACTGTTTAGGCTCATTATAACATAGTTTTCCGTATCAACATTTGAAAAGGGTATTATATACAGTATGATTATTGGGCATAATCAAATGTTCCATTTGTTTACCAAGGATATATAAACTGCTCAAAAAAGCTCGGAAACTTTGTTTAAGCACAACATTTACAAATATCTCAGGATATGTTCATTCAATGTATTATATCAGTGTAAAGCTCATGTGTTCATCTTCAAAATTATACCCAATTTAAATCCATGTTCTCAAGCCAGTGGCTGAGCACTAGAACATGGGATTGCTTCAAATTTGGTACCATTGTAAAGATTGAACACGTCCGCTTTTCATTGGTATAACACTGAATGATCATATCCCGAGATATT
Organism: Ophiura sarsii; assembly: GCA_035610835.1. Lineage (NCBI taxonomy): Eukaryota > Metazoa > Echinodermata > Ophiuroidea > Amphilepidida > Ophiuridae > Ophiura > Ophiura sarsii. The sequence goes on along the minus strand of CM069442.1, from coordinate 48,001,689 downwards.
TGAACATTTTGTGATTGAATTTGAGCAGTTTACATAAATATGTATAGGCCTGTATACAAATAATATGTTTTACCAAAACATGTCTCTTGCCGCCCAAACAGTATTATCGGTATTGTCTGTTTTTCAATTTGGCAAGTTTTATACCTTTCAGAATAAACATTTCTACTTGTAGTTGGTGGTTCATAATCAGCAGAAATATATAACTGCTAAGTGTTAAACAAAATCTTCGAAAACAAATTCTTCGAAAACAGAATCAACTCAAATATATGATTTTATTGTTTTTCAACAAAAAAACTGGATAGCAATGACTTAATTTTGTTATACCATTTAAATAATAACACTACACGTGTCAATGAACCTTTTCATAATCATCCCGATATACGTCATGTCATTATATGTTAACAATAAACAAATGATGACCATAACAATTCGATTTAAATGGTCGAATTTCCGCTTAAAATTAAGACATTTACATCCAAAAATATGATACTTTAGACTTTTTGACAATCTTTTTTTGTTGTCATTTGTTGTAATCGGATGTTTGCCTTGTGAACTAGAGCAGTATGCAAATTGCCCAATGTCATTTGACGATGAGAACAATAAAAATGTAAAAAAACATATATTTTGGCTTAAAAAGATGTTTTTAGGTAAACATTTTATATAACAATGGACGTAATTTTTGCGTTTTGAGATTTTATTGCACTACACATATACACAAATAGTTGTTGAACACTTGGGTGATTGAAACCTATTAGTTCATGTATTTTTGAGGATGATAATCTTTTTCTTTATAACTGATTATTTATCTATTATACGTTTTCTATTTATCGTTCTAAAATTTAAGAAACATAGCCAAAAAAGGATTCGTCTATATATTATGTAAACTTTTTTACACATTAAAGTCTGTAAGAAAACTCGGGCATAAAATTGTGTTGATCATGTAAAAAAACATGAAAAATAAAACATTTAAATTTTAAAAAATGAAAATAATCCAATATTTACGTTTTTCTACCTTTTTTGAGCTGTTTTAGTATTTATGAAACCGGCTTTCTTTTAACCAAAAACTTTTCAGAAGCCTTATCTTTAAAATTATGCAACTTCTAAAGTAATGCGATGTCTGAAACTACCTCTAAACATGAAATAAGAAAATTTGAATTTTTCACCTAAAAACACACATTTTTGGCCTAAAATAAATGTCTGAGAATCTAACAATTCCCTTTTTAATTTCTACTTAAATCTACTACATGTTACAATATTTCCACAATCTTAAGAAGCGATAGACACATTGTATCGTATTCAAATAATGAGAATTGTGATTTTGTTATTTTACACCAAAAAGGCGTTTTTTGGCCAAAAAAGGACGAAGATAAACTAAAACAAATTGCGTCTTGAGAAAATCTTATTCCATATATTCAGTTTAACCTATGTAGCAAATATGGCCGTTTTGTGAAATCTGTAACGATAATGGCATTCTAGGTCCTTTACAAACCGTACTAATGGTCAATACGAGAGCTATTGAACAGACAGCAGAGCAATCACCCGTGGCGAAACCAAGTACTGCTACGCAACGGGAACAATTTGAGTCAGGCGGGATCTACTAAAGTGCTCAACAAAAGCAAGTCGTACACTTTGTTTAGGTCTTTTAAAGTAACTTTCAATTATTTTTTTACCAAACAGGCTAGATAGACATTTGAATGAATCTTTTCGGCACATTTTGATACCAAACATAACACCTAACAACAAAGATAAACCATGATTATAGTAGATTCATAAACTCTGGCGCATCGGTATCGATTTTGGACCTCGTCCATTGGGCGTTAGAGGAACCCATTTTGACCAATGATGAAACAGCGGTACTTTTATAGATGTTATTATCATGATTATTTGCGCTCCATAATCAAATGCTATTCATGATAGTGTGGCTTTATGAATAGAATGATCATATAGCTTTACAATCACGACAACCAAAAACTTAATCCAGCAGCTTCAAATGTGTTATCCCTTTGGAAGCGGTTACCACAATAAAAACAAATCGACCATCATCGACCGTATACAGGTTTCGAAAGAAAAATATTATGTATGTCATTTTACCTATTCATAATTTAGTGGATACTTTTTATTATTTTCCGTTTTTATTATGCACGTGGAATAAAGGAAACATTAAAATGAAAATAACATTTCTACATATTTATTTGCGAGAAAAACCCGGAAAATAATTCAATAATCATTTTTTTATATACCTAGGTACAAAACCTGTCCTAATTAAATGGAAAAACAGTTATATCAACCAAGATACGGATTATAAACGTTACTTTAAGTATTTCTGGCTATGAGACCACCTGAATACCGTTATTAATTTATCTGAATAACAATACATTTCTTTATCGTTATGCCAATAATCCAACCGCAAGTTCCCTGTCACTGGGTACATAGCCTGGTGACTACTTCACAGTAGTACGCACACGAAGACACGGTATTAACCTTGCATATTACGATTAAATTCGAGTGCCTGCCCCTCTTTTGCTTCTGTTACCTCTTTACTGAAATGGTAAATCGCTAAAATCGGCCAATGTCTGCGAATCGACTATAGCACCATTTATAGAAAATTAGTCACTTTTCAAAAGTCACATTTTTAATACACTACGCAGAAGAAAACACCCATTGTTAACAAGCACATACGCCGTATCAGTCGAGTCCCGTGTTGATCGCTGCGCATTTACCCTCAATGGGCGGGCTAATTCAAATTCAAAGTGTCATGCATGGGTGAGGGATATGACTGTAAAGGGATTTTTATGGAATGGAGAAACGGCTGCACTGTGTGATCGATTGCCCGCCGGTCAATCCTGGTTATAACAGTGTCACACACCCTCACACACACACCCATTTTCCTCCCGCGTAGTGTATTGAAAATGTAACTTTTGAAAAGTGACTAATTTTCTTTAAATGGCGCCAATCATGGTTTATCTTTGTTGCTATGTGTTATGTTTGGTATCAAAATGTGCCTAAAAGATTCATCCAAATGTCTATTTAGCCTGTTTGGTTAATACATAATCGAAAGTTACTTTAAATGACCTAAACAAAGTGTGCGACTTTCTTTTGTTGAGCACTTTATATGGTTTGAGCTGGACTAACCTTACGTTAGTCGAGCCAAGCCGGACTAACCTTACGTTAGTCAAGCTAGATGGACTAACCTTACGTTAGTCGAGCCAAGCCGGAGTCAAGCTAGCTTGACTAACCTTACGTTAGTCAGAATGGACACCATCTGGACTAACTTAATGCTAGTCGAGCGACTAGCCTAACTAGTCCATAAATCGGTCATGTTGCATGGTATGTCATTTTGTCAATTTTTACAAATGTGCGACTTTCATGTAAATGTATAAGGAAATGCCACAATGGAATAGATATTGATCAATTTGGTAAAATTGAAGAAAAAAAAGGTTTCTTGGAAGGCTCGTAAGTTCCTTACTATAGTTTGACTCAGCTCCAAATTGGCGAAGCATCCTTAACAGAAGCGGATGAAAAGGACGCATAATCGCGCGCGGACGCTGGATTATATGTTTGCACGCGGAGAGATAAAAACCGAATATTTCTCGCCAATATGGAACTGATCAAACTATAATAGTATCATTGTTATGCGCACACACAGGGTAGATCATAATTATACAAACATTAAATTTGACATTTAAACTGCTCTTTAAAGTTAGATGTTTTGTCTGAGAAAAATTGTTTTACCTAATACTTTTAACTTAATGAAGTTTTCGCGTATCAATCCAGGATTAAGGTAAGAGTTTCAATCCACATTAAAACAACATTGTTTCAATCGGGATAATATGACTAAATAGCTCCATTTAAAGAAAATCTATGTGAAGTTTCCAAATTCACACTTTGAACACGCTACGCAGAGAGAAAAGGATGTGTATGCAATGCATGGCGTGGATGACCGCTGGGAATATCGATCACACATTGGAACCGTGCTACACTGCTGTACACATGCATGACAGTTTGAATTTGAATTAGCCCGCGCAGGGCACACTGAACTCACACTGTATATCGCCGTAGCAGATTGCGTTTTCATTACTGGAGAAAAATATTTTCAAACCAACGGCATCACAGCGTATTATTATGGGATGTATTTCGACCCATAACCTTGTTGCCGTGTGCGTTGTTATAGGTTTCCTTTGTGTGATCGTGTACATGTAGTAGGGTCGATACGTCCCTTTATTGTACCCTTCAATAGCGATATTGAGTTCATTTGTGTATCGCCATTACCGTGGAAAAGGACCCTAAAGTGACATGGCAATGCTGGTAACGTATCAAAGGCTTTAAATCTATTTTAAATACGTAGGGTTATTGACTAGTCTTTTCAAATTGTAATTCAACAGCATTGTCTGTGTTTTTAGCCCAAGTGCTACCGTAACCGTTTTCTTCAGTAAACCCAACATATCGCTAAAATGACTATCCTAAAACTCGCGACTGTTCCGGCTTATTGAAAATGGTAAACGAAGCAAAATATATCTTTAATTTAAAAACAAACTTACTGTCGAAAAATCTGCTCATACCAAAAAGGTAATAACTTACTAATTTGGTACCAAAATGTGCCAAAAAGATTCATCCAAATGTCTATCTAGCCTGTTTGGTCAAAAAATTATTGGAAGTCACTCTATAGGACATAATGTGTATGACTTTCTTTTATTGAGCTCTCTATTAGTGGGCCTACATGCTAAACAGTACACAAATCACATCGCGAGCACAAAGACGGACTCAATTCTCCTGGCAGAAGAACAATATTATCGAAACCGGTTTCCTCATCTTCACAATTATTGCGGCAGACTTTCACGGAGTTTTGTATTATTGCATGCTTGGTAGATGCAGCATCCTAATTATACAAAAGAAGCCTCAAATCTGCGTCTGTGTAGTTCGCGAATCTCGTCGGCAGATATTTAGCAGACGACGCCATGTTTGTTGTTGTCGACCTTGTACTTGGCGTCACCGTTTCATATTTACGTTATATTCATAGGCTCTAGAATTGTTTCGGGGGTTGTGTTGATTAGAGGGACGTAGTCGAAACTTCAGCATGTTTGGTAGTATAGTATAAACACAAACAAGCATTCGGATTTTTTATTTTATCCGACTTTGTTTGAAATTAACCAATCAAAAAAGAGGATACCCTTAAATATTACCTCACTATACATACATATAAGAGTATCCCCTTTTTTGATTGGTTCATTTTAATAACGTCGGAGAAATAAAAGAGCCAGCCGAATCCTTTATTTGTGTTTATTCAAAACTACTGAAGGTGCGATAGTTTTTATTACTTCCCTCGAATCAACACGGTCCCTCGAAACAATGCTAGCGATTATGAATATTACGTAAATATGGAATGGCGGCGACGCCAACTATGAAAATATTCCCGGCGAACTTGACAACACCAAATAATATGGCGTCTTCTGCTAAACATCAGTCGACGAAATTAACACAAATAACAGACACAGATTTGGGTCTACTTTTTAGGAAAAAAGATGTTGCATCAACCAGGCATGTAATACAAATATCCGTGAAGGTGTTTACGTAATTATTATGAAAATGAAAATGAAAATGATTTTCGATTATATTGCTCTTCTGCCAGTGCCGTTGAGTTACTTTTCAATTAAATAATGGGCAAAATATGTATGAGGTTTCATAAAACAAATTAAATGAAACGAGAATTAGTATTTGTAAGAGAACAGTTCCATATATATGCTCGACAAAATTATCACAACTGCATCGAGACTCGTTATGTTTTAATCGAGACTGATTTTTAAAAAAATATCGCAACCCGTATATCGAGCAGCAAGTTATGATTTATCGAGAAGCATAATGTCACTTAAATATTCACTTAAATATATAAACGAAGGACCAGGTCCGGTATGTTAAAATACTTCGGGTGATTTGTTTTATTTATTGTCCCGACGAACCACAGATGTTAATTAACATCGAAGTCGTTATACTTTAGTATGTTTCATTGTTTCAGGTCAGAACAAGACTGCCAATTCCCAACGGTATATATAGTATTATTATAAACCAGTGCAAATCATCGATATGAGACACGGTCGCAAATGATGTCATTCAGCAGCCAATCGGCCATATAACAATTAATATTTATTTCATTTTTTAAACTTTTAAAAAACAAAACAAACAAACAAACACCAAAACACCAAAACAAACAAACACCAAAACAATGATGCAACTGCGAGTTTTATCAAGTTAACCCTTTCGAAACATTTGGTCACAATGAATGATGCAACCTTGAGCGAGTGAGACTCAGCGAGTTCTTCTATCGGCAATTCAATTATATTATTCACTCTTCTTATGCAGTGCAGTTTAACTTGTCACTGAAATTAATGTAATAATATATTGTAACACCCTAATGCAGTGTGTTATTGTGTGAGTGGAATTATGATGTGTACGTAGCCAGATAATAATTCCCAATTGTTAGAAATCTGTAACTTATTAGATTACATTTGAAAATGTATTGTTAAAGCTTGTCCTGCTGTCGGTGCAATGTGCCATTGTTTGAGATGTTGTAGGTTGAGTATGAGCTCCATCCACCTAATTGACAAACAAAATTATAATTTATCAATTTAGATTACAATCAGAATGATTTAGAATGTATCTCGGCCTATTCATATAGAAATAATTTGAGAAAAACTTCTTTAAATATAATATTTTCACGCGTCACACATAATCAGACCATTTTGCCATGTCGCACATAATCAGACCAAATTGCCACGTCACTCATAATCAGACGAACTTGCCACACATAATTGTGATCTGCTTATTGATTTTCTTGAAATGCAACACTTAATTGTTTGGTAGATTTCCATGTCTGTGCACGAAAATCCACCAAGAAAAAGTCTGTTAATTTATGGACAAAACCCGCAATAGCCAGTGAGATTTTGTATACAAATTGGTAAATGGCACAATTTCTTATCGTTGCATTGTCTCAATACCAACAAATTTGGTATCAAAATGTGCCTAACAATTGGGTGCATCCTTCTAGCTGAAAATTATTTAAATCCATCAAATATTTTTGGAAATATTCTGGTATATGCTAGGGGGGAACTTACATATTTTGTTGTGTGTATGAACATGTATTTTTCACAATTTTCTCAATCACTGTTCTTTGTAGAAACTTTTGTGTGATTTATGAGCATATTAGTTACCTAGTGAGTTAATTTTTGAGCACTGTATTTATAAATTGAAGTTTATTGCTGTTTTATTGCAATTACTTACATTACATTTTATTTGTGTTAATTTACAACGTTGTCCTACTTTTTGTCAACGCTTGTTCTGCTGCTCAGTTGTTGTTTTCATGACGAACAAAAAATGTGAAGTTTATAATTGCTGTTTTAATGAACATTGAATACAATTTGTACCAGAGCATTATATTTTATTTGTGTTATTTTTATAACGTAGGCTATTTGTCCTATTTTTGCAACGCTTGTCCTTGCTGCTCAGTTGTTGTTTTCATGACGAACAAAAAATGAAGTTTATATTGGCGTTTTAGTGAACAGCGATATTTTTATATTATTTTCATAACGTATTTGTCTTATTTTATCCAACGATTGTCCTAGATGCTAAGTTGTTGTTTACGTCACGAACAAAAACGGAAACTGATCTCGGATGGTTTGTCTTTTTGTTATGCTGTCTTGTTTTGAGGGTTTTTTCCGAAGAATTATCTTGAATCAGATTCCCGCCCTAATTGGTGTCTGTCTTCCGTCTGTTGAAATATGTAAATATAACCTTTTTCGTTTTGCATGGTATAACTATAACAGGCATGCAAAAGGCATGTATGTGACAGGTTATAGGGCGATATAGACAATATACCTATTAACGCAAAACGTTCCTGACCAAGTGCTATTGCGCAATTTTATTCAAAATCTTTCAAAACCTTGAAGCGTACACTATTTTGGGGAATTTCTTCCGCAAAATCTAACACCTTATTCATAAAAATTGATTTAATGATTTTCAAATTACGCTCGTTTGATTAACATAATATAATGTCTATAATGACTTTTCCCCAGCAGGTGGAAAAATTGTGTGTGGCGGAGGGTTATCATGGTTATGGCGCTAAATATTCGTCAAAATTTGAACTGCGGTACCGTTTCTATTCAATCTTTTTACAGGTATCAGGTGCAGCTACGTCACCAAACTTATCGGATCGTGAAAAATACCCGACGTTTTTTCGCACTGTTGCATCGGCCGCAAAACTTAATTTGGGGTATCTGCAGATTTTGAAAGAATTAAAATGGAAACGAGTTGCTATTTTGACCGAAGGGACAGAGCCGCATACAAGTGTAAGTGATAACACTATATTACCATGATTAATGAGGAGTGGGGACACCACTCAATTATTTATTATACTTGTCATGTGAGCCGCAATTCAGATTTGTGAGCATTTTGAGGGAATGGCATTGTTTTTCATTGAGAATGTAATATAAGACGTTACTGGAGTGTGCTGAAAAGAATCTCTTTTTCACATTTCTGGTCATTGAATGATATCCTTTTCAATACAGCCCACTGATGATCGATAAGTGTAATTTATTTTGGTCTATTAATATACTAAATAGGCCTATGTAATTTAAATGTCAACCATATTGAAAACTTTGGTGCATCTGCTCAACGCAAACCTAATTACCTCACTAAGCACGTAATTTTGAGCTTGTCCCTTGCCAAATCGAAACTTCTTTGATCATCACTGCCAAGTGAGACAAGGCTTAACTTACAATTACGCTCGGTATAGTGCAGTAAATAGTATAGGCTTCAATAAAATATCAAACACTTACAATTTAAAAATTGAGATAAACCCGCGTTTTCCCAAATAAAAATTACACTTTTAGCAGAAAAGAATGCCACGCATTGACAAAATAGCCTGATTTAGGTCCATTTTACGTGGGTCGGTGTACTAAATTCAATGGCAAAATTTATGGAAGCGTCTGATCGAAAATTACGCTTACGTCAGAATACTAGACAAAATTCCTCAGAGATTGATGTAAAATATAATATGATTGGTTGAAAGGAACTACCCGCGTTTTTCCTCACCAATCAGGACTAATTTAGGCAAAATCTTGGCTCAGCGGATGTTTTGGTCAGTGAATCAATACAACACAATACACATACAATACGACATCGATCCACATGTTTGGGTCGCGGAACTATCGCTACAGGGGTGTAAAAGTATATTACATTAACTATTCAGCTGTAGTTCTTCATTTAAAAATGGTCACAATACCTCACGTTAATTGTTGTATTAATATTTGACGTTGCAATATTACTGAATTGTTTTATTGCTTACAAATAAATGTTTATGGTGAAATGTTCAAGCGGCATTAGCATTGGCGGAGCCAGGGGGGGCCTGGGGGGCACGTGCCCCCCGGGTCTCTGGCACCAAAAAAAAAAAAAAAGGAGAAGAAGAAAAAGGAAGAAAAAGGAGAAGAAAAAGAAAGAAAAAGGAGAAAAAGGAAGAAAGACAAGAGAAATAGTAGAGGGTATAGAGTTCTTTATTTGTTACATAGTAAGTTTCCATGCCCCCACCCTTAATTTTGTATGTTCCCGGCACGGATCCCGGCATATCAAGGCAATAATGGCGTAGCCAGATGGTTAAGAAGGGGCCGACCGCTCCTTCTCCCCTGTCACCCAATTTTGCCATTGTCGCCTCAATTTTGATAAGAGAAATCATAGTTAAATTATGACGTTCAAATACAAAGATAGCATTTTTCGTTGTATTCGTGTGCCCCTTCCCCCAAAAATAAATTCATTGCAAATTAAGAAGATAGTTTGAAGCCAAAATATACCTCAATCCTAGCAAAACTGGGTAAAATAGCAAAACATTTAACAATAAAAGCAGTATCATAAGGCCAAAATATATCTCAAATGTGGCAAATAAGTATAAAGAAGCCAGGGGTTTTCGTAAAAAAATAAAAATAAAATGTGACATTTTAATAGAAGCAACAATGTATCTCAATCTTGGCAAAATTAATGTAAAGAAGTCAATTTTGCGTGGTTGGTATCTCAATCGCGGCACAATTTATGTAAAATAGCCAAAAAAAACTCGCGCGCACGTGACATGAACGTTAACTTTAATTTTTAAGACAAAATGTATCTCGATCATGACAAAATTAGTTAGTGTTGAGAAGCCAATATTTCACGCGTTTTGCTCATGTGCCTCGAAATATTTGCTTTAGTTTTTAAGCTTGTATCAGCGAAAATTGGCAAAATATGTAGAATAGCAAACAAAATTGCGCGCTACGCACGCACATGCCCCAAACGATAAGACTTGGGACCATGACCAGTCCTTGTGTGACTTCATTTCTTGTTATCCGTTTCGGGAGAGCCCGAGGGCCGAGCGGGTGGGTAAAGGGTGGGTGGATGTTTTAGAACCTCTATATTTACATTTCTTTTTAGAAGCTTGTTATCAGCAAAAAAAGTCGCTCAATTATGACAAAATTAGTGTAAAATATGCAATTTTGCGCGCTAAGCTCGCATGAACCTTCAAACATTACATTTAGCTTTATAACAAATTAGTATCAAATGTTGTGCGCTACGCGCAAAATGTGACTTCAAACATTAACTTTATCTTTATGAAACTTTTATGAAGGCAAGCCTCACTCAATCATTATAAACTGTAAAATAGCAAATTTTTCGCGCGCTACGCGCGCCTGTTAAGGTATCAGGTCACTGTTTTTCTTTACTTCGTCAATTTATAGGTATCTGATTAATAATAATTTCAAAAATATATGATTTTGATTTGCAGCTTTTCTTTTAAATTAAGATTTTGATATTCATAAAACGTACAAAAAAGAAGATAGAATTACCCGAAAGAAAATATTTTTATTGCCAGTAATGTAGCAAATAATATAGAATACGGTATATTAGTATAATTATGCTCAACTTCTTTCGTGCATTGATAAAAAACAAAATATTTATTAGAAATGAAGAGGTGGATTTTCGATAACATTTTGGTCAAAAGTATACACCAGATCGCACCAAATGAGTTCCAAAATTGAATTTTTTTCTACTTCTGAGGGGGGCACATCCCCCCTCAGACACCCCCCTGTCCGAGCATAGCTCGGAGGGCAGTGCTGCGCACTGCGTGGATGGTACCTTACCAAATTCAGTTTTTGGGGCCTCCCATTAACTTTTCTGGATCAGAGCATGAGTGCCCCCCGGGTAAAATAATCCTGGCTACGCCTATGATTAGTGTGTGTATTGTTTACTTCACCCCATTGAGTGCAATGGAAGAGTCCCAGAGTCCCGATAGTACACAGCGTGTGGTGAATTAGGATCACGAAGCGTAGGTTGATTTCATATGGGACTTTTTGCGTTTAATACCCCTGAAGTTTTTAATATGAATTTCACATTAAAAGTTCCCCTTTTCTGATTCTTTCAAAATGTAAGTTTGGTGATCATGATGGGTGAATAAAATTCAAATTTATCACTCACTTCTGAAAACAACCCACTCTGTTCCTCCGACCAAAATGTCAATTCCCAGTCCCACCTACCTATACTCAGCCACCAACCAAAACCTGAGATATATAGCATTGCAGAGTTTGACATTTAAATCACAATACCCGTTTAACTAAACTAACATAGCATTGGTTTCGATTGTTCTGCATTTCTCATATTAATTGTCTAGTTTCTTTTGTATACATAAATGACATAATATTAGTATATTTTCCAATTACTAAGCGATTACATATGCTACATGTTTTCAATTGTGCCATTCTCTCGTTTGTATATTCTAAAAAGCAATTTGTTTCGCAATTTATACAATAATAATAATAAACAACACTGAGTACCTTATATTTTGTAATAAAATAAATCTATGTTGCGACAAAGTACATGTCCTTTACAAACTGCAGTGCCAGTGGCTCGTTTATATAAAGAGCAATTTTATATAAGAAATTATCAATTTTACTTAAATCATTGTATGTTTACGTCTCGTGACTTACGGGCTATAAACTGGGGTCGGTTAATGAGTTTCTTCTCTAGTCTTAAGAAAAAGTTTCAGAAATGACCTTTTTTTCCTTCTTCAACACATTGTGGAGTGATAACCAAACGTTTGTATTGCTTGGGCAAGAATATGAAACTTATCAACCAATTTATATATCACAGTCCCAATGAACTTATAGGCTATATTTAGGTTATAAGCTCAGTCGTGGAATTTACAGATTGCCATGTCAATAATTTTGTTTATATTAAAATCTGGTCAGAAGACGATCAAATTATTGGCAGATTTGATTATTCCGATTTCATTGAAAATAACTTCTCCCTACTATAATATTCTTGGCGGTAAACGAAATTCAAAATCATGTAAACGTGAAAGGTTTTATTTGGTAGAAATCTCGTGCAATGTTTTGCACAATAAATAAAAAAGCAATGTATCACAGCGAAAGGGATAATTTGCCATTTTCTTCAATCAGTCCAATTGTAATGGGTATGAGACGTTAACACTGTTAAAGCCCTTGGGGCATGATTGAAGCAAGGTGTATATATCCTCTAATTTGCTTTGGTCATTCAAATAGTTGTACCAACAATTGAACCTTAATGTGTTTATCTAACGTTTAATTTAAATGGATGTCCTTCACTAACAAGTATTGTGTGAACTCTGCATTTAATTTGCACCTGGAAAGCCACAAGGAGGGGTGGTGTTGAATATAAGCGTTTGTACGCTCAAGGTTGTGATTTCAGCTCTAGAGACACCTTGTTTACAGTGGAAGTATTGGGCATATTCAGCTTGTACATGATTCATGTACCTAAATTGATGTCAAAGAGACACTGCTTAAACATGTTAAATACCCTACTCAAAAACAAAAACATCCACATACAATTTATACCAGAGAAATGAAGCGATAGAGTAATAACAAACTTAGCCAGATCAGCCACCAAACAAGGGCAATGCAGTGATGACAGATGGATATGTCTGGCCAAAAATCCTGTAAATATACACACTTAAAAAATAAGTAGTCAATAATGATTTCTTGTCAAGGTTCAACTATGGACCAACTGAAAGAAGGGTTAAATATGACATTTTCCAGTTAAGTGTGTATTTATTTAATGGTAGTCCACAGTGGCTAGACACAAACCAAGAGGATCATGACATCATTAATCAAGGTATCATCCCAAAATAGTTTTTTTTTATCATGGGTCTATTAACAATGCCACCTTCATGGGAGGCCCTTATAGAGCGTTCAATTACACTTAACAAAATTATGAAACATATGTAGTGAAATGGTATCTAGTGGGCTAAATGTTGTTTAACTGTTTATAGAGAATACTGTTACCTTCAGGGGTTGTCCACTGTGGACAAAACCAGCACATCTCAAACAAGCTAAGACAGTCCATGCGCGAACATGGATACTACTACCAGTAACAGATTCAAGTTTTTAAGCAAAGAAGCTCTAGATGTTAAGATACAGCAACGCATCCCAATAAACACCATGAAAAACACTAATTATGCAACCAGGACATGTCTGCATCAACAGAGATTACATATAAATAACATGATCTTAATATTGTAGTAATAGCTGCCTTAAAACAAATTGTGTGTCTATCATTTTTGTTAAATTATGTCTAGCCCCTGTAGCCCAAATTGTGCCCAATCTAACTATTATAAATCTGGCAACTTGTTGAATTATGTCAACTACAACCCAAATTGTGCCCAATCTAACATATAAATATGGCAACTACTGACAATCGTAATGATGTTGTCAGATATTCCAGAAGTACACATCAATCAACACCCTGACATGGCAAGAAGTCTAGTCTAAACACCATAATAAGGACACAATGGTTGGTCTGTAACTTAATACCAGCCTGTTTTTATGGAGTGTACCACTCCAGTCTGTTGGTATTGAAATCAGAACAACTTGGTGAGCCCTCATAACTCAAGTTTGACACAGTGGGACAAGTAGCCGGGTAGGCGTACAAATAAATTGTTCCATTTGTGCCCTCACGGGCACTCATGGAACAACATTTACTTGTCTTTTTTCAATTATTAAAACATTAATAAAAAACAGAACATACGGACAAGTGAAAATACCGTATTGAGTTTGAGCTTCCTCAGGACAAACTCACGTGTTTAGTTACGTGTTTAACTCACGTGTTTAATTATGTGTCAAGTTAATACTCGTTGTAATCTTTAGTTCGCCAAATTTAAATTTTCGTGTCCATATATAGCCTTGAGCGACGGATCAGTAATACCCGCGAGCGCGTGCTGGCACCCGATGAAAGCAACGTGGTTTTGTGTGGAGTGAAAGGGATTAGACACGAGATTAAATGTGATTATTATACCGTTACTTTTGCAGGTATCGGATGATTTACAAAGTCTATTGGAACAAAATCACATTCGAGTTGTGGTTGTGAAAAGCTTTACCAACGATCCATCCAGTGTTATTGCGCTGATCAAGGTTGAATATGACTATTTATCCATTTAATTATTTATTATATGAAGTTAAATTACAGCTTACGGAATAAACCGTGTAGCTAGTACAGGCTATCAAATAATATGGATTAAAAGTAGGTGTTCTTGATTGCTGGGCCGATTTTCAACTTGCTGTTTTCTATTCTACATGAAGGGTCATCCTTAGAATAGTCGTATTCCAAAGTTTGAGTTGCATAACTCCAATGGTTCTTATTTTGAAAGCACAAGGTGGCATGAATTTTGCCCATTGACCAGTACATAAACTGTCCGGGTGGTTAACCACCTTTGGCAGTAATTCACTGCATTTGGGCCTATAACGTCTAAATGGAACATATCTTGCGCCAAATATTTTACAGAAATAATGAGAAAAATATGGGACTAAAGCCGGGTGCTAAAGTGATCGGAACATCCACCTTTAAGCCATGTATTTCCACCCTCTATGTCCACCAATCCCCCGATTTTAACAATATTCGCATATATTCATTCCATGGTGTCAAAATTCTTACTATAAACATGATAAAGCTGCTCCAGGAGCATGGAAGAGGGTCAGAATCTCTTGCGTGCTGATTAAAGGGGCACTAAGAGATGTGTTGGAGGATGCGCCCTCAATTATGATAAAAACTGGGATTAGTATATTTTTATAATTGTATTACATGTATGAACTTACACCTATAAGGATTAAGAAAAATCAGCCCTCTATGTACAAGAAAACGTCGATTCAAAAAAATTTACGTCCGACAGTATCCCCTGCAGTACGCGTGATACATAACGCGAACCATATTTGCATAGAGTGCGTTTTTCAATAAATAGCGATGATATTGTTTTAATCAAGTTTTGCTGTGTTTTTGCTAGTAGAAACAACAGTAATGGCCATTTCTAATGTTCATCTTGAATTCTGAAGTAAATTTTTAAACATTTAAAATTTTCAACACCACTTAATGTGCCTTTAATGCCTCAATGGAATGTGTCCTCTTTGCCTCCTCGATGTCTTATAGTATGTACACCTAACACAAAACAAAAAGTTACTTACTAGGTGCTTAATGAAGAGCTGATATGCAAAAGGGCTTACAAACTGCGTTACTTTATGATAAAAGATCAAAATAAACAATTAACTAGATAAGTATGAGAATAAAATATAGTTCTTAGCTGTATGGCTATATACGATGGTCTTATAATGTATAGGCCAGGGATAGCACTGGATCAAAAATGTGAGAGGTCCCATGACATTTTTCCGGACCCCGTAGGACTTCAAAAAACAAATTTAAGTGGTCCCCCAAGAAATTGAGGGGTCCTGAAGTTTGGGTATTTAAATTTTTTACTTTTTTACGGGCAGTTTTAATGAATTTATATTGTGAGCAAAGGATGGATATGTAATTTACAGAATTTCTTAAGGTTTCCATTTCCATACATCGTCAAATTTAAGGGGTCCCTTCAATTTTGATCGGCACCCGCAAGTCTTTTCAATTTGAAATCTGACGCGTCACTATTAGAAAGTGAGAGGTCTAGGACGCGCAGACGCGTCAGAATGCGACCCCTGGTATAGGCTGAACTATATTTTAGTGATTTTGAGAAAACAGCATGAAAACATTCGGAAATAGTGTGATTGATCCTTTGAAATATTATTTGTATATGAGAGGTTCATAGTATACCAATCAAATACAGTATGTTTTTCAAATCAATCACTTATATTTTTTTGGATATTATATTCTTTATCATTTCAAAGCATTGGATATAAGCCCTTTTGCAAAATATTTTTCATGGACGTAAGTATTTTTGCAATTCAACTTTGATTTCTGTATTTGAATTACTATGTGATATGTGATGTGAGGCCTTTTGCAACAAATTGCCCACTGCTATATAGAAACTACCTCCAAAATACTATAAATTGCCGGTTATAACTCAGTTGGACTCAAATGGACGTAAGCCCTTTTGCATACCTGCTCTTACATGCTATGTTAGCTAATTCAAAATCAATTACCGGTACCACAAATATACGATATACATTAGTGAGCAAATTTCCTCTCCGTTAATTTCATCCCTATTTTTTTCTAATGAGAGGATACTTTGGAAGTTATGATGTTTAAATGACCACACCTAATGAAAAAGGTTATGGTTAATGAGTTGATGGGAAATCATTAATCTGTGTGGTTCAAGTCGGCCATGGATGAATTATGAGCTGTTATTCAATTACACACACACATTGATACTGCCTAATCACACTAAGAGCAATGATTTCCCATAGAGAAAAAAATTGCTACAATTTTGTTTCTCGTTGGATCTGGTCATTTAAACCATCATAACTTTGTAAATATCCACTCAATTTGTATGAAATAGGTGTCAAAATATGGGGAAGAATTTTGGTACCAATTATAGATTTTGAATTGGCTAACATATTATTAAGCACCTGGTGAGGAACGTTTGGTGTTAGGTGTACATGGATAGAGAATAATGTTGTATAGTATTATAGCTATGGGCGCGGGAAAAGCGTCAGTTGTCATGATTTTGGAATAACATTACCGTTATCGTTTCGTTCAACGTTTTACGATAACTTGATGTGTGAGTATATTTATAAACCATTCTCTATTGCAGGACAACGATGTACGAGCCATATTTGGTAATTTTTATGAAGGGACTGCTTTCAAGGTTTTCTGTAAGGTAGGTAGTAGGTGTTGCATTGCAATGCGTCGAATTGCGAAATGGGGGATAGTAGCCTAACGTGAACTTGGCATGTTGAAACTAAAGGAAATCCAGAGATGGCTTTACTCAGCCTTTTGCCGTTTCCGAAATGTAAGCCATTGTGTAGCTATAAGTAGGTATTTAGAACAAGAATTTTGTAACAGTTCCTGCAAATCATTACAGAGGCTTTGACATTTTTAGTAAAAGCAAAAATATGAGACATTGCATATAATAAGTGATTGGTAAATAGAGCAAATTTTGTTTTCAAAGTGTTAGAATATTGTTTCACTGTTTCAGTTTTGTTTTAATCCGTTTGTTGCCTACAAGTTTATTCAACGCACAAAACGAAATGTCTGTACAAATAACATTCATGATAATATAATTGTAACTTTAAAGGCTTACGAGTATGGACTCTACGGCCGTAAATATACATGGTTTATCAAAGGCCTTTTCCGAAAGAAATGGTGGTCAAAATGGGCGGGTACCGATACTTGCACTCCCGAACAGGTACAACAAGCATCAAATGGGTATTTCTGTGCTACGTATAGTGTATTTGGCAGGACGGAGACACCGGCGGTTACTGGGATCGTAAGTAACAGAATACCTTTTATATCTACCTAGGCTACCTTCTCGCCAACCAACATTCCAAACAACTTGTATGTAACCCTGGCGCACCGGTGACTGTTTTTTACATACTGCATCTATGTTGGTACTTGGTAGCCATTTTTCTGGATACCCCCAAAAAGTTGTATACAGTACAGACCTCCACCATCGACGAAAGTATGTCACTATGCGGTTCAAATGAAAGAAAATCAAACGAGGAATACATATAATATCTAACCACTTGATTCATAAGATAAATTTCATTTCATTTATTCGTAAAAAGCAGTACTTAAAATGCAGTACCACGTTATAATACACTGATACAAAACAATCAAATCTTGCAAAACACATGAACATATCTTGCCCCTTTTTATCTATCTGGGAATGACAGAACAAAATAACTGAAGGTCTTCCTATCATGAGTCTTTATTCCTTATATCTCGGGAAAATTGTATCAAAAATCGTTTCCTAGTATCATAATTTATCACCAATTCAGCCCCATATACATATCTGAGTGTATTTCTATCTACATTCAATCTAGACAAGGTCTACGTTATGCCACAGACAAAACTCGTCATGTCGTCCCAGACAGGCATAAACGCATTGGAGCTAACTCATTTGCTGTGGCTGGCCCACCACTATGGAATATCACTCCATCCACCTTAATATCCAGCAAAAGTTTCATAACCTGCAAGCATAATCTCGAGACTCATTTATTTAGCAACTGAGTTTCTGAACGTGCTTTCTCATTCTTTCCATTCACATTTGTACATACATTGTATTGTTTATGTTATATTTTAGTTAAGCGCTGTGATCATTTTTGGAACAGCGCTATATAAGCATTGTTGTTATTATTATTATTATCATTCTTTTGCAAAACTTATAATATTTTACCTAGTAAGTAACTTATTCTAGTTGCTGAGAATATCGGGGCCAGCTGAAACCCATTGAAACTTCTCATATGTGTTAATAACATGTGCCTGCTACTATGAATACTAATATTGAATTGTTATCTAGACATTCTCTACTAGAATATGATGTTCAATTCAGGGAGTGTTTTAATGTAAAAAATACACAGTTTTATTCATTTTATTGATTAAACAATGTACAAATCGCAGTCTCTCTATTTCATTTGTGTGACTCTTCAGTCCTTTTCTACCCTGGGTAGTAAAACATTTAACTAAAAAAGCCAGAAGTGTTTCTTCACAGAATTGTTCATAGATTTATGAAAAATTTGCTATTTAGACCTATTTTGGACCACCCTGTATTCAAAATAAAAGGAACTTTAACGATATTCATGTAGTTCATTTTGATAATCATTTTCTTTTAAATTAAATGGTCCATGCTAACTAAATTTCATAGAATATTATATACAAACATTAATTTTATGCATTATTTCATCATAATTTTAGACACCCTGTACTTTTCCTGTGTACATTTTGGGCAAATGATTCTTAGCAAATTTGGTAGCACCTTCTGCGGTTGTTCTGATTTTGGTGACTATTTTCAGCTAAACCCTAATTGTACAAACTATCAAACTATTTTGTGAGGAGCAAAAACGATCAAATTTGTTATGTTCCACCCTGTAAAAATTGTACACACCCTGTATAATTTGATTTTTTTTTGCAAAAATAAAAACCCTTGAATCTTAAGCTTTCCAACAATATATAGTTTGTGGGTCATTAAGTATGTAAAACTTAAGTTTTGTCCCGTTTAATCAGAATTGGTGCATTTCTCAACATTATTAGAAGTGAAACTTTTTTTTGGACCAGTTTGTGACTTCTGACCACGTACGTTCTCATAATGTGTTAAATCAATAACTAAAGGTGGTTGTGCCATACTCACTTTAAAGTGTATTGTCAGCAAATTCAATACAAAATATAATATCAACTCATTCAGCATCAGAGAGTGGATCGGACATTCAACGCGATATTGAATCCTTGAGTGACAGCCAAAGAAGATTTTTTGAGCAAAACCATCATGCTTCACTTTCATCACATGACCACTGATTTCTGTCACCAGAATGAAAGCAATAAAATGCTTATAATGTTGTTAAGAAAATCCTACAACAAATAGTTTGAAGTTTAAAGCTCGTTCCAACACACTTCCCCTTAATGGTAGGTTAAGCTCTTGGGATGTAGATAATGATGGTATATGTTTACTCTGTAATAGAGATTGCGAAGATATCAAACATTTTATGCTTTTATGTAAGTCATTACGTGCAATCCGTGACAATGAGCTTCACAATTTACAAATGAATCTTCGTCAAGCAGATCTCTCTTATGTATGGAATTTTTTTAATCTAAGTGATGATAATACAAAACTATGTCTAATCTTAGGTAGTAATTGTTTGTCTGTCACCCCGTTGGTAAATAACTATTCATACAATGCATTAATCGATAAACATTTTGATGTCTTTTGTAAGTCATACTTAAAACGTGCATGGTCATGTAGGACGGTGTTATTAAGTAATAATGATCATTAATCAATATATCAAGCTCCACGTGTCAGGACTCGATGAGCCCATCTCAATGTATATAATTCTCATGATTTCATGAGTGTATGATTTATCTCTCTTGTATAAGTGTTTTTTCCTATCTTTTGATGTATCTTACTTTATATTTGTTGGATGCACCACCATCTGTTGGTGGGTGCCGCTGTTTTGAAAGCGTTTTCCGAATAAATAAATAAATAAATAAAGTACGATTGATGTGACTTCATTGCAGTATGTCAATTATGGCTGTGCCCTGGTATTGTAGGTCGAATAAAAAATGGGAATATTTTTATCCGAGCACACTGACTGCTCACTGTTAGTTTATTCACCTCAGGTGTACATTATATATTTTATGAATCTGGGGGAAATTAAAACATGGGCCCTAGCTTCCCTGAATCTTTCTAATGGTCTTAAGGCATGACAAAATGACACATCAGGTAACAATTGAATTCCAACCCACAACCCTAATTTATGACAATCCTCGATGAATTGTGTTCAGAAATAACGGTTAGACAATTACAAAGTCAAGTTATTGTTAAAATACAATTTTTGAAAGAAATCGTGGTACATTTGGTATTTGGTGTTTTGGCATCTGATAAGATATGCAACTCATACGTCAGGAGATGGACGAGGGCTGAGGCAATCACTTCTTTTGATATTTATTTCCCTTTAGGGTGCGCCGTGCTGGCTCTCAAAAGTGAGAGCGCTGTCAAAATTTGAGTATATCTCCTGTGTATCTCATACTGTGTATTTCAAAAATATTTCTCACATAATATTTTAGACGCCGAGAGAATTTCGTAAAGCGGCTTCTGAGCGTATTGGTTATAATTTCACTATGAACGGACAAGAGTACATCGGCCTTGGGTACGATGCTATGGTAGCTCTAGCACTAGCCCTCAATATTTCACAAGGGGAGCTACCTCCAGGAGCATTAGAGAATTACCAGTATGGTGATACTGAGACAACAGAAGTGTTCAAAAGAAATCTCTATCAACTCAGTTTCGACGGTGTTTCGGTAATATTTGCTATAATGTTACATATTCTGTTAAATATAATATAAAATATATTTACTTCTGTTTAATATAAATACATCTACGTGAAAATACAGTATAGTAGTGTTACCATTAAGACATCATGTTCAAAGTACAACTTCCCAGAATTGTGACATTTGTTACTTGTTGCTTGACTCAACAGATTACCAAATGACGTTCCCTAAAATTAAATGACTTGGATTGTGATAGAACATCGTGAAAAACACCAGGAGAATGCGGCGAAATTAATTCCGTGTTAAGGCGACGAAAAACATAAACCCTGTTCATGCATTTCTTTTAATTGAGGGGAAAACATTTCACGTGCACATAACTACCGCCGGATAATTATTTTTGTGCGGGGTGATATAGTTTGTCCAAAATAGCAAATTCGTTCAGATACTTAGAGGTCTGTTCACTTTTTATATACTAAAATATTGTTGGACCAATACGTATACTGAGACATTTGCCTTGATACGTAGCCTTTCTAATTTACACGAGTGAACTTTGGTCCCAGGACATACTGCAAAACCAGTACGTATGGCTCATACGTATAAGTGACTTGTACGATACGATAGCCACCAAAGTAATAATTGCATCACCAGACACACCAGCACCGATGACAATTAAACTGGGCCTAATGCAAATGTATCCATAATGGTATAGATATATTAGCATTTATCTCTGTTCAAAATTTATGAGTGCTTAGGCCTATATGTATCTTGATGCAAAATATTACTTAGGCGTCTATCGTATAAGTCTGACGTACAAGTCCCGTTATAAGCCATACGTATTATTGCAGTGCAGCCTTACAACATTTAAAATGATTTGGTTTTTTCAGGGTCGTCTAAGTTTTAGTGATGATGGAGGAAGGGTCGGACATTATCTGCTTAAACAAAACAGAGGTGAGAGTAATTTACCATTCGTATGCAGTTATAGACAACACTTTCAATATCTTGTTGAAACACACGTACAATTTATACTGATTTAAATAAACCCGAAGAAAAACTTTTAGCAAAGGTCCTGCAACACTTCTTATTTACATGAAGATCACTGAATGAGATAAGGGCCGAGGAATATCTCAAACTCGAAAATAACCTATGCAACAATGGTTTTAGTGATGTTTGGCTGGAATTCATTATCAGTAATATGGACTTAAAATTGTATATAATATTCGGTTGTCCAATTAATATCACCTCGCCTTACAGACACACTAAATATGCCCGTTCTGCTTATGTTATTCTTGACCAATTCTGCAAATCATACCTTAAACGTGCGTGGGCTGTTAGATGTAGGATCATGAACTCAAAATGAGTCTATTGAGACTATTGTATATTATACATGACTATATATAATATATAATAATTATATGTTCTTTCGTCTTGTTAATTATTGAATGTATATATTATGAACGCACCGTCGGGTAGATGAGTGCCACTGTTGTAAAATTGTATGTTGAAATAAATAAATGAAAAATAAAAAATCTGGTACTGTGAATATTATGGGACGAAATCTTTCCGTTCTTTTTATTTATTCAAGGGTCTCAGAAAGGTAAACAGGTTTGGTATCACAATAATGATACAAGGTTGCTCTATCAACTGAGAATTATTTGACAGGAAATATAAAGCTATAAAAAGATATCGGAAACTGTTGGGACACCATGCATATAAATTGGTGTCTTTCAATTTGTTGACTCATTACACCATAGAATTCAAGGCATCATTATTATCTTATTTCACTGTTGCATACAACTCAATATCCCTTATAGTCACCGGTTTTTCCTATAAAAACTTGCAAAAAAGTATAAGCAATGATAAATCTGCGATAGTGCATTCATTCTCTTTCTAAAGTGATTCATAATCATAGATGAGACCTAGGTTTATCAAGCATCAGAATGATGGAGACAATACAAACCCGTAAAACACGACGGAGAATGAAAAACTCATTTTATTGTATATATCAATTTGCTGAAGAAAGCCGTTGGCTGCAACTGCGCGATGTCTGATTGTTCGATTGATATCCAAAGATTTTCAAACTTTCTGTGAGTAAAACTACAACTTTTACAAACACTTTCTTTCACCTACCTACATCTACCTCGGACAATTTACTACATATTTGTGTCAATAATGTGGGTCACTGGTACAATATTATTATTATACACCCAACCAAATATGTAAGTTATGTAAGTTATTGATTAGTAACCAGCCATAGCCAGTGAGATTTAGTGCCACTTTTTTCTGTATATATATAAATTGATAAATGGCACAATTTCTTATCGTTACATTGTCTTAAGGCCAACAAATTTGATATCAAAATGTGCCTAACAATGTGGGTGCATCTTTCTGGTTGAAGATTAATTCAATTCATCAAACATGTTTGTAAATATTCTAGTATATGTTAAGGGGGAACTTACATATTTGGTTGGGTGTATTTACCTACAATAAAAGAAAAACAGATTGTTCATGCGCTACCATATTAAATTGTCTATGCCATTGTACAGGGTAGATATTGAGATATTGGCAAATGTGATATTGACCATAAAATTGTAATAAAATATAGTCCTCAGGTATTCTTGATTACATTTGAATGATGTTGTTCAAAAATGTGAAAGGAGAAGAGAAGCCTTCATTATATAGGTTCTTGAATAGATGCGCCCTAATTTGTCTGTGAGACGAGTTGTGATGTGAGTCAAGTATTACATGTTATGTAATTATAACAATAACCTAGGAGGTATTGTGATTGTAAAGAGGGCATCCTATGGTTTATGACATCTCCGCAACTTGGAATATTATGCACCATTCAGGAAAAAAACGACAACAATTCCCGAGGCTGCCGAAAAAAATGCTCAAGGGTTCCAAATTTGGTATAAGTTGCCGGAAAATGAGCTATATTACTATTTTATGAGGTTGCCATGTCAACTTGGGGCAAGTGTTGTTATCTTTGGACAACTTTCACCATAATCCCTGTGACTTAAAGGCCTTTTGTATACAGGGTGTCCCGAAAAAACCGTGCACGTGTTTACCTAACTTATTGACCATGAAGTTCTAAAATTTGGTGTAGCATTTTTATACATTTTAAAAGACCAAACGCTTGGCTTTCAGATGCCGTTTATTTCATCTTATTTGGTTTGGTCAATCCCGAGATATGACCAATTAACTAAAGCTGCCTAAAATCGACGCTGTTCCACTTTACAGTTTGCAATGAATAGAAAGTTTTACTTAGGAGATACAAATCTTCCACCTGTTCAAATGTTATGCAATTATCATTTTGTTTGTATTGCGATTTAATAGGTTTAAATAATAGAATGCCGTGTCTGTGTAGCCAAACAGAACTGAATATTTTTAAAATTCAGACCGAAAGCCTCCACCCTCCCCCAATGTTTCAAGACGGATTGATGTCCATTGTAAGGACAAGTTAGTATCTGTTTGAGACTTATAAGCATTCTTTCTATAAAAGTGGCACAACATCGATTTTAGGTATTTTTAGTTAATTGATCATACCTCAGGATTGGCAAAACCAAATTAGATGAAATAAACCGCATCTGAAAGCTAAGCGTTTGGTCTTTCAATATGTATAATGAATAATGAAGCTACACCAACTTTTAGAACTTCATGGTCAATAAGTTGGGTAAACACGTGCACGGGTTTTTTGGGACACCCTGTATACATTGTATGGACATAACAACATACAACCTTCTAGGTTTTTTTTCTTCCTCCACATGCATGGATTACTTCATTTAAGTCCATTTCAACTGTTCGATAAGCCATTAATGAACCTCCATTGAGCCCATAAATTCAAAATGGCTTCTACTAGGAATATATATTTAGATACACCAGTAAAAGCTTCTTTCAATTATAAAATTCTATTTTAACGTTTATTACTTATGCTTATCAAAAGATTTTAATCAAAATATGCTCCACGGCACAATAAAATTAACAAAACAATACCAGTCAGTTGTATATGTACCCACGTTCATTTACCGTCTTATATAAGAAAACGATAAAGGCCCTTCAGAATTAATTCCTAGTTTCCTGTTTCCTGCTCGCGTCAAAAATTAAGAATTCCAAAATATTTTTTAATTTATATATTTTGGATTTTATCCTCCAATATGACTTTTAATTATTTACATTTAGTAACCGTCTGACTTTGGTTATATCAACCATGGTGATGAATAAACAAAGAGCATGATTGCATTATTACTTATATGTAAAATAACTAAATAATTAAATGCTCAGACCCAGACAAAAATGCAGTGAATGTATTTGCTAAATTAAAATCCTTGTGTCATCTTTTTGCTTTTGAACTGCACAATAATTATAGACGGTGTTGAAGAGGTGATTGGTACATTTGATCCTATACAGAGCAGTGTTGTCTGGCATTATCCGGAAGAAGTCGTGTGGCAGTTTCATGGTAAATAAAATGTAGATGACGAAGTAAGGGACATACATGTACTTTAAGATATCATAGGGAGCGGTCCTCTTTATAATCCTTGGAGAGATTTTATTTTTATTTATTCATTTTACAAATGGCAATGTATATCCTAATGTATTACAGCCCTGCGTTTCAGGGGCGTAACAGAGGTTGGTTGTCAGGGGGGGCACAGCCACAAAAAAAATTCGTAAAAGGTTGCCCCAATTTTTTTCCCAGTCACTCACCTCGTGAATTTCACGTAAGTGGGGGGGGGGGGGCGGGGGGGTGTAGGGTCACAACATTTCGCACGGTCACAACATTTCGCAGTACAAAAATTTGTTGACTGTTGTGCTTTTTGTACTGCGAAATTTTCTTTCTTTCTTTCTTTCCCTTTCTTCTTTTCATTCTTTCCCCTTTTTTTCTCCTTTTCCTTTTTCTTTTTCCTCCATTTTTCCTTTCTCTCTCTCTTTTCTTTCCCTTTCCCCCTGAGAGTCATACAGGTGCGAGCAAGACACACAAAGCAAACGTTTTCTACAAAATTTCAATAGAAAAGATCATCCCTACTTTTCAACGTCTCTGGTTTAAACAATACTGCACACGTATCTCAATTGCATATTCCATCTCCTTGCGCGTTAAAGTTTCATTTATTATCATCTTTTTTACCATACATTTGATGTCGTATATAATCAATTTGATCTTGATATCACTTATAAAATGTGTTACTATTTTTATTTGTTTCTGTTATTTTCTCTCTATTTCCCTCTTGTTACAGGAGGTTCCCCACCACAAGAAGGTGATGTAATCATTACCCATCAGGTGGCCATATCACGCTCAATCTTTATAACACTATGTGTAATCTGTGCGCTCGGGTTTGCTTACGCTTGCTTCTGTCTTTGCTTTAACATTCTGAAACGAAACGAAAGGTAAGCATTTCGCTGACAATATTTAATATGAATAGTTTGAAGAAAATTTAAAATTCACAAATACTCTGGACATTTTCAATAAGGCCTAATTGTTTAAAATTCAAATATCGAAAATTAAAAGGAAAATATCAAAATTGTCAAATATTTTCAACATTCATACAAGAACATTTTAGTGTTTAAATTGTCCATTTTTGCGCGTATAAGTTTCAATGTTTCATCCATTTTAGCTTGCATAAGCTCAATTTGTCACACAAGATGGCTTCAGGAAGGTTTTTCTGGACCATGTTAGTTCAAAAAATAAAAATAATTGGGCGCAAAGCGCGAATTATTTCTACATGTTTCAACATTATAAAACAAAATTTATGTTCGTCCCCCTATATTTTTTGCTTCCGACGCCAATGCTATTCTCAAGCAAGAACGTCCATTTATCAGTTAATAGCCTAGGTTTATATAAAAATATTGATTATTTATTACCAGGCAAATAAAAATGTCAAGCCCGAATATAAACAACGTTATCGTATTTGGCATCATCGTAGC